>JAHLJT010002630.1:5131412-5756272 GCA_031308135.1 Acheta domesticus
GCATGGGTACGCTAGTTAGAAACCTTATACGACTAACGCCCTTGGTGCTTAAATAACTATTTTTGGCGCGCGCCGAACGAGGGGGGTCCCCAGTCATGGCATCTCCGACCCCCAAAAATTATTACAAGGAAATATCAGTTTCACAAATCTCTTCCATAAAAAAGATAGGTGCATATTTAATGAGTTATGTGCCAATAATATCCCATTTTCCTTGTAATATTTTCAGCATTTAGTTAGCTTAATTTGATCAGTGCAATGCAAAGAAGAATTTATTTTGTCTCCGCAAATGTAAGGACACTTTGCCTGGTGTTTTTAGACAGTCCACGGAAAACAAATGGCAGGTGCGTCAGAAAACAAACAGCAAACACGCTGTTTTGGCAGTCAGGTTCGCGCAGCTGAATTTCACCCCCACCAATCCGCGGCTTTCGCGTATAAATACAACTCGATGCAGGCGCTTACTCACAGTCTTTGAGCTGTTCATTGGGAGTACATACAGGTGAGTGAACCAGAAACTCGAGAGCAAACTTATTTCATAATTTTTCATTTCCAAATGAAACATGAATTAACTGAATTATTTTATTTCGATGTTTTTATTATCTAAGTTCAAAATTAACTGCAACTATCTGTGATTCAGGAAATAATATTTCTTTGAATTTCAAATACTGTATAATGCAATTATTTAGAGTTTAGTTTTTATTAATGCAAAACCGTTGGTGGTGAAATATATTTTCCATCTTGCGACCTGGTATTATATTAATTTGTCATGTAGTGATTATTACATAATTACTCCGACAAGTATTGTAGTAAAGGGAAGAGAAAATATAAAAGTTCATATGGTTTATTGATTTGTAACAACACCTTATTCCACAAAGTAATATATAGATTTTTGATTTGAATCGAAACGTTTATATCTATTTTTGGTTTAATTGAACTTTTTTATCAGATATTAACGATATATAATATTTAAGATGAATAATTAATACATAATTGGGAGCAATCTCTAGAAAATACACACGCTGGTGCGCTAATGGGAAAAACAGTCCAAAGAGTTAGTGATATCCAAATGTTTCATAAACCATTCATTGGTTTACACTGTCTTTTATGGTGACTTGACTAATTTGCTCTGGGAAACCGAAAATAAATAAAAATACTCAGTATTTAATTTGTTGGTATGCTTATTCATAAAAAGAGACATCATATCGCATTCATGTACTGTTACTATTCTTACGAACATACAGTGTTGAGTTCGTCTGAGTTAGCTTTTCGCCGTTTGAGTGTCGATGAAGGATCTGACCCATGTCAATTGCTTCTCACTCCCGAGAATTCCCCATACACATCGCCAACAGTTCTCATGATCTGTCAGGGGGCCGTTATTCATGCGGGTAGTGTTGCTTTATCTGCAGGAAGGGTGGCCCATTTAACTTGACAAATCAAAATAACTCGAAAAATATACTACGTACAAAAAACTTTCCAAGGAAAAATATTAATATCTCCAAGGGGGACATCCGTCAGCCCTAAAATCAAACTTCTTCGCTCGCCCCTTGAGGATGAGGTGGGGGCCAACCGTGAAATCTTAAATGGTAACCACCACTTTTATTGCAGATTCGGATTCTACATTACAAAATACATAAGTTTGGTCTAAAAAATGTTTGATCGAGAGAGACGATCCGATTATTTGCATTCATGTACGTCCAACGGCTTCAAATCGCCCGCGCTGATTTAACCATTTTAATTCAAATTCTTTATTGAAAAAATGGAGGTTTCCATTTAAGATTTCAAAGTTGCCTCCCCCCACCCCTAGGGGTGGGGAGGGAGATTTGATTTTAGGTCTGGCAGATTTTCCTTTTGGAGATATTAATTTATTCTCTGGAGCATGTCTGGATCGTCTCTCTCGATCGAAAATGTTTTAGACCAAACTTAGTAAATTTTAGTGTATAATCCGAATCTGCAATAAAAAGTGGGGGTCCTATTAAAGATTTCAAAGTTGGCTCCCGCCTCACCCTCAAGTGGTGAGCGGTGAAGTTGGATTTTAGGTCTGACAGATGTGCCCCTTGGAGATATAAATTTTTTGCCTTTGGCATTTTTTTGTACGTTGCATATTTTCCGAGTTATTTTGATTTGTCAAGTTAAATGAGCCACCCTGTATATCTCAAAGAGTAAACCTGGCGGCGAATTAGGAGGGTTGGGTTATCAGCGTTTATGACGTCACGTAGCGCGAAGGTGGACGCAGTGGGGAGAGAGTGTGGGGGCCCCGTGCCCCTGTGTGAAAAGAACCCCTCCTCTGGGGTTCCGGATTCGTCGTAAGAGAGTCTGATAGGCCAAGGTTATCGAGATGGGTCTTGTTCCGGTGCATGGAAATGACCTATAACTCTTATATAGTTGCGTGAGCACTATACGCTTCCCAATGCCATTTGTGGTAACTGCCAAACAAAACAGCATGGTCCAACTCTTCTGGGATTTACAGTACCTTTCAACAACTCGTTTATCTTCCCTCCCCAAGAAAAGAAAATCTACTGTATACGATAATACACATAAAATAGGACGCATTCTTTGTGTCAGGGAACACTTGCAATTCAGATTTGTACATCATATTATATGAAATTGAATTATTTGTGGCGTTTGTGAACAATAAATAAGTTATTACAATAATATTTTGTAAAAATTAAGAATATTATTAATGTTTTCATACACAAATAAAATAACTTATATTGAAGTAGGTACCATAAGCAAGATAATATATCTTAGTCCCTTAGATTATATTACATTTAAAACATTAGATATCATAAATTAACATTTATGGAAGGAAATTGAATATCACGAAGAATAAATTGCAAAACAACAATATTTATCAGTAATATTAGAGAGTGGGATGCCTGTCATACCACGAGACTACTAACGACATGAATCGGTACGCGACTTTAGAAAGGTGAATGACTCCATAACCAACCTAAACAACTGGCCAGCTTCGAGATAGTGAAGCCTTTGAGAAGATATAGTACGTCGAGCCCGGGCGTATTCGGTCATAAGGTGTTTTAAATGCCCTTAGTGAGGATTTTAATCATAAATGGCCAATAGGGGCCTAAAAACGTTAGTGTAAAAGAACTCTTGCAGAGTTGTAGACTGCACGAAAGTTTCTATTACTCATGGTCTCAACATTGTTGGTGTTTGATGTCTAGGTGACTTACTCATGGATATATTTTAAGGTAAAAAACTGTAAATTTCCATTATTTTCGAATTTTACTTTGGTTGTGAGACTTCAATGATATTGTTCATTCAACGAAATTACCATTTGTAGTAAAACATAAACCACTGCCACGAATCAATACTGATAATTACGACATTTTTTCTGCACCCTGCATTAAAAACAAGCCTATGCTCGAATTAGAATACCCCGCCACTACTCCGCCATGACTTCGATATTGATTCGATTTATGTTCTCCATAGTACAAATGTTTATTTTCTCTAGGGGTTCGCGAAGTCGCTCCTATCCAGGAAAGCGATTAATAACATTAATTAACCGGTAGCTTGATCATTAATATTATTCCCTATCACAGAGCATCACTACCTACAAATCAAACCACAACATTTTCAACAATGGCTGCCTTACATAATGGCAGCAACTATTTATTTTATGTGGCATCCTTTCCAGCCGAATGACATACAGTGAAAACAATTCCGATCGAAACATTACACATAATAATACTATTTCAACACATAAAAACAAATATCCTTACTAATGCAAACTATTCACATATATTTCTTACTGTTCATTCATTCAAGTGCACTTCATTTTAATTGAATTATTTTATTTTATGGCCATTCTAATTTATCCTTTAATACTAAAACAATCTTGGCCTTAATATAAAATTTCGTTAATTTTAATAGAGTTTATCACGTCCCTGGTGACGCTCTCCACGTTGTTGCCGAAATGCTTGCATTTGTGTCCGCGTTCAGTTCCATTCCATTCCAATTCTATATGGACTCCGATTCCACTCTCCCGGACTACTATTAATACATGACAATTTCAAACAAAAACGCAAAACTTTTTTCCAAGTTCCTATTTAAGATCAGCTGCTTCCCTTTTACGATGAATATTCTCCAAGCACCTCCAGCCAACTGACTCTCACATTGTCACTTTTCTTTCGCCGCACAGTTTAAAACAAAAAACAGCCGTCGCTTTTGTTATAATCGTAATGTCCTTTACATTTTACAAAATATAATTACATTTTCGTCACTTTCTTTGTCACAATAACAAAATAAAAGTCCGAACAATAATAATCATAATTTCTTGCGTTTCAAACTCGAATTTTCTTATAAATTAATGTTTACGTGATCCTACATCACATCTCGACACCTTCAATTGTTCTTTTCCAAATATGGGAATGCTTTCTCAAATTAAACATTCCACTATTCAGAATGATATACATTTTTACAATATTTTTATTTATTGACTAAATATTCGCTATTTGTTTATTTACTCCCCACTGGTCTGCTAACAACAGAGTTCTTCGGATTTCTTAAACAAATAATGCTTTCTATTTTACCTTGGCCTCTTCGACTGTTTGTTTGGTTTCTACATTATTTGGTTCTATAACATTTCAGTTAATTTATTTATTTTGGGATGCTTCTTAATGGACCGTCACACATTATTCAAAATTATCTTTATAAATTTTTAATTATTTGAAATTGTATTGCGTCCTCTAAATTACATTAGTAATATTAAAAGGGATTTTTCGATAACTAGCACCATTTTTAATTAACATTTTTATTACTGAAAAATGTAGATGATTATTTTAGTCAGTCGTCATTATAACTTGTTCTGATTTGTCATTTTACCTATTGTTTTGTCAATTTTTTTTCCTAGTGTTATATTCTCTTAAGCAATAGACTTGATCATTTACTCAGAGCAAAAAGAAGTGGGGTCAATAAAAAAGTATTGACCCTATATTTTTTGTAAGTAATGGAGGTACATGTGTGTGTATCTGTGCGCAGACACCATGCTGCGCATCGCCTCCTTGTTGCTGCTGGTCGCCGCGGCGCAGGCAAGAGTCTTCTACTTCGAGAACCACCTGCCCTACACCATCTGGGTTGGCTCCCTGGGCAACGCCGGCCTCACCCCTATCGACGGGGGCGGCTGGGAGATGGGGCCCGGCTCCACCGTGAGTAGATGGTTCTCACTCGCCCTCAGCCTCGCTCGGAAGCAATTCTTTTGTTGGATTTGAGGCGAGGCCCTGGCACATTCAGTAGCTTATATTTCCACTATAATTTCAAATGAGACGTTTGTACCGAAATGATGATATTTCAAGTTTCATTGAAAACTTTTGTCCTTATCTATGTACACGAAATCATATGCACATGCAAACTTATAAGTGAATTAGAACTGCAATTTATTTGCTGTTCTCAAAACGTCTTGTATTGTAGATGTAGCGTTAGAAACTTAGAGCAAATTTTAAAATAGACGTGAATTATTTGAAGATTTTTATGTCTGGAATGCCAGACATGAAATTATCCCAACATTTGCGTTAACCATTCGAGTACATTATTTTCTAATTCGAAATGAGATTCAATTTTAAAAAGCTTGTAAAGAAGTAAATACAAGCTCACGTAGGTAATGGAAATATTGAGCTATTATTTGGAAGGGGCTACATTCTTCTTAATGGTATTTTTTCGATGGACTATAATAATCCAGTGATATTTACAATGTAAATAAATATCCCAATCGTAGTGGAATGGTAACTTCACCGCTAGCAGATGTCATAATGGCTGATCTAAGAGCTCCTGCGATCTATTGGTAGCTTTGTATACTATTGTATGCAAACAGTAAAGCTTTGTCTATGGGATTTTCTTCATAGGTTAATTTTCCTCTGTCAAATATAAGTTTTTAACTAATATATATTTCCCATTCGAAATCGAACATTTAAAGGACAAGAATACAAAAATATCTCCATAAATTTTAATAATATTTGAAATTTCATGTATTTTAACACAAATGAATGTTTTATCAAATTGTTTGTGCTTTCAACAGCTCGATCCATTAATGAAAAACGAAGGAATGTTTAGAATAAAAAACAGAAATATGAAACTTTTAGTTCGGAAAGGAATCCTCAAAACATGTTACTCTATAAGAACGTAAGAACACGATGTTTTTTATCAGTGCAGAAATAAACGTACTCCATCATAATTCAGAAACATATGTAATCATCTATGTCATACTTTCACGTACAGTGAAAAAAATATATTTTATATTTGGTTTTGCAAAAATTATTTTTTTATTGTGGCAGCTGACTAATCGTTGAAGCGTCTATGTCACTGTCTTTCTCATTCTCCCACGCAGTGCAAGGCAAACGGAGTTGTTGAGGTTGCTCCTTGTGTCGCAGGTAGCTAAGACCGTGCCCGACAACTGGGCCGGGCGCTTCTGGGCGCGTACCGGCTGCAACTTCGACGCCGCGGGCAACGGCGGCTGCGTCGTCGGCGACTGCGGCCGCGGCCTCAAGTGCAACGGCGCCGGCGGCATCCCGCCCGTCACCCTTGTCGAGATGACGCTGCAGGGCTGGGCGGGGCTCGACTACTACGACGTCAGCAACGTCGACGGCTTCAACGTCATGGCCTCTGTAAGCCACTGCCCGTCTCACTGTTATTCACATATGGAGTTCCGCAGGGATGAATATCCACAACAATGAAACACATCCTTATATGTTGTTAAAACAAAGAAATGTTCCTTGAGAGATATTTGCATCACTGAATGTTGGTTTCGATCATTAGATATTACTTAGTGATACCATAATGGTATTTCCAAAAAAATATAATTTGGATTAAAACTGACATTTTACTATCACACATCAGAACTTGTTAATTTTCGTACTCGATATCAAAAATCATTTCTACACAAGTCTATGTTTCAGAAGTATTCAGGGATTCTGAAACACTTCATTTGAATGTTCATTGAATATCCTTACATGCAAAGTAGTATTCTCGTAGCGATGTAATGACGACCAAGTCAATTTCAAGCTTCGATATCTTTGTTCCGCAGATGACCCCCACCGACCAGTCCGGCTCCGGGTACAGCTGCACCAGCGCTAACTGCAACCGCGACATCGACGCCATCTGCCCCGGCGAACTGCAGGTGGTGAGCAACGGACGTGTCGTGGCCTGCAAGAGTGCCTGTCTTGCCTTCAACTCAGACTACTACTGTTGTCGCGGCGCCTACAACACCCCCCAAACCTGCCAGTCGTCCACTTGGCCCGTCAACTACCCCAAGATCTTCAAGGACGCCTGCCCGCAAGCCTACAGCTACGCCTACGACGACGTGGCCAGCACCTTCACTTGCTCCAACACCAACTACCGCATCGTCTTCGGAAACTAAGCGCAAAGACTGCAACTTCTTGTTCCGGAATGAATTTTTTTACCAATAATTTCACTGTTTCAATTTCACTGTTCTATACATCCTCGTCTGCATATTCTTTTATGGTCTGTTTTCCTCTACATCTCCCTTCCTGTGAATGTCTTATTTTCGCTTTTGGCAGATCATTTACAGATATATTGTTGTTCTTGTGTTGTGTAGGCTACCGCCCCATTACCATAAAACTACGTGATTTCAGCATCAAAAGTGCAAATGAAATATTTTGTAATACCAATCTTCATTCTGTTGATCTGTCCGTGATATTTTCTTACAATACAAATTTTAACAACCTGTCCATTGTTATTACTTTCACAAATTCCAATTATTGTTCCTGTTTTTAAATTCATCTTGCTATTAATTTGATTATTACGTGTGTGACGTAGGAAATGATTGGACATTTTTTATGACTTTTATATATACACTCAATTTTACTTCTTTTTAATTGACGTACTTACTTTTATATTTAACCAAATTCTACTGCCGTTAATTAGGCAATATTGGAACAGTTTGGTAGGGTGGGTAATTTTAATATATTAAATATGTAATAATGGATAAATAAACACAAACAAAGCTACGTTTTGCCTTGCGTCGGCGTGCTACTGAAAAGCTCCGATTTATTTACTTCAACTACACGAGCATGTGGCCTACAACCCTGAACTATTGCAGAAAATTTATAAGGTCGTGGGGTGCGAAGCCGCGTGTACAGGATAGGGTGTTAATCTAAATTGCAGGATATTATTACTACGTAAATATAAAAAACTCGAAAATTTCAATCTTAAAACGACCATCAATTGGTATATGGATTTATTCTTTTGTCACTGTGGAATCGTTTTTACCTCTTCCAAATAACATCTTTATCAACATATACAATTAAATAAGCTTAAATACAATAAACACTTAACATAAAACAAAATATTATCTCACACACACACTTAACATTCCAACATCCATTCACACTGCGCGCTCTTAAGCATAGCCATTTTATAATTACTATTACTTTACATTATTATTATTTATTAGTCACCTGATGATGGAAACCAACTGTTTCCGAAACGTTGTGTGAAATTTGTATTCTTTTAATATATAAAGCTGTCATTTAAAAGATTTCTGTCTTATAAATGATGAACCAACTGATGATATATATTAGTAATATAGACAGAAACGAAAAATACTAAATACTACTATTACTTTAATGGTGTTTCGAATACTTTTATGATTCTTCGAAAACAAATCTTGGCCTTGTACTATTAACTGCGCCTCCAGTCAATCGAAGCACAAATCATATCACTTCCCCTTTCGAAGTTCGGTAAAGTTGTATAGTACGTCATCAATTACGGCTGCATCTTTCTCCACAGGTCCCGTAGATCTACAACTCCATCACTCCATTCGAAACAAAAGTTCAGTATCTCATCTCAGCGCACTTACTGAAACACTCGAGTCCCGGCGCGTTCTTCACCCAAACTACGCACCGACTAACTCCCTGCACTCGCCAGGACATGTTTTGAAATCACGCACTGTCTCTCTCGTCTTTTGTCTACAGTATTGTTCGACGACGAAAATTGCGTTTTCCATCTTATTCAGTTATGCATTCACGTACGGTTCTCAGATAATTTATCGGTGAAATTCATTTAAGTGTCCAGTCTCCTTATAAGCTTCAAAACTGTTTTCATTTTATTATTTTACCGTGATTTCCCTCTTGCTTACAAGGTGTCTACCGTTCACTTGTCTATTGACATCACTTCATGTTATTACAATTTTTCTAAATTTGGCGCTATCCTAATATCTACTGTTTATGGCACGTCACAATAAATAATATATCTTTATTTAATTGCTGTTGCTTGCTTCGACTTAACGAAATTATGCAATATTCGCGTAATAACGTAGAATGTTCATACGCCTCTGCGCTGTCTCTTGTCACTATGACAATGCCGTTATTTCTATTTATGGAAAATATTCACAAACATAATTGTTTGTATCTAAGTCCATGCGAACCGACACAATATGTGTTGCTAGATATTTTATTACAATATGCTATTGGAGAATTATCAAGTGAGACCAATAAGATGCATTTGTAATCAATCGAGAGTTTTAATTTGTTAAGATATGATTATCGTACTTTTTATTTACTTTAGAAAAATAACACGTATGGCAAAGTAGTACGGAAGGTTTTTCTCTCGACTTCATCTCAGAAACGAAAGGACGAGAGACAGAAACAGGAAGAGAGACAGAAACAAGAAAACACTCTGACGCTTGATATTTGTGAAACCAGCAGATTCACATTTTCAAATGTAGAGTGCAAATTTAATGTCACCGTGTACATGAAACACAAAACATGGAATACAAATTATATTACGAACGATACTGACGAGTGTGTCAGGAATAAACAGTTTTATGTGTCAGAATAGGGACGAGGTTTTACTGTTCTTTAATATTCTTAAAATAATACTTCTGTTCTCCTATTAGAAAACTGGAAAATTGAGAAAATGTCAAAAAATTAAGTTTGGGCGGCGATAGATGGTAGCTGGCAAGAGTATGTACCAAGTCCCATGTGAAATTAGTTAGCCGAGATAAAAGGAAATAGAAAAGTGGACGGGAAAGTCTGTGCCATTCTGTAGCACCACTAGTTTATTTTCACTTTAAAACAAAACTTTTTAAAATAGACACTAATTTTATGTTATGACAAAACGAAATTATTTATTATATGTGACATTTTTCCTTTCTAATTTTTAAGAAGGAAGTTCTTAATAAGAGAAAGTTATGTAATTCTGTGCAAAAAACGGCGAATTTTCGGCAGAAAAACTCTTATAAGGGCCCGGGTCACGAAAAAGTGAATAAATCGAGTTGCTAAATTGAGAAAAATCCTCTAACATGTGGTGTAGTCACAAGACACGCTTTATCGCTCATTGATTCCGAAAAATTGATTGACGGCAAAACGTCTGTCCGTCCGTCCGCCTGTCGGTGAACAAGGCTTGCAACTAAACCGCTCAGCCGATTTTCTCCAAAATTGATATTCCCCAATCGATCTGGCCGATGTCATGGCCACTTGAATTTGAAACTGATATTTTAATTTTGGTAGGATCTTCACAAGATATCCTGGGACATTTTCAAAATTTAAAAAAAGTGGCTCCAACAATGTGAATTCAATTTTGTCGTCGGATGTCTGAATTAGGTGTAAGAGAATGGCGCAGGTCTCATGTTGGCTGAAAACTGATTTTTCGAACATATTAAAAATTCAAATTTTTTTCGGCATCTTCTCCCAAACTACATGATATGAAGATACAATTTTTTTCTTACTGAAATGTGTTCATCAAAAACGGATCATAAAATAAGATCATGTCCGATTTTTCAACAACATGCATATTTTTTGCGAAGTTTTGAGACAAATTTTGGTAATTTTCATTTTCTTTAAAACTTTTTTTCTAAATAACCGCACATTTGTTATGAAATTTGGGTTTAGATAACATAAAGAAAGCTTAAGAGATGAGTGTAGCTCTCATGTTCGTTGACATGCCTAATTTAGCAAAACATTTTCAAAAAATAAAGAAATCGGCTTCTTCCTACAACTACAATTGTGAAGATATCATTTCTGTCTTAATGAAATGGATTTATTCATCAAAAACAATCTTCAAATAAGTTCATGTTGAATTTTTCGAAAATATAAGTGTTTGTGGAGTAATTGGACGTCAAAATTATTCGCTCTCTCTAAAAATCCTTCCCTTCCTGATGTAATTTCAGAGGTGTTCTGAATAAGTTGGATGCTACGTATGTTAGAATGTGTATAGTATTATTTCATTATATCTTTGTTCGTTTCTTTCATTGGAGCTGTTGTTATTTGTTTACAAATTAATCTTTTAGAAATTATTTAAAACCTATTTGAAATAAATATGAAATCAAGGCTGCTTACTTTTAGTCGCCCGCTTCCAAATTACGCAGATGGAAGCTGGATAAATTAGCATTTAGTTGTTAGATTGTACATCATTTATTTCATTTTTATTATTTATTATATTTATATTATATTTATGTTATTTTATTTTAAATTGTGTCCTTTAATTGTGTTAAATGTGAAAACGAATCGGCTAGCGGTCATTGTCGGTAGTTGTAATCCATTGCTGATACGACGACAATGACGGCTGTGTTTTGTTCTCGGTAATATATACAAATATTTTTATATATTTGTAGAATATTATAACACCGTAGTGTTTAATAGTAAATATTGTATGTTATTACTAGAGACCGGATTTCTATACAAATTCATGTTTTTATTTAAGCTTCGTAGACCTTTATAACTTTGTAAATATTGTTTCATGAAAAACTCGTTTCCTTGCGTGTTTGCATGTTTTGGTAGTTTTTTGGAAAAATTCATGCACAATTCATGTTCAGACGGCTTTTAAATGAATACTCAATATTTAGATTTCTATTGAGTATATTAAGTATATTCTTGTTATTTCTCTGTATAATGTGTGAATATTAAAACTGTCGCATATTTTGTATAAATAGTACATTGATTGTAGATCCTGATAGCACGCAGTTGTCTTAGGTGCTTATTGTTGAACTACACATTTTAACCTTGGATTAACTTTTTAAATGCGCACTACACGGATTTGCGACACGAGTACATATGGGGTGAGCAATAATGGCGAAATGAATTATCAGCGCCAATCGATACTTTACAAAGGACACGGAAGATACATGAAACCAAAGCCCTTTGATAACTGACAAAGAGAGAGGAAAATAATCAAGAGCAGCTTCTCGGTCTGCTTGCGTGCAACAGAGGATTAATACAAGTTTTTTAAATTGTAAAGTTAAGTATAAAATGGCTCTCTCTCTCTCTCTCTCTCTCTCTCTCTCTCTCTCTCTCTCTCCTTCTAAGGCTTCGTGTGCAAAACTTCTCAACTAACTGCTTCTATATTCCATTGGGCATTGTTATATGTAGGAATGCATAATATTACAATCAATCATTTTGTTGCATGTGACCTCAACTGTTGTAGCAAAAAGCTTACGAGGCCGTTTTCTATTAGTAATGAAATTGAATAAAATATGATAATATGGAAATGATGGTTTAGGGAGAGCGATTTTTTAAAATTTTAACGACCACTTCACATACAATTTTTATTAAACAACATTACTGCAAAGACAACAAATGCCAAGAATATTACAAAACGTATTGCTTTTGTTATTCACACATCTTTTTGCATGCCGTATCCAAGAAGGAAGAAAGTGAGTTACTTTGTGTGTGTTATCAATATAATCACACCCCCAGTGACGTGAAGCTGAAAACATCAAAAGCGTACTTGTAAAGAGAAGAAACCACAAAGGACAGGAAATAGGTGGAGAGGAATTTTTGGAATGGAATATTTCCGCGCTTAAGCACCGAAGACGACCAGGTAGTTGGTGTTGGAGCAAGTGAAGGTGCTGGCCACGTCGTCGTAGGCGTAGCTGTAGGCTTGCGGGCAGGCGTCCTTGAAGATCTTGGGGTAGTTGACGGGCCAAGTGGACGACTGGCAGGTTTGGGGGGTGTTGTAGGCGCCGCGACAACAGTAGTAGTCGTTGTTGAAGGCGAGACAGGCACTCTTGCAGGCCACGACGCGGCCGTTGCTCACCACCTGCAGTTCGCCGGGGCAGATGGCGTCGATGTCGCGGTTGCAGTTAGCGCTGGTGCAGCTGTACCCGGAGCCGGACTGGTCGGTGGGGGTCATCTGCAAAGAACAGCATGTTCTTAGCGTGTGTGAGGCGCGCGTTTATTCTGCAATACAAACTGAGTTTTTGATATTATTTCATGTCCACTTGCGTTATTTTACGACGAGAATTTTCGGTCTTCATTGCGAATTTCTGAGATTCAAAGAGACAACTTAATATTCTTGGTTATTTAAACGTCTCTTGATATTGACAAGATTTATTTTTAAGAGATACATAAATGTTCAACTTTGAAACTGATTATTGAGTGGAAAAATGAACATCACTTCAGGATCACAGATATTTTTAAAGGTAATTAACTTAACCCACTGTTACTCGCGAAGTTAGAAAAAATCTAAGAATTCTGGATTTGTTTCAATAACAAATTTGGTAAAAATATATAGTTTATTGAATTAATTATATTCTATGATTTACCTTTCTTAAATCAATTTACTTTACATAACACTTCACTTCAGGTCTGTGATTTTGCTTCTAGTGCATATTATAAGCAAAAATTATGAGACTGCCAGATGTCTTTGTGAATTACCCATCTATACAAGTTTCATCTATAGAAATCAATAACAAAAGTCAGGGAATATTAATGTAAATATTTGATTCATAATACCTTAAAAATACTGATAAGATCTAACACGCAAGTAATAGCGTTACAAAAATATGCGTGAGTAATGGCGGGTTAAAAGTGAATCCTGGAAATCTGGAGCTAGATGTTTTTTGTTCCTTGAAGTACGCCATAGTCAAGAAAGAAACTTTTCCTAAGAACTAGAACGTTGAAATTCTCAGAGTAGTTAATGTTGTAACAGTGAAACCTACCTGAACCTTGTTTTTAGTCTGTTTTATATGAGAGTGGATATATGTTCAATTATGTCTTAACTTTACTGCCATCTATGTAAGCGCATTTAAATATGTTCAACCCCAGCGAAATTTAACGAAACATTTAGAAATCAAGTACGCAAAACGAGCACGTTGCGAGAAAAAATATACACTAAGAGAGGCGTTAAATTTCACGATTCATTTATTGTCTCGGTCGGTTTATGTTGGTGAAACCAGCCTGAATTCGACAACGCACGGGATAATGAATACTCAATTTTGAAATACTTCCTGTTGAATATAATAAAATAAATAAAATTTCATGCTCATAAATATACTGCAAAGGCAAATTTCTTGACAACTATCTTCTATAATTTATAAGATTGAGATCTTGTTTTGTATCCTTGCGGTACACCTGAAATGTAAATATAGTAAAAAGACGGGACTCACGGAAGCAGGGACGTTGAAGCCGTCGACGTTGCTGACGTCGTAGTAGTCGAGCCCCGCCCAGCCCTGCAGCGTCATCTCGACAAGGGTGACGGGCGGGATGCCGCCGGCGCCGTTGCACTTGAGGCCGCGGCCGCAGTCGCCGACGACGCAGCCGCCGTTGCCCGCGGCGTCGAAGTTGCAGCCGGTACGCGCCCAGAAGCGCCCGGCCCAGTTGTCGGGCACGTTCTTAGTCACCTGCATCAGAAAGACATCACGCTTAGCACCTACCACTCTCGCTCATTTACCATGGAGGAAGGAGACACAGAAACCGAGCAATTAAAAGTGTGTACTGGGATTGTGCCTTCCCTTTTATCCAGACGTAAATGTAAAATGAAAGCTCTCAATGTTGCAAAATGTTCACAGTTTAGGAATTTGAGTACAAATGATAGTCATTTTTGGCAAAATTAGGACTGATTTTAAGGATTATAAAGAGCTCTTTGTATTTACAATCGGAACTCATTTCGTGTTGTTAGAGGTATCATATTTTATTTTCGTATCCTACCGTATCTAATTTTTAGGTAAACTGTCTTTTACTACTTTGGCTCCGACACTCGATTAATTATAAACACTTTTCATGATTTTAAATATGTATACGAAGTACGTCTTCCTAAAACTACAATCATGAATTATGTTTTTTTTGGTTGAAATAGATTCATCAAAAACAGATCTTCAATTAAGGTCATGTTGAATTTTACGAAAAGATGTATATTTTTTTAGTTATTTCACGAAAAAATAGTCGACCCCTCCCAATTTACTGCGCTTCCTGAACGTAAAATGAATAGTGCTTCTAAGTAGTTGGATGCGTCGTAATTTAGAATTTGTATGTTATTTCATGTTTCTTTGTTCGTTTCTTCTTCGATCTTTTGTTATAATTTTTAAAATTACCTTTTTAGATTATGTGTAATCTTTTAAATTCATTTCAATCAATTAAATTGTATTATGAATACATTTTATTACGGGTGAATGAAAACAGAAAACTTAAAAAAAATTAAAAGCAATGATTCTCGCTTATCCAAACATTAAATAAGCTACTCTCATATGGATATTAATGTGAACACAGTATGTTATATACAGTAGTATTGTTTGTAGAACATATTTATTTCCCAAATAAGTTGAAAACTTTCATACTGAACACGATTAAACTGGATGTCCTTTTGGCCTGTCTTAGCAATTACTTTATTATTAATAAATAGATTATTTTCAACACATGGGTAAGCCATTTTTTGTCAACCATATTCCAAAGATGAAAGAAAGCAATAACTTCATTACACATAAAAAATTGAATAATTGTCAGAACACTGTGAGATGCATAAATAGTAATTGATTTTACATGCACACTTGTTACGTGTCTTATTGGCTTCGGGTTTCGTGCAAAAAAAACAACCATTTAAATAATAGTGTCAGCAAAAGTGCCAATATAACAGCGTAAATAAAATAAAACATTCTGAAGAGTTTTTTTGCATATCAATTTATCCTGTCAATATTTTCATCTTTAAATATCCAATTTTCTGCGCTTAAAATGGGTAAGGTAGGTTTTAGAACTTCAAAACCCAAATCCATCTCACATTTCAAATTTTTTCCAAACGTCTAAATGTAAAATAGGGATATGAAATTTTATATAAATGGTTACGCTGAAGAGCGATCTGGAAGTTGAGCTTCACTACAAATAAAGACTTATAATAATATTCCTGTAAAGAGTATTGTACTTACGGTGGAGCCGGGCGCCATCTCCCAGCCGCCCCCGTCGATGGGGGTGAGGCCGGCGTTGCCCAGGGAGCCAACCCAGATGGTTTGCGAAAGGCGGTTCTGGAAGGTGAAGACTCGGGCCTGCGCGGCGGCAGCCAGCAGCAAGATGGCGGCGAAGCGCAGCATGATGGGGCTGAACAAACATGCAAACCAATTGAAACACACGAAACTACTCCAGTGCTATCGTTAATCTATAAAAATTATTTTTACTTTTATTTATGTACGTATATATTGACGAATATACGTAGTATAGGAAAAGTTACGTAATTCTGCGCGAAAAAATGGCGAATTTTCGGCAGAAAAAAATTAATTTCCGGGCCGTGATAACAAAAAAGTGGATAAAACCAATTGTTAAATTAAGAAAAAAATTCCCCTAACATGTGGTGTGGTCAGAATCCTTGTTTTGTGTGGGTCCTTGATACCGAAAAACCAATTGAAAGCAAAACGTCTGTCTGTCCGTCCGTCCATTGTATTTGAACAACACTACCACCTAAACTAGGCGTACGATGTTTTCCAAATTAAAGAAACCCCTGTCCATCTGACTTGAGTCAAAGCTCTGCAATTATGAAAAATATTCATTAATTTTGAGGAGTACTTACTGCAGTACCATTAGTTTCTTCTTGCATTTATTTTGTCTACTTTATTACATTATGAACGTACATGAGTATAAAAATACTTATTTTATTTTGCTTCTACCCCGTCCAGCAGTAATTCTTAAGTCTTTAGACCCTATCTCTTTCATAATTTCAAAGGGCAACTTCACTTTCTCCCAATTAACCCTTGCCTGCACGGCTACTGCCAGGAGCAAGTTTGCAACGAAACACAGCATGATGGGCAGAACGAACGTGGAAGCAGTTGAAACATAGGGGACGACACATTACCTCCGTTTAATAATTCATTCATTTTAATTTATTAATACTTATTATTTCCTGCTAATGAGCTTTCGCTCGGAGGCAGGTTTATACAGATTTTATAAAGACATACAAAGATAACTTAAAAATTCATATTATAAGGAAACTACAGCTAAGTAACTGAAATATATAACACACAAATATTTGACATCACACGCAGTTCCTTAGACGATTCCGGAGGCAACTCGCACTAGGGGGAAAGGTCGCTAGTGCTGCAGCAGGTATATTGTTCCAGTCAGTTATTGTCCGGTTGGCAAAAGAGTATTTACCTACATCAGTTTTTTTATTCCTATATTTAATTTTCTATGGATGGTCTCCCCTTCCGAAATATTGAGAATGCCCTATCCAAGTTCGTATGTCGTTTAATGCTTTACATCCAGTGTACGCTTTGAAAAGATAAAGCGAACAATAATTACATGGCATTATTCTATAATTATATAGAATTCCTTAGGTGAAATATCAAGGATACTAGCAAAACCTTTGCAATTACATCGCTCAAAAAGAAGAGCTACAAAACATTTGCATCAGAAAAGTATTACATAAGCACTATACAGACAGTGGCGACTGTGCATTATACTGACACGTGTCCTATTGTTTCTATCAAATTTGCAAAATGAGTCTGCAAAAATTCTCAGTAAAAACTGAAAATCACTTCCTTAATAACTAACTCAACAAATAGAAATAAACTAATTATCACTAAAAAGGCACATTTTTCATTAAAAATAGTTTACAAACCGCAACAACCATATCGAACGCAGGAACGTACACGAGGCACATAGAATATTGTTTTTCTACGTTTCTTTGTTTCTCTAGAGACGAAACATCTGTCGTTCAACTGATCGCTAGTTTGAATAATTAAAAATTGCTTCATTTTCTTTTTTAAACCTTTTTGTTCGAAAAAGGCAGTGGTTTCATTTTTATTAAAATCTCTGATATTACGAATACTCCAAAATGCGTTTAAACATTGTAACGTAACGTTGAAATAACCAGTGCTAACGATGTAAAGGATAAAAACATTGATGCTAACCCTATGCTTTCAAGTAATGTCGTAGTTCGAACAATTATTTTTGTGGACTGAGCTAATATTTTAATTTAATATGTCTGTTGAAACAATATGAAAAGCATGTATTTTTCCATTAGTTTTGAGTCAAAGAAATCATTAGTAACAAACGGTAAAATCAAATAGGACTCTCGCAAAAAAAGATTTCTTATGTAGTACTTCGCTCACTTACCAGCAAATAGATGAATTAAACAGCTCGAAAACTGAGGAGGATACTTCTAAATTTTGGGTATATATACTGTGGCCCTATGACCGAGAAGCCCTGTGATTGGCTAAAGCGATTTGATTAGCTGATACGTGTGTGTTCTCTCACATCTGGCTTTCGCGGGTTTCCTTGTACGTCAGTTGGTGAAACAAACACTTTACGTCCTTTCTGGTGGAACAATTCTCTGCCAGACACTCACGTGTAAATAGCAAACTTCCGGAGGCTTGCAAAATGAATAATATTTTTGTAAAGTAATGTTTAATTAGTGGCTCAGTAAGATCACATGTCGAGTCAATGAAATACAATTTTTGTTCGTACCAAAAAGCACAACGCTTATATTCTCGCTAAACTACATGGCAATATGTCGATGAAAAAATTTCATAGTCTTTCGAGTTTGCCCTGGCAGTAGCTGAACAATGCTGAAAATCGCAACTCAGTACTCAATAAACTCGAGCTACTGTCCAAAAAACGACCCTAGAGTCGAAAAAATTATATGCAAAATGAATGTAATTTAAATAATATATTTATCTAAAGTCTGAAGCATTTGGTTCAATTGAATTCATTTGAGATGGCATCAGGAAGGGAAAAACTGGTATTTAATAGGCAAAACGACATACATTTACTAATGTGTGAACCGTATTCAGATTCATCTGGGGTACCACAGTAAATAAAAGCTAGTAGAAGAGAACATTGCAAATAGTATGAAAACGTTTATAAACATTTAAAAATATTATAACAAACTGGCCACGGACAGCACACGAACTTTCATTCTTCTTCCTTGCCCGATCCTCGTCCTTCACTCTCATACACTTACACTTTACATGCACTACCCTCTGACCGGGAGGTCCTAGATTCGAGTCCCGACGGCGGCAGGATTTTCGACACTAGCTTGTCAGCTAGGTCGAATTCAGTCGCTGTCTGGAGGAGAATTCTAGCGGCCGACTGCTCTGATCGGTAGTTTTCCGTGGTTTCTCCGATCAACACCAGGCGAATGCCGGAGCAATACCCTAACAAACGGGCCATGGACCGTGCGCGATCTTTCCTTTCTCTTCCTTGTCCTATCCTCTCCTCTTACACACACACACTAACATGCACTACACTACCACACATGCCGGGAGACCGGTCGGGAGCTTACAGCTTGTCCAGGCTGGGGCGGTGCCCCGCTGGTGGGAAATACCTGATTGAGGAGAAACCCCGCTAGTCGACAGTAGGTCGACGCCAGATCTCGCCATCCAGCGGGGAAAAGATCATCGCCACTTCCCGAGAAGAACACGCACGACACTTACGGAACTAATGACCTAAGTAGTTGACGCGCCCGTAAACACGAATCAATCAAACTTACATGCACTACACTGAACATACCGGAAGACCAGTTTAGAGCATAGAGCATGTTCCATCGGTGCCCCACTAGTGAGACACCTGGTTGGGGAAAACTGTTATCCGATGCGCTGGATCTCACCATCGAGCGGCGGAAGATCATTGGCGCCGCGACAATACACGCACCACACTTACGGGAATAACGGTATTATCAGTTGACATGCCCGGAATCACTAATCCTTTAGTCTATTAATGGCGGCACAGATCCAACACTTTTACCGCTTGAGAGACACTCCCAAGTGAGCGGCACTGCTCACATACAACGTGCACAAACCTCGCATATCCTTCCCAAACTCGTATGCTTCCCAAACCCTAACAGGTCGGAAAAGGTAAGAATGGAAAGGAAATGCAGAGAGGGTGGGAGTGCAAAAAAAACTCACGGCACAAGGGCCAACATCCATTCCCACGCGGGATTTGAACCCACACCCCTCTGGCCGAGACTTCCACCGCGGTACTTGACGATTCCAGTTGTCCGGGCCACCATTTAAGATGTCATATTTTACGTTAGAAAGACAATCACTCGAAGTATCTCGGTTCGGATCTCCCCGCAATATATGGCTTAAGTTCCTTTCGAAAAACAGAGTTGCGTGGTCGCAGTAATTCAGAGGATCCATTAGTTTCAAAGGGACTGTGGGATTGGTGGGCGATCTTTCATGCCGGTTGATGCTATCTGCGCAAACTTCAGATTCACGCCCGTTTTTGTTAGCACTTGGTCCTCAGTAGGTTTTGTGTTCGAGCTTGACCTTCTGTTTCATGGAATACAGATGCTCAATCTTCGGATGGCGTTATAAGAATTACATAACATTACAAAAAGGGCTATTGGATGAGTGTGGTCTCACAATATGAAACAATATTGTAGGAAATAAACATATTTTTTATTAAAGAGTATATTTATTTTTAATTATTTGTTTGTCTTATTTATATTTAACAATTTTGTACAAAGTTCTTCATATATCTTATCATTTACAAGGAAAATACATTTGTTCTAGCGTACGCGTGCGAGAACTCTCGCATGCTATACTCCACCCTCTTCCTTATTTTTCCATTTACATATTAAGCCTGTAATATATATTTTTATTCAAGACCCTCGTATCCTCCGTCACTTGTTCTATATGTCACCTTGTAATTGTTATGAATATAATACACCCTTATCGAAAATAATATAAACTATTCTTATTTAACTTTATTATCGATCAAAGAGCTACACCCGGGTAATTCAGTCGCGTGGAATATCAAGTAATTGGGAATTTCACATACAATTGCATATTATACATGCTTTGAACAGGTGGGGTAGAATCTAGAAGCGCCAAATCAGCTAAAATGTAATAGAATGGTCAAGAAGATCACATTCTGTAGAATTACGATGTAATGAACGTTTCTTTGAGGCCTTTGACCTCAATATTTTACTTTTAAGGACCTAGAACGCTTCGTTTAGAAGTTATTTAGCGATAGATTAAAAAAAATCAAACGTGCGTTGCGGGTTGCATTTTACTTGACTATTTAGTTGCAGGTTTTAAACAAATCCTTCATAATTTAAAGTCAAAGTGCCATTCGTCACGTTTCCATGAAATACCTTTTCTTTAGAGACCTCATTTATAAAGATTTGTTGCGCGTGAGAGCCGCAAAGGGAAGATATACTATTGAAATGATATAGGGGACGATAGTGAAACGAGTCATAATATCTCAAAGATATTTATGTGAAGGAAATTAAAATACAATGACTAATTATGACAATAAGTTCGTATATTAAGGGCAAATGAGAAAAGAAACTTGACGTTATGAGGCTATACATCTCACATTTAAAAGAAAATGTATTTTGATAAGTATTAAATTATATTTCGAAATTAAATTGAATAAATAAATATTTAATGATAGGGCATTATTGGTAGTGACAAAGACAATGTAGACAGTACACAATCGAGAGGAGGAAGACTATGCACTGAAAATTCATCAGAACGTGTAGTGATTCGAGAGGGGAAATAAGCGTAACCGCGAGACGGATTAGAGGGAACGTTATGCAAGAGAGTACGGATGTACAACTGTGAGATAGATCAGATGTTGAAATAATAATTATTTGCGTGTACTTAATTAATTGAGTTGTGTTAAAGAAAAATTATAATGGTAAATGATACAGGTCATATAGAAATCGCGATGGACAGTATTTGTGATGACGAAAACCAAAAACTGTAAATGTCGAAGCCCGAACATGGACGGAATTTGGTCGCTGCTACGACGACGATTTTCATGGAGTGCCAAAACAGCGCTAAGAGTGCAGCCATAATTGAACCAGAGAAGTGCACGTAAAATAAGAAATTGGAAAGACATTCACGTAAAACTGTACAAGGCCGAGACTGTTCTAGTTTAAGAATATTCTGAAGTTTAAGTTGTTCAGAAATCAGAGTAAAGATAGCCATTTAAAGATAAATATTTCAATGATTTAAAGTGTAAATAACGGAACCAAAAAGGGATATAATAGTTTCATTTATATTATTTACCAGAAATATTATAAAGTTAAAGAATAGATAATCAATTTGAATTTAAACTCAGAAGAAATTTAATTAATTAAATCTAGTTATGGTAGATATTATTACGCTACTGTAACATTATTCTCAATCGCGTGTTGTTATTTAGTAATTTGTTCATACGACAAGAAAACAGCCACCAAGGCATGTTTTTTCCAAATTTATTATCAGCTGTATCTTCGTACGCTCGATAATTCTCACTCACCAAGACGAATATATTATTGTACCAACCCTGAGATGTGAAAGCATTATTTAGTATTATAATAAAAACGGAGCTAGCCAAATTTAAAACTCAATATAAGTATTAATCAGTAGGAAAAGATGGAATTAGTATTAAAATATAGTAATAAAAGTAAAAGAGGGGAGAGTAGATCTATTTCATTAGAAAATTACAATTCACAAGTTCAAATCCATGGAATTTATTGGTTTAACGGCTATATCGTAGCAACGTGTCTGGTTCCCAAATCTGAACCTATTAAGAAGCTTAAAATTAACTGAAAGTGAAGAATTGATGTGAATTTATTTTTGCGCTACCAAGTCACATTTCCCCAATATTATGGCTTAAAAAGTAAATTAAGATAAAGTGGGGACATTTACCGATCATTTCAAGATCGAGAAGCTTTTGACGTGTTTGGGTGTTTGTTATATGACGTTTTTTCACGTTTCGTAGAAAATGCCAAGTGATTCCCTCGTTTACATGAACTACACACGTCGTAATATATGATAGAATTATTATTACAAACTATTCTGTCCTTGAATACACTTCGTATAGTGTATGTTGACTATCATTCACACCTGTTGACTATCATTCACAAAAACCAATATTGTAGATTTAGCACAAAAAACTAGACAATTATTTACACTGGAACAAATTTCACATTAGAAGCAGAGAGAGGAAGAATAAGTAATCGAAAGAAAGAAGATATGCCCATCCTTGTCGTCCTGATGGGTCGCAACGAACCAAAATAAATAAGTAAATAAATAACAAAATAACTAACTAAAAACTGTCTAAAAAATAAATAATGAAACAAAACAAAAGACAGAAAAAAGAAAAGAAAGCGAATAAAGAAAAATAGAAAGAAAGAACAAGAAAGATAAAAAGAAAAAAAGAAAAAAGAAAAAAGAAAAAAGAAAAAGAAAAAAGAAAAAAAGAAAAAAAGAAAAAAGAAAAAAGGAAAAAGGAAAAAAAGAAAATAAAGAAAAAAGAAAAGGAAGAAAAAAGAAAAGAAAGAAATATTAAATAGTATTTTTGTTCTCGTTTTGTTGATATAGCTGCGCTTCGGGAAGAAATCACTTGAATCACATAATCGCGTGACACGCCCCCCGCACCTGCGTCAACACGCCCGAGCGCGAGGTCACGCACATGGCAAAGCCCAGCCCCCAGCACGAGGAAAGAGACTGCTTTAACTTACGCAACGAGCACTTTATTCCTGGATTTCCTGGAAGTGAACTCAAGTTATCGGAGGTAAGACCACGAGTGCTTTGGAAATTGACGATAAATCCCCGACTGGCGAAGCAAGAAGGGGATTTATCTGAGAATTTCCAAAGCACGAGTGGTATTTAATGGGACTATTCCACAAATGAAATTAAGTTCATCTGAGTTCCAAACTGTACCAAATATTGAAAATATGTTAAAATCAATGAGGTTATGTTATAGTACATAGGCGGTTTATTGGACATCAACATGGCGATCGTTCGTACATCACCTTCTAAGAGAGATGAGTTACAGTTTATGATTGGCCGGGAGGGAAAGCGTTAAGAAAAATCGGATAGAAAAAGCGATAATCTTTTTGAAATGCACCGCTCTGATTGGGCATTTTGTATGTATAGTTAAGCACTTTTGGTTTTAATTTCACGAGAAGGATAGTCGCAAATATATCCTACTTACCCCAAATTTTCTCAAATTATTCGAATTTTTCCAGATTTTCGAATACATCGTGTATAAGTATGAGAATTATTATTAGAACTAGGAGTTTTAGGCGTTGAACTTCTCTATTTTCTTTCTGGCCCATAAGAAGGTACTTCGTGAGAAAGGAACGTTACGCAATCGTCTGCCAGAAAACGTTGAATTTTAGGACAAAAATATTTTATTGCCGGGCCCTGGTAACGAAACAGTGGATAAACCCAGTCGCTAAATTGAGGGGGAAAATACTCTATCACGTGATGTAACCAAAATCCATGTTTTATGGCTCCTTGATGCCGAAAGTCTGATTGTCACCAAAACGTCTGTCTATCCGTCCGTCTCTGGTCAAAGCTCGCCTAAACCGTTCAGCCTATTTTCTATGAAATTGATGTTCCCCGAACGTTCAGCACGAATTCGAGGATTTGCAAGTGTCGAAGCAATATTTTTATTTCTGAGGGATTTTACAGGAAGCGAGCATTTACGATTTTATGCATCTGCTCGATTCCACATATATGGCACTTCTGTGGCGAAATGGTGTGGGTGACGGCAAGTTAACTTTGAGGATCTGAGATCGGCCCATATAGCTGAAAAGAGTTTTTGCTGGTTGAAAACATTTTTGCATATTTATAAAAGAGGAGAGAGAGGAAAGAGGAAAAATGAGAGGGAAAAGAGAGGGAAGGGGCAGGGAGAATGGAAAAGAGAGAGAATGGAAAAAGAGAGTGAGAGTGAGGAGAGGAAAAAGGGACAGAACAGGAAAGAGGAGGGAAAAGAGAGTGGTGGAAAAAGAGGGGGAAAGAATGAGTGATGAGAAAAGACTTCGAGAGGAAAAGAGATAGAGGGGAAAAAGATAGTGATGGGAAAAGAGATCGAGGGGAAAAAGATAGTGATGGGAAAAGAGATCGAGGGGCAAAGATATAGAGTGGAAAAAGAGATAGAGGGAAAAGAGATAGAGGATAAAAGAGAGGGTAACAGAGAGTTGGGAAAAAGAGATGGGAGAAAGAGAGTGGGAAATGGGAGAGGAGGAAACAGGGAGAGAGGGAAATAGATGAAGGAAAAGAGAGAGAGGAAAGAGAGGAGAAAGAGAGAGAGAGAGTAGGATGTCTGCCGGGTTTTGCTAGTATAATATTACTGAGTAGTTGGAAATATTGCGAGAAAGTATGCACTTTTGTAGCGCCATTACGTTTCTCATTTTAGAATCCTCACATGTTTGTCTTTGAAAGATATCATGAAATACACATTCCCGACTAAGTTTTAGTTGGAACTTAATTCATATTTCTTCATTGCAAGCACTTTCACACGCCTCCTTTTTACAATTTTTTTATGTTTTTCGATCTTTTATTGCATGTTTTTCCTATAAGAATTAAAAAGACACCAGTGAGCAGAAGAGGAAGAAAACTGAAGAAGCACAATCTCTAAATCTAAGCGAAATTTAAAAAAATATTAATTTGATATTCTGAGCAATTTGATTGCTCAAGTTTAAGTCTTTCTGTTTGTTAATAATCATTTAGCAATATTACAGGGTTTACTCATGAACTGTACGTGTCCAAAAATGCTGTAACGTAGTTCCATAGTGATGATATTTTCATTTTTAAAACAGCGATTTAAACTGTGTGGAATGTCTGCACGGGTTAAACAAAATGCGCGTAATATTTTGCAAGATATTAAAGAACATTCGAGTGGAATTTGTCAAAATAATCATGTAGACCGATACTCTGAGTGCAGTGGATTCCCAATTACATATAGTATTAAAAAACGAATAAGAAAAAAACAGAATGTTAGGTTGTAATTGCTGTGGTATCACCCCCAAAGCAGCCTCACCGGGCAGTTATCCCAATCACTGCACCTGTGGTTTCCCGATACAATTTCCTGCTGGTTTACGGGTCATTTGCTTCCTGTCCCATCTGGGGGCCGTGAGCGCGCCGTCCTGCCGACCCGCCCGCCCGACGGTCGTTGCCAGCGAATCTGTCAGCCCGCTCTCCCCCACGCCCGGCGTACCGCCCTACCCAGGGCTCATCTCGACCCTGCCACGTTCCCACCCCGCCACCAGCCCCGTCCTCCCTTGCCACCGCACAGCCATTGCTGCCGCCCCTCCCCCGCCGCATGCTGTCTCTCCCTGCTCCCGTTCCCGCTTCACGAATCGCACACGCGTCATTGCCCTATCCTCCCCATCCACATTCTCGTCTTTCCCACCCCGCCCCTGGTCCCGCCTCTCGTCCCTGCCCCCTGTACCCGCCACGTCACAGCTCTGCTTTCGACGCTTCCCCAGCTTCCTCCACTGTCACCCTCGTTCCTGCCGCCGCATCGCCACAGCTCCCCCCGACCCCACTTAACTTTCACCACCTCAGCTCCGCCATTGGTCTCAGCTCCGCCGGTTTCTACCATCCCAACGTTCTACCCATCCTCCCTTGCCCCAATGCACTCGCTTGCTTCAGCCATAGAGTGAAGATACTCGCTCGCACTAGATGAAGACTCGCTTGCTCCGCACCTCTTTGGTCCATGCTCCAGCCGCCAGCTCTGTCCAACCACCTCTTTCCCGCCACCTCTGTCCCGCCACCTCCACTTCGCTCGCCTCCACTTCACTCTTGCTGCCACTCCGCTTCACTCTCGCTCCCACTCCGCTTCACTCTCGCTCCCACTCCGCTTCACTCTCGCTCCCACTCCGCTTCACTCTCGCTCCCACTCCGCTTCACTCTCGCTCCCACTCCGCTTCACTCTCGCTCCCACTCCGCTTCACTCTCGCTCCCACTTCGCTCCACTCTCGCTCCCACTCCGCTCCACTCTCGCTCCCACTCCGCTTCACTCTCGCTCCCACTCCGCTTCACTCTCGCTCCCACTCCGCTCCACTCTCGCTCCCACTCCGCTTCACTCTCGCTCCCACTCCGATTCACTCTCGCTCCCACTCCGATTCACTCTCGCTCCCACTCCGATTCACTCTCGCTCCCACTCCGCTTCACTCTCGCTCCCACTCCGATTCACTCTCGCTCCCACTCCGATTCACTCTCGCTCCCACTCCGATTCACTCTCGCTCCCACTCCGATTCACTCTCGCTCCCACTCCGATTCACTCTCGCTCCCACTCCGATTCACTCTCGCTCCCACTCCGCTTCACTCTCCATCCCACTCTGCTTCACTCTCGATCCCACTCCGCTTCACTCTCGATCCCACTCCGCTTCACTCTCGATCCCACTCCGCTTCACTCTCGATCCCACTCCGCTTCACTCTCGATCCCACTCCGCTTCACTCTCGATCCCACTCCGCTTCACTCTCGATCCCACTCCGCTTCACTCTCGATCCCACTCCGCTTCACTCTCGCTCGACCCGATTCCATTCCACATCCGTCCTCCCCGGCGGTCCCCTCTTTCAATGCCCCCCGCCCCCTCCACGGCCCTCACACTCGCTCACCCCCCTCCCTGCCCCTCACTTCTCCCACGTTTCTTCAATCGGCAGAGGTGGCTGAGAGCATCAACTGTTGTCGCTGCAGTGCCTCTGACCGGATTGTCCTCGGTTCAAGTCCCGACTGTGGCAGGTTGCTTGGCACTATCTGGAGAGCTCAGGGCGAAGTCAGTAGCTGTCTGAAGGAGAATTCCAGCGGCCGGGTACTCTGAGAGGTAGTTTTTTGGAGTTTCTCCCATTAACACAAGGTGAATGCTGGTGCTGTACCTGAACAGACGGACCGCGGACTATGCGTGATGTTTCCTTCTCCTTCCTTGTCTTATCCTCACCCATTACTTACACACATGTACTACACTACACTTGTCGGGAGATCAGATGTTGAGACCGTACACCTTCCCCAATAATGCTTATGGATGTGTTCGCACTACAGCCTGACTTCCAGTTATGCCTAAACTTCTTATGTTACTTTCTATTATAATTCATTGTATATGTATAATCTCTGGGCTTTGGGATCTTGATTGTTAGGTTATTAGTCATACTTACACGCTGGATTGTATACAAAAAAAACATATATTTCACTATAAATGACAATAATCAACATAAATTCAATGCACCACTTATTCTTCTTACAAGTAATAACACAAAAAAATTGCTTTCAATAGAATGAAAGCATCAAAACTATTAATAGGTGCTTTAAAATACAGTGGTCCAAACCTAATTACTCTTCAAAAGTATTTTCTTTTGGTTTACAAATCTAAAAAAAATTAATTACTTGGAAACATGCAAGTAAATTATTTCCCCTATATTCAAAGCTTTATTCACTTGGACGAATAACTTGCAATGTTCATTAACATTACTAATTAGTAAATTGTTTTATCCATTCAAGTAACTATTCACTTTCAACAAATAAACTTGGAATGTGCATTAACATTCCAGACAATATGTACAACAAATAGGTGCCTTTACGCCAGAACAATTTAGAATTGTACATTCTTCTAAACAATTTTCTTTCTTCTAAATAAAAAAATGTACTCCAAATTTGACCAACACACACAGCAATAGAAATTTAATTTCTAATGTACAGATATAAATAAACCTTCTTTATGTTTTACGCACAAATTGTAAGAAAAAGGCAGATTCCAAATGTAAAAAGTTTTCAATTGCTTTCTGAGTACTAAGTTTTGCACTTATACAAGGAACACACTGCCAAAATTACCCCACAATTGGAAGGAAAGTTTATCAGTCTACGAAGATAAATGTTTTATTTATAAACGACTCTTCGTTGTAACACTAATAATGTCGCTGAACTATCGCAACGGCTATGGCGAATTAATTTAGTCGCCCCATATACAACTTAATCCCCCAAAGTCAACTAGTTTGTGAGAATTATATCACTTTCCAAAACACAAAACAAGAGAAGCACAAAGTTAACAAATAATCTCATCTACTTATCAGTGATGATGGCAGGACGCAGGTATGCGAAATCAAAACGCGCTCGGCCGGTTTCCAGCAGCACCCTCCCTGTCCAAAAATCTTCCGACAGTCTCGCGGCACATCATTAATTACCCAGTACGACTCGAAGAAGCTCTTGACGCCATTAATGTTCTCGCTGTAATGCCATCCGGCCTCCTTCACCGAGCTTACAACTACCATCCTAGTCAAGAGAGCAACCGTATTACCTGTTCGCCACAGAACTTAATACGTTTTAGCGCATACGTCGAAAGCGTAACTTCGTTACAATGATATTGTACGGTTACAATGTGAGCATGGAGCTTGTCCCAGCTGGGGGCGGTGCCTCGCTTGTGAGAGATAACTAATTGGGTAAACCCCGCTAGCCCACAGTAGGTCAGCGCCGGATCTCACCATCCAGCGGGGGCAGATAACAGCCACATTACAAGGAAAACATGCACTACACTTAAGGAACTAATGACCAAAGAAGCTGACTAATAAAATAATCTCCCCATTCCATCCTCCTTACTCACCCAGTTGCCGCCCACGTTCTCTCTCTCCTGACTTTCCCGTCCTTGATTTTCTCTCTCGTCTGCCATCGTCCTCGACCAAGTCACCGCCACTACCCCTTGAAAACCCCGTCTCCGCCGGCCACTACCGTCCGCCCAGCTATCTCTACCACCCCGCCAACCCTCCGCCCCGCCCCCCTCCACCTCCCAGCCGCTGCGCCGATTCGCTATTGTTCAGCAGGTAATTAACTGACCCCCCAAGGCGCGCGAATGCCGGACCAGGCGACACAGCCCGCGTCAGTCGATAACGACCGCAGGCGGAAGCCGCAGCCGATCGGGGCCTACGCGTCGCGGGGCAGACGGTCGCGCGGTTGCGTTGGATTCCTTAAAGCCGACATTTAAAAAAACATAATAGTAACTAAAATAATAGTGACTTTATTTATGTGGCGAGACTCTGGCCATCAGGCCCGCTCTTCTGCCTAACCACGTAGTACATAAATATATAGATAAAAATTGAAGTTGATAATACAAAAAAACAACAAAAAACAACTTTCTAATATTACATTAAGCTAAATTTAAACTAATTATACTGTTGTTTATTAAATTAAGAATTAATCTAAGAAGTACGAGAAAAGAAAAATAAGTTAAAAATGCGATACAAAATATTACATTTATCGTACAATTTGATTAATAATAATAATAATAATAATAATAATAATAATAATAATAATAATACCATATTATATCAATGCTAGGAAAATCCGGCAGACATTGTTCTGCCCTTCATCTCCCTCTTCACCCTCCCATCTCCGTTTCACGATCTCTCTCCTTCCTTCCCTCACCCTGTCCCTGTCTGTCTCTGTCTCTGGCGCTCTGTGTCCTTCTCATTCACATTTACTTGCAGATTCTGCACGTCTCTGAGCAGGTGAGGTAATATCGGGAAGCGCCGGACCAGCAAAAATGTAATAGAATGTTCGAGAAGAGTTGATTCTGTAGATTACGGTGTGAGAAACGTTTCTTTGAGGCCTTTCGCCTCAAAATTTTAGTTTTTAAGGCCACAGAACGCATCGTTTAGGAGTTGTTTAATGTGTCCATCATTTAAGGCAGAAAAAAATCTTGAAATAACAGTTTTTATCATATTAAATGAAATACATATTCTTCACAACGTTTAAATAACTGGTTTCCATCATCATGTGGCAAAACAAATAAATATATTATAAAACAATGGCTAGGTACAAACAGAAGAATTACAAAAAAATTAATGTACACTAGTCAACAGAAAGCACCTCGTTAAAAACTTATTTCCGAAACGTTGTGAAGAATACGTATATCTGTTATTTCAATTTTTTTTCTGTCGTTTAAATCATGACCAACATGTAGATATAATTGAAAATACAGACAGAAACTAAAAATATCAATTTAGAAAACCAGTGGTTATAAAACTGCACGTGCTTTCTCGCCAGTGTTTTTACACAAATATTACTCAAATTTTCGAAAAATTTCACAGGACTATCTTTCAATATCTACAGACTCAATTAAGGGGAAAATGTCTATTTTTAATATTTCAGATGTAGGAAGACGCTGAAAAAGAATTGAACATTTGCAATTTTCGAAAAATCAGGGATTTTTATGAACACCACCAAAGGCATCCACCGTTCTTTTAAACATCCTTTACACTATCCAACAACAAAATTTAAACAAAACTTCGGAGCCATTTGTTTTGAAAGTTTTAAAAATATCTTAGGGACTTCATGTAAAGTGCCCCTCAGAATTAAAATATCGGTTTCAAATTCAAGGGGCCGTGATATCAGCCAAATCGATTGAGGAATATCAGTTTTGGAAAAAATTGGCTGAACGGTTTAGGCGCTAGCATTGTTTACAGACGGACGGATGGACGGACGGACGGACGGACATACGTTTTGCCGTCATTCGATTTTTCGGTATCAAGGATCCACAAGGACCCACATATAGATTCTGGCTACACCATGTGTTGGAGGATTTCTTTCTAAATTTAGCATCTGGATTTGCCAATTTTTCGTGACCAGGGCCCTGTAATAAGAGTTTTTTTTGCACAAAAGATTTTTGGCGCAGCATTACATAGCTTTCTCTCTACTCCGTAGCCAGGACATAATACCGTATTTATGCGAATCTAATACGCTAATGGTCATTAACGAATTCACAAATAACATTACAAAGAAATCAAAGGAAAATGGAAAGAAAAATCTTGGAAATCGACCTGAGAGATAGAATTCGAAATGAGGATATGCGGAACAGATCCGGGATACTGGATGCAGCCACTCAAGCAGCAAGAAATGGAGTCGGTGCGAGCACATTATGTATTGCTTTGTTTTTGTAATATACATTATATGCACGTCGGCTCAAAGTAAAAGTCTAGTGAAAGACTGGGACAAGGGGAAAACATTTACAAAAGAGTTTGAGACAAAGAGAAAATTTTCACTTTGTGTAAAATTGTGTAATTATGTGTAATTTTATTTTGAGTAAAAGCAATTCCATTTGGTATAAATGTGAAAGCCAACTTTTCACCCTGCCTAAGCACCAGACCTTGGCTCATAAAGGGGTTTTGTAGGCGCTTATTATGAAAAAAGTGGTTTAGATCGAATGTAATGCACATCAGTGACATAATAATAGATACAGTATTTTATTTTAATTTATGCAATACAACAATGGATTTATCGTATACACAAACCATCATTTTATACGATTGATTGTTTCTTAATGTTAGGTGACACATTTTTAAAGAATAAACTTAGTAGACACGAAATAAGGGAAATACACATTCAAAATGAAATTATGAACAATACATTACAAACGTGAATCATCTTTATTCTTCAAGGAATGGATTTGCACTTTTTGGCTATAGGGGCTTGTGGGGTAGAGTTAGAAAAATCGCAGTATAATTTCAGGTACTCATATTAATCAAAGTACATGTTTTAAAAATCAACTGAGCAGTTGATTTTTAAAACATATTAGCACTAATATTTTATTGAGTTTGAGTTTTTATTGTCTTTATCTGATATCGAGAAGAGTTCCGTTTCATAGACCGAAAAAACACTGTTTCGAGTTCCGAAGGTGACAGATTTTCGATATCACCTATGTAGCTCGATCTGAGGACGCCATTGTTTGCATGATGATTTTAGAGGATGTAGTTATTATAATATTGGCTGCACTGTTTGTCGTATATACTTGAACTAAAAATTATGTAGTTTTCTTTCAGTGTGCCTTTTTTTATATTTATTTATTTATTTACAATCGCTAGTGTGTCTTGGATGTCACGTTGAAACATTTTTGAGTGTTCGATTCGTAATATTGAACCATCAACGCCTCATACATTGTTATTTTCGTGTTAAAGATACTACTAAATAATTATAAACAGTTACAAAATATACTTCATATTTTCTCCTCTCTCTCTCTCCACTGAATTAATCTAGAATGCATACACAGATTTTAGTAGTATATAGTTTCTATTAGGTTCTTCAGAAAGTACTATTCCAAGTAATACTCATAAATGTTCGTATCTTCGTGTTTTGTTTGTAATTGTTACTTTGTATTTTGTTAAGAGTAATGTCCCGTTAGTTACAAAAACATGTAGAAAGTATTTACTGAGCTAGCACTAACGAAATTTAAATAAATGAGTACTCGTACAAGAGTGATTTTGCCACTAACGTCACAAACATGTGCATCCAGTTGAGGGTAAACACCCCTGACCGTTTTCCTTCATAATTAGTAGAGGGCGGATTCCTATGATTTTGCATATAATATTTCGTTGTTTCAGGGTGTGGCTAAATGAAATTTCTTAACATTTGGATAGAATTGGATACTGAGTTGATTAATTTGTTAATGTATATTTGATTGACTTTCCTTGTTGGTGCATATTTTTGTAATTGTAACAGCATATTTTGCATATTTTGTTAAAGAGAGACTTATCTCTAAAATGTTTCTACTTTTTATATGATCTATTTATTTGTGAGCTTTTGTTAGTTACAAAGAGCTTGTCACTGTATCCTTTTTTTCTTTTCTATAGATGATAAAATACTTGTGCAAATTTAGAAAATGTTTGACTTCATATTTTTTAACCCAGGCAGAAGAAATGCAAACAAGGCTTACAATGTACTTCACTAAGGTAAATATTTACTTGAATTATTTCTGCTGCGTAATAAGGTATATTATATACCGTTTGCAAAAAATATATCTTTTCATTCCAAGTATGCTTCTCCTGAATTTTACCAAGAAAGGTTAATGAGGGAAATGAAATATTATTAATTTTAATTGCTTATTTAAGTGCATATTTAAAAATTGTTAGGTCATAAATGAATATTTTTAAAAGAATATTTCAAGATTTTTTAGGGCAAAAAATTCCTCTTCCTATTCGTAATCTTATTCTGAGCAGAGATATTTCATCATCGAATCCCTTAAACCCGTACACACGCAGTAATGAGAGCATACGCGGATATCGGTGCAAAGTTCAAAATATTGAGTCCTAAAGGCCGATATACACGGTATATTTTTCGTGTAGATTCTTCATGTAGTCCAGATTTTACGCTTTCTACATGAGAAAATTATGAACATGTTTATATGCTTTCTACACGAAAAGTTACGGTTTGACTCCAGCGCCTCTAGCGGCAGAATCGTTCACTAACGGTAATCGGCCATGTCGATTTTGTGGTTAGGTGTGTCAAGTTGCGATTGTATGAAGTGATGTATTGTGATAAACTACTTCTTTCCTTATCCCTTCCTTCCAATTGTTATTCTCTATGCCCCTCATGGTTAATTAATACTAAATCAATATCACAACCAGAACGCACGCACAGAAATACCATCACTGAAAGTACTCGGACGGCGCAATTCAGTTGTTTCCCGCAAGCCCCCCTGGCGGCGGTTTGTGGCGATTCATACAGAAAGCATATAGAAAGCGTATAGACCGTGTATGCGCTACTTTTTGGCTTTTATACGTTGTTTGAGATCTTGACATTTCTATACAGAAACTGTATGAGAATCTACACGCAGACTGTACCGTGTATATCGATCTTAAGGAGAAGAAGAAAATGCTCTCGTGGATTTTCTCCTGGTGGCTCCTGGGAAGAAGTTTAAGCTGTGACGTGCAGCGCAGCTTTAAAAGAAACCGGCTTTGGTGCCACAGACTTGAGACGGAAAGTTCGAAAATGTCCCAGGAGGACGAAATCATTGGTTTCCTTCCGCCGAAGCGGGAGAAAATCCTTCAACATTAGAACCCTTGGCGACCTGTTGAATGCCCGTGCGTATTGATCTGGTATCGCGAGTGGAGCGGAAAAATATGAAATAGAAGCTGATGCACCCACTTGCCAGTTGATTGCACACACATACACACACACACACACACACACACATATATATATACATATATACACATATATATTAATTTTTATGCATATATATTATATATTAATTTATATATATATATATATATATATATATATATATATATATAAACTGTGCGTTTTCCTTACAATGTCCCAGTATCTGTTGCTGTGTAACGATGAGAAAGCTCATTTCTCAAGTTGAGAAGACCAGAGGTACGGCGTAGGGATGGCTATATGCTAACTAAACGTACCCATATATATACGTACCCATATATATATATATATATATATATATATATATATATATATACACGTTACGAAGCGTGATGCCTGTGAAAGGTCCTGGCAGATAGCACATTGTCGAAGGGGCAATGAGGGAATAACAATACGAAATAAATCCTCGAAAAGGAACATTTCCCCCCAAATTAGAGTGGTTCCTTACCGAAGATGGCATTTTTATGCATGATGAAGCACCGTACCCCAAAGCTAAAAGTGCCTCCAAGAATTTGGAAGAAAGGTTATTGAAAGGGTTACCCTAGCTAGGGAATAGCTTTGACGTGAGCCCCGTAGAAAATTGATGGGGTATATTTCCAAGAGAAGGATAAGAACATATACAATAACCACAAAACAAAAAGTCAAAGACAAACTAGACAAAAGTAATCAGTGTCAAAAATAGTCAAAGGACAAAGATTTGGTAGCGCGACGATGAAATTAAAAACTCAGGTGAAAAGTTGGTAAACATTGCACCAAACAGGATCAAGTTGTTGATTAAGAACAGAAGCCAGCACACTAAGTATTAAATGTATGAATGTAATATGTACACGAATGTAAACCTGTAATAAATGCAACTCTTTTACGAAAAATGTTTTTAGTCTAATAATTTGAACATGTCTGCATATGAAAACCCTTGAAAGACAAAGTCGAACAAGGATTAATACATTTTAAAAAAGGCGAGGAACTGTGAGTGATGCAGGCGAGGCGTTCGCGAGACGTCGTCTGTGGGCAGAGCAAGAGGTGTGTTTTTTCAATTTTCCCCCCTCCAGTTACCCTGGAGGCGCGGGAATTTATTCAAGTGATTTGGGTACATGAGAGACCTGCAGCCGGTGAGGCTTATGCAGTTGGGATAGGGCCTATCTTAAAAATACTATTACTTAAACTATTTTATATTAGCTAACTACTTACACGGCCACTTTGGGCTAGACCATGGTAAAAATAAAGTGATTGAAATTGCAAAAGTTCTTATTTGTGTTCATATGTATGTTTTTTTCTTTTTTCTTTTTGTGCATTCACTCTCGCATTCATACTGAAGCTATATGTACAAACTCATTCATTCATTCACATTCATACACACTGCACTACACTGTATACCCTTTTTTCACTTCACTTTGTTATTTGCCATGGCGCCGACTTCACTCAAGCGAGCGAGGGGTCGCGAGAGGCGAAAAGGCTCGAGGCGGAGGTCGAAACAGCGGTCGCCGACGAGGGCCTTCAACGAACCAATTAGGAACTGGGAACGGCCCGGACCCCGTGGCCGAAGGCGCGGCGAGAAAGACTGCTCCAGAAAGGAGGAGGGAGAGTGGTGAAAGGAGAGCGCGAAGCGTCTAAAAGGAAAAGAGAGCGAATCGGGAATGTTAAACGGCAGAGCCAGAGAAAGGACTCGGCGCATAATGCGTCAGAGAGCAAGAGACAAACGTCAAAGCATCACATTAGGATAAAGAAGAGAGAAAATAAAAGCGGGAAAGAAAGTGATGAGAGAGAACAAGATCGAGAAAGAGAGAGAGGGTGAAAGAGAGGGTGAGAGAGAGGGTGAGAGAGAGGGTGAGAGAGAGGGTGAGAGAGAGGGTGAGAGAGGGGGTGAGAGAGAGGGCGAGAGAGAGGGCGAGAGAGAATGAGAGAGGGTGAGAGAGAGGGCGAGACAGAATGAGAGGGAGGGTGAGAAAGAGGATGAGAGAGGTGTGAGAGAGTGAGTGATAGTGAGAGGGGATGAGAGATGGTGAGAGGGGGTGAGAGATGGTGAGAGGAGGTGAGAGAGTGATAGAGGGTGAGAGAGATGATGAGAGTGAGAGAGAGGGTGACATAGAGAGTGAGATAAAGGGTGAGAGAGAGGGAGAGAGCAAACGAAGAAAGGGAGCAAAAGAGAAAGGAGAAAGAGTTTAATTCAGAGGACGAGAGAGAAAATCGCGAGTAAGGAGCTCCAAATATTGAAACGATTCTTCTATTTTGAAGCGCTACTATCTCATTTACTACTGAAAACTATATAAATTCTATATCTTAGTCGTTGGTTCTGTTCAATTGCAATAACCAATGAATCCTATTATTATGGGCGCCAGGAAAACAATTTCAAGTATCAAGAAAATTTCGTGTATTTGAATTACACCACTACCTTGCTAGCTCTGTTCGATGACAATTCGCTTACCTGTACCTGCAAAATTGCCACCGGATCTGCCCTCTGTACAGAGAAGCACAAAACCTGAAAGTTTTATCTTATTCTGAAATTCCTGCACCAATAACGTGCAATGTTGCACAATAATGATCTTTTTAAATTCGTTTAAAAACAGAACACAATTTTTTTTTCAATGCAAAAATAACATCATTTGGTCATGATCTTTAAATTAAATTTCTAACGATCGTTAACATAAAATACCCTGAGCCCTGTTGTCAGTCGTCGGATGGCGCCCGAAGAACCAACCTGGAGCTTCCACGTCTTCCGATCTTCGTTCGGCTGGGCCGGACCCGATGTCGTCTACTTCATTCTTCAGCGTTGCTTCTAGTATCTGTCTTTATCGAGCATCTGCAGCTAACCTAGCATCTAGAGTTACTTTTCCCTAAAATGCGCAACAGTTGTGCGACTACCCGCGAACTCAACAAAATCGAAGAAAAGGTCTCTGCTAACTAATATTCGTAGCCAAGTCTATTCACATACTCATTTGCTCCGCCACCGCACTGTGGACATATTTTAAAATCTCTATCCTGGTTATATCCGATTAAAGTTCTCCACTTAATCACAAGCTGTTGTCACCGAATCAATTTATAATAACTGCAATGTCGTATCGTCAGTACAACGCAGGAATTTTATTTTGCAAATAAAATTTTTTCTCAAGAAATGATAAATAGTTGCAACCGAATTAATTAACTTCACGAATCAATCTCCTGACTAATATTCCGTATCGATATTATGGCACAGCGTTACTACCAAACAAAATCGAAGTTAGATTCCGCGTTCTTATCAGACGATCTGTCCGCCTCCATGTCTGGATGAAGAGAGAGCTCTTTTCACTACACTGCATATGAGAATGATATACCGTTTGTTTTTTCTCCGAAGACTCAAAATCAACAACTCCTTGAAAACGCATATCGCCATGTACAGCGAGCTCCGGCGTTTACCGTCGAATGTTTATTACCGTCATTTTGTATATCACAATATAAATTAGGGAAAGAAAGCAAAGAATGAAAAGAAGCTATTAGACTTAGATATAACAGAGAGAGAAACAAGAAGCGAGAGAGACAGATATGGAAAGAGTGTGCGGTTGAGTAATGAGGAGGAAGGAAAGCGAATAGTGGTGAAAGTCTGTCGTGAGAGATAAAGGATGTAGGAGAAAAAAGCTAAGAGAGAGAGATTGCGAGAGTTCTAAATAGATTGAGAAAAGAGAATAGGCGAATTACAAACGAGAGAAGTGTAATACGGAAAGTTATTAATGTGGAAAGAGCGCCGAAATATCGAGAGGAAATTGACTTTTAAAACAGAAAACCAAGAGTAAGGTGTGTAATTGAGAGAGGTAGAAAGAGAATTGAACAAAACTTGAGAGATAGTATGGAAACTACCGGCAAATGTGCTAATACAATTAATTCATGAGAAGAAAAGAAAGCGAAGAAAATGCGAAGAAGATGTGTAAATAAATAAAAATCTATAAAATAGATGTGAGAAGAATAGGCACAGGAAAATAGTTTTTAGGATAAAGGTTTTATTTTTAACACTGCCAATTTTCAATAAAAACGTAAATTTAAAACAAACCTATATTTAGTGTATATAATTCATGAGCATTGCTAAAGTTATTTGAAGTTGCAACAATATACAGACTGTGGTAATTTGCATTATAAGTCATTTGTGGTATCGGCCTTGAGACACTGAATATTGTTTGTAAACGTTTTCTTTATATACATTCTTAAATAAAAATATATCGAATTCCCTTTTCTTGGAAAATCAGTTATTTTACACCATTTTTGGCTACAACTCATTTGTTTAAATTGTACTTAAAAGCCAGTGTGGTGCTAAAATCCTTAACGAACGCCAGCCGTTAGGAGTAACTGTTCATTCCTTTGATAGGTAATGTTAAATCCATGTAATAGAATGGTATCATGGAAACTATTTAGAAGAGTTTTTAATCTGTTTAAACTTTAAAACTCTATCATTTGTCGAAATACACTAATAACAAAGACGGCTCGTTTATTTTATTCACGAAAACACTAACTAGAAATGAAGTGAAAGAAACAAATACAGAAATTGAGAACTCGTAAGAGAAATACGAGAAGTATTTTTGTTTGAAGTTGAAATGACATACCATCCATTTTTCACGGAACCCTTAAGAGTATTCACTTCCGGGAAATAATTCTTTGTCAGAAATGCAATGTGAGTTCAGAGAACTCACAAATTAATTTTCTCCGAAAACGAAATACCTGAAGAAATACTTCATTTTAAAGTGGTTTGAGACACAATACCATATATTCTCTAATCCTTTAATGAAGATAAAATAGTTCAGTCACTCGGTATCTTAACTACGAAAATAATCTACAAGTTTCTTTCTCGGCGGTTTTATTTTTACTTTCCCGTATACGTACGTATACACGGAGTGATAAACGTAGTATAGGGAAAGTTATGTAACGCAGCGCGAAAAAATGGCCAATTTTCGGCGGAAAAAAATTAATTGCCGAGCCGTGATAACGAAAAAGTGGATAAAACTAGTTGCTAAATTAAGAAAAAAAAATCCCCTTACACGTGGTGTAGCCAAAAACCCTCTTTTGTGGGTCCTTAATATCGAAAAACCATTTGAAAGGAAAAAGTCCGTCTGTCCGTCCGTCCGTCTGTGACCACTGCTAGCGCCTAAACCATACGTACGATTTCATCCAAAATGGATATTTCCCGGTTGATCTGGTTCTAGTCGAAGCTTTGAGATTTTGAAAAAGATTCTGTAAAATTTGGGCGTACTTAACGTGAAGCCCCCCGGACATTTTCAAAATTTTCTCAAAAACGGCTCCAAATTTTTTCTTTAAATTTCTTGTATGAATAGAGTAAAATACACTTATTAACATGGCATAGGTCCGATCTTCACGGATAACTCTGAATTTTCGAAAAATGTGAAAGTTTGAATTTTTTCGTTCTTAGGCGTCTTTTTCAATTACAAAATTGGAGATAGAGATTTTTCCTTCAAATAAAATGTGTTCTCCAAAGTGAATTCTTTGTTTAAGGTCATGCACAATGTTTTGAAAATTTTAGTAGTTTTCGAGCAACACTGCGTGCAATACGTGCAATTTTAAAAATTACAAAAAGTATATTTTCTCAAAAACGGCCCCAAATATTTTTTTAAACTTTTGATAGGGATAGTGCTAAATGTACCCTATGAAATGACATAAACGCCATATTGCTGTATTTTTTGTTTTTTTTCAAAAATTGCAAAAATGTAATTTTTTTGACTTGTCTCTAATGCTGTTAATATTTACACTAGCGGCAAATGGTTCACATTATTATATTTATGAGTACATGTGCTTTAAATAATGTCAACTAACGTTTATCGAAAACAACATTTTTCTGTGAAAACTAGCTCAAATTTCCGCATTTTCAGAAACGTTCAAACGCCATTTTCTCATAAATGGCTAAAAACACTTCTTCAAACTTTTCGATCGGATAGTGATAATGGCACTCTTTAATATGACGTAAAGTTCATATTGAGGATTTTTTTTGTTTTTTCAAAAATTACATATACGTAATTTTTTAAAGGATCTCTCACATATTTAATATTCACATTACCAGCAATTTGTAAACATTATTATATTTGTGAATGTAAGTTCTTCAAATAACTTCAAATAAAGTATTTTGAAAACTCAAACATTTTCTGTGAAAATGAGCTTCAAATTTTGCATTTTTAGTAGCGTTAAAACGCAATTTTCTTTAATACGGCACATAGTTTTTAAAAGAAAATTGCCATTTAGGGCTAGGTTTTTGTGTTCTTTAATATTCTAAAATTAATATTTTCGTTCTACGAATAGGAAATCGAAAAATTAAGAAAATGACAAAAAAATGCACTTTTGGCGGTGATAGATGGTAACTGGCAATAAAGAGTATGTGGCAATGCCGAATAGTTGGCGAAGACCCAAGGAAATAGAAAACTAATACGGGAATGTCTGTGCCATTCTGTAGCACCACTAGTTGCTTTTATTTTCTGAAGCTTGTTTATTTGTTGTACACAGTAACCAATGACATTACTCTTCCTTTGAAAAATATTGAATAGGTTTTCTGTTAAGGGAAAAAATTCATTAAAAACAATAAGAAAATTGAAACCAAAATTCTCTTTTCAGTGACTAAAAATCTAAACTTGCAGCACAAGAAAATAAGAACTCGAACACAAAATAAATTATACTTCTGAATCCATGAGCACATGCGGGGCCCACCACACGTAGGCTATAAGTCACGCTGGCCGATTGCTTCCAAAAGCGACCTCGATCGAATAAGCCCACGCACGCCCACCACACGCGCCTCCGTATCTGCTGGTCATAGCATTTCCCTATGAGACGCTGGAAACAGTTTGCCCATAGAGCCCCTAGATACAGTGACTCTAATAGCCCAGTGTTTGCGAAGAGCTTTACAGCCGAACTTTTTTTTACTTGGAATACAAGTAAATGATTCTAAATTACTAGTCAAGTGGTATTTAAATGTAAGATATCCTTGGAAATGATAGGGGAAGCAATGCTTCCCTTGCTTCCATGGAATAAACGCCCCTTGTAAAAACATAGAATTATTTCCCTGCCTTCAATACGGAAACTTTATTGTTTATTGTTATTTGTAAACTTCACTATCAGAAAGTACTAACACGGGTGATGAATTCGACAGTAACAATGCTTATGCAAACGAAGAAGTATGTGGTGAGGTGTAAAAATTGGAAGAAAGATTTGTGACAGCAAACGTCACATTATTAAACGAAAAAAGGCATTTTTAATTCACTGAAAACAGGCGGTTTTCAACAATTCTGCACAATAAATGTCGAGGAGTTAGATCAAGAACCGAAAAAAGGGTAGAGTAAGACAGTGAAGAGCAGTCAGATGGTGAAGGCTGCTCAGTCAGAAGTATGAGAGATGAGATGGTAAGTGGGTATGTCGGAAGGACTCTGTGGTGATCCAATTAGAGAGAAAGCTGAAATGGTCTCACACTCCGCAATGTCAGTGCCCAGCGTCTCGCAGAAAAATAAAAAAGAAGAAAACGGGATGAGACAAAGTGAAGAACAAAATGACATTGGAGTGTGGGATATCGTCAAATGCATTCTACTACCCGAAAAGGAAGCCTTCTCCACAATGTTCCGATAAATTACCCACAATTGAAACAATATTCGTGTTTTCATTTTAGCGTTCGTACGTCAAAGTATATCGAATGGCGATCTTCTAATATGAAAATAATCTAATCCCAAATCCGGACAAAAAATATGACATAGGGCATGAAAAAGATTTACCTAGGTGAAAAAATATTTTATTTGTACTCAATAATAGTTATGTTATTGTAAATTGCTTGGATTAGAAAGGTCTACTAGTACAAAAATCAAATTACATATAACAGAAAAATTAATCAGATGTAGCCCTACTTTTTCTTATTTAAGAGAGCTTCTTTCAAAACCACTGGTGCTAATACATAGGACACACTGGCTCGCATTAATAGTAATGTTGGTATAGAATCAGTAGCGGCTCCTGTCTTTGGGAACTGGGGATTTTGAGAAACTCATATGCAACATATGAATGCAAAAAATATTTTCATCTACGCCTTCCCATCTTCTTTTTTTCTGTGAAAAATAAACTGGAAATTGTTTGCCTGTTCTGATAATTCAATATCCGCCCTCCCTACTTTTTTCATCACAATTACTCTAAACAAGGAGTAGTACTCTTATTTTGCATACCAAGCAGAAAGGAAATATTTCAATTAATGAAATGTCAAACACTCATAATTGAAGGTCTCAGAAGAACAAGAGGCATATCCCACATTTTTTTATGAAATTGAGTTATTAGCATTAAATACAACTTTAAAAATTATTCTTTTAGAACAATATTTTATTTAAATCCGGACTTATATGGAAGAGTTTTGTGCTTAAAAGTTTAAAAGAATATTAAGTTACATTACAAGCGTTCTAATAAAACACTCAGTATCAGAAGTAGATTCTACATCAGATTTTATATTGGATACCATGCATTATTCTAGAATGACCACCTGTTTACATACTATTGAATTTAGTTTTTATCCATTCGCGTGTATAGAAAAATCTTGGTGGCAAAATGTACAATTTCTTGAGCTTGTTTCTCTTCTTTTTCCACACTTGGAGATTCTTTAACATTCAACATTGTCCCTATATAATGTATTTTCTATAAACCATCGAATATTCTGTGAGAGAAGTGAAAATGAAGGAATTCAAAGGGAGAAAAGAATGGAGGAAAATAAGGGCTGAAGAAAGGATTTATTTCAATTAACGAAATCTCAAACACAATTTAAAAGGATGAAAAATATATTGGATACCATGCATTATTCTAAAATAAACACTTTTGCTGAAACCATTGAATTTAGCTGTTATCCATTTGCATCTCTGATCAATTGTATTCCAACAATTAAATTAAGCTTTTATCCAGCCGTGTGTGTAAAAAAAAACATTTTTGAAAAATGTAGAATTTCTTGATTTCTCGTCCTATTTTTCCACACTTGAGGTTTCTTTAACATTCAACATTATCCCTACAGAATGTATTTTCTCCAGCCCATTGAACATTCTAGAGAAGCGGAAAGGAAGGAAATCAAAAGGAGAAAAGAAGAGAGGAAAAGAAGAACTGGAGAAGGGCAGTGCAAATGCTTGCGACCGAAGTGGCCTTCCAAGATCCAATTAGAGAGGAAGCCCGGCGTTGCTGTGGGGGGACCAGGGCGTCGTTTGCGAAGACGCTGAAGGCCGTGGCGGGGACGAGGACGGGGGATGGGGAGGGGGATGGTTGGGGGACGGTGGAAATGGTGGGGGGGAAGGGACGAGCGAAGAGTAGGACGCGGCCGCAGAAGCCAGCAACATGCTCTAACAAGGTGGCATTTCCGCGAATTTGTGTTCAAAAACGCAATTGCGTCGTGGTGGGAGGTGGAAGAACAAAACTACTTTACTGTCCAAGTGGAAACTGAGTGCCAAATCTAGACACTGGAGCAGAGGGTGTTTAAATGTCTTGGGTTCGCCGCGTATGTTGTAGGTAGATAATTGAGTACCTTGGTAATGTAAAAAATTTAATCCAATTGGTATTCTTGAAAATTGTACGACAAATGTTATTTTCATCTCTAAAACTGTTCGGTATCAGTTTTCTACAATTTTCTTTGTTCATCAGAAAAAAATACCAATTCCTTGTTAACCTACTACGACAAGAGAGAATTGCGTTATTGTTTTTCTTCAAGATCGACAATACTATTTCATCTTTAGATTTTAGCAAATACACACATTAGTTAACAAAGAAAGAACATCAAGAAATCACTAAATCCCTTCTAAATGCGTGTGTATATAATTATTTTACTTGTATTTAATAACCCACATTAATCGAGTTTGAAATGAAAATAAATAGGTACCGTGATTAAAATCATAGATATACTCTCAATGAATGAATGGGAATTGCGCGCAATACCGAATGTAAATTTAGATTTTGCAATGAGGAACGACATGGTAAGAAATAGTAATTGCATATGGCAATTGATTATAACAGTTCAATGAAAAGATGCAAATTCACCAGTAATATTTGTTTCATGTTTGTGTCATATTTGTGCATTCTTTTGTTAAAAGAATAAAATAAAGGAAGATGTTATTTACGTTATTGTATAATGATTATAATTTTATGCTATTAAATAGAGCTTTTTAAACAATTTCAAGTGTAAGACGTCAAGAAGTTCATGCTAGTTTCTTAGTGACTATTGAAATAAAAAACTAGTAATGTACGCATTGTATTTAGCACATAATCGCTAAATTAATTTGTGTGCTTATACAAGAAACAAAACGTAATCGGGATAAAAACCGTGTCTTTAGAGAGTGAAATCAAGCTTATTATTTTCATTACAAATATTGTTGGAACCGTAAACGAATGAAACGGTTTTGGTTCTTTAATTTTTTTAGTTTCGAACAACTTGTATTACTGCATTCATGTAACACCAGGTGTATGTCACGCCTTTACAGAAAGGGCTCTTTTTTAAATCTTTTCAACTAGTACAAAATAAACCTCGCATCCAAAATTCATTGAAAAGAGCTGAACAAAGATTTACATAGACGAAAATCCGGACTGTCAGGTCAAAACCGGAGGTCTATTCGCTCGATTAATTATGATCATTAACATTTGTCAAAACAGAACAAATCGTAGCCACGCACTTTGATATTATTTTTGTAATAAACGATATAATAAATAAAAAAATATCATAGATTGTAATAAAATACAGACTACCAGCTTGGAACCCAAAAGTAAAGACTTCATTAACACACTGGAAGGTTATTTCAAACGGTTTGATTCCTTGTTTGCTTGTTTTTTTTTGTTATTTAAGGTCGCATCAACTACTCGGTCATTAGCAACCATCCTTGGTATTTGTTACGTATCTCATGAACTTAAGTCCTGCAACAGTTTATGCCCCCTGTAGCGTCGCAATCGTCAACGACGCCAAGTTAGATGAGCTCCGTCGCAATCGTCAGCGACGCCAAGTTAGTCGAGCACCAACCAACTCTTATGGAATAATTGCTTCTTATCAAAAACAACAATTTGATTTATTATTATTTTTAAATCTGCAAATTCTAACATCATTTGCACTGATAGAAATATTTCAAGAACTTCCTCGTGGACACGAGAATCTTTTCAGGTCATTTTACTTCGACCTCTCAAAGCCTTCTGACTATTTCTTTTTTTTATCTCCCCAGCAACTTCTCCTGTTGCTAGGCAGAAACAAACCCATCATAACTACTACGTTACACCCCGTAGATGCCCGAGATCGATGCCTTTTCCTGCCACTGTTTTCCACTTACACTTACCCAACATCACTATCCGTTCGCCTGTCGACGAAATTTTAAATAAAACACTTTAAATTCCAACACAAAGAAAATAAACTGTTCTTGAATTCAGGTTATCACCATCAATCGGCGAACTATTTCATACTCCGCTTTCGCCGATATCTTGTTCCGCATTCTAGAACCCTAGAATCACTGATTAATGTTCTTAAATACCTTCCCCCAAGGATTCTCCAATCTTCTCATCTCTTCAAGACGCCATTATTTGGGTATTTAAACCGGAATATTACTTAAAATGTCTCGAACCATTCAGACCTCCATTTCTTACGAACCCGAGCCAGTCTGTAACAAACTTGCAGTCATAGCAACCAATGCTACGTACCTCAACTGTCTCATTCTTACAGATTGATACAACTTGAACAAATTTATATTTTAGCCGGCCCCATGGCCGAGATCGCTAAGACAGTAGTGCCGTAATGGTCTTGGACCGTGGGGTCGCGGGTTCGAGTCCCGCCTCGGGCAAGGTTGTATGTGTTCGTCCTTTCACCCCCTATCATCGCTGTATCGTGTCATCATCACGTCATTACGTTACTTCCAAAAGTGGCCGCTAATGACTGAGTAGTTGATGCGACCTTAAATAACAATATATATATATATATATATATATATATATATATATATATATATATATATTGTTATGTATATATAATATTCATTTCGTAACAGTATTACCCGAGATTATGTTACGATGAAACAAATCCTATTTTGTTTGCGGCGTAGATGCCGCAGAAGGCAACGGTCTGCGGGGCCAGCGAAATCGCGGGGGTGGTGCGGCAGCGAAACATCGGAGACGGCGGGAGAACAGAGCAATCTCGCCAACCAACCAAAGGAAGGGGTGAGGGGAAGGGAGGGGAGGGGGTGGCGAGACGCACGTCGGAAGCGGCGTCGCAGGCTGGTCAACACAACAAAAAGCCGATCGACCCCTTGCCACAGAACGAGCCCGCCGCAAACGAAACAAAACACGCTCGGTGGGAGGAGGCGTTGTTGTTTCCGGATGTGGCTTCCCCCCTCCCCTTCCCTGTCTACCCCCTTGTGCGGACTAGACTTTCCTTCCCATCGACGCCCTGTTTCTCGCCGCTCTGGATATTAAGGCGGAAGATAAACTGTTCTCTGGCTTGTTTTGTTCGCAACGGGCAGTCTTGCAAATGCGGACCGACGAAATAACGGACGTAAGAATGTCATTGGCGTTCTGTGGCACGTAGTTATATGAAGAAACGACGTGAAGATTGAATGAAATGGATACTGTGCCCATCGCCTTTTAAAATGCTTTATTAAAATGTTTCATTTCACGTACTTATGCATACGTACTGTGACCGTACTGTACCTTTCTGGTCTGCCAGGCAGGTAACCTGTAATACACATATACAATAAAATTTGTTTAGTTTGTAAATTTGTTCCGTGGCGAGATACCTCCCGTCGGCGCGCGCCAATTTCGAATGTTTTCATTCTTGCTTTTTGTTTAATTGTTGACAGATAACCCTTGGGTTATACTACATTTCACTTTATTATGTACTGAAGTCTTATATCAATACTTGGGGCCTGCATCAGTCAACGTTTCTCAACTATTGAGCGATCTTTTACAAATTCATAAAACATTAGATTAAAATTATATATCGGAATCAAATAAGATAGTTTCCAGACGACAATGTCAAAGTAATACAAGCTCAATACTCTGCACGTGTATGGGGAAAGTAAGTCTACAGCTCTTTATCTCGGTATCATGTTAAGAATGCTTATAATATCCAAAGAAATCATTTACATTTCCACCTACTGGAACATTACTTAACCGTATCTGTATATTTACCTTCTATATTATATATTAATCGTCATTCATATACAGTCATATAGATTTATGTAACTGTAAATGTGAATATCTCATCAAGGAAAATATCATGTTCATTACGTAAAAGCTTAGATCCAGTAGATTTGGAAAATAGATTTTTAGACATAAACATTGTGAACGAATACATAGTATTCGTATGTGTTGAAATGTTCCCCATAGTTTAGTACCACGAGCTTTGCAGTTGTGTTCCTTACGCAATGTTAAGTATAGTAGCTCTCTGCAAAAAAATTTTTCTACCATCGCCCGAAAAATAAATCAGGTGGCGAAAAGAAGTTTTCATGACGGCAATGGGGCTACGTAATTATGACATGTGGCGTTCCAGTGATGCTTCGGACGTACAGATTTCAACGAGTCTCTCGCGAGGGCTGGTCGTGATATGCATTATTTTACGGGCCGAAGCTCAATCCAGAAGGCCAGCTCTTCCGCTTGATCAGGAAAATTTCGCTTCACTCCTTTCGGTATCTAGCAGCAAAAGAAGATATTACTCGATCGAGGAAACGGGAGATTATAATTTAACTCAGAGGCATTTTGTGCTTTAGGATCTATTATATGTAGAAAATCTACATGGGGTAACGGACAGTACTTCTCCTCTGAAGGAACGCATGCGAAGAACTTTCTCCCTTGAAATCCAAGATTTTTATTGGATTTGAACCCGCAAAAGTCGGGTATAACAGACCGATAGGCTAACCATTACCACCGAAGGTGTCAAATGTATGTGACACTCCTGAGTAATAAATTGTCAATCAAGTTGAACTATAGACTGTATTTTGTACAATTCTTAAGTTAATGAAAGTTCCATATGATTTTCACACAGTCGTTATGTTTATTCAAAGATACACATATAATGATTCACTTGGCTACGTTTCGGAGACTAAAGCCTGATGATAGAGACACATCTAGTCTCCGAAACGTATCCAAGTGAATCATTATATGTGTATCTTTGAATAAACATAACGACTGTCTGAAAATCACATGGAATTTTTATTAACTTAAAAATTTCAATCACTTATATACCATCGTTGGCGGTTTTCAGAAGATAATTTTAAACAGCAACTGTATACAGCACATTATTTGTAATGCTTCTTGCTCGCTAGAAAAATGCCGAATCAATCGACTTATGTTGAGGGTGACCATCTGAACGGAACCTTTCTCGAGAGAAGTTCACGCTGTTCAATACTGCAGTAGAAAAAACTCCAGATCTCTTACTCAAAGTGAAAGGGACTTGTGTGATGTTGAGCAGCGTAACTACCCAGAGCGCCTGATTGATCCACGAGTAGCGGAAATAATGACAATGTGGTGCCTGGCGCTAACTCCTCCAACACGCTCTGAAGCCCAAGTGGTACACAGGACGTAAACTGTGAAGTGTGGCTGGGATGAAGTGTGTCTAGTGAGTTGTGGCTGGATGGAGGGGTTGAAGAGCAGTTCTGCAGTTGGAATCCGGGAACAGGAGAGAGTGGACGGTATGTTGACAAGGTTGTACTTTTTGATATCCCCCAATGAATAAATTTAAAACTAGCCGAAGTATCCCACGTTGCCGGAGTATTATTAGTTGTAATAATCTTTTGGAAAATAATAAGTTTGTATCTGTAGTTTATCCCCATGCTGCTGTGCCCCGCCCCGTAACATGCCATTCCTTTTCTGTCCCGCTCCACCCTCACAGTTCAACCATGTTCCTCCTCACCATACCTAGACCTTTGCGCCTTGCCTTGCCTTGCCCAGCCATTTCATGCCGGCCATGTCCTGCCATGGTCTCTAAGACCTGCACTGCAATGTTTATAGTTGCTACGGTCAGCTGCAAAGAGTGAGAGAGCGAGTGAATACTAATTCAGTGTACAACTAAGAAAGTAATTAGTCCCATAAGTGTAGTGTATGTTGTGCTGGATCAAATAATATCCCGGGATTTAGAGGTGTTACTTCCTCACTGGAATGTAACGGCACCGAAATGTATTTAGGGTAATGGTTTTCTCTTTTCAGGTATCTCCCTCATCGGAGGAGCAATCCAGCAATCCAAGCTGCTGACTGAACTTTAGACATGTACCGTAGTGTAGTGCACGTACGTGTGTTTTATGTAGGAGATGAGGTCAAAGATGGAAAAAAAACGCGCCTATCGGTGGCCCATTTCTTACGGTTCTGCTCTACTAATCTTACGGTATTGATCGGACAACTTCGGAAACCTTCCGAGAACAGCGGTCGGCGGCTAAAAATCTCCTCAAGGCAGAGCTGAATTCGATACAGCTACGTTGCAGGTTTTAAAAATCCGCCACCTTTGGGACTCAAACCCAAATATCTCCCAGCCCAGCTTAAATAATGAGTAATAAAAATGTCATGCAGATATACAGCCGTATTCCGATCCCATTTCAGTATCCTGAGAACACAAATGGAAGGGGGTATCCAGGAAGGGGCTCAGAATTGATTACTATCATCGAGATGAAAGTTTAGTAATTTAAGAACTAATGCTACATATATTTAATAATCCTTAAAATTTTGGGATTAAGTCAAATTTTTGTGCAAGCCTGGCTGTAAAACAATCCTAGAGTTTCCACAAATCGATTTCGTTTGACGACGGTTTTTAATTATTCAGTAAACATTCGTAGTTTGTAAACTATCATTTAGGATTAAGGTAGTTTCTAACAACAAAACTCCTATATGATGAAATGAGGGGTTGACAACCATTACAGACCCAAGTCCTCTTTTTAAGAAAATTGTAATAATGTCATTATATGGGTAAAGGAAAAAAATGTTCTGTTCCTGCCATAGTGAACCAAGTTCTCCTACTGGCGCAGAGCGTTTGCTTTTATTTATTATTTTACCCGAATTGATTATCTGTTGAAAACTTTGAATTTCTCAATTTCTTGAAGTCATGTGAAAAGAACTTGGTGTGTTTGGTTGTGAACTCAAATAGTAAATCGTTGCACACGCAAAGAAAGAGGCAAAATATTTCCCTGGGGTCCATCGGAGATACCCCCATTGGTGTGGGCTTGATTGATCAGTGATTCCGTGCGCTGCAACTGCTAAGTACTCTCTGAATCTGAATCAGTGAAATTGTCGCAGATTCAATGAGTGACAGCCAAAATCACTGATACCTTCAGTCGAAATGTGTGGTTTCGCTGACAATCAGTGAATATGCGAACCTTTTCATAATGACCGCCAGCATTTCACTGGTCGTCAGTGGTAAAAGTGCCGTGCCACCATTGCTCACTGATCGTTCAGTCGTTCACGTGCTGCTGTTTTCACATATTTCACTTATTCAAACAGTGACGTTTCACTGATTCAAAAAGTGAACCCGATTTTGACTGATTTGTTCAGTTCAGTTCACTGATTGTCAGTGGCAGGGTTTTAACTGACGCCATCAGTGAATAGTCACTGTCAATCAGTAGTTTTTCCACTGATTCAGATTAAGAGAGTACTGCAAGAGTAACAAACGTTTTCATCGTGCGAGGTGGCGGTGATCTGCCCTGATGGATGGTAAGATCTGGTGTCAGCCTATCGGTTTGCGAGAGTTTTCCCCAACCGGATACTTCGCAACAACGGGACAAGTAGTGAGAAACTCTACGCTCCTGTCTGGTCTCCCAACATGTGTGGTAGTGGGGAGCATGTAAGTGTGTTAGTGTAAGGAGAGACGATAAAACAAGGAAGATGTAGGAAAGATCGCACGCGGCCCTTCGCACGTTTGTTAGGGCACTTGCTCTGGCATTCGCCTGGTGTTGATCGGAGAAACCACGGAAAACTACCGATCAGAGCAGCCGGCCCCTAGAATTCTCCTCCACTCAGCGACTGAATTCGACCCAGCTGGCAGACTAGTGTCGAAAATCTTACCACTGTCGGGACTCGAACCCCAGGATTTCCTGGTCAAATGGCATTGCAGTGACATCAATTGATGCCCTGAGCCACCTTTGCCAAACTCACCGACCGCGTGACTTTACCGATTCGATGTGCGACCGTTAACGTCGCATACCAATGTAATTCGGGTACTCGGCGAACGCCAACGACGCGGGAAGTCATGGGAGGCAAAGAGCGGAGCAGCCGCGTGGTGCGATGGCGGCCGGCCCAGTCCCCTTGCGTCCTCCAGCGACCCACGCGCTGGCGACGGTAGGCGGCGCGGCGTTTAATGAACTGGCTCCGGGCGAAGTGGCGCCCCCTGTAATTGGGGGCCCCTGGGCCTCTACTTGCGCCCTCCGACGCGCCGGGAGCGAGCGCGGGGGCGGGGGCCGGGGCGGGGACGGGGCGGGGCGGGGCCGGGGCGGGGCGGGGCCGGGGCGGGGCGGGGACGGGGCGGGGCGGGGACGGGGTGAGGGAGGGAGCGGGGACGGTGGCGTTGGCGGTGGCGAGGCGGTGGCGGGTCGGAGGACAGGCGGTGGTGGGGGAGGGGGCGCAGGTGCGGGCGGAGGCGCGGGCGGAGGCGGGGGCGGAGGCGAGGGCGGAGGCGAGGTGGAGGCGGGGGCGGGGGCGGAGGCGAGGGCGGAGGCGGGGTGGAGGCGGGGGCGGGGGCGGAGGCGGGGGAGGAGGCAGGGGTGGAGGCGGGGGCGGGGACGTGGCGGAGGCAGGGGCGGTGGCGGGGGCGGTGGCGGTGGTGGGGGTGGGGGCGGAAGCGGAGGCGGGGGCAGGAACAGGGGCTATGGCGTGGGCGGAGGCGTGAGCGGAGGCGGAGTCGGGGGCGGGGGCGGGGGCAGGGGCGAGGGCAGAGGCGGAGGGGCTGTCCCAGCTGGATGACCCTCTGGCCGCCGCCGACCGCACGACTTTGCCGGAAGCGCTCGACCTACGCTTCAGGCCCTGTGTCCCTACCGCTCCCTTCTTCCCCGAAGGTCCTCCGTGGCAGGATTTTCGACACTAGTTAGATAGCAAGATCGAATTCAGAAGCTGTCTGGAGGAGAATTCTACCAGCCGGCTGCTCTGATCGGTAGTTTTCCTTGGTTTCTCCGATCAACATCAGGCAGGAGCAGAATCCTAACAAACGGATCACGAACCGCGCGCAATCCTCTCCCGTTACACACACACACACACACACACACACACGTATATTTACAAGCACTAAACCACCACTCACGTTGCGAGACCAGTCGGGAGCTCAGAGCTTGTCTCGGCTTGGGCGGGACCGGGCGGGATCCGCCTAGAGGGTGATACCTGGTTCAGGAAACCCCGCAGGTCGATGAGCAGATTGGTGCCGGATCTCGCCCTCCAGCGGGGGAAGATCGCCGCCAGATCTCACGATGAAACATGAAGCATACTTACGGGACTAATGGCGTTAGCAGTTGACGCGACCTGAACCACAAATCAATCAGTCCGAAAGTCCATTTGCCGGAACCGCGGACGCCAACACACGTTTTTCACCATGACGCTCCTTTCGTTCTTAACTCTGCGTGGCGTAAAATTTCATTTTCCAATGTGCACAGTTCTCTGTTCTCACAGCTCTGAAGTAAAAACAGGGATTAAAGGGATAAGACCGAGTCACATCTGAAATGTGGCTAGAATAGGACCCAAACCTAATTAGATGATTTAATTTCAATTTCAATTCCTATAAACATGTTTAAATATTGTAAAGCATTTTTAGGATAATGTTTTAATATATCTCTATTATTTGAATTTTATAGTTGCTAATGATTTATTTGTTAATTTTGCTCTTCAATGATTTGAGTTCATTGAATCTATGGCAAGTAGATAATGAAAATTTGTCAATTATTATCTTCTTGTATCTTTTGTAGAGTACATTGAGTAGATACTTAGCTAAAAGGTATATTGTTATAAAGTAATTTTTGATTATAGTATTTGTGAAATACTTTTTGACATGCATGCCGAAAAACTGCATCTTTTATTTTATGGCTTTTCATTTCTTTTGAATTCTGGGCATTCCCAAGAGAACCTTTTTTAAATGGAGCAGTATATCTCCATAAATATAGACTATCTCATAGAGTTTATTTACAGAAGATATGCGTAAGAAAATTTAACTTGCGGTATTTCACTTAAGTGAATTTTGACTATAATTTTTTGCTAACATTTGTATATTCTTAAGAATTTCAGTGACAAACTTATCCTGTAAATCACACTCCACATCTGCCCTTTGCCTTTTCTGGTTCCTTTTGATTGTCATTGCTTCTTTAGTAGTTTCTTATATTTCTCCTACCAGGCTGCTCCTCCTGCTGTCTATTAGAATGATAAATCTTCTCTTTACTCGATGTCATGCTCAATACATGAAATCTGATGGCATTTCAATACATGAATCTTAACTTTGCGAAATCCTACAGTCTATTCTCGAAAAAGAAAATAATTTTTCGAGACTCCTCAATGAGTATATTTTTTCCTAAATAGGCTTAGATTTTCGTATTTGTCTTGTGGTTTCCTTTTCTTGTACTGCACGTCCATGATACTTGCATTAATTTGGGCTACAATGTCAAAGCAAGATAATTTCTTAATGCCCTTTGAACCTCAAAGCAAATGAAAGGCAAAACCCTAACTTTGAAATGTCTGCATTGAAGTGTTAAGCTTCCCGCTTTAGGAATTTGCGTGTGTATCCTGCTGAGTAATGAGAGAACCTTGATTCAAACTTACTTCCCTTGTGTTACACAGCAACTCTCAATGCGCTCCCTCAAACAAATCCGCAGAAAACACACGCCTTTCAAGCGCTTTCCCGCCTACTCGAACGCTAGGCAGGTGCCGCCCTCCCACACACACATTAGTCGTTAGGGATCTCCCTCCCTTATTCATTAGTCTGCCTACTCACCCAGTCATCATCTCACTGTTTCCTATTACTTGCTTGATTAGTCATTCAAGGCGCGTCAACTAAGGTCATTTGTCACGTAAGTGTCGTGCATGTTTTAACGCGGGAGGTGACGATGATATTCTCTGACTGGACGGCGAGATCCTGCACCGACACACTCGTCGACTTGGGTGGTTTTCCCTAACCAGGTATCTCCCAACAGCGGGGATCACCGCAGCCGGGATAAGCTCTAAGCTTGCGACTTGTCTACCGGTATGTATGAGAGTGTGGTGCGCGTAAGTATGAGTGTGCAAGGGCAGACGATAGGTAAAGGAAGAGGAAGGAAAGATCGCGCGCGGGCTTGGTCCATGGTCCATTTTTATAGTCCTGCTCCCGGATTCGACTGGTGTTGATCGAAGAAACCACGGAAAACAACCGATCAGAGCAGCCGGCTGCTTGAGTTCTCCTCCAGACAGCTGCTGAACTAGACGTAGCTATGTGGCTAGAGTCGAAAATGCTGGCACCGTCAGGACTCGCACCTAGGACCTCCCGATGTGCAGAGGAACTACAGCGACATTAATTTATACTCTGAATCACCTAAGCCGGTATCGCTTACTACCGTAAACGCCCGCTCGACTTGCAGGACATGCACCCGCCATCATCAGGACATGCACCCGCCCCCGTGTTGAACCTTTACATCGTCTTTTCATTTAGAATGTGCCCTAACACGTAAGCTCTAGTTTCTTAACAGCTAATATTAATATTGTTGTGGTCATTCCAATTCTTTCTTTCCATATCGTGTGTATATGATATATATGATAAAATGTGTGTGTGTATATATATATATATATATATATATATATATATATATATATATATATATATACAGACCGCGTGCACAAGCGTTCACCTGTCAGCGCCCTCTAGTTCATTCGCCCGTCCGCTCGCCCGTCCGCTCGCCCGTCCGCTCGCCCGTCCGCTCGCCCGTCCGCTCGCCCGTCCGCTCGCCCGTCCGCTCGCCCGTCCGCTCGCCCGTCCGCTCGCCCGTCCGCTCGCCCGTCCGCTCGCCCGTCCGCTCGCCCGTCCGCTCGCCCGTCCGCTCGCCCGTCCGCTCGCCCGTCCGCTCGCCCGTCCGCTCGCCCGTCCGCTCGCCCGTCCGCTCGCCCGTCCGCTCGCCCGTCCGCTCGCCCGTCCGCTCGCCCGTCCGCTCGCCCGTCCGCTCGCCCGTCCGCTCGCCCGTCCGCTCGCCCGTCCGCTTGCCCGTCCTCTTGCCCGCCCGCTTGCCCGCCCGCTTGCCCACCCGCTTGTCCGTCCGCATACCCGTCCGCTTGCCCGTCCGTTTGCCCGGTGTGCTCGCCCGTCCACACGCCCGTCCGCTTGTCCGTCCGCTTGCCCGTCCGTTCGCTCTTCCACTCGTCCGGTCGCTCGTCAGCGCCCTCTAGTCCACTCGAACGTCCGTCCGCGCGAGCGAGCGCCGTGGGCTTTCCGCCCCGCGAGGCCGGACAGCCGCTTTGTTTCCTTAATGAGCTCATATCGAGGCGTTTTAATTAATCGCGAAAGCTGCTCTGGAGCCCTTGTAGGAAGGCGAAAGGGTTCGGCCGCCCGAAGGGAGAGGAAATGAATGAGGAGGCTGGAGGAAGGGGGAGGAAGTACAGGGTGGTTCCTATGCATGTTCGACTTCTGTCATTCCAATTTTCAACATGTAAGAATGTACACAGAAGTTCCTCTCACATGTTTGCATTTTAGGGGAAGTTATAAAGCAAAATTCTCAGAATGTCTGGATTTTAGCACACTCCAAACATTTAAAGCCTTTTATGTATCACTGCAATATATATGTATTTTTGTTTTTTTGTTCCCTAATCTGTATGTCTTCGTCTCTCTTCCTCGTAAAAATAAATATTTGTTTATATAACTGGTACTGAACATGAGTGTACGGTGCACTCACATCAAATTTTGACCGGCAAGCGACGATGGAAGTCGAGTTCAGCATTCTGAAATGCGCTCACTGACTCTTTGTACGAGTAGCCTACATCATCCATAATACCAATTTTTCGAAACTTACAAGATTAAATTGTTAGAATCATTCGCAATGAGTTAGATCCCATCCCTGTTGTTTCATGCCATTCCAGTATTTAATTTAGTTTGTCATAACTACGTGTTGTAGTTTTATATGGGCCATAACATATACGGCAAAATGTGTTTTCAAATCTATAAACAATTACGTTATGAAGTATTTTCTAAGCATGCATGCTAAAAATAAATGAGAGGATCTCACTGTAGTTAAGAGAGATGAAGTACAAAGGTGTGCAAATTATTAAACTAAAATTTGGTTTGGTAAATTTAAGCTAAACTCGTTTCAGAAATTATAAATATAACCGACAGCACTCCTATTGTTTTTCAAACTATCCATAATGACGTCTGCTACTTTTTTGTTCGTGTTTCATGTACAACTGATGTTGGTACATCTGTTATTTAATTTGTTTACAACATAGTGTGGACAGTTTGTTTACTCTACAGTGTGGACAGTTTGTTTACTCTACAGTGTGTCTCGGTTACCGCCATTGAACAATTGAACAATCTGTACTGCAATGGCCAGCTAACAGACCAGATACAAACCAAACTGAAAATATTTGGACAATAGTTAAAAAGAAGTTAAAAAAGTAAAATAACGACACGTTAAGTTCTGGTGGTAAAATTGAGACAATACCGCAAATCGATCCAGACATCAAAATGCAGTGTTTGGTACTTATAAGAAAGATGCCAGGGAGGATCATAAATAAAAAAGGAATGTTCACTAATTATTAAAAATAATTCCTATGTATGAAAATAAATTCGCAAATTCAAACTCCACGTCTTTTAAAAATCGTAAATTATAGTCTAATAATTTGCACACCTTTGTATATATTGAAATGATGCAGACTCCTTCTGTCGAGGACTCCCGACGAGTTACACACGCTCAGACACCTCTCGCATTTAGCACTTTGAATTGAATTGAATTGAAGCCTTATTTTACATGGCGAGACACAGGCCATGCGGCCTGCTCTGCCGTCTGACCACACAAATTTCGCTACGCTCCTTTCACCAACTAGCGGAGAAAGAAGTTATTCCTTGGGTGACGAAACAAGCGATTTTGAATTTAGCTCAGAGGCGTCATTTAGGATTGAGGCTCTTTTACATGCAGTAAATCTACTAACATGAAACAGCCGAATTTACTTCCCCTCCGAAGGAAGATGTACGAAGGAATTTTTCGCCCTTAAAAATCCAAGACTGCGATCGTGTTTGAACCCGCGAACTTGGATATAACTGTCCGATACGCTAACCATTAAACCATCGCCGCATTGCACACACACTGACAAGAATGTGCTCAATAGGTCACTACTTGGCAGATGTTGCCGTATTATTCCTAATTTCTTCTTTAAAATATCCACAAGTGTTTATCGTGCATAAACTATAGAGTATATAAAGTATTATATTTTGTATTTTGATCATAGGTTCATACTTAAAATTCAAATCTTCTAACTTCCCCATGTACCAAACATTTCTTTTACTACACTAATTTTCAAATTACCCAAATCTATTTTAATTTTTGGGTATTGTGTCCACGTTTTTGTCATTTGGCCATTAAGAAATGCCAATTTGGTGAGTGCACCGAATTGCGAGATTTTGATTATGTCTACGTTTTCGTTATTTGGCCACAAAGTTGCGCTGCCACTGCACAGTGTGAGATCATGTATTAACACTCGAACTTTCTCTATAACAGTACCAAACATTCCTATACTAAGACTCATTTTCGAAATTCCTCTAATAAAATTTTTATTTCCGAGGTTTCCACTTCCTTTTCGACGTTTGTACACACTACGAGCCTTGTCGGATGAGGTGACTCAGGGCATCAATTCGCTCGTGTTTGGCCAAAAGGGTATAAGTACTGTTTCATAATTTTACACGAGAGCAAAATTAAATGCATTTAGTGTAGATATTGTTGAATAATTAATTTTCAGATACAAAGATAAACATAGGTAAATATTATTAGGTTAGTTTAAAGTTAATTTAAAACAATTAAAGTAAATAGTTTTGAAATAAAAGAAAAATTACTACACTTAACTTAATACTCAATTTTTCTGACATACACCCTTTTGCCCAAATACGAGCTAATTGATCTCACTACAATTCTTCAGACTGGGAGGTCATACGATGCGAGTCCTGAAGGTGGCAGGATTTTCGACACTATCTAGGTAGCTAAGGTCCGTTCGCTCTAACTTTACTCAGCACGTAAACAAATGCACGTGGTCGTCACTTGTTCTCATTGGCTGACAAACACCACACTCCCGTTCAGGGCATCGTGTACTATAGGAGTTAGTTCCCTTTCAAAGTTGATTTATTTCCTGACTCTCTACACAAACAGTCGAAATAATTTTCTCCTTTGCCTTGATGTAAAATCAGACACCGAACGTGATCTTCATTGCCAACCTTCAGTTGCCAACGAACCTCTTTGTGATAGCGTTCGTTCGCCAAGCCGTCGCTCGGCACCGCTCCTGCCAAATTTTATCAGTAGCAGTTCCGATCTCGAATAAGAAACTTATAAAAGAATACTATATTTTTGTTTGGTTAGTGAAAGGTGTGTTTGCTCATTGCGCTGATTTTTGTTTCCACATCGAACATAATAAGTAAAGCAGGTCCTGGGACAATCCGGTTTGAAACATTCGCGGGGAAAATCCCTCAGAAGTGGTGAGAAGAAGGTTGTATTGATGTGTTTGAATAATTAGCGGATAAAAATCCGTCAATGACGTTGTGGCAGGTGGAAGAAATGACTGATGAATTGCAGGTGTCGGTGTCAGAAGTGTTTGAAAACTGAATTGTCTTTGGAAAGGTTCTCCACGAAAGAAGAGATGTAGATCAAAACAGGTGGAGGGTGAGTGCGATGAATTTGTTAATCTGCCATTCGTATTCATATGCACATTTTTTCGTAGAAACGAATTTCCAACTCAAAATAAAATTCTTGATGTGATTAATGAAGATTCGGGTCTGCCAATTTTTAAAAGAACGCCACTGCATGCTCTACTGAAATTCGTGCTTCGGGGGGGATTTCACTGCTACCGTGGAAGAACACACGTAAGTTCTGTGATATTAAAGCAAAATATCTGCATATTTTGGCTGGTATTTTGGGCGTATTAAATAAGTACTAGTGAAAATAATATGCTATGAAAGTTCTGGTTGTGACACGTGCCGGCATTTCAGTATGGTCGTGGCGCGAATAGCGTAGCCAATCACGAACTACAGAGCGGAGGGATACACTCAAAGCTTGTTTACATGCGGAGTGAGGTTATAGCGAACGGACCTTAGGTCGAATTCAGTCGTTGTCCGGAGGGGAATTGCAGCGGGCGGCGGCTGCTCTGGTCGAAAGTTTTCCGTGGTTTCTGCAATGACAATGCGAATGTCGTACCTTAACAAACGGGCCATGGACCACACGTCATCTTTCCTTCCTCTTCCTTGAGTTATGTTCACCCTTTACTTACACACCTACACTTACATGCACTACACACGTCTGGAAACCAGTTTGAACCCTACATTGATTGGTTGATTGATTCGTGTTTCCGGGCGCGCCAACTACTTAGGTCATTAGTCCCGTAAGTGTAGTGAGTGTTTCTCGGGAGATGGCAATGATTTTTCCCCGCCGGATGGCGAGATCCGGCGCCGACCTACCGTCGACTAGCGGGGTTTCCCCTCAACCAGGTATCTCCCACCAGCGGGGCACCGCCCCAGCCGGGACAAGCTTGGAGCTCCCAACCCGTCTTTCGGTATGTATGGTAGTGTAGTGCATGTTAGTGTGTGTGTGCAAGAGGAGAGAATAGAACAAGGAAGAGGAAGGAAAGATCGCGCGCGGTCCGTGGCCCGTTTGTTAGAGTACTGCCCCGGCATTCGCCTGGCGTTGATCGGAGAAACCACTGCCGCCGTCGGGGCTAGAACCAAGGACCTCCCGGTAGAGGGACTGCAGAGACATCGGGTTGATGCACTGAGCCATCTCTCCCGGTCTGAACCCTACAGTTTGTCCCGGCTTGGGAGGTGTCCCGCAGATGGAAGACACCGGGCAGAGTAAAACCCTGCAAAGCCAACGAGAAGGAAAGTTCGCCTCCCCATTCAGCGGGAAAATTTACCATCCGGTAGAAAACACGCCCTACACTTACGGGAGTATTGACGTAGCGGTTAACGCGTCAGAAACACTGATCAATCACACCCGAGCCGCGAGGGATTATCATAGGGAGAAGGATGGAGGACAGCGAATTACAAGGCGGGCGAGGCATCAGAATCCGCTGACAAGGCACAAAGGGCGCGCGGAGGCGATGAATAACCCATGAGAGGAAGGTAGGCGATCTCCCCATGCATTGCGCCCAACCGCTTCTGGCGTATCCGGTAAAACGAACTGCTGGGTCAGCCGTGCTAGACTATTCATTACTGCGTTGCAATTAAATTAAACCAAAGGAGTGTGTTCGTGTGTTATGCGTGAGAGGGGAGATGGAAAGGGGTGTAATAAGTATATGGAAATGAGAAACATTGTACTAGATGGAAGGTCTGAAATCATTCTCGTTCTTTGTTAGGTTTCTCCTGAATATACATGACCTACTAAACGACCAAAGCAAATAAATGAAAATATTTAGTGACAGTACTTCTAAAATCGACCAACCGCCCCTCGCTGAGTTGTCAGAGTTCGCTCTCAGAACCAGAATTGCCAGTATATCTGCTACGACTCTGACCTGGAGGTCCTGTAGTTTCGATTGATTGATTGATTGATTGATTGATTGTTAGTGATTCCGGGCGCGTCAACTAAACGAGGTCATTAGTCCCGTAAGCGTAGTGCATGTTTTCCTTGGGGAGGTGGCGGTGATCTTCCTCCGCTGGATGATGAGATCCGGCGCCGGCATACGGTGGGCTAGTGAGGTTTCCTCAAACAGGTATCTCCCACCAGCAGGCACCGTCCCTGCCGGGCCAAGCACTAAGTCCCCGACCGATCTCCCGCCATGTGTGGTAGTGTAGTGCATAGTTAGTGTAAGTGTGTGTGTAAGAGGAGAGGATAGGACAAGGAAGAGGAAGGAAAGATCGCGCGCGGTCCGAGGCCCGTTTGTTAGGGTACTGCTCCTGCATTCGCCTGATCTTGATCGGAGAAACCACGGAAAACTACCGATCAGAGCAGTCGGCCGCTAGAATACGAGTTCGAGTCCCGACGGTGGCTGATTTTTGAAACTATCTGTACAACGTCTGGAGAAGAATTTTAAAGGACAACTGCTCTGGAGGCAGTTGTTTATCAATACTAGTGGAATGCTAGAGTAGAAGACTAACAAATAGGTTACGCACAGCGAAAGATCGTGCCTTTTCCTTGTTCCATCTTCACCCCTTACATGTATAATACACCTAAATACTGCATGCACCACACTACTACAAATGTTCGGAGACGAGTCGGGAGATTAGAGTTTGTTGCGGCTAAGGCAGTGAACTGTTGGGGAAGATGTCTAGAAGTGAGAATCTCACACAATCCGACGTGCAGTTTGGTGCTAGGTGTCACCTTTCAGCGAGAAAGAAACAGCGCCACATCCTGATATTAAAATAGTCACAACTTAAACAGGACTAATTCCCACGGCAGTTGACGTGCTCGTAAACATGAATGAATCAATAAATCAATTAATCAATAAAACCTGCTTAATAAGCAAGCAGGCAACGTCTTAGGGCAGTGTATCAGTGATTTGGAGTTTGCAGGTTTGATCTCGACTTGTCAAGTATATATAAAGGTGTCCAGGGGGGAAACTTCAAAATTTAGGTAATAAGCTCTCTCTTAGGTAATAAGCAACTTTAAGTATATTTTGTCTAATAAACTACTTGGATATTCCGAATAGCTGAGCCGCAATAAACACTCAAACGTTGGTTTGAGAAAATGCTTTCTAGGCACAAAATTGCAATGCAGAAGCTTAAAAACACTCCAGAAATACGGTAAATTGTTTATTATTTACAGAATAAATGAATATATTTGTCCAGGAAGAAAAGTTAACCCAGAAATAAAAAAGCATCCTATTTACACAATTCAACTGCTCTTTTGTATGTTAATTTCTCAGCCTTTCGGAGTATCCAAGTAGTTTTTAGACAAAATATGTTTAAAATGCTCTTAAGAGCTTATTTTCGAAGTTTCGAAGTTTCCTTCCCGGTCACTCTGTTTTTAACTTCGTTGAGTTTATGGCGCCTGCCAAAATCGAATTTATTCGTTCACTTCTCTGATCACTGGCAATTCAGATTACTTAAAGGTTAACGTTGGTGCAACCTCGATACGACTAGCCTCACAGACTGCAAGCGATCTTCTATTACCATCACCCAATCATTTCCCTAAATCCGGCCTGGAAGAGTCCCCATCCTAACCTACGACCGTATAGACGTCGGAGGGGGAATGACTTGCGGACTCTGCAACTGTGTGGACTAGTGGTAAAAGAAATAACGTGCAATTAAAATCAATGTACTCTTGGAGACCTGAAAGCTAGGAAGACTCTTAGACACTGTTGCAAAGTCGTATTTAAGGCTGGAGTGTAAAAACACCCCGCGTGAGTGAACTCGTCACAAAAGGTGGAGTACATATTTGCTCTAAAAACTGTACCCTTCATTTCTTCTTTCTCCTTACGGAGCAGAGAATGTTATGTAATGTGCGCAGAAAAACAGCGAATTTTCGTCTCTTATTACAGGGCTCTGGTAACGAAAGTGTGGATAAATTTAATTGCTAAATTTAGAAAAAGAATCTTTTATCACGTGGTATAGCCAAAAGCCGTGTTTTGCAGGTCCTTGATGCCAAAAAATCAAATGACGGCGAAACATCTATCTGTCCGTCTGTCTGTCCCGTCTATGAACAACACTAGCTGCTAAACCTTTAAGACAATATTGTCTGCAAATCGAAATGGCTGATGGCGCCATCCCCTTGGGGAATATGTTTTGGAGAAAATAGGCTGAATGGTTTAGCGGCTAGCGTTGTTCACACACGGGTGGACATACGGGCAGACGGACAGTCTGACAGAAAGACAGACAGACGGACGGGCAGTCATACATTTTGCCATCATTCGATTTTTCGGTATTCAAGACCCTCAAAACATGGATTCTGGCTACAACACGTGTTAGAGGATTTTTTCTTCTAAATATAGCGACTGAATTGATCCCCCCTTTTGACTCCAAGGTCCTGTAATGAGAGTTTTCCTACCGAAAATTCGCCATTTTGCGCGCAGCGTTACATAATTCTCCCTCTGCTCCGTGGCGAAAAACCAAAAAAGTATAATTAAATAATAAAACGAATTTATATTAATATACCTATTCATAACAAGTTCTAAATATTTACGAAAGACCTTCAGTTACATTGAAATTTATTCTGGATTCAGGCCTTGGCCCCCTAAATTGGGGTTCTCTCAGTAGTGGAATGGTATTTGTATGGGACTCTTTGAAGTTATTTGTGTTGAATCAGGTATGATAAAGGCATGAAATTAAATAAATGTACTAGTATGATGATTACAATTAAAATTGTTTTAGTGATTTGTTTTTTGAAGACTGATGAAAATAACATCTTCCCCTTCCTGAAAACTCCCCTATCATCGCCAGCCTTCACAACGAAACCCCCTACGACGCCCGTTCCCCCTCCCCGAGGTCTATCAGCCATCGCATTCAGATTCGGAACCGAGTGGGTCGTTGCCGGGGGACGCTTCATCGTTCGCGAATCGATTCTCGTTACGCGCGATAGTGATCGCACCTCGCGTCGCTTTGTTTATCGGAGTCGCGCAGAAACTCGACCTTCGCCCCGCGCGCGATTCTATTCGATTCGATTCGATTTGATTTGACAGCGCAAGCTCATTGGTTCCGTGGCGTCAGATTCAATAGCGTCGCCATGAATAGCATCAATAATAATGCCAACGTGAATAGGCTGAAGGGACGGCGGTGGTTCGTGGTTGTGTACCTGCTTTGCTACATTTGCTTCGGTGTTGGGGAGTTGAATTAGCGGAGTTTACTGCTGGTTGGAACGTTCCACGTCTCTCGAGGGTTTATTAAATTATTTTCAGGTTGCAGCTCTCAACTTTGTTTTTGCAGTGAAGGTAAGGTTTGATTGTAAAGCTTACGGACATGGAAGATAATTTACGAATCTATTTATAACGAAAGTGATACACGAAACCTGTAGCTTCGATATACCAGTATATAAAATTAAAACATGATTTAACAAAAGTTTACTGAAAAATATGAGGCAACAGGGCACATGATCATCGATAAAAAACAACTTGTAATTGAATAGACCAAGATTTTTAAAACTAGTTTCTTACAAGTTAGATATTGACAAGTTGAACAATGAAAATAACCGCAGTAAGCAATTAGATGGAGCCAAATTTCAAAAGTTCAACAATTTTATGAAATAATTGACTCAGTTATTACCCGCGCAAGTATTCTTGACCAATGACCTTGCTTCCCCCTCCCTTGAGCAATAAATAGTTGAAGGTAGAAGCTCGCAGCAAGCACTGATGACAACATTCCAAACACATTTTCATTGGCGTGCCATAAATCCATTTACTATTGATACAGAGAATTCCTGGTCGTATTTTTCTAACCAAAATCTAAAGAAATGGCCAAAGCAGATTCAAATCCATCACAGGAGATACCTCGTACTCCTGAGATAATTAGATCTCAAATTATTGAGAAAGTTGCGAATGCATGACTGATATTCCAGGGATTGGCATTGCTTCATAAAATCTAGGGGCCGAGGTAACTACTACCCCCACTCAACCCGCATTTCTCCTAGCCATCGTTCAAGAAACGTTGCGCGATTAATACCTCCCTTAATAAATAGAAATATCACATCCCATAACCAAACACAGAATACAATATAAACAGCTGAATTAGGTTCATGTGGTCAATCTTGGGGTATACAAAACTTACAGAATCCGCAATGATAAAATAGCTCATAAAATCCGTGTTAAAAGTACGTCAGAGAAGTTAACGATTAGCTGAAAAGAAAACTCTCCTCCATGAAAATAATTTACCACAACAGACTATGAAAAAACATTTATTTTCTGAGTCTGAGTCAGTGGAAGAATAAATAAAGGACGCCCAGATGAGACGCAAGTTCAATCTCGTTGGACGCAAACTGAACAATTTTATAAACAGTCTTAAAAAGGCTAATTCTTACCAAAGATCAATATAACATGGCGAATGTGTCTCCGATGTAGTGAATGTGAAACCAACAATCACATATGTTTACATACCTTGTTATTTAAATAATTTACAAACACATAAATTTAAACATAAAATTCCTTCGGAATAAATATTTAAAATATTAAAATATACACAAATAAAATGAGAAATTGTTGAAATTTGAATTTTACCCTTTTAATAGAAACTAATTTGATTCCCTTTACTTCGATATAAAAAATGCGAATTCAAACTTAAATGCTCGTACTCTATGATCGAAATACCAAAGGTATTGAACAATCACGTGGATTGACTCATGGATGTGAGGGAAAACAAGTCAATATTAAATACACGGGAAGTTAAATATTAAAAACAGGAGGAATTTAAAAGTCAACAATAACACTTGCAAGCGTCAATGTCATGTCATGACATTGCCACCGTAAAGAAGAGTAAAGATAGTGTAAAGAAATTTCAAAATATCGGAATAGATGCTTATTCTCTACTCGTTTTGGTAAAAAAAAGAAGATTGGTCTCTTTCCTAGGTGTTTGTGTGTGTGTATATGTGTGTGGGTGTATGTGTGTGTGTGAGGTCGGAGTATAATGACCTTCATTTATTAAACTGAATAGAAAGAAAGGAGAGATGACAACATTTACAGCAACAAATTATTCAGAAATTTCTTTTTAATGGAAGTTATATTTTGTTGTCGATCTGGCGAAACAGATACACGATATAACTGCAATATTACGAAGAAGTTGTTTACAGAATTATCGCACAAATACACCGTACAATTCACATGACTCGGAATTCTCCTCTCTCACTCTCTCACTTTCCGTTTATATCAATTCCTTTCTCGATTCTCGTTCCTCGATTAGCAGGTTTTGAAGAATGATATTTTACTCTTGCATCTCTTCGTTGGTGTGCAGCCCATTTTTGACTGTGACAGTCTCTTCAGAGGTTCATATAAAACATTAATCATACGCCCTTTCCTACGTAATCGGGTGAACAGTGTTGTAGTGTTTTGTTTTTGATTTATCATAAGTAATATCACGAGAAGTACTGTGCTAGCCGGTAAATTCACGACTCGCGTAGCGAGGAGTGAATTTGTCGGCTAGCACAGCACTTCGAGTGATATTTAGTGTGACTATTTCACGAATAAACACATTACATGATTTGAAAGGATAATTTAAATCACAGGAATTACGGGGAAAAGGGGAATATTACTCAAAATTACACCCGAAAAATGAAAACCATTCATTCAGCCCCGACTTATCACTGCCTCCTGGAATAACTTATAATCAAGTAACATTTGAATAACAGTTTAATGAAGAAAATGATTTCAAATATCTTTCAATTTTATGGTAATAAAACTTTCGAAAAACAATTATAAGAAGGCTGCTTAAAAGAACATTTATTGAAAGGAAATCATTAAAGTTGTAGTAAGTTGTTTTCCAAGTCTTGCCCTTCCGTGGAAGTACTTGAAATGGAAGATGTACAAGATGAATTAGCAGCGGAATTAATCGATTTCGAATGGATTGAATACACGTGTGTACTCATTAAAATATTTTCCTGGATAATTTTGGTTGTAACGTTCCACATAGTTTTGATAGCATATTCTTTGTACTCTTCACAATCTAATCTTCGTTTATTAATTGCCTAAAACATGTGTAATTTCTTCATTTGTAGTTTGTGCTGTCCATTTGTATTTTCTGTCTTTACAAAATTTTTGAAATTTCTTCCACACGCTTTTTCTGTTCCTTTCGCTGTTTTTCGGCACTGAACTTTTAATATTATATTCTGTTTCAGAGTTTTAAACATAACCAAAACGACACATTATATTGATGCACACAAGCTATTTTGGAGGTGAAACAATTGCTATCGTTATCTTAAAAAGGTAAACAAAGGTTTTACAGCGATAAAACAAGGTAAACAAGCTGATGGCGATAAACATCTGGGATTGGTTTAATTTGAATATATCCTCGCTTACCATTGGCTACTTACGACGCGGACAGACATGAGTGAAATAGTCGCTGTAATACTTTTTCGGAAGTGTCAACTCCTACAGTAATTTTTCACGCGAGTGTAGTGTGCGTTATATCCTCCGAAGTGGGGTGTTCCTTCCAATCTAAAATTGAGATCCGGCGCCAACCTATAAGTCAACTTGCGGGGTTTCCCCTTCAGGTCTCTCAGCCAGAGGGCTACCTCCCTGGACAAGACAAGACCTAAGCGCCCGACTGATCACTAAACATGTGTGGAGATGGAGTACCAGTGCAGTGTAGTGAATGGAGAGAGAACGGAACAAAGATAAAAGAGAAAAGGACTCTGACCCACGCGGTCTGTGTCGCGGTCAGTGTCCCGCGTGGTCTGTGGCCCGCGTGGTCAGTGTCTCGCGTGGTCTGTGGCCCGCGTGGTCTGTGGCCCGCGTGGTCTGTGGCCCGCGTGGTCTGTGGCCCGCGTGGTCTGTGGCCCGCGTGGTCTGTGGCCCGCGTGGTCTGTGGCCCGCATGGTCTGTGGCCCGCGTGGTCTGTGGCCCGCGTGGTCTGCGGCCCGCGTGGTCTGCGGCCCGCGTGGTCTCGGTCTGTGGCCCGAGTGGGTTGTTCGTTAAAGTATTGTCTCGGCATTCGCCTGGTACTGATCGCAGAAACAAAAAAAGCTACCAATCAGAGCATACGGACGTTAGAATTTTTCTCCAGTCAGTGTCTGAACTAGCTACGGACTCGTGTTGAAAATGGGCAATCGATAGACATCAGCACCCCCCGGTCACAGAGGCTGAAGTAGTAACAGTTGTTTCTCTGAGGAATCTCGGCCGGTTGGTGTTGTGGTTAGGCCACTTGCTTTCCACTTCTGAAAACCGAGATTCAACTCGATCAATCCATTAGGAATTTGTTCGCGGCGGGCTTTCTCGGGGTTCTCCCATTTTCCTTGCCCCTTCTTCCTCCTTTTCTTTGACATCCACCTCGGGCGGTAGGAATAAAAATGAGCATATGCTATTTACTCGCTTTTCCTGAGAAGATGGTCCACAACGTTTGAATAAAAGTTGAAGAATATTATGAAAAAATGAGTAAATTCTCAAACAGCACTAAATAACACATTATCATTTTTACTAATAACACCCAATATGGATGAACTTGGCTGTCCGGGTGACGCTGCATCGAAGTCTGTGTTGCCGACGTTTTGACCATCTTATCGTGGTCTTCCTCAGGGCTGGAATGCCACGATAAGATGACCACGATAAGATGAGGAAGACCACGATAAGATGGTCGAAACGTCGGCAACACAGCCTTCGACGCGGCGTCACCCGGACAGCCAAGATCATCCACATGACTCCGGCCGCGGAAGCCCACGACTTTAACACCCAATATGTTTATTCAAGTTGACCATATACTTATAAGTCGGAGAATATACTCTGACGAAATGCTCATGCTCTTGAGAAGATACTCTGAGCAAATGCTTCTTTATTATTCATATCACCCCTTATCACTATTGCTATCATTTACTTATTAGATTGTCTCTCTTGGACCACATTCACACCACACCATAACAATTAGCATTATATCAAGGTCATTCGTCCACTTCAGGTATCCCTATATGGCTGAGGATAACCAGTCTAATAAGAATAAAAATATTACAAACTTCAAGAATCTTTCATTTTCAGCAAATGAGAATTGAGGTAAAATAGAAGTAGAAACATTAGTATTAGACATGTTTCGTATACGTTTGTGAAATATTGCTATTATTGCAAGCCATACAAAATACATCATTGTTGTCGCAAACCACTAACAAATGTGATGTAATTATACTGTCATTTAAGTTGTTTCTTCGCTCACCCTGCAAACCGCCTGCAGGAGAAGATTCAATTCCGCGAAATTCACACAGGAAGTCTGCCGAGCATGAACGAGGCGCAGCAAACTTCCTGCGCGAGGCAGCGCCGGAGAGGGGAGGGGAGAGGGAAGGGAGGGGAGGGGAGGGGGTGAGCGCGTGTTAAGTGAATACAAATCACTCGCCCACACTCGCAACGCGTGGCTCCGCACATTGTGACTAAATGACGTAGACGAGGACAAAATCTCAAATGGCTAACAATTCAATTAGATAAAATTCCAAGGATAAAGAGATATCAACCACAATAGTGGGCTATCTGTGGATTTAGATTCTACAAATAAGTAATTTTAATTTCTAAATCAATTATTTACAAAAAATGCAGTTTTATAAGGGGAACATTGAGTTTTCTCGTAATTCTGTTATCCCTGTTATCCTGAATGGTGTTTCGGTGGACTGCGAATTTGTGGTCGCTTTTTTTGAATTACCGTGAATTGAAGCCAAATTTTGAATTACCGTGTATGAGAAGCCTGTGGGGAGAACAAAACTCTGTAAATACTATAGCGGCCGAGTTGTGGGCGAATCAAAAGTAATTGTGATCTTAGCAACCTCTCCCTCAGAATCTAATTGAGGGTTAAGGGATCAGATCACTTATTACAAATCTGATAAATTACAAAAAGTCATATCCAATCATATCAATATTACAAGGAGTAAAATAGTGTTTTATGGAGATAGGTTGTAGATATTTGCTATTAAATTTTGTCTCATGTAAGATAAATAATTAAGCAACTTGATATCAGTCGTGATTCAAATCCCTTCAGGTAGAAACACATGGACATTGTTTACTTTGATGTTATACTAACGCAGTGTGTTGTGTTGAATATTGCACTTAAAAAAATTAAACATACAATTCTAATCCGCCATTAGCTGCAAATAAATAACATTTAAATTGAAAGATAATAATTAATATTTATTTGCATATGACTAGAAGTTCAGCCAAATCAGCCTTAAATAACTGATTTCAATATGGAAAACCGCAGATTAATCTCTACTGAGACGCCAAATTAACAATCATCGAGTCGTTAACTTCACACTATCTCGGTACACAAGCAACACCAAGTAGTATTCATTATTTCTCAACAACTCAAAATTCCTTTACCAACACCTTTCACTCTCTTAATATGCTACGAGACACATTGTGTCTTGTGGTTCTCCCAGCTTGTCAACTCAATCACGTATCTTTGCGTTTTGTAGTAGTAAAACACATAATTGATGGTCGGACTAATAATGATCGTTGGCGATTTCCTGTCTTGCGAAATCGTTTCCTAATTGAGCTGATTCTCCAGTGATTTAAAAAAATTGTCTAAGCGTCAAACATCTGTTAATCGGCTCAGCTGGCCTCGAAAGCACCCGGAGGGCTATCAAATGAAAGATGATGGGAAAGGTGTCATGTTATGTGTAATATTACACGAGACCCATCGCTTGGCTGTAAGCATGGGAAAAAAAGATCATGTCCGGCTCCTGTCCGGTCTGTTACGCTCTCTCTCTCTCTTTAAAGCACTGTTCAGTCTCTAACGTTCGCACGAAAAAAGCGAATGGGATGATTCTTTTAAGAATAAAATAACGTATTATGTGTAATTTTTGCAGTAGATAGACATTGAAAAACCGGTTAGAGATGTTGATTGGAGTGAATTTGAATTCTGAATTGTTAGGGAAGAAACATATTTTAAAAAAATTGAGATACCTTATGAATTGTACTTGACCAAAATTAATAAAAACATTACATGATAAATATTCGGTGCTAGCTGACCAGCAAAGCCATAATTTTACTGTGCTATGTGAATGAATTGTTTTATTAAATTTAAAAAATGTATCAGGGTTACTCTGTATTTGATACTTTAAATAATACAATATAATTGAACGGAACTGCACCGATATATTATATGAATAATTAGAAGAACAATCACATTACCATTAGTTGGATGTAAGCTAAACGTTAATAGTCTTTACTCGAGAAAAAACTTTTTCAACGACGATAGAAAGTTGTCCAATCTTTCGCCTCTCAGGTCAAGAATGAGGTCAAGGAGAAGAACTGGAATTGCGCACAGTTCAGTTCATGTTCAATAGGGTACCACTCTGGCATTGGTCAGAACTGCGGAAAAATACGGCCAGTGCTGACGGCCTCTAGAATTCTCATTCAGAGACGCCGTTCTACTAAACTTATTGAGGCCACTATAATGGATCAGAGAAAACCTCGAAATCGAACGATGAAAGCAGCCGGCCTCTAGAATTCCCATTCAGGCAGTGCATTTTCCAACCAAATTCATTCAGACCACTGTAATAGATCATAGGAAACTACGTAAGACCGATCAGAGCAACCGATCTCTAGAAATCTCATCCCGTCACTGGCCACGTCTGTCCAAAGTTATTCAGAACTTTGGTCGGACACTGAATTAGATCAGAGGAAACCACATAAGACTGATCAGAGTCGCCGACCTTTAGAATTCTCATCCAGGCAGTGCATCATCCGAGCAAAGTTATTCAGACCGCTGTATTAGATCATAGGAAACTACGTAAGACTGATCAGAGCAGCCGACCTCTAGAATTCTCATCCAGGACGTGCATTGTCCTACCAAAGTTATTCAGACCACCGTAAAATTTAGATCGGAGGAAACCACCGAAATGACCGCTCGGAACAACCGCCCTCTAGAATTTTCACCTACGCAGTGGCATCGTACAATCAAACTTATTCAGGTCACGTAATAGATCAGAGGAAACCACGTAAAAGACCGATCAAAACAGCTGCCCTCTAGAATTGTCATCCATACATTGGAATAGTCCTGGCTACGCAACTGGTTACTTTGTTTACAGCCAGGTTAACCAACACTGATGGTCAAATTTCGTCCAACCAACCTTTTATTTTTTAAATTTTGTCCGTGTTTTCGTCACTTCCTCACACCGTGCATCGTCCCTGCGCCTTCGTCGCAGCGCAACGCGAAGACGGCCGCGCCCTCGAAGTTGCGCTGGAAATTAGTTTTATTTGCGCGGCACCCGCCTGCAATTACACTCCGCGCGCCATCTGGCGTCAGGCCCCAGCACTGCGCGGTGGGCGAAGCACCGGTCGTTCCGGTCGAAATGCTCGGCTCATGTCGTCAGTAGACATCGGATGTTTAGACAATAAAAAATCGCCTTTTAGGCGCCTAAAAAGGCACTGAAAATGTAAAGAATAAGGAGAAGAAAAGGTCATAAATTACATTCATAATAAAATTAAAAATTATTTGTAAGACTCCATACGTATTTACAACTTTTCTACATTTTATTCTTAATAGTTTCCATTGCAATATATTGCCAGTAACTTTTCAAGGATCGCAATTTCAAATCTGCAACGATTTGGAGACAAAATTAGTTTGAATACAGAGAAGGATTTCTGAACATCTGCTGATGTGTCTGGCATATATTTTAGAAGTCCAACGTTAGCAACACTGAAACCTTCGGGATCTTTACATTTTTTCCTCACAAAAGGTGCCCTCGGTGTATTGTCATCGACTATTTTCTCAGAACGTGGCTAGTATTTACGAAATAGGGAAATGGAAAAAAATGTTGGTATACTTTCAGGAATTCTCTCGTATTTAAAAATACAAATACGTGAAGTGAAGGTTTCGTAATGAATGGTCAGGTTGGATCATGGCCGATTTTCTAATATCTTAGCATTGAATATAAAAATAATACATAAAAGGCAAAAACGTGCAATAATTGTAAAGAAAAGGCATTGATACTAAAATAAGCTAAAATAAACATTATAAAACTTCGCCATATGTCAGCATTTGTCATGATTCGTGTACATATATTATCAGCCTTTAAATAAGTTCGCTAGAAAGAAATAGGCATTTCCCTAAACATCCGATGTCTAGTCATCAGACTCACATACACCGTTTTCTGTAAGAAATTCAAATATTACGACTAATAAAACTACTAAGCTATCAGGCGAATGACCGGGCGTCACCAGTTAGTAGTTCTTTTATAATCTAGCTTTCCGCAGGAAATAGAAATATTACGATCAGTAAAACTACAAAGTTACGATTGCGTACGACGGTACTTTACACATTTGTGTAGTTTATTTTATTGCATTTTTAATGCGTAAGTCGATTTCAAAATGTTATGTTCATTTTGTTTACATTTATTTTATGTTAAATATTGCATTTACACCACTCATTCATCCAAGTTCATATTTATGTACTCTTTATTTTATTTTTGGTTTAAGTTATTAAATTTACGACAAGAATCTTACAGCCAAATAGGGCTTCCCTTCGAGTGTTATGAGCTTAATAATGAAATACGTGTTCAACAATAATTTTTAGTAAGGAATATAAGGGAAAATTACATGAATTGTTAAAAAATATAACTTTAAATTTAAGATAAAACATTTATGGTAAATTTTAATACTTAACAGTATTTTATAATGTCGAAGTCTGGAAAGATAAAACGCGTTACTGTTACGTCCATATCTGGTAATAATTATTTGATTAACTTGGTCGACTAATGTATATGCATTTTCTAAAAGGAGTTTTTTCCTCCTTCAGTTTTTTCATTCAGTCCTACGATCCTATTTTCTGCGGACCTGATGCACTGAACAGATCGTGAAAGAAGACTATGAAAGGTTAAAATATCATAGAAAATATGTTTTGCAAATGATTAAATTCTCAACGATACAGTCACGTAATATTAAGTAATGTACAAGTTTATTTTTGTAGTGTCATACTGAATAGTAATAATAATAATATTAATGATTAATATAATATTATTATTATTGTGAGGAAGTTCTTAGGAGAAGAGATTGATTGATATCAACTCAACTGTTATACAATACGTCTTGAATCTCAATTCCGTCGTATTGTCTAATGTCCAACAGTGTTGAGATTTTGTATCTTATAATAATAATAATAATAATAATAATAATAATAATAATAATAATAATAATAATAATAATAATAATGAATTGACTTATTTCTTTTAACAAAATTTGTAATTGCGAGTTGCTTATTTATTATACCACTGAAGATGACAGCAACGCGTGTGGAAATTTTTGTCACACCATTAAAGAACTACGATGAACCCATTTTCAAGTTTCAATTGAAGTGTAATACATTACAACGATTGTATGCCGATGGCATGAGGTCAGGTACTTTTTGCTTCCCTGCAAACAGGGAGGGCGACCACTGCGCGAGAGGAGGAGCTCATGGGCGTAATGGCTTCATCAGCCGCGGGGTGGAGCCTGAGCGCCACTGTAGGTTCGCGAACACCTGGACCACCGCCTCCCCCTCCCCATTCGCCCCTCGCCTCTTCGCTTGAGCTTCTTACCTCTGCTCATGAACATCTCCGTGAGGAATCCCCACCCAGCAGTATACAATTTCAGACGAAAACAAAAGTGTTTGGTAAGTGTTGATGATCTGATGGCTGGGATGGAATTTTCACCAACCGTTCTTAATAGAAAAGTTGGTAAGCATTTTTCCTCTGCCATTAGAAAATCAAAAACTAGTGTACCGGTAGCTCAGTGCATCAGCTGATGTCACTGCAGTGCCTCTGATCGTCAGGTCCAAGATTAGTGTTCTGATGGAGGCAGAATTTTTGACCCTAGATATAAAGCTTAGGTTTGTTCAGCCGCAGTCTGGAGGAGAATTCTAGCGGCCGGCTCCTCTGATGGATAGTTTACCACGGTTTTTCCGATCAGTCCCAGGTGAATGCCGGAGCAGTACCTTAACAAACGGGCCACGGACCACGCGTGATATTTCCTCCCTCTTCCTTGTCCTACTCTCATCCCTTACACACACCCTTACATGCACTACACTACCAGACATGGCGGGAGACCGGTCGGGAGCTTAGAGCTTCTCTCTGCTGGGGCTGTGCCCCGCTGGTGGGAGATACCTGGCTGAAGGAAACCCCGTAAGATGACGGTAGGTCGGCTCATAATGATAAACTATTCTAAAAGAAATGTTTAGTTTAATTGCAGATGGGAAATCTGGACTAAATATTACGTTATACACGAAGAAAATAAGTTTGATATTAGTGTTGATGTGTCACTTAATTATCCACTAAATTATGAGATTACAATCTGCTTTAATAGTTGAGAGACAATTTACTTTTCAATGTTTGCGATATGAAAGTGCAATAGTTATGGAAACAGGAAATTCGTAATATGGGTACAACGATATAACAACTGTTTAAGATAGCGGGAAGAAAAGTAGATTATCGGTTACCATAAATAAATAAATATCATCATACTAATCCCATTATTTATACTAGCGAAAAAGAACAAATCCTACTACATCTTTTCTAAAAACATACATTCCTCTGTAAAAAGATATTTAAATCTAGTTATAGATTTCATAAATGCTCAATTCACAAACGTATGTTAAATTATGAATTTACGTTTCGGCTATTCAGCTCTAGAACACTTCGGGAAATAACATCTCTAAAGAGAATTCTTTTCACTAAAAATAGTAATTGATGCATATGCCTATGTTATGCATTCAAATGCTTCAAATGACAGTGACTTCTCATGATCAAAAAGAACTGCATTTAAACATTAATAAACTATAGATGGTACTGTACTCTACATGGCTGTGTCCTTCATAACTTTTATTTTTATATTTATTTTTTTCTAATCAGATATTACTCTCACTTGTTGTTATAACGCAAGTTTTTATCAAGCTTTCCAATTTCACATTTTAAAAATTCTTTTGACCGTATTTGTTGTCCAAATGTTATTCTTTATGTAATCATACTTCATTCGAATAAATATTTAACTTTCAAGAATTTTGTTGCATTTTTATACAATTCATTTCAATGTCATAAAACTTTTAATTTTTCGTCTTCCCTCTTTATCTCTATTATTCATTTTGTGTGCTTCAACTTGCTTTACATCTCTCCTTAAAATTCCTAACTTTGCATTTAATTTCTACCCCATAATCTAGCAACGACAAGCCACCAAGAAGCAGAGTATTTCAATTAAATGCAGCTACACACTTTTGCATTCTTGTTTACTAACTTTATATTGTCAAAAATATCTCCTTCTTGAAGTATTTTGCCTCGAATTATCATTTTCCTGCTGCACTTTTTTCCACGTTAAGTAATACTTCTCTCTTTCTCGAGTTGTCAACAGCTTTCCGGAAATTGCTCTACTTCTCTTGGATAAAACTTTTATCTCACCGTTTCATTGTAAGCAATTCAACACTCGTAAACAAGGGGTGGAGTGTAAAAACGTCGTCGACGTAGTATTTTACTCTGAAAATAAACGATAAAAAATATCCTTTTCATATAAGAGGATTTACACATCTCTTATCCTGCAGACCGTAAAATATTCACGCTGACTTTAAGGGGGCTGAAGTTTAACAAGTCGACTGAGTTTAATAAAAGACAGAAACTCAATTGTTCAGGAGCACCACAACTTTGAGCATTTGTTTCCATCAAAAGTCGGGAGGCGGTGGCATTATAGATCTCAACGTAAGTTGGTAAAGGACACTTAGGTCGAAATGCTTGAAGTTCATTTATTTCCATCATCTGTGACAGTCACAAAGGTGCAGATTTTGTCGGACTATTTAAGCAGTGCTCCAGGACACACTAAGTTTGCACAGTGGTGAACAGAGTGTAGCAAAATTTGAATTTTTATGGGGAAGTATAAAAATTTCTTTGTTGTCGCAGCCAATTGGATAGTTTCTGAGAACTCGTTCTCTTGACATCTCCAATGTGGGCGATATATGTAGGTCACTTTCAAATATGGCCCTTCATAAGCATCGGACGCTTTCAAAGTCTTTTGACTTTGTAGCTAGGGAAAGCTACTGTCACATCGACCGTTTCAAACATCTTTAACTTACTTGTGTATTCCTTTGTTGGACGAATACTGAATCTGAGTCCGTATTTGGTTTAGTAACATATTCTAAGCTCTATACTTTGGGCTGGCTGCAACACGACAACTGCCAAATTAAAAGTTCCTTTCTCTTAAGAATTATCTTTTGAAAATTTTTAATTGAAAATAACTTACAATTAGAACATGTTAAGAACCAAATTTATATCTTAAAAGTCATCGCAGAAATTTAAATGTTTTTTCTAATCACATTTTAAGGAAAGTGAGTGCATTTTCGCAACTTTTCTTCTTACAGTGACCCAGCAGAAAATTCGATTATTCATGCATCTGCTCTTAATCCTCAGTTTCCTTGATAAGTAGATGCGGTGTCATTAAATCACGTATTTTAAGACTCTTGTTAACACTTTATTCGTCGTACGTAGAATTCACATGAACGTGATACGTTCACGTGAACGTGAACTTTGCTGTAGGGTGTTGCCGTGAAAACTTTATTTTGAAGAATTGCTACATACAGTAGCTGTATTTTACATATGATAATGTTGAATAGATGTAAAAAATCGGATATTAAAAAGTTTGACTTGAACATTGTACTTGTTGCTACATACATCATTACTCATATTAAATCCAATGACAAATTTGCTGTCAAAAAGTTGCTAAACTATACCTTCTAATTTATTGACTTTTAGATTGTTAACCACATTTATCGATTGCTATGATGCTCTTAGGACGTGCTGGATTCGAACAGTCTTCGTTTTTTATGTGAATGACTCTTGTAGGACCGTTGCCACATGTCGGTTTGCAATCCAGTTTCCTGCTCGCAGCGGAGTCGCCCACTTATTTTGTGGGCCCCTAGATACATTTTTTAAACCTCCCTCAACTATCTCAGCCCATAAGAATTTTAAAAAGTTATTTCAAATAATGATTCGAACTTCGAAAAGCTTATAGTTGAATAGAGAACAAAATATAGAGAAATATTTTTCCGCGACCCCTCCAAAAGCACTGGTCTTCTGATATTTGACGGGGTCGCCCCCCTTCCTTTAAGGGTACCCCGTCTCGTATTAAAAACTGTAAATCTTGATTTCTAAAAAAAATGTGTGGGGGCCGGTTCCTTTCAGCATGTTGCGGAGTTAGTCACAAACAGGAAGATGGGAAATATTATGGATGTGTCTCTACAAAAAGGCGAATTTTACATCAGTCTGACAGTAAAACACACAATGAAAACGTAGTATTGTACTCTTCTGTTTCGAGAAAGCAAATTTAAAATATAGGCATAAGATTTTTCCAAAAATGTTTTCCATTGAAGCAAATATAAATGCCCTCCGCGTTTAAAAATACATCAGTTCGTTCTTATGAAAATGGCAGCTCTATATTGAAGAATACTCTATATCGCAGAATGCTCTATATTGGCAGAATATTGCTCTAATGTTGTATCATTGTAAGGCAGAAAATGCAAAGATGAAACGTTTGAAACACGTTGGAACTGAAGTTATTCAAATACAATGAATACGTGAGTACAGACGTTTTTCTTTGAGAGCAAAAGAAATAAAGTAGTATACATAACAATTCGTATCTTCGTATTTCAGAAGACAGTGTAAAGAAGAAATTAAACACCAACCACTTTACAAACGGTGAAAATAAAAAGGCGGTGATAATGGTACCTACATAAAACATGCGCGTGTTATAACATAATTGAAATCATACATATTGTATTAACATCACGAAATATTAGTGGTCTCCAGCAGCAAAACTGCTGCCGATGAAAACACACACAATATTTTTCCAACAGGTAGCACGAATACTGCCCAAGAACGACTTGAAAAAGACTCTCGTGTAACATTGCAATAAATTAAATAGTTTACCAAACCGTCTTTTTTTTATTTGTTTATTTTAAGTCGCATCAACTGCTATGGTTATTAGCGACTACCAATTTGTACAATACATAATATTTTCTTTAGTTATAAAAACAATGATAATTGATGATACACAATGACAAAGATAATAACACAATGACACAATACTCTCACAATGACAATGATAAATAAACAGGAAATAATAAACAGAAACAATAAACAGAAACGGAAACAACAAACAATAAATAAACAGAAAAATTATACAGAAAAATTTAACAGTTTTGAATCATATTTAAAAGGATTATATGTCATTTAGGAAATTACAAGATTTACAGAAATGTAGTATTTTTTTTTGATAATCCTCGGATAAACCGTCTTTGCAAGTACTGAAATAACATATTATAGTACACATACTCTTCAACTGTTATTTGCATACCAAGAATAAAAAAAGTTGCGGTTGAGAAAATACAACACGTGAGTAGGACATATTTAATGATACTCGTAGGTGTTCTGTTCCTTGGAGACATTTTTGTGTGATGTTAGCTCTCTCGTTAGTAATAGCAAAGATGAGAGTTCAGTCTGTACGCGCAGTATGAGGATAAGTGGAATAACAATCAAATATTTGCATTTTTCAATCAAAGTCGATATGCATTCGTTGTTTTCGGATTACCCCTGATTTTCTGGGTCTGTAACAAACCCAAAGACATCGTAGCAACCATAGATACCATGGTCGGAGGCTACTATTCTTTCATTTACTGAGAGCATTGAAAATTAGTGATATAGATTTATTTGATTTTAAATTAGGTACATTTTCTCTTCAGAGTTCCAAAATACAAGCAAACTAAATAAATTCTCTTTAAAGTTCCATCGTGCTCTACATTCGCTCTGCGAGCGAAAAGAATGCCCCGAAACCAACCGTAACTTCTGGTGATAAGAATCATCCGCCAATGAATATTCATAGACAGGTAATTCGGCGGCGATTCGAATTGCAGAACCACTCGCAAGTTCTATCTGCACCCTCCCTCCACCGCCTTCTGGTGGTGGGGGAGGGGGGGAGCGCGAAAGTGCTGCATGGCAGGGGTGCGACCTCTTGCACCGAAGGATATGGACGGGTGGGAGTGAGGGTTGGATGAGGAGGAAGTGGAGTTGGGTAAGGAGGGGGTCGGGAGAAGGTGGGTGGGGTGGGGGTGGGTAGGGGAGAGGTGGTGTGGGGTGGGGTGGGGTGGGGGTGGGAGGAAGAGGGAGAGCCGGGCACGCGAAGGAGGCTCGGAGGTGATAGCGATACCAGCGGTGAGGACGGACGTGCTGGTGGTTTCCAAAAGAGGAAATGGTAGGTAATGGAAAGGAGATGGTGTTTCGAATACGATAGTGGCGCATCAACTGCTAATGTCATTGTAACCTATAATTGTAGTAAAAGCTTTTCTCGGGAGTTAGCGATGATCTTCCCCCAATGGATAAAGAGATCCTGCGCCGACCTACCTTCGGCTAGCGATATTTTCCCCAAAACAGGTATCTTCCATCAGCCGGACACATCCCAGCCGGGACAAGCTGTAAGCTTCTGGCCTGTCTCCCGGCATCTGTGAAAGTGTAGTGCATGAAAGTGTGTGTATGTAAGTGGTTGAGGATAGAACAAGAAGGAGGAAGGAAAGATCGCGCGCGATCTGTGGCCCGCTTGTTAGGGAACTGCTTCGGCATTCGCTGGTGTTGATCGGAGAAAACACAGAAAACTACCAATCACTGCAGCCGGCCTCTAGAATCCTCCTCCAAATAGCAACTGAATTCTACACCGCTATGTAACTAGTGTCGAAGATCCTGCCACCGTCGGGACTGGAACCTTAAGATTTACCAATTAGAGGTACAGCAGTGACATTTGATGCCCTGAGACACTTTTCCCGGTGAATTACGTTCGGAGACTGGGATGTTGTCTGGAGGAGAAACCTGAAACGATGGCTTGACCGTCGGAGAGTGCGTGAGGGTGAGGCCGGGGCAGGACAAAGGGGTACGAGTGGGATGAAGGCGGACGGAGGCTGAGTGGACGTGGGGCAGAGGGAAGGGAGTCCGACAGTGTTGTCCAAGGGTTTGGGCGGGTAAGTAGGAGACGCTCAGTTTATGACTGGGAGCGGGGTAGGGGACATGGAGTGAAGCAATATATGGCAGCGGTATGGGACGAAACGGAGATAGGAGGGGGAGGTAAATGGAGGAGGTAGGAGGCAGGGCAGGGACGAAAAAGAATCAGGATACAAGGAGGTCAGGGAACAGGGTAGGTTTGAAGTAAGAGCCTCAGCAGGAGGTGAGGCAGAGAGGGACTGTGGTGGGGAGTGAGAGAGGGGGAGTCGGTGATATGGCCTGGGGGAGAAAGAGGCTGTGCAGGCGGTGAGATGGGAACCCAGCAGGTTTATGGCAGAGGTGCGGCAGGGCGACGCTGAGTCTGGGCTGAGACCGGAGCAGAGGGGGAGGCAGAGAGCTCGATAGGGAGAGGATAGGTAGTGGAGTGAGGAGTAGGGAAGGGACAAGGAGCTGGGCCGAAGGGGGTCAGGGAGCTCGGCATGGTTGGGGCAGGGTTGGGGTAGGGTTGGGGTAGGGTTGGGGCAGGATTGGGACAGGATTGGGGCAGGGTTGGAGCAGGGTTGGGCAGGGTTGGGGCAGGGTTGGGGCATGGTTGGGGCAGGATTGGGGCATGGTTGGGGCAGGGTTGGGGCAGGGTTGGAGCAGGGTTGGGGCAGGGTTGGGGCAGGGTTGGGGCAGGGTTGGGGCAGGGTTGGGGCAGGATTGGGGCAGGTTTGGGGCAGGGTTGGGGCAGGGTTGGGGCAGGGTTGGGGCAGGGTTGGAGCAGGGTTGGGGCAGGGTTGGGGCAGGGTTGGGGCAGGGTTGGGGCAGGGTTGGGGCAGGATTGGGGCAGGTTTGGGGCAGGGTTGGGGCAGGGTTGGGGCAGGGTTGGGGCAGGGTTGGGGCAGGGTTGGGGCAGGGTTGGGGCAGGGTTGGGGCAGGGTTGGGGCAGGGTTGGGGCAGGGTTTGGGAAGGGTTGGGGCAGGGCTGGGGCTGAGGTGTGGGAATAGGCGGGGATACGAGTAAAGCAGGAGGTGTTATTGTGGTGGAACAGGAGGTATAATCAGAGGGACTGCCAGGAACGGGTCAGGGAGAATGGCAGGCAGTAGAGCCGGAAGCGATGTCGGAGGTAGTGGTGACGTCTGCAACGGGGCTGGAACGGAGGTTGAGAGCAGTGTCGATACCGGAGGCGGGGGCGCGGTCGGAGCGAGTCTGAGTGCGTACGTGGGGGGCCAGGGCGGGATGAGGCCGTGAGGCCAGGGCGTGACGGCGGGTGCGAGGGCGGGTGCGAGGGCTGGTGCGAGGGCGGGTGCGAGGGCGGGTGCGAGGGCGGGTGCGAGGGTGGGTGCGAAGGCGGGTGCGAGGGGCGGGTGCGAGGGCGGGTGCGAGGGTGGGTGCGAGGGCGGGTGCGAGGGGCGGGTGCGAGGGCTGGGTGAGGGCTGGGTGAGGGCTGGGGCGAGACCGAGGGCATGGTCGGGTGCGAGGGCGGGCGACTGAGTGCGTGGGCGGGGGCGGGGGCCAGGGTGGGGGTGAGGGAGGCTGCAAGGGCGGCTGTGAGGGCGGGTTTGAGCGCTGGGCGCGAGGGCGGGTGAGGGCCGGGGCTAGGGCGGGGGCGTGGCCGGGCGCGAGGGCGGGGCGAGTCTGAGTGCGTGGGCGGGGGCCCGAAGGAGCCGGCGGCGGCACCATCAGCCGCCTAAGCCCAAGACGCAGCCCCGCTCTCGGCGTGGGCGGGGCGCCGGGGGCGGGGGCGGGGACGGGGGCGTGGGTATTAGTGGCGGCGGCGTGCCTATGCAAATTGCTCCCGGCATCCCAATAGCCCCGCCGCGACGCCGCATCTGCAGAGGAGACGCCGTCCCCCCTCTCCACTCCGATGTCCTCTCCTTTCCACCCCCACTCCCCCGCTCTAAGGAGCGAGACACCTTTCGGAGCAGCGGCTTCTCAGCTCGGTTGTTCCCTGCATATTACACCGCTCAAGCGGCGGTTACCCTCTCCGCCGGTGCGATCCCGCCTTTCACCAGCAATTTTTTTTTCTGCGGAGTCGTTGACTTGTGAAGGGATGTAAAGTTGAGCGTCCCATGACGTAGTTTTGGAAAATGATACTGCGTCAGTAAAGCTTTAGCCAACGATCTTTTTCAATGCTAACATACAATCATGTAATATGTTGTTGACATAATGACATTGTGTGGACAGGGGAAGAACGGGTATTACTCAAAGGAAAAATGTCCAAACCGTTTTGGTAAAAGCAAAATTGAAACCAGTGGTGTCAGTGTAATGTTAATGTCATTCACAATGTATACCTTATTGTAGATACGAAGGCATAACATGTACTATTTACTTATTATCACAACTCAAAATGACCGTGCAAGTGGCTCTCATCAATGTCGATACATGAAGTAGCAAAGAAATTATTTATACCATCGAAACTTTAAGAAAAGTCAAAGTGGTCGTCATAGGATAATAATTATTTCATATCCGCGCGACAAAAGACTGTTTGGAGAATAACTTGAGCAATGATGAATCGCGCTCTTACAATCTTCAATAGTTTATTTATAACGAAGACACTAGAAGTTCTTTGGACTTTGTGTTCTTTGGACTGCTGTACATGATACAGTGTTCTCATCATTTCATGCGTTTACGTAAACGTAACGTTTCCGAATTGCAAACTTTATCGGCAGCAGGGCAGCAGGGCAATCGGGCAGGTGGGCAGACGGACAGACGGACGGAATGACATCCAACGCGGATCAAAGGGAAAGGGATAGTGTTTGCCACCGCGCAAACAAGGCAGGCAGCTCCATACGTCGTTAAGGTGACCCTTGTGAGGAGGTGGGAAAACTCCTTTGACGTCTAGGTACGGATATCCGTGAGTAGACATGAAAGGAGCATGTCGCTTCGAGACGGAACCGAAGACACGTTGAATGTTTAATATTAATAAATTCATAGACTCACCTGCATAATTTGCTCTTTCTTGTCTGCTTCGTACTTTGGTCAAACGCTTCATTTGCTGATTTAAGAAGCCGGTTTTTAATTTCCTTTTGAGTACAAACACCGGCCTCCGGAATACAGCATTCATTGCATTAACAGGACGAACGAATATAGCAGTTAACGGGCTCGGAAATATCAGTCAGGAATCCGAAGAAAAAGGAGACAAAAATGAAAAATAAGGGGGAAAACTGGTAAACAAAGACCCTATTTGCCGAGATCTTCCCTGGTGGTCGAGATCGTTAAGACAGTAGTGTCGTTGCGACCTCGGACCCAAGGATCACGCATTTGAGCCCCACCTCGGGCGTGGTTGCACTTGTGCTCGTCCTTTCCCCCCTCTCATCACCATATCATGTCAACACCAGTTAAATAACGCTAAACCCAATAGTGGTCGTTAATGACCTTGATGTTGATGCGACCTTAACAAAAAAAAAGAAATACTATTTACAGAGAAGAAACTGGTAAACACCAACGAAGTAGTCCATATCTGGATCCACCCCTTTAATGTAGCTAAAGCGATGGAATTGCGTGCTCAATGCTAAGGTGAAACTCAACCCCCACCCAGAGACTGCAGGGCACCTCAGCGTCGCTGCCTGCCTGCCGCGGCCCCGCCCCTCTCCTCTTGGGACCTCTTCTGGAGAGCGACGCGGCATCCGTCGCCGTCGAAATTACTCCTTCCCTCTCCCCCTCTCCTCCCTCCCCCAGCATCAACGTTGCTCCTCTGGATAGGATGGTTACTATCCCCTCGGTACAGCGTGGTTCAGAATAAATGGAACAAATGTCTGAGCTTTGTTGGAGAGGGGCAAGAATTAACACTTTACTTTCTCGCTACCGCTTACGCAGTAGAGTTATGTAATGCTGAGCAAAAAGAACGGGGAATTTTCGGCAGAAAAACTCTTATAACAGGGCTCTGGTAATGAAAAAGTGGATAAATCTAGTTGCTACATTTGCGGATTGTGGATTGCAATGGTGTAGCGGTTAGCGTAACGGACTGCTTTACCCAAGTTCGCGGGTTCAAACCCGATCGAAGCCGTGGATTTTTAGGGGCGAAAAAATCCTTCGTACGCCTTCCTTCGGAGGGGAAGTAAAGCCGGCTGTCCCATGTTAGTAGATTTACTTGCACGTAAAAGATCCTCAAGCCTAAATGAAGCCTCTGAGCTAAATTCAAATCGCCTGTTTCGTCGCCCGAGATAATACCTTCTTTCTCCGCTAGTTGGTGAAGGGAGTGTAGCGAAATTTGCGTTATCAGACGGAAGAGCAGGCCTCATGTCCTGAGTCTCGCCACGTAAAATAAGGCATCAATTCAATTCAAATTTAGAAAAAATCCTCTAATACATGGTCTAGGCAGAATCCATGTTTTGTGGGTCCTTGATAGCGACAAAACGAAATACGGCAAAACGTCTGTCTGTCCGTCCACCCGTGAACAATGCTAGTGGCTACACCGAGTAGACGATTTTCTCCAAAATTGATATTCCCAAATCGATCTGGAATATCGATCTGGTCGCGTCCCCTTGAATTTGAAATCGATATTTTAATTCTGGGGATACTTTACATGATGCCCTTGGGACTTACCAAATTTTAAAAAAAATGGCTGCATCCTTTTTGATTAAATTTTGTTGTTGGATACCGAGAACGGTGTTTAAAATAATGGTGCAGGTCTCATGCTCATTGAAAATCTTGATTTTTCGAAAATTGCTGAAGTTCAAATTTTTTTAGTCTTCCTACAACTAAAATATTTAAGTTAGAGATTTTTTACATGAGTGAAATCTGTTCCTTAAAGATAAATATTGAAATACGGTCACTTACAATTCTTCGAAAATTTGAGTACTTTTCGCGAAATTGTGCATGAAAATACGGGCGAGAAAGTACGAGCTGTTTCAGCACCACTAGATTGTGAATGAAGTTATGGTGGTAAATCTCGAGTAACGAAGAAATACATTGTTCATTTCTGATAACTACTAAAGTTACATACGAGGATTCTGATTGATAGGGAACTAATTCTTGGCAGGTAAACGACGTGATTGACTACAAAAATGTTACGAAAAAACGGTCATGAGATTTGATGCCGACGTGGTTTAACGGCGAAGTACGTTCTGACGCAGTAATATCTGAACAATAAGGACGAAAATTCAATATTGCCGTTGCAGGTCGTTCTACAAAAGTTCAAGTACCACTCAAACAGTAGCGTCAAATTGGTTGCCTATCTCACAGGAGCTAATTTCTGGGAAATTCCATGTGTAACTTACACGATAGTTACATCTACTTGCGTAACAGAAGAGAGATTATCTTTGAATTCCTACGTGCTATACAAGTTTGTAACATACTTTCTGACCTGTTGTGTATACACTAAATCAAGGAACAATAACGATTTTGTACAATAACTCCCCATCAACACAAAATAGTAAGTGTGTTGCTGATTTGTTAGGCAAGAACCCCCAGGAGATCATCCAAGACGAAAACATTGGAGTTCACATCTACACTAATAAAAGTAAATTCAACGACATGTAACCGTTGACGACATCACAAAATGTAGTATACGAATACACAGATGCGAAATATTCGCAGCATTTTCTTCAAAATAGTCGTCTTAGTCTCTTCGTAATAGTCTCTTCTTCAAAATAGTCGCAGCGTTTTTCAAAGTTTGGTAAGCATTAATTCAACACAAATGGAAAAGTAAATTATTTAAACAATGAGTTGATAAATGCACCACGATCATAATTATTCGCCTGTCACTAAGAGCAGATTCGTTTCTAATATATTTTGCCAGTGCCTAGTAGCAGTGCAGAACTGATACCAAACAGATTTGCTTGAGTCCAGCAGCAATGTATAAAATATTTTTATAATCCAACATCAATGTACTGTAAAATAAAATGAAAGACAATTATAGCATTTTATCAAAATTTTAACAATTACAATAAAAACTATAATTTTAAACAAAATTGATGTTTTTCCTCTTTAGCAAGGATTGGATATAACGAAATCCCGGTAAGCGCCGTGTATATAAAAACATCTTGCTGTATCATGCTAGTTTTACAATTTATATCAAACAGCAAAAAATGTTTTGTAGACGGACAAGCAAAATGTAACTGAACACTTTAAAATTATAAACTTATTACACAAAATTGTTTTACTGGAAGATTTTTATAAAAAAGTATTTTTAAACAAAATATACACAAAACAATATATTTTTAGTTTTTCTGAATTTGGTAATTTCTTCAAAATATTGTTTGCAGTGCTCCACTGCCAATGTTTCAGCACTCATGCATGGAAACTAGTACTTAACTTCACTGGAACTGATTCAGTACATTTACCATCAAGTTTACTTTGCCGTACGGGTCCCGCAAAGGAGTTGTGGTCATTTAAACAATTGAGTACAGCAAAGAAGACAAAACACTGGAGGGACAGCCTCCTCGCATATTGAGAATTATTGGTTGACTGTTAGTGATTTCGGTAACGTCAACTACTAGGGTCATTTGTCTTGTAAGTGTAGTGCATGTTTTTGCTTTAGAGGTGATCTTCCTCCAGTGTTTGGCGAGATTCGGCGCCGACTTACCGTTGGCTAGCGAGGTTTCCCTCCCCCCGCGGCGGGCACCGCCCCGGCCGGGACAAGCTCTAAGCCCCCATCGGTCTCCCGGCATGTGTGTGTTAGTGTGTGTAAGGGGTAAGGGGTAAGAGGTAAGAGAGATCGCGCGCAGTCAATGGGCTGTTCGTTAGGGTACTGTTCCGCCACTCGCCTGTTGTTGATCGAAGAAACCACGGAAAACTACCGATCAGGGCAGCCGGCCGCCAGAATTCTCCTCCAGACAGCGATTGAATTCGACCTAGCTGTTAAGCTAGTGTGTGTTGAGAATGATCCCATTATTATATACATTGCCGTAAATTTATGCTAAAATGTTTTTGAGATTTATTTAATATGTCGATGCGAAGGTGTCCTATTCATTTCAAAATTCCGGCCTCGTCCTCTATCGTCTCCTGTCCGTCAATATTTCATTCGTTCTGAAAGACTAACTTTTGTACAAGTTACGTAAATAAGTATGTAGCTTATATGGAAGGGTCGACGAATTTAGGATCGGAATTTAGGATTCATGGCGTCAGTCTGTACGGGAATTTGGGTAGCAACGCTGCTGTGCGCTGGTATCGAGGACACTATTCGGTAATGATGCTACCATGTTTTCTCATCTTTTGTTATCAATATCACATGTAACTTTCCTTGGCTTGCATCATCCCAGAAAATCAGTTTGGAATGTCACATCAAAGTTGCATTCAGTTGTACCGTTTTAACGACGTAAATAAACTTGCCCCTCAGAGCATCTAAATCTTGACTTTGCTGGGTCTGTGAGATGGATTTCTGCATCAGTTTTGTGTGTTTACGTGATCTCCAGGTCAGAGTTTCTATTTACCAATACGCATGATGGTATTATTAATATCCTTTTAACATTTGAATGAAAACCATTGAGTTTTTACTATATAAAAAGTTAAAGTTGTGAAAAAAGACCACAGTTACATAATATTTTTGAAAGATATGAGTTTAAATTCTGTGCGTTTTTATTGAATTGCCTGGACTATGCGAAATACTAATCAACAATATTTTATTTTCAAGCTAACTGAAAGTTTATTTAGTTTAATTGAGAAAAATACGGCTGTGAAATATTATATTGAACACATGTATGTGAGAATGCGCCTATTTTTGTATCTATTTCTTTCACATTCTTCTTATAAGTATACGAACACAAAGTCAATCTGTCCTAGATTCGTCGTAACACAAGGATATTGAAATATGAAAACATGCTCAACAATTTGCGATCTTTAAGGTTGCGAATTATTTTTCAGATTCTTTCGTCTCAAAACGCGTTGTGTATGATAAGAGTAACGTCCAGATGTCAAAATATTATTCCATCTGGTTTCAACCTAATGGTTTTAAAACCTAATGAAGGACATTAATAGTAACATTTATATTACACTGTATTCTCGCTAATTATTTCTGAATTGTATTACTATGTAATATTTTGATTGTTTCTAAATTTTTTCCATCCTTAGCAGAATCGACATATCCGAGCTCCAGTGCATTACTCATATTATTGCTCATAATTTCCTGGTTTTATACGAGGCCCATCTTTGATATGACCGTCGTCAAACTCGCCGTGGAAAGGTGAATGGCAACATTCAGCAGAATCCTCACTTCCATTTCAAACCGCTCAAAGTTTCCCTTTCGTCCTCCACCATTACTTTCCCTCTCCACGACCTTCTCCACAAACACATCAGGATTGCTCCCCGCCGAGCACAGCACCGCTCTCAACTCATTCCCTCTTCCCCTACGTTTCCCTCCTCGGGCCCGCCACCCCGCTAAGGATCGTCCTGCACCGCCCCGCTCTTACTCGGCCCGCACGCCCTGTTCCCCCCCCCCCCGCATTTCCGAGCGGGGCTCGGCCTATCTGCACAGCGAATCGTCTCTGCAAGCGTCACCGACTGGTGTATGACCCGTCGTAACACCCCACCTCGCACCGCAACGCTGACCCCATCGTCCTCGTGGCCCTCGTCGATCTAGCTGCCGCGTCCTCCCCTTCCTCACACAATGCCCCCGCATCCCTGTCGCCCCCCGCCGCCCCGCACAGACCCACCCTATCCCACACGCCCCAGCCTCGTTGTCTGTACCCTTCCCCACCGCCCACACACCCCCAATGCCTCGTTTGCTCTACCTTTCCCCACTGCCCACATATCCCAACGCCTCGTTCGCTCTATCTTTCCCCACCGCACACACACCCCAAACGTCTCGCCGGCTATGTCATTCCCCACCGCCCATTCTCTCCCAACGTCACGTTCGCTCTATCCTTCCCTACCGCCAAGACACCACCAATGCCTTGCCGTCTCTAGCATTCCCCCCCGCCCATTCACTCTCATCCCTTTGCTCCATCCTTCCCCATCGTCCCCAAGCTTTTGCTCTACCCTTCCCACCGCCAAGGCATCCCAACGCTTTTCCGGCTCTACCATTCCCCACAGTCTCTTATCTCCCAACGTCACGTTCGCTCTAACCTTTCCCCACAGCCAAGAGATCCCAACGCCACGCCGGCTCAACATTTCTCACCGCCCATTCATTCGCAACGTCACGTTCGCTCTACCTTTCCCCACCCGCCAACACAACCCAATCCCATGCTGGGCTCTTCCATTTACCACAGCCCATTCCCTCCCAACCCTTCGCTCTAACCCTTCCCCACGGCCAAGTCACCATAAATCCCTCGCCGTCTCTACCATTTCCCAGCGCTCAGTTCACTCCCAACGTCCCGTTCGCTCTACCCTCCCCACCACGAAGACAATCCAATCCCTCGCCAACTCTACCATTCCCCACTTCACATTCACTCCCAACGCCACATTCGCCTACCCTTCCCCCCCGCCAACACACCCTAATCCCACGCCCGATCTACCATTTCCCACCACCCATTGACTCCCAACCCTTCGCTCTACCCTTCCCCACCGCCAAATCACCATAATCTCTCGCCGGCTCTACCATTTCGAACACCCATTCACTCCCAACGCCACGTACTCTTCCCCACCACGCCAAGAAACCCCAGCGCCTCCCATTCCTCGTCTGCTCCACTTCTCGCACCCTCTTCTTCCCGTTCCGCCGCTCTCCAGCGCACTACTCCCCATCCAAACCCCTCTGTGCCCCACCCCCACCCGCTTCTCCGCCGCGTATCTGCACAGCGGCTGCTCCTCGTTTCCATCTCAACGGCGGCGGCGGCGGCGGCGTCCTCTGGAGAGCGTCTCGACCGTAATCCGCGTCGCACGGGCCGTGGAGGGGGTGAGGAGGGGAGGGGAGGGGAGGGGAGGGGAGGGTGCGCACCTGCCCGCCCTGACCCGGCGCTGCCTGAGCCCCCTTGATGGGCGGTGCCCGCGGCGGCGCCATCTGGCCCCGCGGGCGAATCCCGCGGCTCGCCTGCCGCCCCCCGCGCCCTCGCTCACCTGTTGGCGCGCTCCTTCTCCGCCGAGTTGATTCGCGTACAGCATGTGCCGAAATTCACCTTCGCCGTGGAATTTCTGAGACTGTTCTAAAATTCGTGGCTTTTCATTTGTCTTCGGAAATTGAGATTATAGTAATAGAATGTTCTAAAATGTATGATTTTTGGCGCGCTCCTTCTCCGCCGAGTTAGTTCGTGTATAGCGTGCGCCGAAATTCACTTTCACTGTGGAATTTCTGAGACTGTTCTAAAATTAGTGGCCTTTGATTTGTCTTCGGAAATTGAGATTCTAGTAATAGAATGCACTAAAATGTAGGTTCTTTGGCGCGCTCCTTCCCAGTCGAGTTAGTCTCAGAAATTCCACAGCGAAAGTGAATTTCGGCGCACGCTATACACGAACTGTTCTAAAATTAGTGGCTTTTGATTTGTCTTCGGAAATTGAGATTCTAGTAACAGAATGTTCTAAAATGTATGGTTTTTGGCCCGCTCCTTCTCCGACGAGTTGGTTCGTGGTACAGCGTGCACCGAAATTCACCCTCGCCGTGGAATTTCTGAAATCAATATTAGACTGTTCTAAAATACGTTGCTTTTGATTTGTCTTCGGAAATTGAGATTCTAGTAATAGAATGTTCTAAAATGTATGGTTTTTGGCCCACTCCTTCTCTGCCGCGCGGACCCAATTAGTTCATGTACAGCATGCGCCGAAATTTACCTTCGCGAGGCAATCTGTGATAGTAACAATAAGTTGTTCTTAAGTTAATGGTTTTGGTATGCTGTTATTGCGACATTTAGAAGAAGTATTTAGTGCGATGCCTTTGGCGATGGAAGGTGATAAAACAATAGATTGTTCTGAAAGTCACGGTTTTTGGTGAGCTGTAATGGCGAGTGGATAGATGAGTTATTTTGTGTACAGTGTGCGTCGAAATTCACCTTCGTGATGGAATCTATTATACTAGCAATTGGGTGATCTTAGTTCATGAAATTGTGTTCGCTTTTGATGTGCTGCTTTGATGCCTTCGCGATGGAATTTGTGAGAACAATAATGGGCTGTTCTAAAATGTATGGCTTCTGATTTGTCTTCGGAAAGTGAGATTGTAATAATAGAATGTTCTAAAACGTATACTTTTTGGCGCGCAATCTTTATTTTATCGTAAAAAAGTTGCACCTCAATCTTATTTGAGATCTCTAGCAAGTTAAAGAAGGTGTTTCCAAACAAAAGTGCAGAAATTCTCGATTTTTGTGGGAATTACGGCTTTGAAACACATATGTCAAAATTTAAACTCTTTGAACACTGCAGGAGGCACAAAAGTATGCCCATCTAGAAGCTTCTTGATATAGTAATAACATTGTAATGGAAAATTCCATTATGCCTTGTCTGGCCAAAAGAGCGTTTTAAAATCTTCATAATCTGATAACGTTGTACACAATCGGTTTCTGTTTCAGAACCTATCATCTTTCTGCACTACATTTATAAAATAGTTTCTTCAGAAATACATATTGTTGGACTATGAGACTTATGAACGGATATTCTAGACTTTCATGTTAACGCAATAGTTTATACCGAAATAATCTGTGATACATTTTACCTTCCCGTATACGTACGTATACACGGAGTGATATACGTAGTATAGGGAAAGTTCTGTAATGCTGCGCGAAAAAATGGCCAATTTTCGGCGGAAAAAAATTAATTGCCGGGCCGCGAAAACGAATAAGTGGATAAAACCAGTTGCTAAATTAAGAAAAAAAAATCCTCTATCTCGTGGTGTGGTCAAAATCCATGATTTGTTGCTTCTTTATACTTAAAAATCGATTGACGGCATTCCGTCCGTCTGTCCGTCTGTCCGTCTGTCCGTCTGTCTGTCTGTCCGTCTGTCCGTCTGTGGTCAACGCTAGCGCTAGAAGCTATCGTCACTAGTTGCATCGTTTGAAAGACGCCCCCTTTGTAATCTGGCGTTAATAGTGGCGTAGCTAGGGGGGGCAGGGGGGGCGGCGCGCCCCGGGTGGCACCATTCTAGGGGTGACACCAATTAAATTATGTTATAGTTGGAATTATATAATTTAAAGCATTTACTTAAAAATTTTATATATTAATATTTAGTTTTAGTAGTTTGAATATTTTATTGTTGGAATTATATAATTTTTACGGTTTAGTTAAATATTATTTATATTAATTAATAAGTATACATTTAAATCATAAGCATTGACTATGATTTAATTGCAATTATATTGCGATTCATCTTAACTACATGGATGTTTTAATATATAATAAATAACTATCATGTGCAAATATGTTTGCATTTAAAAGAAATGTACAATCAATTTAGCAATAGATATTTTTATACTTAATTTATTGGGGGAGGGTGACACCATTAGCTTCGCCCCAGGTGACACCAACTGAAGCTACGCCACTGGATGTTAATCACGTGAGTTCAGCGCCTGATTGAAAGTACGAGTATTTCTCCTTCGTGATATATTTGCCAGTGAAGCGTTATTCCATCCACTACAACGCTTCCGACCTGCATGAAATGTAGTTCGATTGCGGAGAGAGGAGGGGGCAAAATCGTTCAAGGTCCGCAGCCCGTTTCTTAGGCTGCTACTCCAGCATTTACCTAGAAACGATCAGAGAAACCACATAAAACTGACGGTCAGAGCAGTCGCTCACTTAAAATCCCCTAAACACAAAGGTTGAATTTAACACTTCCCGATGTGCGAAATCCTTTCCAGATACACTAAACACAGGTGAGAGGTGCTATCCCCCACCGCCTGCTACGTATCCGCAGCGCGTGTCTAAGCTGTGTGCTCCTAGACTGGTGGGAGATTGATTGAATAATGATTCCAGGCGCGTCAGCGTCAACTGCTGAGGTCATTAGTCCCGTAAATGTAGTGAATGGGTTTTCCTCGGGAAGTGGTGGGGATCTTCCCACATTGGTGGTGAGATTCGACACAGGCTAATGGGGTAGCTCTCTCGACCGGTGTGGTAGTGTAGTGCATGTTAGTATAAGTGTTTTTATTGAATATATATTTCAAGCTGTTAATATTACATTGAAATATCGTGTGTTCCTCCGATCCTCATTTTTCACAATCTATTATACAGGAGTTCTGTCTAATCTGGCCTTATTCGCCCACTTCTACCAATTGTAGGGCAATCCCACCCCACTTGATCTTGCCCGACCTTGCCCTCCCCATCCCCAAACCCCCAATCTATTTCTCTCACTTTCTAAAATAATTAATAAATGTGTATTAAATGAAGTTATACTAGTATTTACTTACGTCTTCGCTTTTTGTAGAGTTTTATGTATCATACCAATACAAGGGATGATAATAGGACAAGGAACAGAAAGGAAAGATCGCGTGGGATTCATGGCCCGTTTGTTAGGGTACTGCTCCGGTGTTCGCCTGGTATTGATCGTAGAATCCACGGAAAACTACCGATCCGAGCAGCCGGCCGCTAGAATTCTCCTCCAGACAGCGACGGAATTCGACTGGTGTCGAAAATCCTGCCATCGTCGGTAGCAGAACCCAAGGACGTCCCGGTCAGAAGCACTGCAGTGACATCAGTCAACGTCCTGAGCCACCTCTCCCGGTACGGCGAGCCATTAATTTAACAAACAGAACGAAGGCGCCGGGAGATCCTAGGTTCGAATTCCACGGTGGCAGGATTTTCGAAACTAGCCAGATAGCTAGGTCACAGTGTGGAGGAGAATTCTAACAGCCAGCTGGCTGCTCTGATACATAGTTTTCCGTGCTTTCTCCGATCAATACCAGGCGAATGTCGGAGCAATACCCTACTAACAAACTGGTCACAGACCGACAGCGACTCCATAGAGTGCATCCAAACAATGACTGAATTCGACTGGTGTCGAAAATCCTACCATCGTCGGTAGCAGAACCCAAGGACGTCCCGGTCAGAGGCACTGCAGAGACATCAGCTGACGCCCTGAGCCATCTTTCCTTGCCCGACCGCTTCGTTCCCTCAATACTCCGTCTGCGTGCTCCTAGACGGGTCGGGGTGCCGATGATCCGATCGCCCCAGGCAGCGGCGGCGGCGGCCCCGGCGCGATATCGGGGGCTGGCGCGTCAGCATTGCGAAAACACGGGCTGTCTCGGGGTGGGCGGCCTCCATCACGGCGGCGTCGGAGCAAACACTCCCCGCAGCCCCCGCCGCCTCTCGCAGGGCCCTAGCGCCGGAGGGCGGGGCGAGGGCGAGAGGGTTGAGACGAGGGGAAGGCGACGGGGCGTGGGTTGAAAAGGGCGGCGGAAAAGATCGTTGGACGGGGCGGGGAGGATGACAGTGTGGGAGAAAAGGGTAATGAAGGAGAAAGAGACACGGATAGGAGAGCGGATAGGAGAAGGGATACTAAAAGGAGATACGGAGAGAGAAGGTGTTTGGAAAGGAGAGCAAGGCGCGGTCAAGAGCGGGGTGGGAGAGGAAAAGTATATTGGTCACAGAAGTGGTGGGGAAATAAAGCAAGAGAAGAAGTCACAGAAGTGGTGGGGAAATCAAGAAAGAGGGGCAGTGAATGGAGAAACGTGTAAAACCGAGGGTGCGGTGAGGAAAACTGTGAGAGATGAGGATGATGCGGGGGAGACAGCTCTTCAAAGAAAAGGGCTGGGAAGAGGAAGACGCGGGGCTAGTGAAGAGAGTGGGAAAGGGGAAATAGAATGAAACGGAGAAGGGAGAGGGTGAGGAGGGAGCATGTTAGCGGGAAAGACACGACAGGGAAAAGTGCGGTGGAAAGGGAGAGGTAACAGGAAGGCAAGGGAGGGTGCAGGAGGGAGAGGCGGGGAAGACTTCAGGAGAGGTACCGAGGAAGGCGGGAAAGATAGTGCAGTGGGGATGGATACCAAGACAAGGAATATAAGAAGGAATATGGAGAAGATGAGCGAGAGGAGAAAGATATGTAGGAAGAGGAAGGGGCAATGTAGGCGAAGCGGGGAAAAGCGGATCAAGGCGGGGTAGAGCGTAGTGGAGTGAGGCGGAGCAAGGCAAAGTGGGTGTGCGCAGTGCGGGGTAGGCTTGGAGAGAGTCGGGGCGGAGCGGGGCGGGGCAGGGCGGAGTGGAGTGTGGTGAGGTGGAGCGGTGCGGGACGAAGCGATCGAGTGCAAAGTGGGGCGAAATGGAATGAGGCGGGAAAGAGGCGGGGGGAGCGGGGTGGGGAGCGGGGCGGGTGGAGCAGGGCGGGAGACCGGGCGGGGGGAGCGGGACGGGGGAGCGTGGTGGGGGAGCGTGGTGGGGGAGCGTGGTGGGGGAGCGTGGTGGGGGAGCGTGGTGGGGGGAGCGTGGTGGGGGAGCGTGGTGGGGGAGCGTGGCGGGGGGAGCGGGATGGACGAGCGAGTGGGGGAGCGTGGCGGGGCAGGGGATTGGGTGAGCAGGGCGGGTGAGGGGGGTGGGTGAGCGGGGCGGGTGGGCGGGGGCGGGTGAGCGGGGTGGGTGAGCGGGGCGGGGGGAGCGGAGGGGGGGCGAGTCGGGGGCAGCGGGGTGTGGTGGGGAAGCGGAGGCGGGGCGGGGGTGATGGGCGGTGGAGACGAGTGGGGCGGAGTGGGGTGGATCGGGGCGGACCGAAACGGTGCGGTGCGGGGCGGCGCGGCGCGAAACGGGGCGAAGTGAAGCGAGGCGTGGAGGGGCGGGGCGGAACGAAGTAGTGCTAGGAGAGTGGCAGAGCGGGTCGGGTCGGAGTGGAGCGGGGCGGAGCAGGGGGGATGGGCCGGAAAGACGCGACGATGGGTGATGCGTGGCGGGGTGAATGGGAACAGGGTGCGGCAAGGCAAGTTGCGGCGGACAGGCGGGGGAGGGTCGCTTTCGCTGCGACCGCACTCTGGTGGAGAATCTCAAAAATATTTGGCCAGCGGGCCGGGAGGCTGATGCCAAAACCAACAACGGCAGGCAGCCGAGAAGGTTCCCAAGTATGGGGGTGCTGGTTTGCATTGATCGACCGTCGGTGTTTTGGAGACTTTCCTTTATAGAAGGATTGGTGGCAGGGGAAGAAGATCCATGCACGCGACTCAAGGCTTTGTTTGAAAGATGAAACGCGCTGCTAGGAATGAAAGGTTTCACGTTATATTATTTTCATAGGAATCTTCGACAAACATTGCAACGCTACGAAGACACAAGAAATTGTGTTGAAGAGAATAAGAAAATGAAGAGACAAAACAACAAACAGTGGCTATGTGGCTACCATCTCATAATGCTGAAGAAATATATGGAATAAGAGCTGCAAGAATATAAATATTTGCTGGAAGCATATAAATTAAAGATTTATGTTTCCACAATGCTGTGTGTCAGGTTTGTATCTTAAGATAACATTTTAAATTCCATTTTATTCTTGTATTCACTCTTCTAATTTAAAATCCCGCCATTCATTCTAAATTAAAAATGTTTTCCTCTGTTAGATTTAAGAAACGAATAAGTTAAACAAACGGCTTGAACAAACTGGAGCGCGAACCAATTTTGTCAATGCCTTGGGTCTCAGAAAATGTTTTTCGCAAGCGATATTTCCGATAGAAGACACGCTGCATAGAAATCTGGAAATTACTCAAAATTCATTCTATGGCATTCTGTGTCATGAGGATGAAGTGAATATTAATAATATTCAGATTATGTTCTTCACAGTTACATAATAATGTTAAGTTTCTTCAGGAAAAAATGGTTTGCTGCAACGCCAACTGGAGAGCGTTGCCACTACTTGGAACTTTGAAAAAGAAGAAAAGAATATCAAGTGTATGTGAAAAGACGTTGCAGTAACAGCATATTATTTGCCATTAAACCAAAAGAATTATATTGAATTTTTTAACCCCATTAGTGAAATAATGTGACATTTCTGTGATATACTACAATAACACAAGAAAGAAATGGTGAAGAATTTTTTACTTTTCTTAATAGATATTTTCAAATAAGATCCACACTCACATGCGATTTAAAGTGAAACACGAGTGAGCTCGTCCTACCGTAGCTTAAAGTAATGACTAGTTTCCACAGAATAACAACTTTTGAAGAAAAATATTCATCAGAGCTTACACAATAAATTTTATGTACACACTGAAACGGACAATTGTACGAAGACGAGAGACATAACTTTGTTTAATTTAATAGATATTTTAGAACATAAAAGTTTAAACTGATTATTAATTCCTTTGAAATTAATTAATTCGCTGTGTAATGTTAATCATTCGTTAGCAACAAAAACACTTAAATGCTCTATAACATGAATTCACGCAATGCTGATGAACACAGACGTCGGAGAATTATTTTAACACATTAGAGAACCCAATATTCAAAATTAGATTGCCACGAGTTTGCGCGCGAGCTATCAGTTACTGCAAACCACGTCCGTTCTATTGGATAAACGCGATCAATCCACTCACCGCACGTTCAAATTACCTCTCATCCATCGCAACAACAGTGACACACATGAATGTAACTTGTTAGCGTTGCAATGCAAACGAGATGAGGGACAGACTTGAAGAGAATGAAGTCCAATAGAGTGATTTTTTCATTGATTATTAGTGGTTTCGGGCGCATCAACTACTAACGTCATTAGTCCTGCAAGTGTAGTGCATGTTTCCCCGGGAGTTGGCGGCAATCTTTCCCTGCTGGATGGTGAGATCAGACGCCGACCTATCATTGGCTAGCGGGGGTTTCCCCAACCATTTCTCCCACCAGCGGGGCACCTCCCCAGTCGGGACAATCTGTAAGCTCCCGACCGGCCTCCCGGCATGTGTGGTAGTGTAGTGCATGTTAGTGTAAGTGTGTGTGTGTAAGAGGGTGAGGATAGGACAAGGAAGAGGAATAAAATATTGCGCGCGGTCCGAGGCCCGTTTGTTAGGGTACTGCTCCGGCATTCGCCTGGTGTTGATCGGAGAAACCACGGAAAACTACCGATGAGAACAGTCAGCCACTAGAATTCTCCTCCTGACAGCGGCTGAATTCGACCTAGCTGACAAACTAGTGTAAAAATTCTGCCAGTATCGAGACTCGAGGCTAGAGCCTGTCGGTCGGAGGCACTGCAGAGACATCAATTCATGTCCAGTATAGTGCTATTTTGCGCTGCACGGATTTTTCTTGCACATGTACTATGAATAATTTCCCATTTTAATAAAAATGTAAGAGCCAAGTGAAGGAACACGTATTGTTGTCGGGCGTGTTAACTGTAACGTTGCATGATATTTTCATTTGTTTTCACTTCAAACGTGGTATGATGTTAAAGGCCCTGGTTAAACAAGTAGAATCTTTCGTGAGATTGTGGAGACGAGATCGTCTCGGTTATACAGGTTATGGTTTCGATGGAATAGTGTGAATGATTTACGTAGGATATTAGCAACACAACTTCTTAGTGTTTGGACAAGTTAATACTCGTACTTGCAAACCTGTAAGACGGAAGACTTGTTATTCTTCTTGAGAAAGACTTCCATTTCTCACAAGAAGAAACAGTCGACGGCGATTCGATGACATTTCCGTGACACTCTGACAATTGAAACACTACAATCAACTTAGGTATTTAGTCCCATAAGTGTAGTGCATGTTATAGCCAGATAATGGTAATGTTTCTCTTTGAAAAGCAAGATCCGGTGTCGACCTGTACGTCTTATTAAGATAAATTAGGTCTTTAGTGCCATAAGTGTGGCGCATGTTATAACCGGAGAAATGGTAACGTTACTCTTTGAAATGCATGATATAACGAGATAAATAATGTAATGTTTCTCTCTGAAACGTAAGATCCGGTGTCAACCTAAACGTCTTCTTACTGTATATCTTCTTTGCTTGTATTCTCCTTGTATCCCACGATGAACACCCCGAGACGAAACTAGCTCTACGCTCTCGATTGGTCGCGCGATTTGAGTGTAATGTAGTGTTTGGATGTGTGAGGAAAGAGGAACGGTTAGGAATAAGGAAGGGAAGTCTGCACGTGTTTCATGACCTGTTTGTTAGCGCACTTTCATTCGCCTGGTATTGAACCACAGGAAAGTACCTATCACAGCAGTCGACCGCTAGAATTGTCTTCCAACCAGCGACTGAATTTGACCCAACTATGTAGCTTGTAGTGCATCTCGGTGGGTGAGGGGTTTGCTTACTGGCTTCTGAATCCGCAGAGCGCGGGTTCGATCCCGGACGACGTGCGTGGATTTTCGAATGGTGGAAAATCAACAGCAGCCACATCGTTTTTGTGGCATGTACCCTGGCTGATACTCGGCAAAATTAATTCCCTCCAACAATATCCCACCCTCACGATATATCACTTTTTTCCAAACAGATAGTTCGGATATAATTAACTAAGAAGAAATCTGGCGGATCAAGTAAGAGTCACACCCCAGGCGTATCAGGGGCGTCGGAAGTAGTCAATCAATTGCTTTGCATATCCACTTAGGGGGATCACCAAGGATCGTATGCGATCTACGTATTGTTACTACAACAATGTAGCTTGTGTGGAAAATCTGATAGCCTCGGGGCTCAAAACCTAGAAACTGGAGATGATGCTGCAAAGATAAAGGTGTTACTGTCACGGGATTTGCGTAAGACATAACATCCTTTTCAAAAAAATTAACCAAGAGCTAATTATTTCCAAATCTCACCGATAATTTCAAATTCGCGAAGTCAACTGAAGTGCGTCGGAAAGGCCCTCAATTTTCGTGCACTTCAGTACGTAATTTGGAGTGAAAAATAATACGTAGAAATATGAAAAAAATGATAAATATTTAATTGAAGAATGGGAAAAATAGTTTTATTCATAAATTATTACGAAAAATAACATAAAGAAATAGGAATATTGTTAACCAGAAGAGATCAGCCATTTATTGATTTGATTAGCAATAACATAGGGATTAAAAGCACGAGGACTACGTGACGAGAATAGAAACAAGAGACATTGAAAAAACGAACGAGGTAGAACATTTTGAAATTTTACAACACTTCGTGTCAGGATCTGGTAGCGATAGGATGTAGGATTGTGTACTCTAAATTTATAGTTTCTTGAGACTGGCGCGTGATAGAATCGAGATGTACGAACTGTAATCGTCATCTTTGATGATTAATTTGAGATTGGAACTCGGTGTAAGAATTATATAGTTAAATTTTAGTAATATCGGGATTTTTAGTAGTATCGGGATCGTAGGAAGTTTTCTGAGACTAGCTAATTAACAAAGTGTGGACTGAAGCATACTTCGGAATCAAGAAGAAAATATGGCGCTGTGAAGGTGAACTGGTATTCAACTGCCAAGTGTGCTGACGCCGAATGGACAAGGAAGTATTTCCGCAAAATCCCGAATTCGAGAAAGACAAAACCAGCTGAATTTTGATGTACAAGGCCCAATGAAAATTTTGGTTAAAGCTATAATTAAAATTAAAATTGTAACAATTAGTTGATGGCCATCATTAGGGAAATTAATTGTCAAGTTTAGATAATATGATAATGCATAAAAGGTCATGAAAAAGATTAATTAAAATTTCTAATAATAAAAAGAGACGTACGACACTTCATGTCGTTACGTGCATATATAAATTTTCGTTTCATTAAATATAAATTAGGTATTCTCAAAATTATTCCCTTGTATTTTTGGAAACCAAAGCGTAAGTATAAGATCCATTGACCGAGTCCTCGTAGTCCTCGTTTCAGCCTGCGACAAATGCAGAGTGTAAGTATTCTTATTTTTCAGGAGCATCCAGTGGACGTGGTGTCGAGCTAGCCGCAAGCATGTACCACGTTCACGTTTCCAATTAAGGCTACATAAATTAATAAGATATTACTGAAAAAAAATCATCTCATTGGCAGCCCAACATGGGGTGAGATTAAATAATTAAGCTAATTACTTAGAAATTATCACACTTGATGAAGGTATCACACAACTTACAGGTACTGAAATGTACCAACAACGTCTCGTCATAGACTCTTACGAGATCGTTGGCATCATTCATCTAAGATGGTTATAATCGTGACCCGTTCCGAATTTATATTAAAATTTTGGGCGCAAGGAACAGGTTATGTTAATTAAAAATGACCAATGCTTCCACAGCTAATTTCAACAAATGTATAAATGTCCGGCTAGCTGGGTCAATGGGTCCCGATATGGATAATCGCTATCGCCTAGATAGCCGATTAATTGATCTGCCAACTGTACAGTATGACGAGGAATCTGAAAGGGAATATTTATCTATTTCTAACTATTTAACAATTTTGATTGACTAAATGAAAATCTTTTCATTTCCAAAAGAAAAAAAATCAACAATTTATTTAACAATATTTACAATTTTTTTTGTCCTTAGGTCATGACCTCGTTTTAAAATATATCTTTTGTACTGCAGTACTTATTTACCGTCCTGGTCGTCGACGCCCCGCAGTCTCTTCTCACTTGAATGTAGGCGATCCCAAGTTCCGCTTCTCTCTTCTAATCATGCGACGTTGCCGACGCATCCAGCCCTCACTGACTAGAATATCTACCGGTTCTTAATTGGTATTCAGAGTTCCTAGTCTTCCCCAACTAGCGGTAAAACATTAAAGTCCAAAACCGCAATATAAGAAAAAAACTTTCAAAGTCCTAATCGAACTTCCCGATTCCGAAATACTATTGAGTCTCACTCGAAACTTACAAGTCCTACTTCACTAATGTTGATTTCGCGAGCGATCTTTACTACTCGACGACCACTATCAGAATGTCCAGTTCTCCCTGTTCTTTCGCCTTCAACGCTTCGGTATCCGTCGGTATCCGTCCTTCGTTCCTCTTTTTTTAAAACAAAACGACAAAATTAGACAGTCTATTCTCCCTTAGCCAATCCATTCATCTCTTATCAAACCAAGTAGCCACGCCCTCGACAGTCATTCCTTTTCAGACCAATCACACATTATTTTATTTGTCTATCTAGCCAGCGCCCCCATCTCTTCAAGGCTTGAATGCAGTTTGTTGACCTTGCCAACCACTGCGCCGGCGTTGCTAAGGCTGTATATCGCCATTTGCATACCCTTCTGTCCAACCCATTTACAACCAATATTATTAACAAAATATTATATATTTTGGTATATCGCAGTACTGAGGTTTCAAGTTCTGGGCAATTCCTGTTGACTTTTTGGTGGACACAGTGGGTTTGCGACAGGTTTTCTGTGGCTTTTCTGTTTACCTTTTCTCTTATTTTACCATAGGTACTTCATTCAAATCGTACCATTACCCGTCACCCATTCATCTAAACAATAATTGTTCTTCTCATTTATAATTGAAAGAGCTTAGGAATAGGATCTTATTGATTACTATAGTATGCATGTATGCATATATATTATGTATGCATTTATATTGTAATGATTTCATCTATGGCATAGAAACCCCGAAATTCCCCATAAACAGTTCTAAAGTAAACGTGAATCGAAAGTGGCAAAACAAAGGTATGACGCGCTGCGGAAAGTCATATTTGATAATTTTGAAAACGCGTACAGAAATAAAGTCTGACGAAATAGCGAATTGGAGATGAAATAATTAAACATTTTGGTCTTTTTTGGACGCGATCGTACGACGGGTTTGCTTAAATTTTGAATGTGTAGATATAGAGGAAAATTCACGTGTCACGTCAAAATACAATAACATAAATGACAAGATTTTATGAAGAAACCTTGATGTGGGCGACGAAAGGCGTTGCAAATCATCATAAATTAAAATTAACGAAATTACGGAATACTTAAAAGACTTATAGAACGTCAGAATTATTTATTTTTAAGAAATATTGAATATTAATAATGTGAAAAACAATTGACGAAGCAGTGCATAATTTCGACATAGAAATTCGTCATTTTCGGCATGCTAAGCGTTAGAAAAGTATGTTTTGGCAATAAAACTCGAACATTGAGCATAAGCAGTAATAAAGAAATGTAGAGTCATGTCAAAATAACTAATATTTTAGATTTTAGAAAAATTCCATGAAGCAACAATAGAGGATGCAAGAATGGAATTCGCCGGCATGTAAAAACCCGAAGTTACATGGTGAGTCGCCGCTAATTTCGTGCCACTTTTGAGTCAGAGCTCGTGAATGCAACACCGAATTCATGTTAGGCTGTTTTGAGATTTTTATGCAAATCGAACTTAGAACATTTTATCGAGCAGTGCAGTGCTAATGGACATAGGATTTTATCATAAGAATAGATACTGACGCGGCAAACACTTTAAAAAGGAGAAGTTTATTTTGTTTGTGCTTCAAAAAATCGCAGTCACGAGTAACTAAAAAATTTCGTGGAGGCTATGGTTTTCTGGTGGAAGTTGGCGGACGCAGTACTGGTGTGAGCTGATATGTTGGCACGTGCAATTGGGCACGCAAGCTGGTGACCGTGTTTGGGCAACGACGCCGTGCCGGCTGCATTCGACAAAGGAAAGTGCCCGCAGTTTTGTTTTGCGTAGTATTCCAAGTTTAAAAAAATTCTGTACAAGACCAAGAATGTTTTAAATGAATTAATGTAAACTTTTTTGCTAATCAATTGAGAGAGATGCTGAGAAGTATTTTTAAAGCATAATGCATGCGAGTTGTTGCTGATCAAAGTGATACAAAAAATATGTTTTTTTATTATTAAAATTGGTCAACGTACGTACGAAAAGAAATTTAGATAAATATTTTGTAAAAGAAAGGAATTCCTGCATAAGTTAAATAGAAGTCAGTTGGTTTTGTTATTTGGATTTGAAGTGTTATTGTAGCATATGTATTGTTGACGTTGCCAAGTGAGTGTGTATGTATGAATCTTTGCATTGTTGTATTTTACATGTTGTATAGTGATCGGGTAAGGACTTTACGAAAGTGAAAGAAGTCCATGTTTTGAAAAGAAATAAATTAAAGAAGAACGGAATTTCCAAAGTTCTCCCCTTTTCTCACAAAAGGATGTGTTATTATTTTAATTAATAGAAGCCTGGGTATGCTGTAATATTACGCGTAGTTTATAGGTAATTCCCGTAGGGGCCAGCCACGACCTACGGCCAACGAAATTTTCTGTAATCACGTGATAAATAAATTGTAGTGATTTTGGCGAGAGGGTAAGGAAAAGATTAAGTAAATATAGTTGTTACAGTGGCACCATAACGTAGGGCCAGATCGAATGAATTATCGGTTACAGTAGCGCCTATAAAGAGCAGCCACGACCAGAATAAGGAGTAGTGTTACATTGGCGCTACAACGTGGGGCCAGTTTAAAGAAAATTTAGTAGAACAGGTTACGTTGGCACCATAACGTGGGGCCAGATGATGGTATAGATAAAATACATATAAAGTAAATCAGTAGTAAACGGTTACAATATGCATGTACTTGGAAATTTAGTGTCGGATTAATCTAATTTTGGCCAGATAGAGAAGTTCCTAGACCTGGGCCCTCTTTTTGTTTTTTATCCACGCCCTTGAACAAAGGAAACATTTAACGAGTATTACGTCTTCTTGTCACAGTATCTAGTTTCTGAATAGATATAAAAACATATTCTTATTAAAATTATTAAACATTGTAATAATTTCACACTAGAATGACAAGCTTTTGTCGCAAAACTAGAACTGTCGCATTCACGATATATAAGAGAGATTTCTGATTGCTTAGCCCGTTGCTGCCATCAGCAAAGGGAAAAAAACATCCCTTTTTTACATACATCGCAATGTAAACTGTCCCCAGTGCGATTACGTATTCACTTGAGATTTTGTGACTAAAATGTTATAGGTCACTGTGTTGTATGCCTAAGTCTCGACAGTGGCAGATATTTGTCACCCACTAAACTTTTGGGTAGATTCAATGCATTCTTTGGCTGAGAATTTTAGAGGTCAGCTGATTTGATGAATTGATTTCTTATTTTACATTTAATGCAAGGTGGTTGCCGGAACAGTGCCTTAAGGCGGATGTACGCATTCACTATTCGGTGAACAGCCAGTAACCGCTCACCGAATCCCGAGTAGTGGGGATGGGTCACTTGCTATTTGCAAAGTGACGAACATTCAGCGCTCGCCCTACCCACCGCGTGTCGGTCTTTTGGACACATCAAAGGGAGCGAACACTTGCCAAACACATCAGCTGGTCGGGATCGGGTGAGCAGTAACTCTCTGCTCGGCGAATGCCGAATGTGTGAAGACACCTTTACAAATCGAACCCCGTGCCACACGTTATTTCCTTCATTGGCCTTATCACTGTCCTCGTCAAGGACGGGAAAAAGGATTGATCCTCCATTGACATAACTTCAAATTAGAAAGTCTCAGAGAAAAATTTGAGTTACGAAATGAAGTGACTGATTTGCAATTTATGTAAGAAAATATATTTGAACTACCACTGAACAACCAACTTCGTGTCTAGCTAAATAAATAAATACTTAAAATAGATAAATATATAAAAATATACCCAATCTGTTCAAGTTTAACCTTAAAATGTAATGAATACGTACTTACAAATTTTGTTAAAACCTCAATTAGGGTTTTGCTATTTCTGATATCCAATTATGATCTTACACCCCAAGACAAAATATTGCATTACAAACAGGTTCACCTTTCCTTTTACAGCGAAGCTCCTCCTCAGAGTGCACGATGAGGATGGATGAGTATCTTAATACATCTCTTTCTTCTCGCTCCCGCAGTACAAATTTCGGAGAATCCTTCGCCACAATCTGGAAATCTGGCAACCCTGTCATCTTAGAGCGTCGGCGAGGCGGGAGCGGCTCGTTCGCCGCAAGGCGGGCGACACGCGAAGATCGAAGACGCCGCAGTGGCGCCATCAACGGCTTAAGCCCCAACTAGAGGAGACGCGCTCCCGCTTTCAGCGGCGTCCCGGCCGGGGATTAGTATAGGCATGCGTCTATGCAAATGACTGGCGCGGGGTCGCCGCAGAGGCGACGGTGCATCCGCCCGCGGCACGGCAGGGACGTCTCCTCCGCCTTTGCCACCCCCGCCGTTGCCACCTCCGCCGTTGCCGCCTCCGCCGTTGCCCCCTCCGCCGTTGCCCCCTCCGCCGTTGCCGCCTCCGCCGTTGTCACCTCCGCCGTTGTCACCTCCGCCGTTGTCACCTCCGTCGTTGCCACCTCTTCCGTTGCCACCTCCGCCGCTGCCACCTCCGCCGTTGCCCCCTCTGCCGTTGCCCCCTCCGCCGCCCGGGGAGTGGTCCTTGCCGCTGTATCCACCCCCGCTGTCTCCTCAACATCGGGACCGCTGCGGCTCTGCCGTCTTCCTGTTGTAATGTTTCGTATATTCCTCACATGCTTATTTACGCTTCGTAAAAAAGTAACTACCTCCGACCCGCCTTCGCCCCACCTCCACTCACCCTCCACTCACCCCCCACTCACCCCCCACTCACCCTCCACTCACCCTCCACTCACCCTCCAATCACCCTCCACTCGCTCTCCACTCACCCTCCACTCGCTCTCCACTCGCTCTCCACTCGCCCTCCACTCACCCTCCACTCACCCTCCACTCACCCTCCACTCACCCTCCACTCACCCTCCACTCACCCTCCACTCACCCTCCACTCACCCTCCACTCACCCTCCACTCACCCTCCACTCACCCTCCACTCACTCTCCACTCGCCCTCCACTCGCCCTCCACTCACCCTCCACTCACCCTCCACTCACCCTCCACTCACCCTCCACTCACCCTCCACTCACCCTCCACTCACCCTCCACTCACCCTCCACTCACCCTCCACTCACCCTCCACTCACCCTCCACTCACCCTCCACTCACCCTCCACTCACCCTCCACTCACCCTCCACTCACCCTCCACTCACCTTCCACTCACCCTCCACTCACTCTCACTCACTCTCCACTCGCCCTCCACTCACCCTCCACTCACCCTCCACTCACCCCATCCACTCATCCCATCCACTCACCCCATCCACTTTCAACTCGCCTTCAACACCTCCTCCAACCAATAACCGTTCCGTCATCACCGCGTCCTCTCCCGTCTTCAATCCCAGCATTGCCTCTGCTTCCGATTCCGCTACTACCTCTCTCTACTCATGCCCCGCACCTCGGCTCACCACTTTGCCACGCGATGTGAGCAATAAGTAGCAGTGCATGGGAAATGGGGAGGAACTTTCCGGGGCGATTATGCGGCAAGTTGACGAACGGGGGAGCCTCTGAGATCGATTTATGAACTACGGACGAGCTGTTGTTGCCGTCGCTTGCGTTACTTCAGCTGTCTCCAGTCCTCTTGACGCACGACCCAACTCATTTGTTGGTAATTGTGGGGAATATTCATGGAAGAGAACAATGCTTCCCAAGCAATTTTCATGACGTACTTGATAATAGCACATCGAAACTGTACACTTTCTCGCATCAATAACGTTTTATATAGACAAATACATTTAGATGTTACAATAGGTTATTGAAGTATTTACTTATCGCTGACAAGTACATGGCCATTATTTAATTGGAGAGATCCCTTTTCAAAGCGAAATATTCAACCGTTAAAAAAACTATGGTATCGTTTGAAAAGTATTTGCTCGGACTACGTTGTATTGAAGGTGGCCATCCATATTTAGTAATTAATTAGTAAATTTAGCGTGCAGATACAACCCGCAACACGGTACAGTACATTGCTATCGTAAATAACTCTGTAACCATGAATTTTCGACCCTTTTGTGTCGTGGTTGCTTTTCGACTGATTTTTGTGTCCCTAAGGTACACGAGTTTTGTTTGTATGGTCTAAACTAATAATGATACATTTTAGGACGTTTTATTTCAAGAGATTAAGGGACATATACTCCTCTTTATATTGGTATTTATGTACGTGAGAAGTGTATTATTAATTGTAATAGCGATTGAAACAATTGTTTTCGCGCATGTACGATATTGGTTATTTACAAATGACCGTGGTGATATTGAAATATTATATTTTACTTAACATAACATTGCACATAAACAAAGGCCTACTAGAAACAATACATTTGACATCTGAAGGACTTTGCTCTGTTGGCAATTGAGGTCACAAGATCTGTTTCCGTTGCATATCTCAGCAATGCCAGAGGGGGCAAGAAAACCATTTTTTAAAATTACTTTCTTTCTTTACCTTTCTTTCTTTCCTGTTTAGCAGATCATGGCTTTTAGAGAGTGGAACTGGTGATATGAACATTTTGAATAAGGAAAGCATTGGTGCGCCCCTGATATTAATTCAAATAATGCGGTACAATAACACAAAAAATAGTTATTGTGTTAAACCTAATCCTAAGTGCTCAAAATACTTCATTTAAATTATTATTGAAGAATGAAATGTAGGACAAAAATTATAGAATACTTTACACGTGAACAAATTCGCGAAATGTTTGCGTGGGTTGAGCTCGTAAATTATATTTTCTTATTCAAATTCCGTACATTCTGAAAACAATAATATAGTTTTGTAACGGGGAGTATACTTAAGTATTAAAACAATATTTGAATATACTTTAAAGTGCTATTTCACTTTCTCACAAAAAGTCCCCAAATGGAACTTTCGGAACGAACGTACTCATTTGTTGATACTTGCAGGGAATATTCACGGACGAACAATGCTTCCCAAGCAATTTTATTAACAAGCTTGGTACGCCCGCATATAAATTATGCATTTTCTGTGTGTACTTTGCATTCTCTTGGAGATGAATAGATATATTTATATGCACATGTCCAAGAAATGTAGTTTCTTTCTACATAAATGGGTTACACGCTGAAAATGTTGGTCAACTTTTATTACAAAGAGAGAATTTCGATCATAGAGCTTCTCTTTTGAAAATAAAAGTGATATAATTTAATTACTATCATTTAGTAAACGCTCAATTTTATTGCTCCCGAAAATTGCTTTCTGATTGTACGCAGGAAAATATTTCAAGTATTGTAACAAACAGGCTGCCTGCAGATCAATTTAATCACAGTAATCAATTATCTTTCTTTAGAAACCATTTGGTTTCTAAAGCAACAAAATGAAAGATATTCAGCTCTCCAAAAGAGGCGTTAATTGTGACGTGTATTGTTATATTACCGTTATATTACCGTGTCAGTTGTACAACTAATTCAAAAATTTCTATGAATATATTCTATGATATAAAAAATTGTGTTAAGTTGTGAAATTTTGTGTAAACTTTTCTTGATATTGTTCTTGAAAACGTGTGTATAATGAAATATTGAAACTAAACACATTATTTATTTAAATGTACGAATAAGTACAGTATTCCGTTTCCTTCATTAATGCATTTAGAATCTCTACATTTGCATTTTAATTTTACAATCCAATATCGGTATCATTACTTCGTGGTTCATTGAGAAAATTTTCTTTCACTTTAACGGCGAAATAAAGAAAGAACATTAAAACTTAATACACGCTCATTACACTTTTCATGAAGCACTCATTCCAGGAATTAAAATCCAGACGTTAGCTGGGGAACGAAGAAACTGCAAGATGCCGCGGCACGGACGCCGGCATTATCGGCCAAGTAATTAGTTACTTTCGACTTTAGAGCCAGCCATCTCTCCTCGGGACCTTTCTTCCCTCTCCGATGTTATTTTCTTTCTCTGTTGCGCACCAGACGTTTCCTTTTTTTCCCCTCTCGGACCACCAAACCTTCTTTTCCCTCTCCTCGCGGAGTCTTATCACCGCAGATTCAGTCCGGTCCTGAAAAAAAAGCCGGACAGAATAAAGCACGGCGAGGTCGCATTTTCTCCCGCGATGAAATGATCAAAAATATAACCTTTCATATAAGAGGATTTACGCCGTTTTTATCTCGCGTTATAAAAGAAAATACGAACAGGGAGTTCATGAAAGGGTCGCATTTAACATCTCGTCCGACTTTAATGGACGAGTAAGCACGCGTCGGGAGAAGGGGTAACTTTACGCGTTTGTTTTCATCAAAACTCGGAAAAGTGACGCCCGCCGGGAGGCGGTGGTGGTAGTTGGGGAGGGAGAGGAGGTGAAAAAAAAGAGGGTCGGATGGGGGGAGTGCGAGAGGCGGTAAAGGGGGCACCGAAGTTAGAATGCTAAGTGATCCGGACCTCGAAATATACGGCTTTTTTTTTTTCTTTTCCGTGACCAAAGCCAAGTTCGGACTTTTTCTTGGGCACTGTGGGAGTCTTGAGTAAGTCAAATCTGACTCTCTTCCTTACGGGTACACGCAAGTTTTATTCAATACTTTATGTTACAAATAATCTCTGTAATTATGACAGGACATATTCAACACATTTAGTCAGTATTAATAGCCACCACAAAATATCCTCATAATGGAAGTACAAATAGAAATATAATTTTAAGAACGAATACATGAAATAGCAAATGTACAACATTATGTTTGTATTTATATTTCCACTTCATTCTATTCTTCTTAGATTTTATTTCACGCTAAATTCGTAAATAATCTTCTGTAATAGACAAATATTTAAATTGCAATGTAGATATTTTGATATATTTGTAGCACTAAAGATGGCCGCAATGTGATCGAAAAATCTTTATGCAGTAATAAATACTTATATTTATGTCTATAATGATGTCACTGTCGTAAATACCACATCGTTTCCTACCAGAAGTTCAAGTTTTAGCTCTGTTACTAAAACCAAGACAATGGACATATATTCAGAAAAACTGTAAATGCATTAAAGAATAATAAATTCTTTATTGTTATCGTGTCAACTACTACTACTGATTTTAATGAAATTTACCCAATGTAGTACCAAATTGTGTGATTTGTATACTCGAGTTACAAAAAAATTAATGACAGTAAGGTTGTTTAAAAATAGTGTGTAACATACGTGGTGAACTGGTACTTTTCCTTTGCTCGTAGGATAGCACTACATGATCTATCGTCCTTGTTTCGCAACTTTTCCTACTCGCAAAATCAAATGTCACTTTTACTACTCATATCATGAATATTATGTTAAATATTTCTTCCTAAAGCTCAGAATCTTTTTCTACAAACAACTAGTCTTTATCGAATCTAAATTCCATTTGACCTTTTCTTCACAAAATTTCATATGATATTTTGCAATTAAATTGGGCTTTCCATATTACCTGTATTACGTGACCTTCATAATAGTAAAATCAGTTTATTATTAAAAATAAATCCACGAGAAAATAGAAAAACTTTCTCTACAATCGATTGCTTCATGTTACAGAAAAACACGCAAATAAAAATCATACAACACAAACCGCTTTTCACTAGACAAGCAGGTTTATTGCTGTTACATCTTGTTTATACAGGTAACACACGGAAACAAGGAATGACATCGATGTCAAAAAAAAGCTCTTTTGTTAGGCCGTATTGGGAACAAGACTGTTTCATGTCAGAGCACCGTTCATGGATGTTCGTGCTTTGGGGCTTTGTGCACTGGACGCATTCGAAAATGATGAAAAAGGTAATATGTTGAGAGCACCAGTCCCGATGGTCGAGTTCGTAAAAATATTTTAGTTTCCGATGTATACACTGGATTTTCTAATGTTCACAGAGTTCAAATTAATTTCCTATTTTTGTCGATTTTTTGTTTGTTTTCTTTCAATACGAACGAGTTTGTTTACTCATATAAAGACTTTGATTCAATTTTTACCGCATGCCTACTCATTGTTGGCCATTTAATTACTCAATACTTGTATTTTTCATTTGTGTATAAACTTTAATGTAATAATCTAATAATATATAAACTTGAGAATGATGATTTTTCAAAAACATTACCTTGCGGAATGAAAAGAACATTATTTTTTCAAAACACGGCATACTAAATTACCTGATGTTGCCCGTATATTTATTTAATTCAATTTCCTATTGCTCCAAAAATGGAATGAATAGTCACAGTGTGTCGGCGAATACTGAATAATGAATGAAATATTTCTTTCACCCACACCGGGAGAGGTGGCTCAGGGCATCATCAGATGTGACTGCAGTGCCACTTACTCTACGTTCCTAGGTTCGAGACCCGAATGTGGCAGGATTTTGGACACTAAGCTAGGTTGAATTCTGTCGCTGACTAGAGAAAACGTCTAGCCGCAGGCTGCTGTGATTCGCAGTTTTCCGTCATTTCTCCGATTTATATCACGCCAATACCGGAACAGTACCTTAAACAAACGGGCCATGGACCGCGGGCAATCTTTTATTCCTTTTCCTTGTCGTAAACTCACCCCTTACACATACAAACACATGCACTCCATTATCAAAATGTCGGGAGATCGGTCGGGAGCTTAGAGCTTGTTCCTGTGGGGTATCAAGCTGGTTGGAGAAAATCCCACTAGCCGACGGCAAGTCGGACCTATGCCACCTTTATTCGGGTATTGCACTCTATTCTTACAAGAAATTTAAAGAAAAAATTTGGAACAGTTTTTGAGAAAATTTTTAAAATGTCCGGGGGGGCTCCATGTAAAGTACCCCTAAATTTTAATGAATCTTTTTCAAAATCTCAAAGCTTTGACTATAACCAGATCGACCGGGGAATATCCATTTTGGAAGAAATCGTACGTATTGTTTATGCGCAGCAGTGTTCACAGACGAACGGACGGACGTTTTCCTTTCAATTGGTTTTTCGGTATCAAAGATCCACAAAACAGGGTTTCTGGATACACCACGCGTTAGAGTATTTTTTTCTCTTAATGTATCAACTAGTTTTACCCAATTTTCCGTTATCACGGCTTGGCAATGAATTTTTTTTCCGCCGAAAATTCGCCATTTTTTCGCGCAGCATTACATACCTTTCCCTATACTACGTATATCACTCCGTGTATACCTACGTATACGGGAAAGTAAAAATGGCCTACACTTACGGAACTAATGACTTTAACAGTTGACACCCCTGGAATTACTAATCAATCAATCAACTTTAGCCTCCGTTTCGCTCCGTCCCACTCCCGACATCTTCCTCTTTCACCCTTTCTTGCCACGTCCACCTCTTTCCGAATATCGCTCGGTCTTTTCGTCCCACACCTTCGCGATTTTCTTCGGTCCTTCCCGTCGTGGCCTTTTCATTTTGTGCCGCCCTGCATCGCCGAGTCACAACTATGCTCCAGACCGACCCACCACAGTATGCCGGACCCTACCATGCTTTGCATTGGCCTGGCTTGTAAACAGACACACCCATACGCACGCGTACAACGTCGCACATAGATGCATGCACACACAAACATACACAAGCAATCGAAAACCGGTCTATTCAACGGTAAGGCAAGACATGAGAGCAGCTTATTAAAGCCACATAATATTTAAATAATAATATTTATTTGGCCACAATTGGATGATTACCAGGTGGTAACCATAAGCATACTACGGAGATTTACAATACATCCATATTTACAATAGAAAGACAATTACTGTACAAAAACAATTTACAATGCAACGCATTAAAACTTTTACCCTCCGGCGGGCTCGTCCCGTCATTTCCCACCAGCAGGCGAGTGCGGCACTCAGTACCGCATTTATCATCTTTGATTTTCACGTCAATAGTTACTACTTTTCTTATTGAATGTGAAGAAAATATTCTTTATTTATGTTTTTATAAGTTTCTTTTCATAATAACTAATTAAATACCAAACAAAATAACAATATTCATCAGAATCAGAACCATCATTTGCTCTCTACGTGTCACGTGATTTGGTACGTGTTATATGCCTGGGAAGAATACGGTGCAAACGTGACTTCTAACGTTTCTTCGGAAACAACACATTTAAATTTGAATTAGTAGTTAGTACTCTAAAATCTGTGTCATAAAGCTCAATAACAAAACAGCTGTAAGAATTATAATGGATAAAATACGCAAATATAGTACTTACATGAGTGCCGCAACCGTTGCAGAGTTCAGATTACTAATTAACGGTCGATCAGCAGTGTCTAAAATCGTGATTTGAGTGTCATCCGGTTGAAAATATAATGAACGAAGAATAACTATAAGCTCAATAGTGCGACGTCAATTATTTACACGAAATCAACAAAAATGTAAGAATGCATCACTGAGTGACGCTACGCGCCCGCCCAAGGATTAAAAAATACAACCACATCTACTGTATGCATATAAATACACACACAAATACACATACTCACAAAATCTTTTACATGAACGGTCGCTCTCACTCAAATACAGTCTCGAGATGTGACCTCTCGAGGAGCGACATGGCGTGGAGAGAAGGGGCGTCGCCGAGGAGAGTCAGTCGTCGGCACAAGGCGCCTCTGGCATTCCGACCTCGTGCCGGGGTTAGGGCGTCTTGTAAACGCCGCGTTCATGTCGCGCGGTTTAAACTCACTCGTATTCGCCGCAGCCCCTCGAGACGCCCTCCGCCGCGGCCCGCGCGCGGCTTTACTCAACTGTAAAAAGTCCCGAAATAACTTGGGGGGGCGCGAAGACGAGGAGGTTGGAGAGGGGTGAGGGAGGGGTGAGGAAGGGAGGAGGAAGGGGGAGGAAGGGGAAGGGGAGGAAGGGGGGAAGGGGTGAGGAAGGAGTGAGGAAGAGGTGATGAAGGAGTGAGGAAGAGGTGATGAAGGAGTGAGGAAGAGGTGATGGAGTGAGGAAGGGGAGGTGGCGAGGCGCGGCACGGCGCGTAGTGGATGGGTGCGGGTGGTGTGTGGCGGAGAGTTGGAAGGGGGTGAGAAAGATGATCGGGTGCGAAGCGATGGAGGAATGGAATGTGAAAGGATGGCGGGGGAAAACGGGAAGAAATTGAGGGATGGATGGAGAGATAGTTTGCGAAGGGATGGAGAGTAATATGGTAGATGGAGTGTAAAGAGATGGAGGGAAGAAGTGTGAATGGATGGAGTGCGAAGCGATGGATGATGGAGTGTGATGGAATTCGAAGCACGTAGTAGATGGAGGCGGGTGTGAAAGGACGCGTGGTGTAGTTGAGAGTTGGGAGGGGGTATGAAAGAAGGTGGAGTGCGAAGCGATGGAGGGATGAATGTGAAAGGATAGAGGGGAAAATGTGAAGAGATGGAGGGATGGATGGAGAGATAGTTTGCGAAGGGATGGAGAGTAATGTGGTAAATAGAGTGCGAAGAAATTGAAGGAAGAAGTGTGAATGGAGGGAGTGCGAAGCGATGGGAGATGGAGTGTGATGGAATTCGAGGCACGTAGTAGATGGGTGCGGGTGTGAAAGGACGCGTGGTGTAGTTGAGAGTTGGGAGGGGAGAGAAAGAAGGTGATGGAGTGCGTAGCGAGACAGGGATGAAATGTGAAAGGATGGAGTGAAGAAATGTCAAGAGATGGAGGGATGGACTACAAATGGATGGAGAGATGGATTGCGAAGGGGTGGAGAGTAAAGAGATGAAGTGAAGAAATGTGAAGGGATGTAGGGAAAGAGTGCAAATAGAGACAAGGAATGAAGGGCGAAACAATGATGGATGCAATGCGAAGCGATGGAAGGAAGGAGAGCGAAGAGATGGAGGAAAGGAATGTAAAGGGTTGGAGGGCACATGGATGGAGGGAGGGATTACGAAGGGATGGAGGGAAGAATTGTGAAAATATGGAGGGATAGAATGCAAATGGATGGAGGGATGGATTGCAAAGAGATGGAGGGAGTATCGATGGTAGATGCAGAGCGAACGGATGGTGGAATTGAATCCAAAGGGATGGAGGAATAGAGTACGAAATGATGTGGCGCAAAGCAATGTAGGAATGGAGTGCGAAGAGATGAAGTGCACATGGATGGAGAGCGAAGCGATGGAAGATGTTATGGGATGGAAACCGAGACTATGGCGGTATAGAGTGCGAATAAATGGAGGATGAAGTGTAGAGCGTTGGAGAAATGGAGAGCGGAGGGATGGAGCGAGAAGCGATAGAAGGATGGAGAGGAAAATGGTAAGGGATGGAAGAGCGGATGACTTGGAGTAGAGCTGGGAGGGGTGACAGAAGGCAAGGACTGAGAAATGGAGAGATGGAGTGCGACGTGATAGATGGGTTGGAGGGTGAAGCAATGGGGGATGAAGCGATGGGGAATTGAGTACGAAGCGATGGCGGGGTAGAATTCGAAGCGATGAGGGATGCAGAACGCAGTGTTGGAGAGTAGGAGGGCGAAGAGATGGAACGTGAAGCGACAGAGGAATGGAGCATAAAGCAATAGGGAACGAAATAACGCATGACGTTTCGGAGTTTTGGAAGGCTTGAGAGAAAGAATGCAGTGCGAAGCGGTGGAGAGCAGAAGGTGAGATGAAGAGAGGAGTGGAGAGATAACGGAGAGGGGCGCGGAGAGGAACGGACGGGAAGGGACGCTTGGTATAGCGAAGGAGGCAGGGACGTTTGGAGGGGTGAGAGAAACGGTGGTAAGTGATGGAGAGATAGAAATGGGTAGAAGACTGGACAGAGAAGAATCCGGTCATAGAAAAGGGGAGCGTCTTAACGCGCTGATACGTGCGGGGAGGGGAGGGGGTTGATGCACGGTGGGTGGGATGCAAGGAGGGACAGAGCGCGGTTGGCGAGGAAGCGGTACGGATGAAGGGAGGGTGAGAGTGTGTTTCATGGGAGAGAGTACGGAAGCTTGTAATATGAGGTGGAAGCGTTAGAAATAGCTAGAAGAGATGGGAAGATGAGCCTAGTGGATGCAGGCAGGGGTGTTGCAATTGGTAGTGATGGGTACGAGAGAAAAAGGATGAAAGATGAAAAGCAAAGAGCAGACTGGAAGAGGTGGTTCAGTGCATAAACTGATTTCATTGCAGTGCCTCTGACCGGGAGGTCCTAGCTTCGACTTCCAACGATGGCAGGGTTTTTGACTCTAGCTTGTCAGCTAGGTCGAATTCAGTTGCTCTCTGATAGAGAATTCTTGCGTCCGGCTGCTGTGATCGGTGTATTTTTCTGATCAATACCAGGCGAGTGCTGGAGTAGCACCCTAACAAACGGGTAACGGTCCGCGCGCGAACTTTCCTTCCTCTTCCTTGTGCTATACCGACCTCTTACTTACGCACACTCACACTTACAGACACTACACTAATACATATGCCGGAAGAGTTATCGGGAGCTTACAGCTTGTCCCTGTTGAGGCGGTGCCCCGCTGGTGGGAGACACCGGGTTTGGAAAAACCTCAAGCCGACAGTAGGTCGGCGCCGAATCTCGCCATCTAGCGGCGAAAGACCACCGCCAAATTGCGAAGTAAAAACACCATGCACTTACGGGAGTAATGCCCTTGGCGGTTGACACTTCCGGAATTACTAACAATCAACCAAACAACCAGCGAAGAGCAGAATGTGAAGGCGCCAGCGCGAAGAGTTGATGGAGAGGGAGTTGGAACAGTGGTATTCGAAGATGGGATGTGGGGAGGAGGAGCATGAGGTAATTTGGAGAGCGTAGAGAAAGTGATCAAGGATGCTCGAAGTGGCAGAAATGGGTGCTTTAGGAAAAGGGTGTGTTGAGTTGAAGAGCACGTAATATGAGAGATGGAATGTTGGGCGAAAGGAAGGTGGAGAAAAGAGTGCGAGATGGCTGGAGAAAAGAGTCCGGCTGCCTTGCTGACAGAGATACCGTCAAGAGAACTCGCTCGCATGCTGAGGTGTAAGTCGGCGCCGAACTTCTCCATAGAGTGCGAGAAACAAACTGCCACGCCCAGGATGAAATACAACTCGGGACTAATGCTCTGACAGTTGATGCAAACCGGAAACATCAGTGAATACTTCAGGATGCATGCGAGCTCTGGCGGGCGGGGCAAACCGAAGCATGGGAGCTGATGGATTTTGGATTAATTGATTAGTGATTCCTGGCGTGTCAACTGCTAACATCATTAGTCAAGAAAGTCTAATGCATGCTTTTTCTCTGGATGTTGGGGTGATCTTCCCCCTCTGGATGGTGAGATCCGGCGCCTACCTACCTGTCGGCTGGTGGAGTTTTCCCCAACAAGGTAATGCCCACCAGCGGGGCACCGTCCTAACCGGGACAAGCACCCAGCTCTCGACCGGTCTCCCGGCATATGTTGTAGTGTAGTGAAAGTACTCGAAAGTATAGGGATGGGGATATGACAAGGAAGAGGAAGGAATGATCGCGCGCGGTCCGTGGCCCGTTTGTTAGTCTCCTGCTCCGGGTACGTGGTATTGATTGTAGAAGTAACGGAAAACTATCGATCAGAGAGGACGACCGCCAGAATTGTCCTCCAGACAGCGACTCAACTCGAGCTAGCTATCCAGCTAGTGTCAAAAATGTTTCCACCGCCAGAACTCGAAAGAATGGAGTGTGGTTGTAGAGGAGACAGGTATGTCAGAGTGCAAGGCAGATGATTAACGAGTGCGGAGCAAACCGTTGTTTTGAGCACTGAATGGGCCACACCTGTGGCAAATGGTGGGACACGGGGCGGGCAATGGGACACAAGAGTGTGACATGAAGCGGAGTTGGGTGGAAGCGGGACGGGAGGGGTGAAGCGGGCAGGATGCTAAAGAGGCGGGTTAGCAGTCGAGGCGTTTTCGGTCTCCACCGAGAGGAGCCAGGCTGATTGGAATGCAGAGCAAGCCGTGGAGACGTGGGTGAGAGTCACAGCGGGCTCATATATGTGCGGGTAGTGGAGCTGCGAATATCGGCGACGAACGACGGCAGAGAGAAAGTGAGGAAGCGGTGTTGATGGACACGATCACTGCCGAGGCCAGAATTTCATATTCTGGTTCGTATAAGGTCGGAGCTGTTGATATTTACTCAGAGGAACAAATTTCAACGTTGCTCTTTTTCATTTTAAGGGCAGAAAGCTTGAAGATGGAGAGAATTGGAAGTAAGATAATTGAAAGCAGATAACAAACTTCGTGTACTTATCACCGCAGACGATATTGGTAGTCTTCCCCATGTGCATAGTATATCAAATATTGAGCATGGGAGATAGATCTACTACAATTTTGTTGATAAAAAGAACAATGTGACGATTTCAAAAAAGCCAAAATGCGTATCTTTGAATGGTACAAATTATTCTTCGCCGGCTAAATTCTGCAATGAAGGGGAAGTTTTCAGACGTATTCCACTCTCATACTCCCTCTGTGTTTCTGTCTCTGTTTCTCTCTCTGTGCCCATATCTCTCTCCCTCACTCATACACACACATATACACGCATTGTGTTTGAAACCGAAACGGGAAGGGAAGATCTCGTGCGTCTGGGGCCTACTGTGATGAGTGCTGCTCCTATTATAATAAGGGTAACTATGGAAACCACCAGCTAAATAATTCAACTTACGAACACCAGCCAATGGCTTCAAACCATAAACTCGCCGATACTCGAGGTTACTGCTGATGAATGCACACAGTAAACTTCATACGTCTAGCTGGGATCTAACTCGCGATCTCGAAGTAATTCCTACGCTTTATTATAAAAAAAGTACCCTTTACCTCTGCGCCAAGAACTAGAAATTTTTATATATGGCAGAATATACAGAAATAAAAGATGACATCCTTAATAATAATAATAATAATAATAATAATAATAATAATAATAATAATAAAATGCATTGTGTAATTAATAAAGTAAAACATTTGGTTCTTCTATGAATTTTTCACGAAAATAGAAGACATTTAATGAATGCTTATTCAATGCAGGATGCGTGTTTCGAATAAACGTGTAACACGTCACAGGGATACGAAACAGAAGTACCCAGATCACTAAAATACCTTTGGAATTTTCTTCCCGTACACGGTGGAACGCAAGCAATTAAGCGTCAAAGGTAAAACGCTCTGTGTGAAGTAGCATGAATAAAAGATTCAATTAGTATGTAGAACATGGGAAGTATCCCTTATATGCTAGTACCCAGTGCTTGTGAATTAAACATGGATCAACAATTTTTCTATTGTCTAACATTTATTATTTGTACTTTTTATGCATTACTGATATTTAATATTCATTAATTGTTTGAATGAAATGTATGTAATAAAATAATTTTCAAAGTAAAACCTAAAAAAAGTATAGAAAGGAAGAGTGAAAGAAAGTAATTCAATCAGTCAATATTTGCACATACTGAGCTTTACACGGCATAAAATGTTTTATGGCAAATGATAGCGGGAATGAAAAATGTGAAATTTTAAAATTTGACGATAATTCGAATTTTTAGGTATTGATTCGAGTTTTCAAAGTTTTCTCTAACTTGTATGTTTTTATACGAATTATTTGATTACATTACTTCCATTGCCTTCATTCTGGACTCATCAGATAGCTCAAGTTAATTTCGTGAAACGAATGCTGTTAGTTAATTCTGGTTTCCCAAATACGAGAACTCATGGTGCAACGAAGCGTTAGTGACAGCAACACAGCTGCGATAATAATAGTTATTTTACAATACAATATTTGTATTTTTGTTTCTTACATTTTTACAAGTATGTAATAATGTGGAAAAAAAATTGAAAAGAAAAAAGATTCGAAATTGGAGAGAATAGATAGAAGTGCGGATGTTTCAACTTATGACGACAAAGTTTGATTTCTTTCTCTTAACCTCTTTAAGAGCTTCTCCATCATAAACGTAACTCTGTTAGTTTTTCCAAAAACTCTTCTTTAGAAAACAACTCCCATAGCAAAAACTAGTGTCAGTGTCCAACAGTCAGTAGTGAAGAAAATAGTTATGCATTTCACTTTTTCATCCAAAAAATATTAAACGATATAAACGAATACTACAGATTTAAACCATCGATCCTTCAAAATTCAATTATATTGATACACTTATCTTAATACGAATTTCTACTTATTAATGTCAAATTCATCAAGCATGTTTAAAGTGGAAAAAACAGTCACATAATCGAAATATTCAAGATACTGAGAAATTAGTGCTGTTGACGATTCCGAGTAACGGATTTTCAAATCATCAAGAATGCAATGTTCACAAAGAAACATTTTTCTACGTGAATTCCTCGACGGTACACTTCTCATTGCCCTGTCTTGGCAGATTTTGTTTCTCTTGAAGAGCTTCTTCGGTTCATTTCATAAACCGAAGGCCGTCACTCTCTCCCGGGAGAGCCCCCAAAAAAAGACAGCCCACGTGGCAACGGTCTCCAAGACGTCAGTGACCGACCCGACGCGAGCAAATGATGGAGTGAAGGCGGTTTGCCGCGACGCGACCACCCCTCTCCCCCCTCCCTTCCCCCTCCACTCCCCTCCGCTACCACGCCTTTTACGAGTGGGTTTTACACCCCCGCTCATTCCGTATGCAGAGCGTTCGCCGCCTGCCGCGCCGCTGCCAAGACACGCTGTAATCTTCGTCAAATCTGGCGACATTTTACGGCCGAAATTATTATTTCCTCCGCTTCGACGGTGCTAATATCTCACTTTTTGAAGACGAGACGCCTCCGCCGCGCCCCCTCTTGCGGAGGCGTCAAGAACCAACGAGGCTGAGAGGGCGGGAGGGGAGGGGAGGGGGGCGCAGCGAGAGACGCAAGCGGATTACGTGAGGGGAAAGAGGGCGAGAGAGGAGGGGGAAGACTGCGGTATGGGAGGGTGAGGGTGCAAGCGGATTATGTGCGGGGTTGGAGAAGGAATTTGAGGCGGAGATAGGGAAGGAGGCAGATGTGGGGGTGAAGGTTGTGGATGGAGGTGAGGGTAGGCATGAGATCTGAGTGAGGATAGAGAAGGAGGGAGCCGGTGTAGAACTAGAGAAGGAATTTGAGGCGGAGAAAGGGAAGGAGGCAGATGGTGGGTGAGAAGGTTGTGGGTGGGTGTGAGGGCGGCATCAGATCTTAGTAGAGAAGGCCGGGGTCGGTGTAGAACTAGAGAAGGAATTTGAGGCGGACAAAGGGATGGAGGCAGATAAGGGGGTAAAGGTTGAGGATGGAGGTGAGGGCAGGCATGAGATCTGAGAGAGGGTATAGAAGGCGGGGGTGGGGGGGGACTGGAGAAGGAACTTGAGGAAGAGAAGGGGACGGGGACTGACGTGGGAGTGAAGGTTGTGGATGGAGGTGAGAGCGGACAGGTCCGAGTAAAGGCAGGTGAGGATGTGGAACTGAAGAAGGAATTTGAGGCTGAAAAGGGAACGAGGAAGGTAAGGGAGAGAATATTGTGGAAGAAGGAAAGGCGCGCTCTGGGGTGAACGCAGAAGGTGTGGGAAGCATGATGTTTGCGAAAGGACAGGAGAGGAGGAGGTGATTGGGGAAGTGGAGCTATGTACAATTACGGAAAAGGGAGAATGATTGTGCTGAAGGAGAAATTTGAGGAAAAGAAGGGGAAGGGATCAGAGGTGAAGACGAGAATTAGGGAGAAAGCGGGAGTCGAGGAATGAGGTCTCAACCGGGTTCGAGAAGATTATGGATGTGGAAGTGGAGGTGCGTGCATAGACACAAAAAGAGGTAGTGGGCGAAGAGATAGAAGAAAGCTTAGCGGTGTCGATAACGGAATGGAGGGAATTACGAACAGGAGTGGGAGTTCTGAGTTACGGTGGAGAATAGTATGGAGGTAATGGGGAGGTCTCGAGGAAGAGATGGGTGGGGATTAGTCGTGATAGAAGGCACAAGACGTGGAAGCGAAAGCGAAGAAGATGACGAGTCTAGGAAAATAACTGTGTATTTGGAGATGGTGAAGTCGATTAAAGGGTAAAGAGAAGCAAGCCGGAGGAAACTAAGGAGATTAAATTTTATCCTCTCGACACACAAGATATGATTTCTATACATGTTTCTATACATTCTATAAAAGTCATTTGGGCAGAAAGAAATATAAAAGTCATCGTCGTTTTGAAATTTTCAAATAAATATTGTACTGGCAATATGAAGAGCTAGAGAATTATAAAACCGTGTTTACAACACAATGCAGTCTACATTTACATGTTAAAATGTGACTGCCACGAGATAATGTATGCGTAAGGTGCAACGTGTGACACTGAAGCCAAGCGCATGGAAATGCACACGGGATTATGAATAGGGAAGTCTCGAATGGTGTTAAACGAGCGATACCCAGGGTCTTCGCTTTGGCACTCGGAATCCCCTTCATAGCGCCGAAATGGGGGCCTCGCAGTGTGTAGAAAATTCTGTGGCACGGTGGAGTCGGATATGAGACGAATGAAGGCTGGGGAGAGTGTACACGAGGGGAATGCAGTGTGTGGAGCGAAGGCAGGGCGGGGGAAGGGAAATGCAGAAGAGCAGTCGGGAAAGAGGCCGAGGTGGAGGCGGGGCGGGGAAGGGGCGGAGGCGGGGCGGAGGCGGGGCGGAGGCGGGGCGGAGGCGGGGCGGAGGCGGGGCGGAGGCGGGGCGGAGGCGGGGCGGAGGCGGGGCGGAGGCGGGGCGGAGGCGGGGCGGAGGCGGGGCGGAGGCGGGGCGGAGGCGGGGCGGAGGCGGGGCGGAGGCGGGGCGGAGGCGGGGTGGAGGCGGGGCGGAGGCGGGGCGGAGGCGGGGCGGAGGCGGGGCGGAGGCGGGGTGAAGGTGGGGTGGAGTGGACGCGAGGCAGAGGTGGTGCGTAGGCGGGCCGGTGGAGGAACGGAGATGTGGCGGAGGCGGCACGGAAACGATAAGTTGGACCGGAGGCAGTGCGGAAATGGTGTGAGGCGGGCCGGAGTCAGGGCAGAGGTGGGACATAGCAAAGGTGCTGACAGGGGCATCAGCCTTTGCATAGAGATAATGTGAGGTCAGAGGCACGGGTAGAGCCAGGAACGACGAGAGAAAGATGAAGTGACGTTAGAGAAAGTGCAGTAAGTGCGGGGTGGGAGGAGCGGGTTACGAGCTGATTAGTGCAGAGCGGGGTCAGAGCAGAGGCGAGGCAGAGGCGGGGCAGAGGCGGGGCAGAGGCGGGGCAGAGGCGGGGCAGAGGCGGGGCAGAGGCCGGGCAGAGGCGGGGCAGAGGCGGGGCAGAGGCGGGGCAGAGGCGGGGCAGAGGCGGGGCAGAGGCGGGGCAGAGGCGGGGCAGAGGCGGGGCAGAGGCGGGGCAGAGGCGGGGCAGAGGCGGGGCAGAGGCGGGGCAGAGGCGGGGCAGAGGCGGGGCAGAGGCGGGGCAGAGGCGGGGCAGAGGCGGGGCAGAGGCGGGGCAGAGGCGGGGCAGAGGCGGGGCAGAGGCGGGGCAGAGGCGGGGCAGAGGCGGGGCAGAGGCGGGGCAGAGGCGGGGCAGAGACGGGGCAGAGGCGAGGCAGAGGCGGGGCAGAGGCGGGGCAGAGGCGGGGCAGAGACGGGGCAGAGGCGGGGCAGAGGCGGGGCAGAAGCGGGGCAGAGGCGGGGCAGAGGCGGGGCAGAGGCGGGGCAGAGGCGGGGAAGAGGCGGGGCAGAAGCGGGGCAGAAGCGGGGCAGAAGCGGGGCAGAAGCGGGGCAGAAGCGGGGCAGAGGCGGGGCAGAGGCGGGGCAGAGGCGGGGAAGAGGCGGGGCGGAGGCGGGGCGGAAGCGGGCCAGAGTCGGGGCAGAGTCGGGGCAGGGGCGGGGCAGAGGCGGGCCCTGCCAGAGGCGGGGCAGAGGTGGGGCAGAAGAGGGGGCAGTAGTGGGGCAGTGCCGGGGAGGGACGGGGTTGAGGCGAGGTGAGGCGGGGCAGAGGCGAGGGAAAGACGGGGCAGAGGCGGGAAGAGGCGGAGCAGAGGCGGAGCGGGGCGGTGGCGAAGTGGAGGCGGGGTAAGGCGGGGCGGTGACGGGGTAGAGGCGGAGTGGTGGCGAGGTGGAGGCGGGGTGGAGACAGGGCAGAGACATGTCTGAGCAACGGCGGCGACAGACATTAGCGGGTGCAAAGAAGGATTGTCAGGTCAGAGGCAAGGGCTGAGCCTGGAACGAGACGAAGGTGAAGTTGCAGCGTTTGAGAAAGGGGGGTGGGGGCGTGCGGATTACGCGGGGAAGCGGGGACGGCGCGCTGAGACGCGGCCGAGGGCTGAAGGCAAGTGACGGCTGAGGGATAGTTCGCGGAGAAAGGGAGCTGCGAGACGGATGCGAGGTGGGTAGCAAAGTAACGGCTTTGTGGCTTCTCGAGGAGGCCACTTGCGGGGCGAAGGAGCACAAGTTCGGACGGCAGCGGAGACTGCAATGAGACGTCGGCGACCCACGAGCTAGGCCAGTGTTGTCAAGTTCGATGCCACGAGCGGGAGTCCGTGGCAGGAGTGCCACGGCGAAATCACCCCTCCACACAGTTCATTTCCCCGCCACCAGAGACAACACCATCACTATTGTAAAACGGTGGGGTTACTAATAGTTTCCTTTCCCGACGCTAGTTGCGTAGAGTAGTTCGTGGGATGCTACGGAGCCACGACGCGTGCCACTGCCACCAGGAGAAGACCTTGAACCACTGAGCTAGGCGATGAACTTGTCGCAAGAGGTTACAAAAGAAGTACAGGAAGAATTAAAGGATGTAGGATAGAGGGGCACGACCTTATGTAGTCGGAGGACCATGCATTTATAGAATATATAATTGTTGGTCACAGAGTGAAGAAACGATACCTGATATAATCACAATCACGAAGAAATAATAGAATTTTTACTTTTTTTAACTTTTTTGTTCCAATCTTACATCTTCTTAAAGAGATATTTCCCATCATTTTTATACGTAGAAAGTAAGTTACGTTCATTTCTTCTCAAAAGAGAGAAACTTCTCAGTGACCTTTCGATGTTTGTAAAATCAACCACTGCTCCCTCAAAAATGTCAAATAACTATCATATATAAACTAATGCCACCTTCCCCTAAACGTTGCAAAATTGGCTTTGTACTTGTGCAATCTTCTATTGTGGACTGAAAGAAGTCTGAATAAGCTTAAGATCGATTTTGCTGTTCTCCATCACGGAAGATCATCTCGAGAAACATCGCAATAGCCTAGGCGCCAACAGACCCTAATTAATTAACTCCTTACTGAGCTATTCCTTTAGTCAACGTTTCTATCACAATACGGAATTAACAAACACATGCGTACGACAGCCACAGTTTGAAAGCCACTGATATATTTTTATTCAAATAAAATTATATTCGTTTTATTGTCAAAAGAATTGTAGAATAGCACATCAAAATATAAACTTTCTACCCTAATAAGTAACTTCCTTCAAATACCAAACATAATTTTCTTTTAATAACGTTCGCCATTAAACTTGCATCACTTTTCTTACGTGCGAGAGCGCCTTTGGAAACAATTGTGAGAAATTGACATTGAAAAGTACGAAGTAGGGGATATAGGATGTGAACGCAAAACAAACAATACGCTTCTAACACGCAACACTCACCATGCTAGATACTCGGATTGACTTGAAATTTTACCAGCTTGTTCAGCACCTTTCAAAACCCCCTACATACAAATTTTTATGTGCTATGAAGCATTGCAAGTAGTGTTTTTGCGATAATTAGTATTGGGACCTCTCTTGACGTTACCGACCATGGAAGGGCGGAAATCGCTGCTCGCTGCTGGTTCTGCAACCGTTACTCAGACACCGCGCCTGCACTATCGGAGTGTCGGCAAGGTCTCAGTTACTTGGAGGGCAAGTGGGGTGACAAAAACGGGTGTTTACTTTGCAGGTTCAGATGGACGAGTAGGACGAGAAAACATATATGAGTAATCCGAATGCAATAATTAAATGCATACTGGCATTATTTACACGATTTAAAGATTACAAAGTAGTTTCATTAATCAGACAATACTTATTTAATAATAAATACGAAAACAAATAAATGCACAACAAATCAGTAAATAATTAAAAATAAATAATAAACAGATACAATAAAGAAAAGATAAGTTTTTAAGAAGAAAGTGTTAGAAATGGAAGGATTCCAGGGCAGGAAGGAAAAGACAGGATCCAAATGGTCCGAGGAGAGAAAAGTGATACACAGCGAGCAGATGAAAGAGTACTGGAGGAAGGAGAAAGAAGGACAAAGGAAGAAGCTATGAAATTGGTGCGTGACCCCTAGATGACCCAAACGAAAGAAGAAGAACAAAGAAAAGATAAATACGAATTATTAAACGAACGCGCTTGGAAATCTGATACCAGCTGATTGAAGCCGCGTAACGTTCCTAGCGTTGCCGAAGGCTCGCCCGCTGCGGGAAGCGTGAAGGTCACGAAAGGTCCTGATACAAAATGCCTATAAAACATTTTTTATAATATTCCATAGCACTTAAAAATTTGCGTGCATAGGTTTTGCATGTTCTACCAGCTGATGAAATTTCATACCAATCCGAGCATCCAGCACGGTGAGTGTTGCGTGTAAGGAGTCGAAAGAGAAAGAGGACTGAGAGAAACGGATGTGAGAAATACTGACGGTCGTTAGAGAGGTCTAAAAATAGAGGGCGCTAGTGGAAGTTAAGAGTTTTAAGGGCTCTTCTGTGCTGTTAACCTGATGAAACGAAGAAGTTGGGGATCTTGTGTACATTAGGTTGATGAAGAGTATTGTTAGATTTAATTCATTTTCATTTGATGAAATGTTGCAGGAATGAAAGGAAGAGAACTAACTTGAGGTTAAAATAACGCAATATTGTTGATTGGGGCGGTTCGATTACAGTGGACTTTGGTGATTATATTTTTGAACCAAACACAAACATTCCTGTTGGAGCTCGACCTAAAATTAAATTTACTTATAACTAGTTCTTAATTCTAATTTCGATGGACCACCTGGGCATTTGGTGCAGGCCCAGGACTGCGTGGAATGGTAAATTGTAATCTAGTTGTTAGAATGAAAGGCTGAATAATTTGATAGTATATTAATTAAAGAAAAAAGGAATACAATTGACACGTGATAATTTTTGTGGGTTGACACAATTGAATTGGTTGCAATGTCCCTGACGCGGACAGTCAAATACATTTGTAATTCGGTCAAAATGTCACCTGCTGGTGAAATACATAGCCTTGTAGCTGATACTGGCTAAGCACGGGCGGGTGGCGAACCCAGACCCGTTTCAGGCTGATGATGCCTGAGATCCGGCTGGATACCACGTGGGATACTGGTGGTGTACTCTGCTGGATGTCGCAGACCACGTGCCACTGCGACGCACACCGTGAAGATGGCGCGTGCTGATGCAGGGAGGTCCCGGCGGACAGACAAACATCGTGGAGGTGATAGATTGATTACTCATTAATTGAGATACAGTTCTTCCCGTAGGCCACCTTGAATTGTTATGCGAGACGGAGAGTTGATGGCTACGAGACCACGTGGAGCGGTTCGCAAGGAACGGCACATAATTGCGGAGCGCGACAACACGTCTGTCTAGTGAAGAGTATGCAGGCCGACTGATTGTTCATTAATTAAAATAGTTTTCTCCGCTCGGCACCTTGAATTATGACACGAGATGGAGAACTGATAACTGCGAAGCAACGCGAAGGGGTTCGCAGGAGTGGTGTAGAATTGCGGAACTCGGCGACGACTTGCGTCCGCGACAACGTTTATGAGCCAATTGATTGTTAATTGAGATATAGTTTTTCCATTTGGCACTTTGGATCGTGATACGAGGCGGAGAACTGATAACTGCGAAGCAACGCGTAGCGGTTCGCAGGACTGGCGGGGAATTGACGAACGGGACAGCACACCCTTCCGCGACAACGAGTTTAGGCCAACTGCTCTTTGTGCGCTAGGCAGAGCGTGAGAAAACTGGTCACGTGATTGACGGGTGCGACGCAGCGCCGCTGAGGGGCAATGTGGTCGGTGGGCCCATGCCAGTTTGATTGTAGATTGTAGATTTGTAGATTGCCTGGAGCAGCGTTGGTATCCGGGAGGTGTCGCATCCTAGGGAGCTTGGTAAAAACCAGCTGAATATTGTGACATAAGAGTACGAATGGAAATATGTGCAAAGCTTCTTTAGATAATACACTGAAATAATAATATATATAAAGCTTGCTTGCTCCAACATTTGTTTAACCATCCTGATTAACACAGTACGTTATTACAACGAGAATCTGTTTTTTATTCACAATGGTTCTAGAAAAAATTTCTAAAATTTAATTTGTTGCAGCTGAGTGAAAGAAATGGTTAGAATATTTATTATTATATCTAAAACAAAGTTTGTACATTCCAGAAAAAAGGATGTGGCGAAAAACGTTGTCGGAAGTTGTCTGTGCTAATACACATGTTGCATCTATACATCGGTGTAACTTTCATCATTACTTCGTAGCACAGTAGTGCAGATATGCAGTATAAGTATGAAACGCCAAATAATGAATTTTGGTATATAATTTTTTGAAGAATCCACCTTAATGAAAACAATGATTTGGTTTAAGCTAGATTTGCTATTGGCGAAGATTTGCATTTGCTACATATTAAAGTTTAAAAAAATTGTCCTCCGTCCAACAAAACCACCATCTATCTGCGTAGGGTGCGTATAATTCGCACTACTTAGAATTGCCACGTGGGACAAAAAACTCACGTGAGGTTTATTGTGCACTGCGATGTATATATAGCTGAGATTATAGGGAAATAATAAAAACGACCTTAGTCTCTTGAGGCAAATATTAAAGAATACAAGATTTTGCACTTGAGAAAAAATATTTAATTTATTGTTTTACTGCTTTTAATTAAAGAATTTAACTTCTCCTGTTGTGTTAGTGTTCATTTAATTAGGTTTGTTTACTTGTTATATCGTCAGCAATGAGCTAGGTATTGTCTAGCTCCCATTCTCTATTTGGAGACAAACCACAATGGGATCACCATCTATGATTCCTGAGTCATATTGGGGCGAGGAAAGGAACTATGGGAAGATAAGGTAGCTTCATCTGGAGCAAAGAGTGTCCAAGATATGACTCCGAAAGATTGGTTGATTGATTGTGCATGATTCCGGGCACGTCAACACCAGAGGTCATTAGTCCCGTAAGTGTAGTGCTTCTTTTCCCTCTGGAGGTGGCAGAGTTCTTTTCCCCGCTGGATGGCAAGATCCGGCGCCGATCTACTTTCGACTAGCGGGATTTTCCCCTCAACCAGGTATCTCCCATCAGTGGGGCACCGTTCCAGCCGGGACAAGCTGTAAGCTCCCGACCGGTCTCCCGGCATGTGTGGTGATGTAGTGCATGTTAGTGGAAGTGTGTGTGTGTGGGGAGAGTATGGAACAAAGAAAAGGAAGGAAATATCGCACGCGGTCAGTGGTCCGTTTGCTAGGGTACTGCTCCAGCATTTGCCTGGTGTTGATTCAGTGCAATGAAAGTCGATTTGTCTAAATAATCTGTAAAGGATCGCCAGAAAATGTAGAATTAATGCGGTTATTGTTCTTAATGTCATTATTGTTATCATATTATTATTAGTATTATTCTTGTCTTAAATAATTTTAAGTTACATTGTACTTAATTCATAATTATAATACGTAAATTTTAGTGTTCTGCCACCAGGTTGCATAAACCTATCTGCGGAAATAATATCTATATCTATCTATCTATCTATCTATTTAACAGTGCTGCACTCACCGAGTCTCGAGAAATGCATGTCTGCCTCCCTGGGTAGCAAATGCGACCTCACGCGAGGCGACTAGAAAGCGAAGTCCTGCCTGTCTGGGCATCTCTGCTGCTCGCGTATTTTTGCGTTAACATGATCGTCCACGGCCTCCCTGCGACGGTGGCCGTCCGGCTTCGTATGCACGCCCTTGCTTCTTTGGGCGGGGAGAGGGCATTTTACGAGCTCCTTCCCAGCGGGCCATTTTTACTTTCTCGTATACGTACGTATGTATGGAGCAATATGCATAGTATAGGGAAAGTTATGTAAAGCTGACGGAAAACACGGCGGTTTTCGGCAGAAAAAATTCATTGCCGGGCGCTGATAACGAAAAAGTGGATCCAGTTGCTAAATTAAGAAAATCTCCGAACACGTGCTGCAGCCAGAATCCCCAATTTGTGGTTCCTTGATACCGAAAAACCAACTGAAAGCAAAGCGTCTGTCGGTCCGTCTGTCTATGTGTGAACAACGCTAGCGACTAAACAGTTCAGCCGATTATCTCCAAAATTGATACTCCCCTATCGATCTGAATGATCTCGCGGCCCCTTGAATTTGAAACTAATATTTTAGTTTTGGAGGGTACTTTCTATGACATTGGGAAATGGCATTGGAAATGACATTGGAAATGACATTTCTATGACATTGGAAAATGCCCCTGGGACATTTTCAAAATTTTCAAGAAAATGGCGCCAACAATTTTGACTAAATTTTGTCGTTGTATAGTCTGAAGGTCATGTAAAAGAATGGCGTAGTTCTCAAGTCGGTTGAAAACTGAATTTTCGAAAATTCCAAAAGTTTCAATTTTTGTCGGAATTTTCCTCCAACTATAAAATTGCAGATAGAGATTTTTCCTCCAAATAAAATTTCTTCTTTAAAGTGAGTTCTTTTATTAAGGCCATGTATATTTTTTTTGAAAATTTTAGTAGTTTTTGCACACTATTGCGTGCAATATATGCAATTTTAAAAAAAATTACAAAATCAAGATTTTCTCAAAAACAACTTAAACTTTTTCTTTAAACTTTTGGTAGGGATAGTAGTAAATGTACTCTATGCGGTGACATAATCGCCATATTGCTCCATTCTTTTGTTTTTTCAAAAATTACAAATATTAAATCTCACGACGTTAATATTTACATTAGCGGCGATTTCCTACATTACTATATTTACGAGTGGGCTTTAAATATTGCTGTCTCGTGGCTCAGAGCAAAGTCGTTCGCCTTTCACCAATGAGGTCCGGGTTCTATTCCCGTCGATTCTCGTGTGAAATTTGTTCCGACAGAAAGAGTTTGGCTGCTTCACACGGGCTCTTCCAACCTTTCCTCCTAAACCTTACCCCCTTCCTTATTCCTTCCCAATTCTGGCCGCTGGGTAGTGACGCAGGGGCGCGCGGTGTGAGGCGCGCACTCGGAGATGCTACCTAGCGGTCCTCTTGACAATGACGAGACACGACAGTTTAATGTAGCGCCATGTGGAGTAAAGAGAGCGCTGATAAATTAATGGAGGATTACTCCGCGCTCAACGGCCAACCAAGGACTTTCGAGACGCGTTGCGCAAAGACGCAACAAATGTTAAAAAAAATTACAAAGTTTCTCGAGAACTCAACCGTTTTATGTGAAAACTAGCTCAAAACTCCCCATTTTCAGAAACGCTCAAACGCCATTTTCCCATAAATGGATCCAATTTTTTCCTTCAAACTTTTGGAACGAATAGTTCTAATTGCACTCTTTAATATGGCATTAAGTTCATTTTGGGATTTTTTTTGTTTTTTTCAAAAATTACACAAATGTAGTTTTTTTGAAAGATCTCTCAAATCTTTAATATACACATTACCAGCTATTTGTAAACATTGTTATATTTGTGAATGTAAGTGCTTCAAATGACTTTAAATGAATTTTTTTGAAAACACAAAAAAAATTTGTGAAAAAGATTTATATTTCGCATTTTTAGTAGCGCTTAAACTCCATTTTCTTAAAAGCGGCTACAAATTTTTAAAAGAAAATTTCCGTTTAGGATGAGGTTTTTGTGTTCTGTAATATTCTAAAATTAATATTTCGGTTCTACCATTAGGAAACCGAAAAATTAGGAAAACTTCAAAAAATTGTACTTCGGGCGGCGATAGAAGGCAGCTGGTTTTCTCAATATTTATCAAAACTACTTCTTCAAATAAGGTCATGCCTAATTTTTTTGAAAATACAAGTAGTTTTTCTATAATTTCGTGACAAACACAATGGCGCGCTAAAAAATTTACTGCGCTTCATACAGCGGAATGCGTCGTAAATTAGAATTTGCAATTTTGTCTATTATTTCTTTGTTCGTTTTTACATTCGAACTTTTGTTACACATTTACACATTTTTTTTATATTCTTGGCTGTCCGGGATGAGCCGCGTCTCAGTAGGTTTCACTGACGTTTCGGCCATCTTGCTGTGGCCTTCTTCAGAGCTAAACTGCTGCTAAGCTCAGCAGTTTAGCTCTGAAGAAGGCCACAGCAAGATGGCCGAAACGTCAGTGAAACCTACTGAGACGCGGCTCATCCCGGACAGCCAAGAATATAATGACTCCGGCCGCGGAAGCCTACGAATCTACATTTACACATTATTCTTTAAAGAAATGAATTCTTTTCAAACATTTGAAATAAAAATTGCTAGCCCTTTAAGGGAGTATCGACAATGCAGGGAACGCAACAATATTGAATTCCGTTCCGCTGTCGCGAACTTCTGTAAATTACGTGTCATTGTTGTGACTTGATAGAGCTATATGGTATCAGACTTCATTTTCCAATACAAGTTTACACAACTTTTGTATTATATTTTTATGCTGTTGTGGAATTCACATAGTTTTGACAACACTCCGATAGAAACAGTGAGTTGTTCTCACTGTGTAAGATATATGTGTGCTCACTCCCAGTTCAAAACTGAAGCTTATGTGAGGATAGTTCTCACAGTTCTCGCATATAAGTGCTGTGATGATTGGGTAAGGTGGGCTCATTTGGGCAAGGTCGTGATTGGGCGCGTAATGTGTAATAGCCACAGTTTAAGATGTCATCTTAGGATGTATATCTCACACCGCAACTCAAACCAATTGTGTGCACCGTACGGACAAGCGAGGAACTAGCCTCAAACTGGCTTCAGAAAATCTTCCCTAAAGGCGGCTAGTTAACACACCTATATTTCTTACACCGTGGTTGATCACTTCTTGATTGAATTGGACGTTTTCAAATAATAGCTAAGATGTTAGTAGGGCAGAAAGTGCAGTATTTCAATTCTACGCAACTGCTTCCAATAATACGGGAAAGTATGTGCTATTGTAGCACCACTAGTTTTGTATCGCTCTTGATTTTTCCCTGTAGTTGCCTGAATTCCGACGTCCGCTGGCACGTTCGAAAGCATGGTTGTCAACTGATTATGTATTACTATGTATAGAGAAGTGGCGGTACCCCTCCCACTCTATCATGATAATGGGCGTCGGTGTCTCTCCTGACGGGTGTCTCCCCTACCGGAATAGTGCCCCAGCCAGATCAAACGCTAAGTTCCCAACGGGCCTCCCGACATGTGGTAGTGTAACGCATCTAAATTAAAGTGTGTATAACGGGTAAGGATAGGACAAGGAAGAGGAAGGAAAGACAGCGCGCGGTACGTGGCCTGATTCTTACGGTACTGTTCCGGCATTCACCAAGTATTTTCCTAGACACCCCTTAAATCAAGTCAGCATCCATAGACCATCCGTCCGCTAGAATTCTGTACCGTACTGTACTAGTTGAATTCGATTCTCTATCGAGGTGCCCAACAAGACAGGACTCCGATCGTTTTCAGCGCCGCTGATGATCATTGCCGCAGTTGCAGGCAAAATGACAGTATTACAAGTACGACTTCAACTGGGTCACAACCTAGTTTAAGGCCGGGAAACAATTTAATCATACGAAGATAATGTCGAAAATTCACCAGAAGCAGGATTCGAATTCTAGGTCAACGATCTGGGTAATCGATGCTGTGTAGGCAATTACACGTATCTGGAGAGAGTCATGATCCACTGCAAGTGAGAGCACTCTACCGGCTCTCCTTAAGTAGGTTAGTAGGGGCTCTCCGTAAGTGCTTGAGTTTTGGTTCTCATGATAACTGGCCGTGTTGTGCGGCTGCGAGTTTATTTCATACGATATGCACGTGTGCCGAATGACATGGTATTTTATAATTTCACACTCAAAATGTACAGTGACGCCTTACTAAGCGTGACCAAGTTGTGTGACGAGTATCCCCCCTTCAGGCTCAGAATTAACTTGAAACATCCATGCGACTCTCCAACACAATATATGTCAAAGTACTTCCTTAAGAATTACATTTAATTTGAAATTTTGACTATTGAAGTTGACGTGCATCTTCACAGAATCACTTTTCGGTTGGTTTCTTAAACTAATGAAGCATAGAGTATCATTATGAAAATTTGCTAGTATATATTTACACTTCCAATTTTATTAATATTATCTGACAAAAGCAAATCGCAATACATGGCCAGGTAGTGCCAGATATCGCCAAAACCTAGGCACGAGTAATTACTTTTACGCTGGGTCGGCCAAGGTGGCTCAGAGCATCAATTAATGTCACTGGAGAGCCCCTGATTGAGACGTACTAGGGTTTCTGACCCAAAGGTGCACCGGTGACAGGATTTTTCATCCTAGTTACTTAGCTACGTCGATTTCACTCGCTGTCTGGTGAAGAATTCTAGCGGCCAGCTTCCCTGATATGTAGATTTCCGTGGTTTCTCCGATCAAAACCAAGCGAATGCCGGAGCAGTACCCTAACAAAAGGCCACGGACAGCGCACGATTTTTCCTTCCTCTTCCTTGTCCTAACCTCACCCCTTACTTCCACACACTTTCGCTTACATGCACCATAACACATGCCGAGAGATCGGACAGGAGCTTAGATCCTGTCTCGGCTGGGGCGATGCCCCGCAGATGGGAGATACCTGGCTAGAGAAAACCCCGGAAGTCAACGTTTAGGTTGGCTCCGTATCTCGCTATCCAGACGGAAAGATCACCGCCACCCTTCAAGCAAAATCGTAAACCTCACGAGAATTATAACCATCACGCCAGGAACCACGAAACAATTGATCTAGGTATCAATGAACCAACTGCCACTAGTGAGCTTTGACACGTACTGGATCAAGTCTCCCTGCAGATGCTTAGGTAGGCGAGAGCGTGATCAACGCAGTCCTTCTGAACACGTCCCCGTGCTAGCCCGCGCGCCGTCTACCTGTCGGGGGCGGAGGGGGGAGGGACGGCGCCTGACGCGGCGGGAGTCGTAAGGGCGAAGTAAGAGCCGCGGCAGCGGGCGCCTTGGGATCGTGACGACAATCAATAAGGGCGGCCGCCCGGAATTATCGCGGCGACTGTCGCAGTAAAACGCCGTTTACGGGCCGACGTGCGCCTGCCTGACTCGGGGCGGGCTGGGCGAGGGCGCTGACGCCGGAGTCGGTCAGCTCTTTCTGGGTACGGAGTGCAGACGGAGAGAGAGAGACAGAAAGAGAGAGAGAGAAAAGGATCGAGAAAGAGAGGGAAAGGGTGAGAGAAAGAAAGAGAAAGAGTGAGAAAGAGAGAGAGAAAGAGAGCGAAAGAGAAAGAGGGAAAGGGAGCGAAAGAGAGAGAAAGAGAGAAAGGGAGAGAAAGAGAGAGAAAGCGAGAGAGAAAGCAAGAAAGAGGAGAGAAAGAGAGAAAGGGAGAGAAAGAGAGAGAAAGCGAGGAAGAGGAGAGAAAGAGAGAAAGGGAGAGAAAGAGTGAAAGGGAAAGAAAGAGAGAAAGAAAGAGATAAAGGGAGAGAAAGAAAGAGATACAGAGACATAGAGAGACAGAGAGAGATAGAGATAGATATAGAGAGAGATAGAGAGAGAAACACAGAGAGAGAGAGAGAGAGAGAGAGAGAGAGAGATGCAATAAAATTGATGAAATGTACGTTTTGGAGGATCAATGTTACAGAGAATAAGTTCATTTTTGTACATGTCTGTCTTGCCGGCCAGCCGGCTGTTAAACAGTCTGCCAAGCAGTCCATCCGTTCGTTCGTTGATTTCCCCATTCATCCGTATGTACGCACGTTGTTATTGTTCTTTCTGCCGTACTATCCGTTGTGTCCGTTTGCCTGTCGATTTGTCAGTACCCCGTACCCTCCAAATATTATTTACACGTCAGTGTTCGTATAGCTCGCGTGCTGGCTATGAAGGATATTCGACACTAGTTACATAGCTAAATCGATTTGAACCTCTGTGTGGATATGAATTCTAGCGGTGAATTTGTTTGATCAGTGTTTGTCAATGGTTTCTCTGATATATTCCAGGCGAATAACAGAGCAGTACCTTAACAATCACTTGCCTCCCATTACAATTACATACATGAAGCGCACATTTCGAAAAAACAGTTTAGTGGTGGAGCAAGTGATGGAAATACAATATCTAGGCGTAACAATAACTAGTGATGGCAGATCTATAAAAGAGGCTAAGGAACAAAGCATAAAAGCAAATAGAATAGCAGGCTGTCTCAACCACTCGATATGGCAAAATCAATATCTAAGAAAAGACACTAAAATGAGAATATATAAGGCAGTAATTAGACCAGTATTGTCATATGCAGCTGAAACTAGAGTAGACTAAAAAAAATGCCAAATGATGGAAGTGTCGGAAATGCGGGTGTTGAGAAAAATTACAAATAAAACGCTAAGGAATAAAGAACCTAATATTAATATAAGACAAACTTGCCAAATAGATATAATCTCAGACTGGGTTCGAGAAAGAAGAAAGAAATGGAATGACCATATAGACAGAATGGAAGAAGACAGACTGGTGAAAGTGACTAGAGATAGAAGGAAGGAGAAGAGTAGGACGCCCAAGAACTAGGTGGAAAGACATTTTATGAAACAAGACAGCATGAATATAGTGCCAATTTATAAATATAACTACATAAACGTAATGTATCAGGTTTTTTAAAATTTTAATTAAGTATCCTTTGTAAAGAAACAGGCTCTAGCCTAAAATAAAAGTAAGAAGAAGAAGTTTGGAGCTTAGAGCTTGATCCGGCTGCCGTGGTACTCCCTGGAAGAGATACGTGGAGAAAGAAAACTTCGCAAGTTGATGTGTAGTTGGCGCAGAGTCTCACGTTCCTGAATTGGAAGAAACACCGCCAGCTCCAAGGTGCTCTACACTTAAGAAGTGGTCGTAATGTCCATAGCATTAGCTACTTACTTATATAATCGAACAGCCAATCAATCGTAGCATTTGGGAATATTTTGTGATGGTATCGCCTGAGCTGCTACTGTAATCTCTCGTTAAAGGTGGACATCAACTGATGTGTCTGCATTAAAACATTATTTTACAAAATGAAAACTTTTCAAATGTTTTCTTTTAGTATTTTTAAAACATAAATTTCAAAGCAGTTGAGAAAGTATAGTCTTCAACTCGCGTAGAATTGCCGTTATTCACTCGCAGAAATTACGACACTTGCTCCTACGTCGCTCGTGTGTTAAACATGAACTCGTGAATAGTAGCTATTACGCTCCTTGGAGAATACACTATTCCAAATTCATCCCATTATTCTGCCTCTTCGAGTAGCGTAAAATTGTCATATGTGAGACTTTTACCCGATGCACCACGACAGCGCTCTTCTCTTGCGCTTGTTTCCCCAACAGTAACAGGATTGGGCCGGTATCGCCCGATTGTGCGTAGACCGGGTCTCCGGGGAGCTACTGTGGCGTCATACGGGTGTAATCAAAACACAGGCGAGAGTGGGTTGTAATAACAGTGAGTTTATTCATAAACAAGACAGTAGTCACAAATAACAAATTTCACTGCTTACAATTAACTAACTAAATAGATCCCACTACTAGGAGAGATTTTAATCGAACGGCTACCACACCGCTCTACATCTGAGACGTAATGCATGTCTTGCTCGTCACGACAATGAATTGCCGGTCCCTTGCCCCACGTGCGCCACTCGCACAAACTTACGCACAACTGCCCGTCGACGCTGCTGAGAACAAGAAGAAGGGAGGCCGTGTCTCGCGCCGTTATATTCGCCTTCCGTCGCCCACATTGCCTCCGCGCCGTATCCGCGCTTGGCAGAAATTCCCAATGCGTCATCTTCCGCGCCTTTTGTCCAACATCCTGCTCTGCGCAGGTAGCCACCGTTTGCGGGTGCAGGTAGCACACCGCCGCGTTTGAGCGTGCCACGACGCTACACTACGTAGGTGTGACCCGGTATTTTGCCAATACTTCCGGAGCAAGCCGGTATAGCTCACAGGCAACGCTTTTTAGGTAGATGTTACGAAATAAAAATAGAACTTGGTACGAGTGTATCAACTCGTAAGGGAACGAGCCATTCAGTATTGTTGTGGAACCTACGAGTATTGACAGTTGCTATGGAGGTAAGTTTGTTTTCGGAGACGTTGGCGAGAGTCCGAAAGAAATGACAATTATGTCGTGAGATTTAAAGTAAAATACTTGTACAAATGCCCAATCAGTAGTTTATTTAGTTAATGCCTTATTTTACGTGGCGAGACTCGGGCCATCAGGCCCGCTCTTCCGTCTGACCACGCAAATTTCTACTACGGTCCTTTCACCACCTAGCGGAGAAAGAAGGTATTATCTCGGGCGACGAAACAGGGGATTTGAATTTAGCTCAGAGGCGTCATTTAGGTTTGAGGGTCTTTTACATGCAAGTAAATCTACTAACATGGACAGCCGGCTTTACTTCCCCTCCGTAGGAAGGCGTACGAAGGATTTTTTCGCTCTTAAAAATCCACGGCTTCGATCGGGTTCGATCGGCTTCGATCGGATTCGATCGGCTTCGATCGGGTTTGAACCTGCGAACTTGGGTATGACAGTCCGGTACGCTAACCATTACACCATCGAATCCGCAAATACCATGGAATCCGCATCTAGTATCTTCATGTGATTAGAAGAATGGCGAAACCTTGGGTAAGGTATAAGTTACAATCAATCGGTGGTTCAAGAATACAGAGCAAAATATTCGCAGAAGCGGAGCAGGTAACTTTGTCGGTTAATTACGCAAACAGAACTTTAGACCAATATATTTTCTTTTCGTCATCAGAATTTTTAATTGTCTTTATAAAGATATGTTTTATTTGATAATCCTCAAGGGTGAGAATAACGGACGGCGACGTTGGGTAAGTGGAAAGCAGTGGCAGATAAAATTATATTGGAAATGCCCATGAGCGCGGGAGACTAATGGCGCATATACTGTTACGGGACATACGTCACTAGGTAGTTAACAGTAGAGCTAAAACACATTAAAAATAAGGATCCGAGAGCCACAAAAGCTGATAGAGTGAGGGAATTTTCTAAGTACCAAGGTGGCCACAAATGGTGAAGCCGGCTCCAACATAGAGCTAGAAATGTTTTGGAATAAATTGATCAGTATCTTTGTAATGATTTCTAGCTGAAAACCAAAACAAATGTCTTGAAGTTTCTACAACGGTCCTTGATCACATTTCGGCCTTTGATCGTCGTATCATCCTGTATATCTGTAGTATATAAATTGAAGATCTCTTAATGGTCACATTTAATATTTAAGGTATTTTCATTTTATGTGTGAAAATTGGGAATAAGTAAAACTATTTCCTTTCACATTTTCTCTTTGAATTCTTTATCTGAAAAAATCAATTGGCTTTAATTTCTCATACATTTGCGTAGAAATAGTAAATATACTTGATGGATTGAAGCATTCAGTTGAACTAATAGACAAATAGTATAGAACGCTGAGTCTTATTACTGCTGTATGGACATGCATCAGCGAATGCATAGCTGTTCCCTCAAATTATATCTGACCGATCTTTATGCCCGTCGAATCTTTCGTGCGTCGCGTAATAAAATGTGAATAACGGCGTCCGTACTTTTAGAGCTTTTCACCCGAGGGCTGTTTCGGTGGAAAACGCGGCCGCAAAATTGACGAATTCCTCCCTGCTCGTCTGGTCACGAATTGCAACCCTGGGATACGCCACGTACGATATATTCGTGCGTGCTTTCGCGTTGGATGCTGCAGTAAATTGCTCTCGATTTTAAGTTCGTTATATTTTATTAAGGTCACACGTTGAGTGGACGAACTCGAAAACTAGAAGATAGACATATTTAATTGTGTGTGCGTTTTCAGTCATCCATAGAATGATGAGGTTCTTATTTTCTGTTGTAGATTTACAGTTATCGCTAGTATTCACGTACCTGGCAACATACTCTGTAGAAATATATAGAGGGTACAAACACAAAAATCAGTTGAGGTCATGGAGAATAAATGTTTGGAAAATGTTATTTACGAACCGAAGAATTATGAACTGGTTGCCTGAGGTAGACCTTAAAACCTCTTTTTATGTGTTCACAATTCAAAAATGAATTCATTAATAAAAATAATAATAAGAAGAAGAATAAAAAATATTATATTTAAATTAATTCATAGGGTTGGTCTTATTGAAGCATTTGCTACAATTCATTATGTTCATAATTATTAACACTCACTATTTAATAATACCAAAGCATATGACTATTATGGCCGTTCTTATATCGAAGGGATATGTTTTGTAGTGAACTGAAGTAGAGTGGAAGATAAAAACAAAAGATGTGAGGTGCCGACCACTGTTGTGAAGTGTAGTGCAATGAAGTGCAGTACAGTGCGTCAGCATAGAAAATCTCCCGTTTACGTTTTACAATTCCCATATAGAATCTCCCAAAAGGTTTATAAATATATTATTATTATTATTATTATTATTATTATTATATTACTAATGTATACTTATATTCAATCGTAATGTAAGTCTTTAATAGCGTAATTTAAAATGTAAAAATCCTACTAGATGAATTAATATTATTATTGTTATTATCATTATTATTATCATTATCGTAACAACATATCCAAACAACATATTCTCAGTGATGATCCCAGTGACTATATAAAAATATGAATCACAAGAATACAGTTAAAAGAGATATATATTTTATGGGTGTACTTATAAACAACTGTGGTGTGCAGATACGTTTAAAATTAGAACACATCACAGTTTCCTTCCTTTCATCATTCGATGAATTGATAATGCTTGTTAGACGTGTTACACTTTTAACGTCAAAACATATCAAGAGATTCATGTATCAGCATTGTTGGAAATACTATTATCATGTTATGTTACTCTCATTATGTTGTTTTGGATAGAATCCAGTAAGTGGAAGGATTTGAAGCCATGGGTAAAGACCGGAACGTAAAACTATCACTATTGCAGAAGACTCAGCAATAAAGGATGAAATGCGATGCGCAATTGTCTGTAAATATTCCTCATTTTGCGACAATGATGTATCACTACATTACTTTGGGTATCACATTCGCGATGGTGACAAATTGGCCACGAATTGGCAATAGATTTTACCTTCATATACCGGTGATTTGGGTCAATCATTCGTCATGTATTCATTTCGATTCCGTGATAAGGTATCACCCAACAGAAAAGTAATGTACAGTTGCCATTTAGACGGCCAGCGATTATAGTTATAACGATACGTCTGTAACAAATAATGAAAGTAAACAATGCATTCTTTTTGTACAATTTGAACAAAAAACCTGCCATGCTGATGATTAAAACATTTTTATAGCTTTTTTAATGTAACAATAATTATGAATAAAGAATAGACGATAGAATGGTAAGTGGTCAAATTGCCACTATGAGAACGATACCGTGTTAACCACTACTTCTGTCTTCCTCAGACACCCATCATTTGCGAATTTGCTATGATGACTACGTCTTTTTAAACCACAGAAATGTGTCTATTGGAGAATGATCAGATCACCTGCTTTTAAGGGTGAGAGCAGAAGAAAAAGAAAAGAATCCCCGTAACCCTTAGTCCGTTCAAAAGCATACCAGGGGAAGCGAGAATTTTTTTTCACACAGCTGAAGCAAATGTACGGTCCATTTCCATATCATTTGGCGAAAAGATTACTGATGGGAACATGTAATAACGTTATGATACCCGAAATCAGATTGGAAACAACAAGGATGGTCAAAAGAAGGTAGAACAGCTTTAAAGAGACTGAAGGACCCCAAGGGAAAAGACTGGCTCAAGATAGGACGAAGTGGAAGTCAAAATATAAACAACAAAAATTATAAATATGCCTAACCAGAAAAAATTCATTAAGACTCATTACATCTTTAATTAATATCTAGAAATATAAATATTACTAGAACATAAGGTTTTAAAACTATTGATGAAATTGCAATTGTAAAACAAAATCAGAAACACACAAGTACAGGAATAAGGATTGTAAACCTAACAACGAGGCAATCGTTGCAACTCCTTTAAATACCCTGCATTAGGAGGTCAATTGCCCATTACGCGACATAAAACGGCTAAAATAAATAGATAAATAAATGCATAAATAAATAAATACATGTATGAACAGAACATTTCATTGGCTTTTTATCTCAAGAGAAGTCACTTATCGTGGCATACGTCTCTTGTGTAACGAAACTGAAGTATAAATACAATTGAAGGGCTTGTCGAAAAGAAAAGAGCGTTAGTCCCAAAATCCAATTTGTGGAAAAAATCATTGAATGTGATTTTTGTGTTTTCAAAAATCATTCCACCTTCCTAACTCACCTTCCCAGCTCACATATTGTTCTTCGCTCGTTTTCTTTGGAACTAATGCACTTTAGACCTCGTCGATATTAACCGATGTTCACACTATAACTCATCAACATCAATTTTCTCAATTTTGGGACTAATGCTGTTTTTTCGAGAAAACCTTTCAAATATGTATTTGTACTACGTATTAAAATTTGGCATTTCACACATTTTCCCTCTATTTATACAACATAACTGTTGTCACAAACACTCTTATATTCTACATCGACTTAAAATTTGATCAGATGGATCCACAAATAAGAGTAGGGTATTTAAAAAATTATCTTTCAGCCGATCGTCTGATTCAGCTTTTAGGTGATGACAGAACTTTGGTGGTACTCGAACCTTGACCCTCCGGGAGATCGTAGCTTTCGATCACGTTTAGTCAAAGGGTAAACTTGTAATTGGATCAAACTTTTCCCTTCGTAGTTTTTGCTTCAAATATATTTCGATGAGGATTCTGTTTTATGGTGTTAAATTGTAAACAAGACTATAAGTAATAGGGATATTTTGGAAATTGAAAATTCATGACTAGAGATAGAAATGTGATACAAGCAATACCATATAGTGGTTCAGAAAGTTTAGAATTAACCTGGGTGCGTGTTTTGATTTTTTTAAACGGTTCATCGTAAGAATCTGGTTGGACATCATTCATTTTAACAAACTTAATTTAGAAAACAGCAACACAAACTGCAGAAACATTGTTACGCACATGTTAAACCTTGAGTTAGCCGATCCCTGCTGGTCGAGATTGCTAAGCAGTAGTGTTGTAGCGATTTCGGACCCTAGGATCGCGGTTCAAGTCCCGTCTCGGGCATGGTTTATTTGTATTTATCCTTTCACCCCCTATCATCACCATATGCCATCTTAAGTTACATAACGTTAAACCCAACAGTGGTCGCTAATGACCTAGTAGTTGATACGACCTTAAATAAAAAAATAAAAAATAAAAAAATCATTCCTAGAGAAAGAAATGTTTGTGGTTTCGGGGTATAAGTTCTTGTCAAAAATCTTATTTTGGAAAAAATAAGGGTTTGACTATTGAGTCACCTATGTTTCCCAACGTCAAGCTATATTTCCCAACGCTTTTCTGTCGTTAAGAAGGCAACATTTGATTTCGATCGTTTTACTAAAATAAAATATAGATACATAACGTGTAGTTTTAGTACTTAACCCAATTTCGCCAAATATTGACTTAAGAACTTTTACCCCGTCACCACAGATGTGATGAAAGAAATACTATCTGGTCGATCAGAAAGTTTAGAATAAACTAGGGTGCTTGTGTGGCGTCATGGCCGGGGCCGTAACAAAAATACACAGACGTGAACGGTTGTAAAATATTGAATATTTATTTACAATGTGCACCGACATCTGAAATCCCTATTTACAAATTTTACAATGGATTTTACAATCGACCGTTACTAGAAGGAACTTATCCGGTTACCACGACCGCTTGCCTCACGTCACGATGCACGCGCGCCGCCTTCATCCCTTTGCTTCCGTAGACAGCACATCGACGTGCCACGAGCCGCACCACCCACGACGACCTACGGACGAGCCCAAGAAACAGGAGTTTTCGTCCGGGGCCGTCTTATATACTTACTGGCCTGGCTCCGGAACTGCGTCATATTCCCGCTTCCGCCAGCCGCATTTCTCCGGCCCGCATGTCCACTAGGGTCCACAATGCTTCCCCCATGGCAGCTCACGTCCGGATGTTTCCTCGTCGCCCAAATATAGCCCTTTGTTTTGCGAAGCGTTCCTTCAGCACGCGCCGGTAACTATTTACCATGTGCATTTCAAGCCTCTCATGCACTGCACTCAGTCTCTCATGCACTCAAATGCACTAACTAATTTTGTACAAGGCGACTGTTAGGACGCCACACTTATTTCTTTTTTACAACGGTTCACTGTAGGAATCTGGTTTGACATAATTCATTTTAACAAAATTACTGTAGGAAGCAGCAACACAAACTGCAAGCGCATAGTTACGCATGCGTTAGGGTTAGTAGAGCTGCATGGATACCACGTCTTTAATTCCAACTTCTCCGCCAGCCGTCGCCATTTCAGACGCAAGAGGCCTTCGAACTCCTCCCCCCAAAGCAGATGGCGTCCCGCGGCGCCACCGCGACCAATCGCGCCGAAATAATTATATTTCATGTCAACCGCGGCCTCCTATGTCATCTAACTGACGTTTCGAAATTAACTGCGGCAGTTTTCGATTAGTCGCCAGGAATTGCGCACGCGTTTTACCCGACAGACTGCGGAAAATTTATTGAAACGGCCGCGTCCCTTGATTGCGATCGTTGCCCCCCCGCCCCCCGCCACGCTCCCTTCGTGGCGCGGAGAGGAATTCGTCAATTTTGCGCGCGCCACAACTGCTCTCTGGTGAGATGCGCATGAAACATTGCGGTCGTTATTGCACGTTCTTTGGGCGCGAAAGAGGGTGCGGGTTGCGAAATGCAGGTGGAATGTTGGAATAGTAAATATTATTGTTTATATTATCATATTACGCAGTGTCAAGGAATGCAACGCTCAGTGCGTTAACGTTTCAGCTCTGAGTGATGATAACGATAATATTTTCTATTAGAAGTGATGGTGTGACGTTGCATGAGAGAATAATACGATAAACGTATTTATTCGAATACAGTCATGACGTCGGTGTGAAAGGATGCAGCTTCTCCAAGATAGCCAAGATAATATTGAATTCACCTCCGAAATCATGCGTTTTTTTATAAATATATATTGCCACAACTGCTCTGGTGAGATGCTCATGAAACATTGCAGTCGTTATTGCACGTTGTTTGGGCGTGAAAGGGGGTGCGCCTTTCGAAATTTAAAGGGATGTTGGAATAGTCAATATTGTTATTAATATTATTGTATCTATGCAGTGACAAGGAATGCAATCCACAGCGCGATGATTTTCCAACTCTGAGTGATAACTAGAGACCGAAAAAATATATAACGTCAAAATTTAAAACGTCCAAATGTGTACATAAATATGTAATGAAAACAGTAAGAATATGTAATAAATATGTAAAATTGTATATGATATGTTATGTTAAAATACCCTAATTATAAAACTCATAACACACAGTACGTTCGTACACAATACGACCTTACAAATCCTATACAATTTTGGCAACAATGCAAACTTTTTAAAAATTATTTGGAAAGCACAAGATGATGCACACTTGCACTATACAACTTTTCCATCAGTAGTACTCATAAAACCTTCACAAATTGTTATCCAGGAATGTAGTTTAGCAGTCAGACTAGACGCTCTCGTACAAACTGGCGAAATCTACGACCAGCAAATAATCACTGCAGCATGGAATATTCTCATCGAAGTGTTACACGACGACGACCCCCAAAGTTTCTTGGAAATTAAGGTTAAAGGTCACGAAATGCGGCGACAATGATTCTTTTTTAAAGGTAAGAATGATCTGTCGCAGAGGCGCACTTCCCGTCACTAAGGTAACCGAAGCAGGGGCGTCGGTTTATGAGAATATCCGACCGCGTCTTCACGAAGTGTTTCACGAGTAGAGTACGCAGTAGCACGCAGTAATTATGTAGGAAAAAATTCTGAATTTTTTGAAAATATTTCTTTTCATAAAATGTGTAAGAAAATTGATAAAATAAAAAGAAATATGTTGAGAAAACAGCGAAATATATCAAATGTGTAATAATAGTACAAAATATGTAAAAACTAGCGTACCCGTGTGAGAACTCTCGCATGTTAAATTGCACCCCCTTCCCCATCTTTCCTTTTCCATATTCAGACGAAAAGTTGTTAACAAAACGTGTTAATTTGTTTCAAAAATGTATAATGGTAACTTCCGATGTATTTATAGAATATGAAAGAAAAACAACAATGAAATTGATGTTTGAAAAGAAATTTTGAATAAATTTAGTATTATAGGTCTTGGAACAATTCACAACACTTCCTTAGAAACAGCATGTGAAATAATTTTTCAATATTCCTTGACAGATTTTCGCTTTTCTTGATAACCACATAGACTTTTTCTGATAGTTTTACTCTTGAGAAAACTACGTAAAATTGACCTTGCAAAAATACAGCATCGGGCAAGTACTACTCTACTTTTTAGAATATTATTTAACTTTGTTACCGAATTGAGAGGAATACCTGTACAATTCAGTCGCCTAGAATATCAAGAAATTAGTTTAATTTCATTTTACAGTTGCAGATTCTGCACGTCTCCTAATAGGTGGGATTGTATCGAGAAGCGTCGGACCAACAAAATGTAATAAAATGTCCCAGAAGCTTTCATTCTATAGATTATAGTGCGAAGAATATTTCTGTGAGGCCTGTGGCCCCATAATTACAAAATTTTAGTCTCTAGAACGCTTAATTTAGGAGTTATTAAACTAAATAGATTTTCAGAATTCTGCTAGAGTGTTGCAATTTGCATTTGACATGAATATTGAGATGCCTTTTTTTCAACAAATCCTTCATATTTTTAACGTCCAAGTGCCACGTCTCCGTTAAATTCTCTTTCTTTAGAGACCTCAATTATAAAGATTTGTAGCACACTAGAGCCGCAAAATGCATCTATACTACTGAAATAACACAAGAGAGGATGTTATATAATATAAACAAAAACATGAGGTGATGAAGCAGCATCTAGACTATCATATGATATTACAACTGTAATTTCGCCTTTGTTTTCTAAGAAATATTTAATACAAATTTCATCCAACATTAATGAACCAATGCAATCTGATTCCTGCAGTGTTTCGCAGTTGTCCTTAGCACATTTCAAAATATTCTTCTCTGTTCTTGCTGTGGGCTGATCTTACACACCGAGTACATTTTTTAACTGTTCGCAGTTGTGGAGAGATAACATATCACGATTTCATTACAAAATTGGATGTGTGAGGGAAAATAGGAAACAAAAGAAAGCAGAAGAAAGAAGACAAATCAGTACTGTATCTGTAACACTTTTCTTCGATGATTAATAAATCAATCTACTTAACAATAAATTTAACTTGCTTGTACATAACATCTAGATCTTTTACTGACATGCTTAAAATAGCATTACTGAATGTACCAAAAGAAAAGTCTTCATAGTTTTCGTGCAAACGGTTCAACCTGTTTTCTGCAAATATTCTTACTAATACAATATTATGACTGAAGACTCTGACTTGAAAAGTTGACCGAATCACTGCTGATAACGAAAATACTGGCTCAGGTGTAACATGTACCAAACCAGTTTACTTCAGGATTACTCTGCACCGACTTCACTATTATACGAGAGCAGGATATCGCTTGAATTGACATGATCCATTTCACTTCCATTTGGTGCGCAGGGATGCTATCGTTCACCGGACAGAAATCGTTATATTATATTGTTTTTATTACCAAACCCAAAAGGATAATCTTCACTCTTCACCGTTCAGAATCGTCCATTCTTTGCCAATATTGTTTCTTTCTTCCTTTGCCGACGAAGGACATCAAAAGATGTAAAAGCTTGCTCTGTCAATTATAGTTTGACTTAGTTCATGGCCTCCTGCACCAATGTTTGTGATAGAGGTAATACTGGTAATTTCGGTGAGCGCCGTACCAGAAATATATAATAGAATGTCTAATAATACCTTCTTTTGTAGAATCAAGTGCAGGGAACAATTCTTTGAGGCCTTTGGCCTCAAAATTTCATTACATTTTGATAATGGGGTCATGTGCTGCGGGTTGCATTTAAAACGAATATTTAGATGCGTTTTTTCAACAAATCCTTCACATTTTGAAAGTCAAAGTACAATTCGTCACGCCTCCGTGAAATTCTCTTTCTTTTGAGACCTCATTCATAACGATTGGTTGCGTGTGAGAGCCGCAACGGAAAGGTTTACTACTGAAATAATACAAGAGACGATATGTAACGAAAAATTTGGATGTGTTAGGACTGCGACAATTCGTCAAGATAAACATTTTGAGAGCGGTAAGACGAAAGACAAAAAATAAGTAACTACATAAAAATTCGGTTTCTAGTGATAACGATAAAATTTTCTATCGATCAGTGATGACGTAAAAATAATATGGAAAACGTATTTTTTGATTCGAATACTGTCGTGTAGCCGGAATGAACGGATGCTGCGGCTCCCGAATAGCCAAGTTTTTATTGAATCCGCCTGCAAAATCCTGCGCTTTCTTTATTTCGTGTATTCATTTCATAGGTAATTGATTCGTCTCATCTATTCTCCAGTGAGATGCTCATGAAACATTGCGGTCGTTATTGCACGTTATTATTGACCCTTAGTTACTCGCGCTATGTTTTGTCACACAAGTACCCGCGCAGCGTACTTTGCACGCCAAGCTTATTTTGTTAGGAAAATGAGCTTTGTGACGCCTGAATAATATTTGCATATAATTGTTGTGTAATTTTACTTGAAATACAAACGTATTACAATTTTTTTAAATATAAATGATTATAAATGTAGCATATTATGTTTCAGAACAATATTTGCATTTGATGACTTTTTGCATTTGAAGAATATGTTCGTTGCTTGTAAATTTATTGCACCAGTAAGTAGTAAGTGCAGTAATATTTGCAGTAGTACGGTTATTTGCTCTTCCGCAAATGCGACAGTGATTTCTTAATTTTGTTGCTAAATATTCTTGATCATCACGACTTCCAGTTTTTGTAAATTTGCTGCAAACCTGTGTTTTATTCCACTTCGTAACCTTGTCTTTGACAATGAAAAACATTTCTATACTTCAAATCGATGCTTGAATAATCACTAGCAAAATCAAGCTCAAAACATGTGCCATGTTCAGTCTCGGCCACTACTTCTTCCCCAGAAACACTTGCAGCATCGCAAAACTCGTCTTCTGACGATTCCTCATGTAATAATTCTTTTGAAATATGTAATAATAATTTTACGATAAATTATATATCTCTGTATTGTTCCTAATGTAAAACAAAATAAATAAATTTAATTACGTCTATAAATTAAAAAAACTGTGATAATTAAAAGAAAATGAAAAGTCACATCGGGGCGTAAAAAGTACGCCAACGAACGCTTTCCAACGGAAATACAATCGTATAGCCAATACCTTAAATATTACGCAACTAGCATCGAGGAGGGTGTAGCTGAATGCCTTGTGAGAGGTTAGGTCAAATGTCAGAACGCGCGCTGATGTTATCTGACACCTACGGCGATAACAGTTCCAGTGGCGTACAAAGTACGCCAACGCGAGTAACTAAGGGTTAATATTGTCGTACCTACGCAGACTCAAAACAATAGGAACACCTAAATACTTACTAAATATTATCACACAATGTATATCAGACAGATCCTTCACAGTAACCATAGATAATCATAGCTCCAACCCACGCCCTATACGAGCAGGACTTCCACAAGGCTTACCCTTATCCCCAACACTATTCAATATTTACACAGCAGATATCCCCACCACACGCTACACTCAACTTGCACAGTTTGCTGACGATACGGCAATATTCACATCAAGTTGCACCCTTACATTTAGAAGCACAAAAATTCAACAACATTTGAATAAAATAGACGAATGGGCAATAAAATGGAAAATAAAACTAAATCCAAATAAATCAAAATCAAAAATTTTTTCATTAAGACCATTCTCTGCCCCCCACCCATTACTATTAAACAATAGTCAAATAAACTGGACACCATCAAACCAACCTATAAAATACTTAGGTCTAAATCTTGACACAAGACTAAACTGGAAAAACCACATCAACATAAAAACACAACAGGCTAAAATCAAATTAATCCAACTCAAGCCAATACTTAATAAAAACTCCAAACTTTCACTAACAAACGCAATAACACTATATAAAATTATCATAAGACCCATAATGCTATACGCTTGCCCCATCTGGACAAATGCTGCACCATCCAATGTAAATAAAATACAAATATTACAGAACAGATTCCTCAGAATAATCACCAACGCCCCATGGTTCATTTCAAACCATCAACTCCATAGTGAATTAAACATAAACTCAATCATCCATCAAATAGCACGCCTATCCAATAATTTCTACTCTAACATAAACTCAATAGATCAACTTAAACAAAACAATTTAGCCTCAACAAACAACACCCAGACCAGAATAAACAATAGATACCCGTTCGATTCCTTCCTAAAAATATTCTCAGACAATTGTAATCTGTAGATACTCTTATGAGTAATCTACCCCATTGTAGTAGCAATAGTAGAATTAGGTTAAGCATAGTTTAAGTTAGTAGTAAGTCATCAATACATATGAAAGTGTTTTACTGATCTATGTACAACCCAACAAGCAATAAGTAAATAAATTTAAAAAAACCTACGCAGTGGCAAGTAGTGCAGAGATCAGCGCTTTTATTTTCCAACTCTGAATTATGATGGCTATGATAACTTTCCAGCTGTGAGAACGTTAAGTGAGAAAAGTAATATTATAAACGAGTTGCTTATGATCATTACTGATAATGAAGCGAAAATAATCTGAGAAATTAGTATTATGAGACATTCTGCTAGCTTGTTACCAGATGCTAACACGCAACACTCACCGTGCTGGATACTCGGATTGACTTGAAATTTTACCAGCTTGTTCAGCGCCTTTCAAAACACCTACATAGAGAGCCCCTTCTAATTGAGGACCTAAGATATAATCTACTGCTACCATCTACCACAGCATACAACAAACTGCTAGCGGAAAGACAACAGAAGAGAGAAGAGGTGGAAGAACTTTTCTACTGAACGAGTGCCATGATTGACAGGAGTTGGACAAAACCAAACCAGGAAATGAGAAGTGTAGTAAACAGATTAGCGGTGCGTGGATTCCACCATAAACTCTGCAAGACAACCACATATCACACCGCCAGTGATCTTTGCGTGTGCAAACTGTGCAACGAAAAGTGTACCAAGTATCATGTGCTTTCATGCAAGGAAAACAAGAAAACAATTACGGAGCTCAGCTCCGAAGACTGAACTGTAAACTCCATGCACACTTGTGCGCATTTCTTAATTATTATTATTAAAACATCTACATACAAATTTTTACGTGCTATAAAGCATTACAAGTAGTGTTTTTGCGATAATTAGTATTGGGACCTTTCTTGACCTTACCGACCGTGGAAGGGCGGAAATCGCTGCTCGCCGCTGGTTCTGCGGACGTTACTCATACACCACGCCTGCACTATCGGCCTATCGGCAAGGTCTCAGTTTCTCGGAGGGCAGGCGGGGTGACAAAAACGGGTGTTTACTTTGCAGGTTCAGAGTGAACGAACGCCCTTGGAAATCTGACACCGGCTGATGGACGCCGCGTAAGGTTCCTAGCGCTGCCGAAGCAACGGCTCACCCGCTGAAGGAAGCGCGAAGGTCACGAAAGGTCCTGATACAAAATGCGTATAAAACACTATATAATATTCCATAGCACTTCAAAATTTGCGTATATAGGTTTTGCATGGTGTTCTATCAACTGGTGAAATTTCATGTCAATCCGAGTATCCAGCACGGTGAGTGTTGCGTGTAAGTGATGCTATATGTTTGCATCTTTTCTGGTTAGGTGAATTATTGGAAATTACTGAAAATAATTAGTTGTATATTGCGATATAATGACTATCTGGTACAAGCTATATTAGGAGGTCGCAGGAAAGCTCAAGGGCTTAACGGAAATTAAAACGAAACCTTTTGAACTGGATAACTGGTAAAGTAATTAAATATTATCTGCGATAGTTCTTTACCTTCTGAATCACTTGACAGCAAGTTATTTAATCAAATTAAGCATTTTTTCTAGAGTTAAATTTAGAGGCATAATGAAAAAACAAACATTTTTGACCTTAATATAGTTAATTCACATTTATTAGTTTATTATTCGAGCGTTGGGAGTTCTGTTTAAATGGAATAGTATTCATTAGGGCAAATGAGTCATGTGACAAATACGTTAGCCAATAAGTCCATTATTCATGCTGGAAAAGCTGTGACAAAATGACTTGTGCTATAAAAAGTAATTTTATAACGATTTAGTTCACATCAAAGGTAATTTGTAACTACCTCGTATAGTATACATCCAGTAAGGAAAATGCTTTTCATTTACGACAGTCCATTCCAAAACGAATGTGATTTACAGACATGACAAAATAGTTCAAATATCAATCAGTACCAAATGCTATAACGTTTATGAATCCCATTCACCGTAGAGCCAATTCCATCAACAACATATTATACTAACTAATAATTTCCGTAGCTCCTACGCGTTCATGTTAACAGTACATGTTGAAATTTGGAAACTTTACACCTACCGATAACGAGCAGATGAAGTTTCATTAAAAATCTTCTGCTCAGCTCTTTGAGAGATTGACAATTAGTAATGCAGCCCTCGACACACCTTAACGATCGTTAAATATTCACGTATCATTATACCCCTTGAAGGGGTTCCGTGGATTTTCCATTAAAACCGTTATCTCTGATACGCCGCAGCCAGCATATGAGCTTAGTCAGCTCATTTAAGTTATAAAACATTTGCGAACACGTGTGACCTAAATAAGAAACATTCTCTGTAACGGTGTAGAAGTTAGTATCGCGTTTTGATCGGATAAAGCAACGTTCACGACTCTACGCATGGAAAATGTGTATATACAAGAGAGGGCAAAATGAAAGATATGTTAGGTAATATGGAACGTGTTTGTAAGAAACTTCTGTTGGAGTATAAAGAAGGAGACAACTTATAAAACACTGGCTGATAAAAGAGTTATGCTTGTTTTGTTTTTAAATAGAGTATCACAGAAGGGAAAGTTTAATGCACTTGGAGAAATATATGAGGGTTATTTTTCATCTGTCAGTACAAAGTTTGGAGCATTTCTTACCACATGTGCAAAGCTGATATCCACATTTCAAAACAAATATAAAAAGAAAGGAAAACAAAGCCAATGATTATCTCTAACAGTTTTTCTTCAATATTCGAAGAGAGTTTATTATTAATTCTAAAACAACCTACAAACTTTCAAGGACTGACAGCCTTTGTTAAATCTAAAAATGTGAAGTATTCATTTTATTATCCAGGGATTACAGTGAATTTCGTAGATTATTTTATTGGAATCATGTAATTTTGCTTTTGACAGTTTTTTACCTTCCTCACAAGCTCTTTCCATTTGTTAATTGAAACTCGTTGACGAATAATAAGGACAAGTTCTGCGCAAATTGTACGGAAGAGGTAATAGAAACAAAATGAAGTTTAGACCATGTACATTCATTAAAATACACCATACAAATGCTGTGGTTTCGCTAAACTTTGTACATTAAGAGGTCTCAGAATTAATTGATCTTTTTCACAAATTACTTACAAAACGAACTAAACATCGTATTAATTTTTTAGAAAAAAAATGTATGAAATATCACAAGTTTTACAAAAAAAGATAAAATGGTTGTGGGGAAGAAAACGAGACAAACCGGTTAATGATTACAAGTTTAACTGTTTCCCTAGAGATAAAAATATGGGTTGTTCAAATAAATGGAGTATTCTGCATTACTGAGCGACTTTCTCTTAAAGTTTTGCATTGAATATGGTCCAAACTTTGATGTTCAAATGAAAATTTCAATTTTCACTTGGCTCAAATGGCATATTGTCCATTATGCGACCGCACTCTTCTATTATTAAAAATCGCTGCAATAATATTTGCATTTCTGTACGAATGTGTCCCAGAGAGAGTGTCCGATGCTACAAGTCTTAAAGGATCAAGAGCATTGAAAAATATTTTCCACACCATTACAGTTTTTCTTGTGTTACTGAGCTAACGTAAAAAAATAATATCGTTCTATGTATTACATTTATGGAGAGATAACATATGCCTAGTTGATTTAGAATAAGGAATCTAGGGAATGTTAATAGGACATGTCCTTCAAAAACCGAAAATTAGTAGAACCTTTCAAAAACCAAACCGTCTGAAAACAGTTTTTCAATTTATTTACAACGTATTATAAGGACTGATTTTAATTTTGCACAAAATTCATTAATAAAATCTAATAAAATATCTACACTAAAGAATTCGAAAAATATAATATTTTATATCTAAAACTAATGTCTGTAAACTTACTTTGGGAATACACAATGTGCAGAATTGGAAATTTGTAAACTGTAAACGAGAACTACAAATGGAGATTCTTAATTGCCAACTTGCAAACCTCAATTGCACTCTCAAATGAATAAGTAATTATTATATACCAATTAGCACATTTCCGAAGTATTACTTCTACTCGGTAAGGTAATGAACCATTAGTTATCTCTGGAGTGTGTGGTTAATTCGTAGTTCACCCCTCCTAAAATTCGGAAAATTAACGGTATTCACAAACAGGAATCCCGCATGTTGCGCTACCTAGCGGCAGTTTTTTTTGTCGACTGTACCACGCGGTTTCCCACACTCCCTCTCTCTCATTTGTTTGATATTTATTACCGACATTGACGGAAATATTATCTGCTGGGAACAATGCTACAACAGTGACAGACTATAAATCATTTACCTGATGTTTATTCACTCACAGATGGAAATTCATACGAATATAATTTACCAATTCGCTGTAAATTTATGTAAAATATTATAAATTGGGCCCCTGTTCTGTCAACATATCACTCTGCTAACGAGCTCAACCTACAGAACCCAAAGGAATAGGTGGATTGTTAGAGCCAAAACACGGGGAAATAAGTATCAATGAATCCGACACTTCAATTCCCTCGGGGAAAGAGGAACCGAACGCGTAAAATAATGCTTTCCCTGTCGCTCTACGCAGCTCTGACGCAGATACTGCCGTGTAATACACGAGATGAAAAACATTAAAACAGAATAATGTGTCGCGATTTACCTTTAAGTATTGCCCCGAACATGTTGATTGAGAATCAGTGTTCTAAGCGATTTAATCAAGATATAATTATGGGAATAATAAATATATGCCTGAGTATATTAAAAATTAAGATATTTAAACGATTTATATTAATGATAATAATTAAAATAAATATTGAAATATAAATGTCTAATACTCATATTTGGACTCATATTCAATAACGTTGAACGTCAGTTGAAACTGACCAGTTTGATGCTCAAACTGATTGATACAGTTATATTTTCTTGCGTACGTTTCATGATTCTCCGAAAATGACTTCAAGAGTTGTGTTTTTAAAACTTAATAGCATTAATGTCATTATTATTACTATTATTTACTGTTTTGAGTCACATTTTATTTTGTAATAAGTTAATTCCTCTTATCATCTAATAAGATTCAGATGAACTGATATTTTGTAAAACGTACACTATTTAAAAAAAAGGGAAAATCAACGAAATAATGAAATTTACGAAAATAGCACCTTTCCCTTAAGGCTTTCGTTTACATTTTTCAAAAGTTTTAAGCAAAGAATATCACAGATACAGATCACAGGGTTTTGACTCACATTATTTTCTTAGTAGTATCTTTAGTAGTTTTGTTTCATCATTTTATTAATAACAAAAAATAATGACTTTTATAGTCAGGACTTTTCTTTTGGGAGGGAAGGATTTAGGGAGAGTCTAGATGACGTCGTGCTTTCTCATAAAGAATGGTTAATTTATTCTAAACTAGTGGAACCCGGCAGACTTTCTGCCTTTTGAATCTCTCTTTCCCCTTTCCATCTCCCTTTCTCTCTGTCTCTCTCACCCTCCTTCCCTCTCTCTGTCCCTGTCGTTCTGACACTCTCTATGTCTCTCTATCTGCCTCTCTCTGTTCCTCTCATTCACATTTAGTTGCAGATTCTGCACGACTCTGATCAGGTGAGGTAATATCGAGAAGCGCAGGACCAGCAAAAATGTAATAGAATGTTCATGAAGGTCTTATCCTGTAGATTACGGCGTGTGGAACGTTTTTTTGAGGTCTTCGGGCTAACAAAAAATAGTTTTTAATGCCCTAGAACGCTTCGTTTAGGAGTTAGTACAACCAGTGCAAAATAATAAGCTAATACACTTATCTACAACAAATTTGCGCTTTTTTATTTATGATAAGAAATAGCATAATTTGAAATAGCATGATAAAATTGGGAAATTATTTTTGAAACCAAGAATCTTTCCTCCTCTAAAACCAATTAAAAGCTTCAAAGTAAGCATGATAGTGTTGAGAGATCATTTCGAAGCCATAAAATTATGTGAAAAAAGATTCACATGTGAAGATGTTATTTGAACTTGTAAGAAAACAAGGTAACATAAGCAGCACTTGATGAAGAGAGTATTAAAAAATGAGAAATATCCACAGAACAGATAACATTAATTTTATTTCATGAACACTAAAAATATTAAGAATAAGCATAGATATCTCCTGACCGTAATTCACTTATTATTTAATTTTTTAATTCCGTTCGGGCCAACCACGCTCAGATCACCCCCACCACTAGTTGTAATTTCCTCGCCAATAAACACTCACTGTGTAAGATCTATATTTTTCTCAGTGACACTTCGTTTTTACGTAGTCAGAGCTTGAAATGTAGTGCAAGTTGTGTAAAATGTCTAACAACAATCTTTGCTTCACGACATAGATAAGCCCTTTAGAATGTTGTAATTCCCTCTGCAGAGAGTTTATTCCTACTACATTACTGAGAGAGGGGTGTTAAAAAATTAGGTAAAATAAGCCTCCTATATGATGTCTAATTGAAGAACATTGATTAGTTTGAGTAACGGCATCAATGCCCATTCATTCTTTCGCCTTAGTACCACAATCATACGAGAAGCACTTTGTTGACAAACAAAGCAAACGCGATGCTTCTCTAAACGTATTGTCTGGTCGCACGATGTTGGTCGACGGACGCTGCCATACGGCGAGGTATCGATTTACGATCTGTCCGCCCGTTTTCCCTCTGTCCCCTTTAATGAACTACAGAGTTTGCGACCAATCCATCGAGCTCTCGCGTCCCACCCCCAACCCCACTTCACTTCACATCCGGGAGGACTCGATTTGTCACATGCAGGAGTTTGCAAAGTGGCTCATCGTAGCTGACTACCCCCTCTCTCTCCCTCGGGCTTTGGACACACATCTCTGACCCACCGCGGTCTATTTGCGAGGGACTAGCAGTTGACGGATCAGAAGATCAGACATCGGCTGCCGCACGAGGCATTGACGATACAGAGAATATGCTGTATGTGAGTGCATTCCAATAATACAGCTGTCAGCTCACAAGAAGACCATTAAAGTAAATCTATCCCTCAAAAATCTCTGAGAATGAAACAACATGGAAATGGGCAGAAGCATTCAGAAGTACGTTTTCTTTGAGAGAAATCTTTTTAGGATTAAAATGACATCAACATAATTTTTACGTTTCCACAAAATAAACCATTTGTGTATCATTCAGAAATTAATCCTTGGGCACACATTTCTGACCTGACACGTACTACTTGCGAGAGACTAGCTATTGATAGATCAGAAGTTCAGACATCAGCTGCCGCACAAGTCACTGATGATACCGAGAATCTGTATCAGCTGAATATCAGTGCATTCCAATAAAATTGCAGTCAGCTCACAAGAAGTCAATTAAAGAGAATCTGTCGCTCAGAAACCTGCAAGAATGGAAAAAAAGATGAAAATGTGCAGAAGCATTCAGGAGCATTTTTGATTATGAAGAAATCTTTTTAGAAGGATTGAATAGACACCAAGATAATTTTTCCGTTTCCACAAAAGAAACCGTTTTTGTTCAATTCAGAAATTAATTCTTCTAGATATTAAAGGAGAGCAACAAGGCAACAGATGTTTAATCCACCTGCGGTGTTTTATGCGAGAGGCGATAAGATGACGAATCAGAAGATCAAACATGAACTGTTCCATGAGGCATGGCCAATATTAGGAATCTGCCACATTGAAATTCAAATTTAAGATCCTCAAGAGACCATCGTATATATTACATCAGGACAATCAGACTACGTATGAACAACGCCCCCAAATCCCAAACAAAAGTTGATTTTTTTAAATTATCAACCTTTCTGAAGTTTTCATAAAAGTAAGACCTGAGGCATTTGTATAAACGTAATTTACTCAATGCGATTAAAAATTTAAAAACAAAATTTGGAGCAATGTTTGAAAAAAATTATAAAATGCCGTAGGAGCTTCATGAAAAGTACCCTAAAACATTTTAAGACCCTTTAATGGACCACGAAATCAGACAAATCACTCGGTTAGTACCCATCATTTTGATAAAAATCTTCCTTACAATTTTGATGCTAGTACATTTCATAAGCACACACATGCCCGAATGGACAGACAATTTAGAAAAAAAAAACACTTTCGGTATCAATGTTTTCGCTAAATGTATTTTTGTGTAAGAATATCGGGACTTCTTACTGCTTCTTTACATACATGTTTCTCACAACGTTGTAATAATCATAATCGAGAATACAAAAATAGTATCCGTGACATTTGCAATAATACACGTATTTGGCAATAACCAGATCCTTACTCTTTCCTCTTTAAACTCATTCTGATTCATATCGTTATCATTTACACTCCCCAAGCAGACGGATTTTCACCTTTTACGCCGAAAATATTATTCAATTGTGCTTAACGAGGATAAAACAACGCTCGCACCGGCCGAGCTAGAATGCGTGGCGAACAAAATATTGCGGCCAAGGTACGGATACGATGCTCAATTATTCATAAACGCTGAAAGCAAGATGGCAACAGCCACCTTTCATGTTTTATGCATGGCGAATTTTTTTTCCAGCCGCCACGCTCGTTGGCGTGTGTTGGCAAGCGGTTGTAGGTTGTGCATGTTGGAGCATCGCTGGATCACAAACAACTCTGCGAGGGAAATAGAGACAAATAAAGCAATAACATTGCAAACAAGCCAACGTAGAAAATGTTTTGAGGTAAAATTTTGTATCGTTGCCGTATAAATTTTAGAGAAATTCTTCTTTCTTAATTTTATTACATTTTTTAGTGTATAAAGAGCAAAGGTAAATAATATTTTTTTAAACATTTTTAGTAAGGTAATAGGTAACTATGGGCATTTTGTGTAAAAGTTATTACTAAAAGTTAATGAATTATGAAAATAACATTTTTAATGGAATTGAGTACTAATTCTCTCATGCAGTGCAATTGATTGGCATACTGTCAATTAAATTTTCATTCCAAAATGACCGTGTTAAAATATGTAGAATTTTTTGTTAGACAATGTCATCTTTAATATAGCACGTATGAAACGGACTTCTGCGTTTCGAGGTTTGCAAATTCATTAAAAGAATTAAAATTTTCACTTTTTTCTGCTACTCAATTATACTTTATTTTGGGGTAAGTTCGCATTTTATCATTTTAAAAAAACAGTAAAACGATTAAATAACGTGCGTCTGAAATACAAAGAACTATGGAAACTATTTTTTATCTCATGCAAGTTTGAAGCACCGATTTCCCTGAATTAGTGAGAAGAATAAAAACCTCAACCACCACAAGAAGGTTAAAATGACCCGAGAAAAAAATGGAAGGCTAAGGTTGTGAAACACCAAGTTTATTTCGTGGTAAATTTTACCTTTCCAGACCTGTGAGCTGGTGATAAGAAAATAAAGCTAAACAATGGAGAAAACAACTCACGAAGGGAGAGCTTGTATAATCAGGCTTGTTTCCACTTTAAGGGCACAAGCTTTTTTTATACTTCAGAATTTTAAACAATGAGTTCACATGAACCGAAACCCTGGTTTATACGATTAAATAATGAAGGCAAATTACATTTTTTTCTTCAGAATAAAAACAATAATTCGCCTTAGATACTGGGAATATCAGAGTGAAGAGAAAAATAATGTATTCAATTTCGTAAAAAGTATTGTTTGGCTCCAACATTTTGGTCACAAACTTCTATTTTTCTTCTGTCTATTATTCTTAATTAAAAATGTTTGGTAATATACTAATTAAATACAATTCAATATATTTAAACCACGTTCGCGGTCGAAATTATGATTTTCCTTTCTTGTAAATGGGAAACTTTTGATAATGTCCCTAATAATTTGAATTCTAACTTGAAATATCTCTTAAAATATTAAATACTATTAAACTTATGTTCGTAGATAATTGTCAGCCGTAGGTTTTGAGAAGAGGAAAGGGAAAATTTAGCCTTAATCAGTGATATCAACATTATAACATTCCAAGTTGATTCTGTCAAAAACTATATTTTTTGCATCCGGAAGTGACAGAGCTCTACAGCGCGATTTTTCTAACTCTGCCTCTCGAGCTCCTATATAAACGATGGAATATCACGCGGCATCACGAAGTAGGTGTGTCAGGGACAGAGATAGTTTCAGGCGATTGCGTGATAATTGAGAGCAGAGACTGTTTCGTGAGCGACAGAGGTACTGGGGGCGGTAGGGATTACTTCAGTAGTGGAGAGAGTGTCAGGGAAGGGGATAGTTTTGGGAGTGACAGGGATGCAGGGGGCGATGGGAGTGACAGGGATGGCGTGAGTGTTGGAGCCACAGAGTTTCGGAGGACAAAGGTGCAGTTGCAGTGGGTGTGTCAGGGACAGATAGTTTCAGGGGGCACAGAGGACATTGGGAATGTCAGAGATGGCCTGAGAATCGTGAACAGAGTGTGTTTCGCGGGTGTCAGAGGCGCTGGGGGTGGCGGGAGTGTCGGGGTGTCCGCAGTGAGGTGGGAGTGACAGGGACGGAGATAGTTCCGGAGGTGACAGTGCTGTAAAGGGCGGTGGGAGCGACGGCGATGAAGTCAGTATTGCAGCAATAGGGTTTCGGGGGACAGAAGTGCAGTAGCAGTGGATGTGTCAGGTACAGAGACAATTTCAGGGGCGCAGTGGGCAGTGAAAATGTTAGGGATGGCCTGAGAATCGTGAACAGAGATAGTTTCGGGGGCAAGAGAGGCGCTGGGGGTGGCGGGAGTGACAGGGACGGCCACAGTGTATCGGGGGCAGTGAGAGTTTCGATGGCGACCGGGATGTTGGGGATGGCGGAAGTGTCGGAGTAACTGAACTGCCCATGGCGATAGGAGGATCGGTGGCAGAAAGAGAGAGTTTCGCGGGTGCCAAAGCACTGGACGCGGTAGGGGGTGTAGGGGATCAGTGACGGAGGACAGAGAGGATTTCAGGGGTGCAAGGGGATGTGGGAGTGTCAGGAATGGTATCATTATCGGGGACAGTGAGAGTTTCGCGAGTCGTAGGGGTGCTGGGACGGTGGGAGTGTGGGGGTGGCTACAGTGGCGAGGGCAGTGTCAGGGATGGAATAGTTTTTAGAAAGCCAGAATTGCAAATGGTGTTGGGAATGAATGAACACGGAACGGCAAGAGCTGTGAAAGTTTCGCGGGCAACAGGGGTGCTGGGAGCCGGATGGCCCTTGCCGATGGGAGTGTTGGCGGCAAGGAGAGTTTCGCGAGCGACATAGACGCCGGGGGGGCGGGACCGCGGGGCACGGGGTCGGGTGGGGACGAGGGGTGGACGAGTTTCGTGGACGACAGATGTGTAGAGGGTGTTGGGGTGTAGGAGATGACTGTCAGTGGCGGAGGGAGGGTAGGGACAGAAAGAAAGAGAGAAAGAGAAAAAAGAGAGAAAGAAAGAGAGAAAGAGAAAAAAGAGAGAAAGAAAGAGAAAAAAGAGAGGAAAAGAAAAAGAGTGGAAAAGAAAAAGAGAGGGAGAGAGAAAGAGGGAGAAAGAGGGAGAGAGAAAGAGGGAGAGAGAAAGAAGGAGAGAGAAAGAGGGAGAGAGAAAGAGGGAGAGAGAAAGAGGGAGAGAGAAAGAGGGGAAGAGAGAACGAGAGTGTGTGTACGCGGGAGTGTCGGTGGCAGAGAGAGTTTCGCGGGCGACAGAGGCGTAGGGGATCACAGTGAGTGGTGGAAGGAGGGTCAGGGACAGAAAGAAAGTGAGAAAGAGAAATAGAGAGAAAGAGAAACAGAAAGAGAAAAAGAGAGAGAGAGGAAGAGAGAAAGAGAGGAAGAGAGAAAGAGAGGAAGAGAGAAAAAGAGGAAGGGAGAAAAAGAGGAAGAGAGAGAGAAAGAGAGAGAAAGAGAGAGAAAGAAAGAGAGAGAAAGAAAGAGAGAGAAAGAGAGAGAAAGAGAGAGAGAAAGAGAGAGAGGGAGAAAGAGAGAGAGAGGGAGAAAGAGAGAGAGAGGGAGAAAGAGAGAGAGAGGGAGAAAGAGAGAGAGAGGGAGAAAGTGTGTGTATGTGTGTGTTTCAGAAGTCCAAGGGACAATGTGTGTGACGGGGATGTCGTGAGTATCGGAGGCAGTAAGATTTTCGCGGGCAACAAGGGTGCTAGGGACCGGACTGTCCCTGCCGGTGGGAGTGTCGGCGGCCGAGTTTCGCGAGCGACAGAGGCGCCGTGGGTGGGGGGCTTCGGGAGCGCGGGGGACGGGGTCGGCTGGGGACGCGGGGTGGACGGGCCGGCCCATTAGCGGGCATCCGATGCCGGGCGCGTCGCGCCGCGCCGCGCGCAAGCACTTTTCGGCCGCCGCAGCGCCATCCCCCCTTCCCCCTCCCTTCCCCCTCCCCCACCGCTCTCACATCCGCCGCCGGCCGCCGCCCCCTTCTTCTTGTGTATCTGGGGCTGCCCGGGGCCGGCGATGGCGCGCATTCTGATTCTCCGAGGAGAAACAAGTTGGTGCCTTATTTTACGTGGCGAGACTCAGGCCACGAGGCCTGCTCTTCCGTCTGACCACGCAAATTTCATTACGCTCCTTTCACCAACTAGCAGAGAAAGAAGGTCGACGACGACGAGGTCTCGGGCGACGAAACAGGCAATTTTGAATTTAGCTCAGAGGCGTCATTTAGGCTGGAGGATCTTTTACATGCAAGTAAATGTACTAACATGGGACAGCCGGCTTTACTTCCCCTCCGAAGGAAGGCGTAGGAAGGAGTTTTTCGCCCTCAAAAATCCACGGCTTTGTTCGGGTTTGAACCCGCGAACAACCCGCTGCAGAACGAGAACTTTCCTGTTTTTCGAAGCCAATTTTCTGATGGTTTGTTTAAAAGTAAAGAAGCCTAATACATTGCAATTTAATGTAGCAAGTAGAAAATGAAATAGCATAGACGTGAAGTTGAAGCAGAAACATTACAGTCTGAAAAGTATATTGATTTTTGGCTGATAAGTTATTGCTTGTTATTGCATTCGGTGATCGATATACATTGCTTACCTGGATCGAAATCGTGGTTACGGAGGAAATATGATAACAATTGAATTATGCTAAACGTTTTGTTATAGAGAGAATTATAAACGGGAATTATGAGAATGAAATATTGAAAGACAAACCGAGTCAAGTTAACAAATAGATAATTAGCAAATTTGAATCATTAAAATTAGGCAAATGATAATAAATCATGTACGAGACATTGGCATTAACAAATTCTAATGATCTTGGGCGAGAAAAAGCGCTTTGAGCTTTCTGTCACCGCTGGATCATTAGAACTCACTTAATCAAATGTTTAATGATAAAACATACAGGAAATATTGTCTAAAGTATTTGCTGTAAAGGTATTTCCAAATTTTGAGGGTTCCTGACAAATGTCTTGACTTAACATTATAACCACCCGAGCTAACTGGTCTTGAGATAATTTTTTATAGTTTGATGGTAGTTTCTTGGCAAGTAATAATTCATTTACATCTTTGTTCTAATGCAAGTGCTTGATACATTGAAATCACATCTTTGAAACTACCGTAAACCCCTCATAAACACGAATTCCAAGGGACCGAAATAATTGGAGTTCGTGTTATAAAAATTCGTGTTATGCGATTATTACAAATGTCCGTAATACTGTAATTCCCTGCGGGGACTCAAGTTTTGTTCGTGTTACGGCGAAATTCGTATTAAGCGAGTTCGTGCTAACGGGGGCTTACTGTATATATTAAATTCAACTTGTCTTAGTTAATAATTGAAAGAAAATCATATTTTTCTTATGAGACAACTTCCTTTCCTCACAAGTAAAAATATTTATCTTAGTATATTAAAATTTCATTCTCAAAAGTGTAGATGGATTGGGCGCCCATTTGGGTACTCGCCAGAGGGGAAGGTGTAAAAGCAATGTTGTATTCTGCAATCACTCCACAGCCATCTAACAGTGCGATTCGTAGATTTGCGTAATCATTAATTCCATCGGTAAATCATTCAGGAGAGTAATAAGCAATTTTATATCATATTTATTTTCTACTTTTCGTGTTATTTTTTGTATATTTGGTCAATTATAGAACAGTTAATGGTAAATAATTTATGTGTAAGTACAATTGTTTAGAGTGCTTTAGTTGAGTGAAGGACAAAATTATTGTACAGATTTGGGTGTACGTATGTGCACATACAAGTGTAATTTTGATTTCCTACATGAATTGCAAATTGTGAGATCGAGATTAGCTCCATTCCACACACATACGATATCATGATACACATACCACAAGTAAAAGAGCGCGCAGGAAATACGAGAAATCTTGCTGAAGAAATAATCGATGGAAGATCGAGGGATATAGACATTTCACCTTACTATTTCGTGAAATTATTTTGTCCAGTTTAGCAATGTATTCACTCATTAAATTTGCGTTTTATTCTTCTATCTGTGTCAGTAAGAATGTAATCCTTCTGGAATAAATTGGTTTGGATTATATTACATCATAGGCTCATTAAGAAAAGGCGTTGATGGGTGGTCTCGTGCAGCACGGACAGAGAAGTTTGGTGATGTCTTAACAGACATGTTGGGCTACATGTGTAAGGAAAATACTGTATAGATGTATGTTTAGTTTTGTGTGTTTCCTGTGTCTGGAATAAATATTGACTGTATGTTTTGTGTGTTAATCGATGTGTGACATGTTCCTGTCACTTATGTAATATAATTAGCTGACATTCACATGCTGGTACAAGTGAGTATGGCATTATTTGCTTGAAATATTTATGTACTTTTATTACGTCTTCGTTTATGTTCCATTTTGTTTTGATTTATGTTTTCCTAATTGTGTGGATTGACCCCACCGAGAGGTGGAAGGTCTCAAGAGATATACTTGGGATAAAAATTAAATAAATAACAAAAATTATATAATGACATTTATTTGTATAATACAGTCCCAGTAATTAGGACGGTAAACGTTCTTAAGTAATCTTAGCTAAGAAATAAACAACATTTTCCTTGCGACCATAAAATTAAGAAAAATGCTCTGAAGTGAATTATATTGAGAGTTAAATTGAATGTTGAATAATTTCATTAACTTTTTATGTATCTGCGCAGTTATCCGTGATTTTATACTAATTTTAAGAAATTGCTTACTTGAACTAGATTTTTATTTTCAGATACATTTTTGTTGACTATGCTTCCTTTATATTACATACGTTCCTTTCCATCAGTTTATATTGCCCTTGCTAAACTTTCGACCTTTAGAAATAAATGAAATGTATTTACTAAAATTAGCCAACGATTACAAGCGCTTCTCTTAAAACGAAGAAAATATAACAGTGGCCACTTCATGAGAAAACCACTTAGGCTAAACTCTTCTCGGTTTAATTCGTGAAACGTTTCGTTCAACATTTCGATCCGTTCCCAGAAAGAGGAATTTCGCCAGAAGCGTTTCCCCAACAGCTCTACTGTGTCGCACTCTTTATGCCGAGCTGCTCCCGCCGCCCCCACCGCCTCCACCACCGCCAGCGCTCGCCATCCATCTTCATCGCGGCGACCCTGCGGAAGGACACGGACGCGTTTTCATTTCGGGACAATGTCGGCCGCAGGGCGGTACAAGCCGCCCCTGCGCCATCGACCCCGCCCCCCTCCACTCCCGCAGCTCCCCACTCAACCCTTCCCACGGCCACTGACCCCGCTGCAAGTAAGCCCGGCGACTTCACGCCGCCCTCACGGTGAATGCCTTCGGCCCTTGCCACGCCTCTCCTACACTCCTACAGTCTCGCCTTCACGACGTCCTCCCAGCGCCCCACGCCGCTTGAAGGAGTTTCATGCAGCCTCACGCCCCACCACGGCGACGCAAGCTTTCTCGCCTCCCCCAAGCTGACTAACGCTACCCCCAAGCTGACCCACGCCACCCCCAAGCTGACCCACGCCACCCACATGCTCACCCACGCCACACCCAAGCTGACCCACGCCACACCCAAGCTCACCCACGCCACACCCAAGCTGACCCGCGCCATCCCCAAGCTGGCCCACGCCACCCTCAAGCTGACCCACGCCTCCCCCAATCTGGCAACGCCACCCTCACGCTGCCCCCACGCCGCTCCAAGTAGCATCATGCAGCCCCACGCCACCTCACCCAGCCTTACGCTTTCGCCACAGCCCCTTTTTTTCTCAAAGAAGCCTCACGCAGATCCACACCATCCCTACGCCACTTCACGACATCCCATGCCACACACCGGAGTCCATGCCAACTCCGCGCCACCCCTACGGCTCCCCCACGCCTCTCCTCAGTCACCTCTACACCATCCTCCTTCAAGCTGACCTACGCCGCTCTACGCTGATCCCACGTCACCCCCCACCCAACACCTCGCCGGTCGTAAGTCAACCCCACACCATTCTGTCGCCCCCACGACGCCCCCACGCCACCATCACGCCACCCTCACGCCACCCTCACGCCACCCTCACGCCACCCTCACGCCAGCCCCCACCAACCTCACGCCAGCCCCACGCCACCCTCACGCCATCCTCACGCCACACTCACGCCATCCTCACGCCATCCTCACGCCATCCTCACCCCACCCTCACGCCACCTTCACGCCACCCTCACGCCACACCGACGCCACACCGACGCCACCTTTGCACACCACTCTTTCAAACCTACCATCTTTCCACCTCATACCGCTCTCCACTCTGGGCCTCCGTCACTCACACACCCACCATCCCCTTTTACCCGTACAAGGCGACTTATTCCATACCCCACATTCCGTTCTCCTCGTCCTTCTACTCTCCAACCCCACCTCACCCCGTTTTCGCCTGCCTCACTCTCCACCGCGAGAGGAGTGACTGGCGGAAAGGCCAGCGCGGGCCGACGAGGCAGCGAGAAGAGAGACGTCTCCGCGAGAATGGGGTCGCCGGCGGCGGCTTGAGGGTGTCTCAAAAGTGCTGCTTGCCCGCTGAATTCACTACGCCACCACACGCCATCTCCGCACCGACACACGCCATCTCCACACCGACACACGCCATCTCCACACCGACACACGCCATCTCCACACCGACACACGCCATCTCCACACCGACACACGCCATCTCCACACCGGCACACGCCATCTCCACACCGACACACGCCATCTCCGCACCGACACACGCCATCTCCGCACCGCACAGAAAGCTAAGTGGTAAATCTGGGAGGAACTGGACATTCAACTCCCCACCATTTTAATGCTGACCTTTGATATTTGTGGCTTTGATGATCAATGGTAGCAAAATGAGCTTTAAAAGCGGGTTAATTTTTTCGGCTACTCAAAAGTGCTGATTTGCCACGCTGCCACACGCCATCTCTACACCAATACACGCCATCTCCACACCGACACACGCCATCTCCGCACAGACACACGCCATCTCCACACCGACACACGCCATCTTCACACCGACACACGCCATCTCCACACCGACACACGCCATCTCCACACCGACACACGCCATCTCCACACCGACACACGCCATCTCCACACCGACACACGCCATCTCCACACCGACACACGCCATCTCCACACCGACACACGCCATCTCCACACCGACACACGCCATCTCCACACCGACACACGACATCTCCACACCGACACACACCATCTCCACACCGACACACGCCATCTCCACACCGACACACGCCATCTCCACACCGACACACGCCATCTCCACACCGACACACGCCATCTCCACACCGCACACATTTTTGCCACCCCACGCACATTTTCTGGAAAGAATAATATCAAGTTATATAACTATCTCAAATTTTTCCCTGGCTTCTAACGATTCTTCTCCAAATTCCGTGATTTTGCTCTGACTTTTCCAGAGCAATGAAATTTCCTGATTTTTCCCGGTTTTCCGTGTTTTTCAGAAAGAGGCAATCCTACACCTCCTGTTTGACCCGTACAACTCTTCCGATCGTTCCTCGCAAATCGAGAACATTCTTTTCACCCTTCTACTCTCCCTTCCTCAACTCACGCTCGTTTCCTCTTGCGTCGTCCTCAGCCACTCTTGGAGCGACTGGCGGACTGGCCAGCGTGAACGAGAAAGGAGCGTGAAGAGAAATGTCACCGCGAGAACTGCTTTGCCGACGGCAGCTACAGAGTGCCTCCAAATTGCTGCTTGCCCGACCAGGCCACCCCCACACTGACACGAACCGCTCTCACGTCGCCTCAACGCCACCACACGCCATCTCCCCGCTGCCCCCACCTCGCCCTCATGTCGCCCTCATGTCGCCCTCATGTCGCCCTCATGTCGCCCTCATGTCGCCCTCATGTCGCCCTCATGTCGCCCTCATGTCGCCCTCATGTCGCCCTCATGTCGCCCTCATGTCGCCCTCATGTCGCCTCTCCCCTCTCGCCCTCTCCCCTCTCGCCCTCTCCCCTCTCGCCCTCTCCCCTCTCGCCCTCTCCCCTCTCGCCTCTCCCCTCTCGCCCTCTCCCCTCTCGCCCTCTCCCCTCTCGCCCTCTCCCCTCTCGCCCTCTCCCCTCTCGCCCTCTCCCCTCTCGCCCTCTCCCCTCTCGCCCTCTCCCCTCTCGCCCTCTCCCCTCTCGCCCTCTCCCCTCCTCGCCCTCTCCCCTCTCGCCCTCTCCCCTCTCGCCCTCTCCCCTCCTCGCCCTCTCGCCCTCTCCCCTCTCGCCCTCTCCCCTCTCGCCCTCTCCCCTCTCGCCCTCTCCCCTCTCCCTCTCCCCTCTCGCCCCTCTCCCCTCTCGCCCTCTCCCCTCTCGCCCTCTCCCCTCTCGCCCTCTCCCCTCTCGCCCCTCTCCCCTCTCGCCCTCTCCCCTCTCGCCCTCTCCCCTCTCGCCCTCTCCCCTCTCGCCCTCTCCCCTCTCGCCCTCTCCCCTCTCGCCCTCTCCCCTCTCCCCTCTCCCCTCTCGCCCTCTCCCCTCTCGCCCTCTCCCCTCTCGCCCTCTCCCCTCTCGCCCTCTCCCCTCTCGCCCTCTCCCCTCTCGCCCTCTCCCCTCTCGCCCTCTCCCCTCTCGCCCTCTCCCCTCTCGCCCTCTCCCCTCTCGCCCTCTCCCCTCTCGCCCTCTCCCCTCTCGCCCTCTTCCCTCTCGCCCTCTTCCCTCTCGCCCTCTTCCCTCTCGCCCTCTTCCCTCTCGCCCTCTTCCCTCTCGCCCTCTTCCCTCTCGCCCTCTTCCCTCTCTGCCTCGTCTTCACGACTTCCCACATCGTCCATGTCCAGTCGCCATGTCGACGCCAGGTAGCACTAAGACTACCATTGCTCACATTGAAGTGAGGTGAGAGGATTGTATTCTTTGACGTTGGTGAATAAGCTGATACGTCATGAAAACTAAATGTTTCAGGAGAACACAAAACAATTGATTCTGTAAATCAGAGATTAATAATATTCAAACGTAACCTGTATACAGTTAGAGTGTTTTTACAGTTCTTTCATTGAGTATATTTTCAAATGTAGAATTAAGATTTTTACCTTTTAATTGAAGTTGTTCACGCAAATATTCGAAAACCATATAGTCATTTCGTAGAACAAATGGAACATATGAAGTTTGACAAAAATGTATCCTTTAACTTGAAAGTTTTGGCATAATTGGTTTCATAAATAAGAAAAAAAACTGAATATGAGAAAATTGTAATTACTGTTTCACAATAACTACACTATCATATTTCTCTCCTGTGTTTATTTTAACTAATCTTCTAGCGTGAAAAAAGAGACAACTTGATTCATTTGATTTTGATCAGTGATCTCAAATTATTGATTCTGCGTGAATAACCAGTTAACTTGACTTATCTTCTTAGGGTTTCTGATTTTAAGAAATTTAAGTGATGTTCGTAAATACACATATCTATTTGTCTTCAACCAGAAGGAATTGAACTCATCTGGTTATTCACAAATCTAGAGAATCTTTCAGAGACTTCAGAACTATGCCATTTTCAACAAAATATCGATTTATCTGCTTATTCGCCGGGGTCAAAGAGTATTAAATGAGTCAGTGTTCGATACTAATTTGCACTAACCACTACCTCACACCACCTGCTCCACGGAGGTAAAAGTGATAGCCGCTTTCAATCACTCATCTTCGTTCTTCCTGTCAACACCGAATAGTTCTAGTGTGGCGTCGTGGCAACGCTTTCAAGCGGACGGCATGCCTAAGCCGGAAGCTGTGGTGGAAGGGCGCACCTAAACTAACATTTAAAAAGAACGCCAGGTTGTGGATACTTCAGGAAAAAATCCACGTGAACATAACTGTTGAGAAAGGTTAGTGGCGAGTCTGGGACGATTGTACAAGACCCCTGGCCAGCAATCGAGCCTGGGAACGCCGACAGCATGGCGCCGGGTAGGGGAGACGGGGGTGTATATAAGGCGGGCGCCTTCTGCGCTCGCGGAGATTCGAGAGATTCGTAGAGCTTGTTGTTAGCCGAAAGGCTAGGTGGGATCTCCAGTGCACTCTAGCATGTAGTTTCCGGGGCGGAGACCGGTCTGGCACCAGGCCATGTAGGTACGTTGGTTACCGGCGACTTAACGTCCGATAGCATCGCATCACGCGTTGTTACCTGCTTTAGGGCAGTAGCACTAAGTTGTAGGCCTAGGGACGGTTAGTTTCGCAACTAAGGGGAAGAAAAAGATTGTCGGGGTTTAATCAGTATTGTAAATTTCTTTACTTATGTTACTTTGTAAATAAAGGTAAATATTTTTATCTTCAACACAGTTGTCTGTGTCATTTACTTCAGTACGTCACACTAGTATAACGTATTAGCAAGCGAACCTCGTGGTAGCTATTTGGGAACGGGCGGAAAGGGACTAACAACAGGAAATCGCCTCACCACAGCAGGAAGAGAAAGGTTTCCTAGAAAAAGCACCCAAAGGCTTAACACGGGGCAGTGGGCTGAGGCAGAAAATAGTGGGGGAGGCGGCGTGACGTAGGAGGTCACGTGAGCCACAAGTATATAAAGGAGTGCACTAGGCCAGCGGGAGGGGTTCTAGAGAAAAAGTGAAGAGCTGTACTTATGCACAAATTTGCGCCAGCGCGGTGCAGCGGCGAGCAGGGCTCGCGAGGCAAGTCACGTGTTGACGTGCCTGCGGGGACTTTAAGTCCCAGATGTGACCGCGTTAACGGAAGGAGTGATGGTGTGTGCGAGCTCCGAGTGAGGTGAGGTTAAGATCCACCACTCACACATCAATCGGTTAAGATCGCTCCTGCGAACAAGGACATCACGGATTGATGCGCCGGCAAGGACGTTGTGTCCGAGTGTGACACTCGGACACGGAAGCTTGACTTTGAGCGCGCTTCGATTGATTGATTGATTGATTAAGATTTAGAGAGCGCTTCAACTGCTAAGATCATTGGCGCCAATGTCGAAGTATTTTAAAAAGGGAATAGATTCAGTAAGTGCTACAGATGGAACTTACCCCCTGGCGCGCTTCGAAGGTAGGAGGGGCGAGTGCCACTAAATAAACCATTCTCAATCGGATTTGGCTCGCTCTCACGATCAGGGGATAGTAGGTTATCAGAGCTATTGTACAAAGTGTAACTGTTTAAATGTACATATTTGTTTTGTAAATATAACTGTATATATGAAAGCTCGTGTCTGTGTTCGCTGTGAGTACACCCACGACGTCACACTAGCCTCACTGTTCGTTCTTCTCACTTTCCTACCCACAACTCACTTCCGTTTTCCATGGCGCCGCTCCCAGCCGGTGGTGGAGTGACTGGCGGAAGGGCCGGCGTGCCGCCGTCCAGGCTGCGTGAAGAGACGTGTCGCGTTGGCGGCGGGTACAGCGCGTTCCCAAAGTGCTGCTTGCGCACCCACTTCGCCTCGCTGCCGCACTAACGTGAATTTCATCGGAGAGCGAATAACGTCGCAGCTGTTGTGTGAACTGCGCCTAACAAGTACTTCTAAACAGTTTACTGGCCCTACTACTTCTTGCACTCCTCTTTCAGGTGGAAAGTTTCTTGAATTTGTGTGTGTGTTGTATTTGTACGTGGCTACGAGAGCGAAATGAAATTAAATATGCTGAAGGAGGGTTCGTCAATTGAGGGGTTTTTAAGAAAAACAGATTAGTACAAAATTGAGAAAATATAGTTAATGATGCCTCCTTGTAGTGTAATTTTTATGCATTAAAAGATAATATCGACTTGGCCTAAAATGGATTACATTCCTTAGCTTTATGCTGTGTGTCCTTTCCAATCTAACAAACTGCTCAGAAATATCTCTGCATTATCAGTGCAACGATAAAGAAAAAATGATTTCAAATGAGGTTTAGAGATTAGGAGAGTAATATTTTCATAGTTCATTGATTTTTTTCTGTAATTTTTTTCACCCTTGCCTTTTCTTATTTCCAAGGTCGGCGCTAATGGGAGCGGGCTCATTTTTATGAATTTTTCGCACACTCCATTTTTAGACAGATTTGGCGATGATTTTAGGGCCGGACGCCCTTACGGATGTCAACCGCAGGGAACACACAAGCACATTACATATAGACAACACACAATCACGAAACATACATAACTATGCCCGAGGCGGGGTACGAACCCACAAGCCTTCGGTCAGAGATCGCAGTGGTATTGCTGTTCTAGCGATCTCAGCTACCCGGATCGGTGATTGTCTTTAGTAGTACTAGGGAAAAGTATTTTGCTTCCACCTCTTTTTCAGCCGAAATTTCCAAGAAAGGTCTTCATTTTTTGTGTAACTGTTTTTAGTTTTTAGTTGCATTGTCAAAACTACGGCCATCTTTAATCAGTAATACTCTGCCTACCAACCAGTTCCATAAAACAAAAATATTTTCTCTCATACTTTTACTCAGAGCTGGAGTGAAAGCATCAGTAATCGCTACAGTTTAAACCATTTTAGTAGACTTTTCAACATTCTTGCAGTAATAAATTTGGTTTGTAAAACTCAGTTGGCAATTATTACACTTCTTTATGAATAAATCATTTACATAAAAATAACCAATGTTTTGATTTGTACTTCAAAAAATTGGAGAGTAGTAAGATATTTCATCAATAATGGCCAATTATTATTGTACTCCCTGAGAGTGTCTCAGACCAATAAGGTCCGAAAGAGCACCCGTCATGAGAAGAAGAAGAAGAAGAGAAAGGGGTGAATTAAATTAAAGAGATAAAAAGAGAAGAAAAGATTGAAAAACTCTAGAAAAGAAAAAACAAAAGATAAAGGATGTGATGTGAAAGAACGAGACAAAATTGAAAGAGAAAGTCTGAGATATTCCAGGGAATGAAGGAGGAGAAGAGCATGTGGGTGACGTGAAAGATAAGGATAAAAGAGAAGAGAGAGGTTTAAGTAAAACAGGAAGAGGAGGAAGGGAGCAGAAACAGAGTGATGTGATAAAAGGAACAAAAGGGAAGAAAAGGATTGAAGTAGTCCAGGGAATGGACGAGGAGAGAATAAAGGGATCGACATGGAAGAAAGGGTTAAAGAAAAGAGAAAGATTAGAATACTGCACGAAAAGAACCTCAAAAGGAGAAATGAAGTAGTGCGAAAGTAAGAAATAAAATGGAAGAGGAATATTGAAATAATCCAAGGAAAGAACGAGGTGAGAGGAAGCCAGTGGCATGAAAGAAACGAACAAAAGGAAAAACAGAGATTTAATTAGCCCAATAAAAGGACGAGAAGAGACGAAAAGTGCGAAGTAAAAGAAAGAGATGAAAGACAAGAGGATGATTAAAATAGTGCAGGAGAAGTACGTGTTGAGGGAAAAGGGAGTGGTGAGAAAGAAAATTAAATGAAAGAGAATGACGAAATATCAAGGAAAGAGCGAGGAGAAGAGAAGAGAAGGGAGTGGCGTGAAAGAAAGAATAAAATAAAAGACAAAGATTAAAATAGTACAGGGAAAAGAGAGGAGAAATAAAGTAACGTGAAAGAAACGAACAAAAGAGGACACAAAGAATGAAATAGTCCAGAGATTGGATGAGGTGAGGAGAGGGGGGGTGACGTGAGAAAAAGAAATAAAAGAGGAGAGAAATATTAAAATAGTGCAGGGTAAAGACGTACTGAGGATAAAAGGAGAGGTATGAAATAAAGGATTAAAATGGAAGAGAAAGATTATACACTCCAGCAAAAGGACGAGGAGTGGAAAAAGGGAGTGACATGAAAGAAACAAATAAAACAAAAGACAAAGATTAAAACAATCCAGGAAACAAACAAGGAGTGGAAAAGGGACAGGCATGAAACAAAGAAACAAAAGAGGACAAAAAGAAACGAAATAATCCCGGAAAAAGGACAAGAAGAAGAGAACGGAAGTGACGTGAAAGAGAAGACAAATCGACAGTATCGGTCCTGCGGACTCCGAGAACGTGGACGGTGACTTATGTCGGGGCGGAGCAAAAAGCCGCGAGTCTGAGCATCTCTCCACAAAAGGCGGCGACTTGTTGACAGTGACAAGCAGCCTCTCGTCCCGTTGTGCAGGGCCAAATTGGCCCCTCGGGGACATTCAGATCAGCGGCTCCGGGCTTCAGACGACGCTGGGCCGTTGAAGAATAGTGGAGCTCTTCCAATCTTCGAATGAGGCTTTGCAACATGGCACACGTTGTACATTTCTAATTAATGTTTTCTGAGTTGAAACGACATCATGAACGAAATAAAATAGTTTCACTATCATTTTATATTTTTATTTCATTCTGTAATCACTTAATTCTAGTTTTAAATTAAATAATACATCCCAACTTGAAAGCCGTTCTACATTTTTTTACTGTTTACAAAAAGAGCATGATTATGAATTTTTTTCATTATGGAATCAATTTTATTTATTTATTGGTGTTTAAGAACCCTTCAACTGATGAAGGCTTTGCAGCCCATAAGTGATGAGCAAGCAGTTGAAAATCAAAATATCAAATTGCAAACAATATGAACAGTAGAGACATCCGCGAAATATGTTGTTTGGTTAATAATCATTGTTTATAATGTTATGTCAAATGCTGATTTACCAAAAGAGTTTTCCTACCTTCAATATTTACCTCGCTTCCATGGAATGGGTGATCAGGAAACAAAAACTTCGGTCTGCGAACGTTTAGGATATCGAATTGTCCCACAAAACCCTCGTGCCAGTTATTTTACGCAAAAATTACTCAGATTTTTTAATTGCATGACAATATATAAACATCTAGCATTGAATGAAGTTACGCAGAAAACATACAAGTCGCAAGAAAATATATTTTAAAAAATGGTTTTGTAAGTTTAGATATATCATAAAATCCCGACCAGCAAGAATGTACGCTTCTAATCTGACATAGTTATGTATGACAGGTACCCAATGGTGGTTCCAGGAAGGGGGGACGTAGGGGCCAAAAGGCCTAGAGTTTTCATTTGTTACTTTCTGTTATTTGGCAAAATTTGTTAAATATTTTTAATGATAGAATTATGTAATTGTAAAAAAATGATATTGTATAGTGTCAAATATAAACGGCAAAAATAATATGCAATATAATAACAAATTTTTATTATTTAACAAAAATCTCTTATGGCTCCCTCCAAAATGAACGGCTGGATCCGTCCCTCCGGGTATCCCTATTTATCCGGTCATTCCGATCTGCGTGTCTCTTCTCTTAACGGTGCTTGTCATAACCATCGTTAAAACAACGCTAATAAACATTAATCTGGATGTGTGTGCCAAATTGGAGTTCGAAAGAACGATAAACACAGATTTTGCGACCAAACATTCAAGATTATATATTGTTGATTAGGCATATTATTGATCGTCTTTAAGGAACAGATTTCATTCAGGAAAAAGTCTCTATATTTAATATTTTTGTTGTAAGAAGACTCCGAAAAATTTCGGAACTTTTGCAATTTTCGAAAAATCAGAGTTTTCAACGAACATGATACCTGCACCATTCTCTTAAACGTCCTTCACGCTATCCTACAACAAAATTTGATCAAAAATGATGGAACCATTTTTTTGAAAATTTGAAAAATGTCCTAGGGGCTTCATGTAATGTACCCCCAAAATGAAAATATGGGTTTCAAATTCAAGGGGCCCTGTCATCAGACATCGATAAGAAATATCAATTTTCAAGAAAATCAACTGAACGCTTTACCCGCTAGCGATGTTCACAGACAGACAGACGTTTTGCCGTTAGATTTTTCGATAACAAGAACCCAGAAAATATGGATTCTGGATACACTGTGTGATAGAGATTTTTTTTCTAAATTTGAAAACTGAATTTATATACTTTTTTCGCCTCCAGAGCTCTGTAGTAAGAGTTTTTCTTCCAAAGGTTCACCATTTTTCGGCGCAGCATTACATAACTTTCCCTCTACTCAGTAGCGAGAAAGTATAATTATGTTTATCCCTCATTAACAGACATAACGGTTCTTCGGTACTAAAAACCCTGACCCTTTAATTTTTGAAGGTAGATGGGAATATGAGGCTGTTGACATTCTTCCAAATATTATTTTACTAGGAGGAGTCACGTGAGTTTTGAGTTGTTAGCAAGCCCTCTATTTTCAAAAACTGCATGACACCACACTGCAAGCATATACATCGCTAATATTTATGGCATCCGATTTCATAGTAAGCTCATGTACAACTATTTTTTGTCATATTTTATTACAGTCCATGTTATTGGTGTTTGCACAATCAAATTAAAGCTACTCAAGTTTTAGCACACTCCTCAAATCCATTTATTACAAATGTAATGTTCTGAACGTAGTCCTAGTTTTAAAATTTATGAAGTATAGTTTTCGTTGAGCGAAACACAAATTATCAATAAAATTATTTATTTATTGAAGTACTTTTTTACTACTTGAATTGAATTTTTGCTTGTCAAGTAAAAGTATATAAAGATCTACAACTTGATTGTCTTGATTGCATTAATTAATTATAGAGAATTATAACAGTCTGGAAATAAAATAAGCCCGATGACTATCAATAAAATAAGAAATTCGTTATCAGAACGTAGCAGCATATATCGTATCAATATTGAATACCTATTGTGGCTATTTATTATAAAAACTAAAAGAAATATTTGTCATGTTCCATTTTAGCCCTTTTGTAGGGAGAATTTCATTAGCACCTGAGTTTTCAAATTTCTATTAACGCGAGATATATTAGCTAATATATTTTTTCAAACGCAATATCAAGCTCAATTACCTTATCAAAATATAACCCAAACCCTTCTAAAGCACGTGAAGGAACTTTGCAAGCATTCACTTCGATTTATATCATGCAAAATCTTTTTTATTATTTGCATTTTTAATGGACCAGACGAAATTTCCAGAAAATACAATGATAAATTATTGATCGGTATATGAACTATTCAGTTAGTAATCGTAGCATACTATTATAATTCGTTTGTTTTCCAAACCCCCCATTTCCTTAGTTTTCAGAGAACGCGAAAATAAAATAAAATAAAATAAAAAGTAAGAATTATTTTTTCATTCAATAATGTCAACTTATCTCCTCCGAATAAACTGATTATATTATAATCCTTCTCGAATTTTTAACCTGACGTGTCGTGACAGAAGGAGCTGAAAAATTTATTTCATTAGAATTTACTATATATTTTTATTTACTCAATGCCCGAATTGAATTTTCATTAATCATTTCTTTCCTAACCATTAAACCAAGTACGCAAGCCTAATACGATCCACTTCCGTCTTCTCTTTATTCGCAGTCTCCTTCCCTTAAATCTCCTCCTCTTTTCTTCTTCCTTCTTCCACAGCCGTCGCATCCTCAACTTCATTCTGCCCTCTAGTCCTTCGCAAATACAGCTATTCATTATTCTATTCTCCAACTTTATCCTACATTACGCCCTTCGCTATCTTCTCTCTCTTCCAAGTCCTTTGTCTTCCCCACCTCTTGTCCTCCTTAATCGAGCCTTTTGATCTTTGTGTTTCCGCCTCCACGTCCGCCTCCACGTCCGCCTCCACGTCCGCCTCCACGTCCGCCTCCACGTCCGCCTCCACGTCCGCCTCCACGTCCGCCTCCACGTCCGCCTCCACGTCCGCCTCCACGTCCGCCTCCACGTCCGCCTCCACGTCCGCCTCCACGTCCGCCTACACGTCCGCCTACACGTCCGCCTACACGTCCGCCTACACGTCCGCCTACACGTCCGTCTACTTGTAGCCCCACATTCAGTTCCATCGCCACCTCTCCCCCACTCCATTCCCCGCTTCCATCACCGCCACACAACTACTCTGCAGCGACCGTTCTCAGAGACGCGTTCCTTTTAGCGCCTTTTGTACTCGCGGGATAAATTGGGTGGAAGAGGGCGGGCGGACCTCATTTGCCAGCGCCGCACCAGAGCGCGCTGACATCCAACGCACCCCCCTCCATCCCTCTCACGCCTTCTCCCAGACCTGACGGACGGGCGGGCGGACCAATTGTTCTCCGGAAACGTAAATCACTACGTTTCGGGATTGTCGCAGACTTCACGCTTTCGCATTTAAGCATTTCTTCGGGAACATTTAAATTACTCTCCAAGTTTTAACTCTCATTTGTATGCTGAATGAGCGTATACACATAACTTGTGTGTTTTTAAATATTAGACTTTAAGAACTTCACAAATATATATTGCATGCATCTGAATCCTTGCGAAAATTTAGTGCTGAATTAATTTCATCGCCGTAAAACATGTTTAATAATCAAATGTGTCTGTTAAAATACATTATATTACTGTAAGACTCGCAGTCTGTCGTTTTTAATAATATTAATTGAAATAAATAAAGATTTTGAAGTAAAAAACGCACAGTTAAAAACTACATCTGTTAATAACTAATCACTACCTGCAGTTAGTTTCGATAACATGAGCACACAGAAAAAGTTGTCAAAACTTGACAACATGACAAAGTTTCTCTATGCATTTCGACGCGTTGAACCCGAATCTGAAGTCAAAAAGTCAAAAATCTGAAGTCAAAGCTTGACAACTTGACAAAGTTTCTCTATGCATTTCGACGCGCTGATCCCGAATCTGAAGTCAAAAAGTCAAAAATCTGAAGTCAAAGCTTGACAACTTGACAAAGTTTCTCTATGCATTTCGACGCGTTAAACCCGAATCTGAAGTCAAAAATCTGAAGTCAAAGCTTGACAACTTGACAAAGTTTCTCTATGCATTTCGACGCGCTGAACCCGAATCTGAAGTCAAAAAGTCAAAAATCTGAAGTAAAAGCTTGACAACTTGACAAAGTTTCTCTATGCATTTCGACGCGCTGAACCCGAATCTGAAGTCAAAATTACGCCATCGCCTTCCAATTTTTTAAAGGTAAAAAAATTGGATGGTGATGGCAAAATTATGTCTTCAGATTCGTGTTCAGCGCTACAACATACATAGAGAAACATGTGTCGTCTTTGCGTCTGGCAACTACTCCCAAAAACAAAAAATACAGCGTCACAAGATTTTTTGCTATTTAGAAAAAATGGAGGGTGATTCCGCAATTATAACTTCAGATTCGTATTTATCGCGTTGAAATACATCAAGAAACATGAGTCAAGTCTTTGGGTTTGACAATTTTTTTTTTGTTTGCTTATGTCATCGAAACTAACTACAACAGGTAGTGATTAGTTATTAACAGAGGACTAATCCAGAAATTGAAAAATTAGGAGTCAATCATAGCTAGGACAAAAAAAGGGCCATGAATGTTTTACTTGAAGAAGAGGAAATAATATTATCTCAAAGATTCCGAAAAACTTAATTGATTTGAAACCTTAAAAAAGATAACAGTCTGGAAATATTATTGCTTAACAATCATGTTCCTTCTGCATGAAAGTAGTTGTAGGGGGATGATAACTTCCAAATATTTAATTACCAACTTTGCGATATTCGTACCTAACCTAACAATATCTTACAAACAAGACAGCTTTCACCGTGAAAAAAATTTCAATTTCATTTCACCGAAAGCATTTCGCAGTTTCCTAAAATTGAAACCCTGGGGGAGGGGGAGGATTTTCACTCACCGGAGGGCGACCATACGGGTGAAGCCTTTATTACGAGCAGTCACCGCGTCCCGTCAGTTGGAAAGAAAGCCGCATCTGTCCTCGAGAGGATAGGGACGTGACGATTAAGATCTGCGCTGTCCTCACAATGGGCGGCGGCCGCCTCCTCGATGAAGCGTCTTTTGTGCCGAGGACGTAATTGAGGTGGAGGCGGATTGGGTCACGGACGGAGGGGGGGAGGGGGAGGGAGGAGGACGGAAGGAAGGGCGGAGACGACGACGAGGGCGGCCTTTATTGAGACTCTGCGCAGAGGGCGTAGTTCGAAATCTCACCGGTTGGTTTGTCGAGAGGATTATGGGATGGCAACAAGTGTGGACATTACTGTAATGCGAAGTGTGGATATTGCCGTAATTACTGTAATGGGAACTCTTGGATATTAGTGTAATGGGATATTACCGTAATTACTGAAATGGGAACTCTTGGATATTACTGTAATGGGAAGAGTGGATAATACCGTAATTACTGAAATGGGAACTCTTGGACATTACTGTAATGGGAAGTGTATATATTGCCGCAATTACTGTCATGGGAACTCTTGGATATTACTGTAATGGGAACAGTGGATAATACCGTAACTACTGAAATGGAAACTCTTGGATTTTACTGTAATGGGAAGTGTGGATATTGCCGTAATTACTGTAATGGGAACTCTTGGACATTACTGTAATGGGAGGTGTAGATATTGCCGTAATTACTGTAATGGGAACTCTTGGATATTACTATAATGGGAAGTGGGGATATTACTGTAATTACTTAAATGGGACTCCTGGATATTATTGAATTGAGAAGAGTGGATATTACCGTAATTACTCTTGGATATTACTATAACGGGAAGTGGGGATATTACCGTAATTACTGAAATGGGAACTCCTGGATATTATTGTAATGGGAAGAGTGGATATTACCGTAATTACTTAAATGGGAACTCCTGGATATTACTGTAATGTGAATAGGAAAGGGCAACCGTTTTCACTTTCCCGTATACGTACGTAAATACGAAGTAATATACGTAGTATAGGGAAAGTTATGTAATGCTGCGGAAATCGACTTCGAGATTTTAAGGGAAATACATGTTTTGGGGTCCTCTGATACAGAAAAACAGTTTTTTTTCCATCCGTCTGCCGGTCTGTCAGTTAGTCTGTGAACAACACTAGCGCCTAAACCATACGTGTGATTTCTTCCAAAATGGATATTCCCCGGTCGATCTGTGCCCACTCGAGACGCAGCGATTTTGCAAAACTTTCTTCAAAATTTGGGGGCATTTTACATGAAGCCCTCCCGGACATTTTAAAAATTTTCTCAAAACGGCTCCAATTTAAAAAAAAATTAATGTAATAGTATTTTACATACGAGAATTCAATGAAAATCACAAAAGTGCATTCAAAATCTTTTTTCCTCTCTGTTTGAAAACTTGCAGCCATCGTCCTACATGTCTTTCCGATGTTGTAGTACGAAGCAGCGTCATTAGATGTGGTTGGATTGAATAACAGGTGATTCAAGATGGCGGTCCAATTATGCGGATGCACCATAGAGCAACACCGTGGAGTTATTATATTTTAATGGAATGAAGATGTGATAGCGGTGGATATTCATCTGAGAACGAAGGCTAAGAATAAGAACGCCTGTCACACGGACAGGTGTACGAGTGGTGTTAGAAGTTCAGAGAAGGAACGACTTTTTGAGTGAAGCTCTACGTCTGGGTCAGGTCCGTTGTCTTGTGACAGAGGAGTCTATAGAATCTCCTGCTGGAAAAGTCAAGATGACTTTATTCTGGGATAAGAGTGATCGTATTCTAGAACACTACATGCCCAAAGTACCACAGGGATCAGAATCAACTACTCCGATCTTCCCAACAACTATTTGAAGCTAGCAATACGCACTAAGCAAAGGAGCTTGCTGAGTGCAGGTGTTTTTTTTCAACATGATAACGACCGGCAGTATTCAGCTCGTGCCCCTATGGAAAATATCGACGTCCTACTTTTCAAGTGCCTTACACATCCGCTAAACTTGCCAGATTTGTTACCAACAGATTACCACATCTATTGTCGATTAAGGAGCGACTTGGAGGACAGGAGGGCAAGTCTCATAAAGAAAGCTCATCGGCGTGCACTGGTGGCTACAACGTCAAACAATCAACGTTTTCTTACGCGGTATGGAAGCACTTTCTATTCCAGGGGTGTCCAACCCGCAAAGTCTAAAGGCCAAAACTAAATCCTTTAACGTGGTTGTGGGCCATATTTTCGTTACTCCGACGATCCACACCTGTTTTCCTCGTATTGTTGAGCTCGGCACTTTTCTCGGCTGCTCTGAAACGTGGAGAGGGTGGGGGAATAGAACCGTGGGTGATGTCAGACCGTACTATGCGTAACGCAGTGAAATACAGTGGGAAGATATAAAATATCTGAATTTACTAGAAAAAAAATCCTTATAACTTAAAAAAATGTTTTTCAGTCACTTTTTGGAATTTAGGACAAATATACAGTATCTTTCATTGAATTGGGTTATTTAGTTTCGTAATTTTTATGTTCTTCTTTCCTTTAATGAATATTGCGAAAATCATTTTTTGCTTAGTTATTCTCCACTAAGTTTATGAATAAATTTTCATTTGTACCTGATAAGGGAGACAGAACAATCTCCAAAACATTGTCACATTACAGAAAATACAATTAGATGCTATAAAAACTTTTTGGAAGTATTTTTTTGTTGTTGTCCTAAATTGCAAAAAGAGACTGAAATCATTTAAACAGCAATAAAAATAGTGACAACCAATTTAAAATATGCATTTTATAACCTTGTTTTACATTAAATGTGATGTTGACCCCAGCAGGGTGCGTGCGTTAAGCCAACACCCCCTGAATAAAGAAAGCCTCCACACTGAGCTTGTGACGTAGTGTCATGGCGCCCAGGGTAGTCTTAGTCAATAACGTGATTTCCTCATGGTCAGTTATTTTGATAGCAACGGTGTGTTGTCATTTGAAAGCTGTGAAGATTTTTCCAATCAGTGAAGATATTCAGTATTCATTTTATGTATTGGTGGTAGCATATCAGTGATGTTTCTTCCAAAAAGCCATATAAATGCTCTGTACTAAACTGCCGTGCGCTGCACTTACAAGGGTCTAAAGCCCATGTAGGGTTCATTTGGTTTCTCAAAAAATACTGAAATGCCTCGAAAATGACCTGCTGTTCATCGATGGAATTTCAACCCTTCAAGAACGTACACTGTGAGTTAAGTATTCATTTTATTCGTAGTCATTTCCTTGTGTAAACCTTTTAGTATATTTTGCAACATGCTCCAAAAACGAGTAATACTTATTTTCTATTAGACCAAGTTTGAACTCAACTTATTACAGTGAGTTTTGCTCTTAAAATATTGCACAGTTCAAATAATAAGGCTTGCAGAAACGAACAGTTAAATAATTTCAAATATTTTTAGGTTATACATTATAGCAGAACATAATTAAGATCCTAAATCCGTTCAAATTAATTTTTAATCCGTCCTTGCTATATCCGATAGTTGTGTTATTTTTGTACTTTGCTAATTATTTTCTTGATTTTTAAATGCTTTTCCTGTTAATTATTTACTAGTATTAAACATGTTCTAATTTTTTGCAATATTTTCAGGTTTGCCATTGCCACTTTGATATGATATTGTGGGAATGATATACTGTGAGAAACAGTTATGTGCAATACGACTGGTGAAATATCATTTTCTAAATTGAGTGTGTCTCAATTAAAAAAATTGTGGGTATCTACCGTATTTCTTGACTGCCCTACCTACTTTTCCCGCAAACAAGGCGAGAAACTCCAGCAGAAAAGAAAGCTGAAGAACTCTCAACCAGTAGCTGTCGATGCTGCTAGTGTGGTTTCGCAGCATTTATAATTAACAGTTTTCTAGTATTACATTGGAAAAATTGAGGAAAGTTACAGTGTTTCCAGTTTGGGCAATTGTTAAACAAAGTGATGATCGTGTTTCCTTGAAACTATTGTGGAATCTTCATCCAATGATTTCTCTTTCGAAAGTTGTAGATAGTGCTTTGAATTTTAGTTTATACAGAAAAATGCTCTTGTGACGAAATTAAGAAATCAAGATTTCCAAGAAATATTAACAATATTAATTTAAGATTATGTTGGATATGTTTTTGATAAGAAAAATGTTTTACTGAAGATGACTTTGTGTCTGAAAATTTCTCAGGAATTTAATACTCTCCATGTAGTAAAGCAGATAACTGAAAATAAAAGTTATTTCAATTTTTTATTGGAAAAATATAACTAATTCTTGTACATAAAAACAAGTTTAACTCCATCTTCATTATACAGTACGTTGCTGTCTTTTATTTTCAATTTCATCACATGACAAAATTTTATTTTAATTGAGAGATTAGATTGATGTAGAAGTTGAAATGCCCAGCATATAGTGGCTGTGGATGTGGCAGCTTGTACCAATGTGGTTACAGATTGCTTTTTCAGCATGAAAAGCTTGCAAATGAATGCGTGCTTTTTGTTGGTATTTGTCCTAGTGAACATCATTTAGAACACATAATTAAGATGTTGACAGCAATGAATACAGTTTTTAAAATAGTGCAAGAAGATCAAAGACCAAATATTTTGTAAAATTGCTGAAAGAAAGTTGAAAAATCTGGATAATTAAGAAAGTTGACTGGATAATTTATAATTTGATAATATTGTATAGTGTTAATGTATTAATAAATGTGACTGGACTTTTTGAACATACATTATGATTTATATATAACTTACTACTTTATTATGTTTTCACTGTATTCCTTGTAATAATGTTAAATGCTTGGGGGTGTAAAGTATCTGAAAAATATGTTCTTGAGATCACTCTAAAGAACTTGAAGGTAAATGCATTCACACGAATTTCTTATGGATTCTTGAAACAAATATAGTATAAAATTTCACTGATGTGAGCATTCAATATGAACATATCTTTTGTAATAAATTTCAAGAATAGTAATTGCAAATGAAGTAAGGGTTTCTAGTATAACTGCGATCTGCGCAGCTGTCCGGTCGGACTACCGTTGATGACGTCACAAATCAGTGTGGAGGCTTTCTATATCCAGGGGGTGTTGGTTAAGCGCACCATGTTCTCGCGCGACGTGGATAAAAGGGACTTTTACTTCTGACTAAGAACCTTTCGGGGGCCACAATAAATGGCATCGCGGGCCACATGCGGCCCGCGGGCCGCCAGTTGGACAACCCTATTCTATCCGATGGCGTAATTGTATTGAATGTAGAAGAGATTATGTACAAAATTAAGGTGCTGTGTTCAGCATTTGAAGCTGGCGCGCGCGCAGCTGTACGCCGCGCGCCACGGAGCTCGCCGACGCGGAACGCTGGCCAGCGATCTAGCAAGCCTCGAGGCGAAGCTAACCCGGTCCGCGCCGCCCGTATTTAGGCGGGAGCAGGTGGCGGCCGGGGCAATAGCGGAGTAGCGGTCTGAGAATCACCGAGTCACAGGAGAGAGAGAGAGCGCAGTGGAGCCGCTGGGAGAGAGCCTGCAGCCAGGGGAGAGAGACACACGAAGAGGGGCCGCACCCGAGTCATGCGGAATACGACGCGACTGCCAGCCTGGAGGCGCCGTGCTTGGTGATGCACGGCGAGATTGCGTGCTGGAATTGCACGCGGCGGAGTCGCGCAGTCAGGCGTGTGGAACAGGAGTAGTCCTAAGTGACGCACTGGAGAGATCCGGGCTTGGACGTTAATGCCAGCCGGAAGAGAGTAACTCCCGTATATTGGATTGTATAGTGTAAATTGATTGATTGAAGGAATAAATAAATAGTTGTTAAGAGGACGTGCTTTCATTCATTGGCAAACATAACATAAGGTACAAGGAAAAACTCTCTCTTTGCAGTAAAATAGTGAAAAAAAGCAGTTTCCACTTGATTCTCCCTCTATTTTACACGTGACTGAAATAGACTATTATGTGCAAGTTAGTAAATTATTCACGAGTTCATTAGCGAAAGACTAACGAACACATAATGGCCTGTCAGCCATGGGTAATATACAATGTGTAATCTTATCCGATCGCCTTTGCAACATTTTGCGCTTAGCAGGCGGTACATTATAGGTCTTGGACGATATATTTCAGTTAACAATCGCCGTCTGTTGCGAGAAAATGGAAGATAATCCTGAAAGTATTAAAATTGAAAATGCGAAAGATCTACTGCCTTATAAATCTAAAGATATATCGTAAAAAATACGAAATTTACAAGAAGTAAAGGAGAGAAAGAAATATTAAGAACGTATGTTATGCCAGGAAGTTATATTCGTTTATTTTGCAGGGAAAGTAAGTGCCAATGCAGGTTCGTAGGAAGGTATACAAAAGTGTGTATTGTAACTGTTATTTGATGAGCATTAAGAGTAAAAGGGTTATTTCCATTACGAAATTAGTAAGTAAAATTGTGTTTCTATGTATATTTCTTCAGCTTTCAGTAAAATAATGTTTTTGTGCGCATCACATTGTTTAGTTTGCTGGCAGCAGTTTTGGTGTTTATCGTGATAATTGTTAGCTTCTTTATTACATAGCTATAACAAAGAATAATTTCACTGACTCGGGAGGCGTACGAATGAGTAAACAGCTTGCAAAGGCGATTGGATAACATAAATCCTATATTCCGATTTATCATACCATATTATTATTCACACTACGCCAGTTAATTATTATATTAGATAATCAGACAATAAAACAGTAGAAGGCCAATTAAAAATGTATTAACAACCACATACACACATAGGAAGGTAAATGAAATTAATATGAAAGTCTTTTTACAAATCTACTAGTTACACGTAGTATACTCGTATAATAACTTATAGACGTCACGTAGTATACAAAAGATACATTAAATGAAGCATTTTGTACACTGAATAAACATTAAATGAATCATTTTGCATCGCATGTAGAAATTTTGTTTTTTGTTAGGATTTAGGCGTAGGTATTTTAGGTTTAGAGTTTAGTGCATAATACGTCTTGTGTTTGCATAGATGACTAAATAACCCAATCTTGAAGTGATTTTATGACCACGCTCTGGAAAAAAAAAGTTGTTCTGTGTTTGTCTTAGGAACCAAAAACAAGTATGTCACTTTCCAACACTCGCTGAGATTTCGAGAATTTTTAACCAATCGTGTTCTATGCTTTTTATAACTTCATTCTTCATTTTATTTGTCGTTTGATCTGCTATCTTAGTTTTTTTCTGGCTACCTATTAATTTACCAAAGAGGAAGACTAGCAATTGCTTATCATTCGAGTAAGGTGACCTATTAATTTTATCTGCACCCTTCCTACGCGGACATGAATGAGATTGGTCCATTTAAAACTTCAAAGTTAAAAACACAGACTCAATGTCGATCTCATTTTCTGGTGTTTCCATTACTATTGAGCATTCTTCAGATACTTCAATCTAGTACGTTTTTCACACATACATTGCATGAGAGGGTTTATCACTCAATTGTGTAATGAATTTTTGCACTTAAAATTAAATTTGAGGTTAAAAAGTCTAAAATTATCAAGACCACACAAGCCTGCCAATTTGTGCATCTTTTCAGGGCAATTTAGGAACCACGTGTGTTCAAAAATGTTTATTAAAACAGAGATAAAAACACGTATATGTGAAGTTAACTGTGTAATAGAATAATTGTAATATTATCTTATAACAGTGATAGTGAAATGTTCCAAATACGGAAACACAAATTTTAACACTGACAAAGTTTATTCTGACAAAGGCTAACAATGTTCCGTATTCAGAACCATACATTTTTCTAATGTTCAGCATACCCAGGAAGGAAAGCCATGTCCGTAACCAGTTGTTCATTAACAACATTATTTAATGTTGTTTCTGTTGTTTGATTGATTCTTGGCGTGTCAACTATTAAGGTGATTACTCCTGTGAGTGTACTGAGTTTGGAGGTGCCAGTCATCTTGCCCCACTGGATGGTAAAATCCGGCGCTGACCTATTGTCTGTTAGCGGGTTTTTTACTCAACAAGGTATCTCCCATCAGCGGGGCATCGCCGCAGCAGGGACAAGCTCTAAGCCACCGACTGGACTTTTGGGATGCGTGGTAGTGTTGTGCATGCTAGTGTAAGCGTGTGTGAGTGTGTGTGTGTGTGTGTAAGGCGTGAGGATGGGTCATGGACAGGGAAGGAAAGATTGAGCGCGGTTCGTGACCTGTTTGTTGGGCCACTGCTCCGACATTCGCCTGGTAATGATCAGAGAATACACGGGAAACTACCGATCAGAGCAGCCGGACACTAATATTCTCCTACACATGGCGAATGAATTCGATCTAGCTATGTAGCTTGTGTCGAAAATACTGCCACCATCGGGGCTTGAACACGGGACCTCCTAATCAGAGGCACTACAAGGATATCAGATGCCTTGAGCCACCTCTCGTGGTCGCAAATAACAGAAGGCGTGGAAATACCAAGCAGACGTCACGTTTGCAACAGAAGAACATCCAAGGCTATCTCCATTTCATCACCACTTCCAATACACAATCAAGCCACATCAGATTTCTCTCTCTAAATCACTGTGTCCGACTCTCTTGCCCGGAGTTCGTTTCATACGCCTGGGGACGTCACATCCAGGTTTGTCCTTCGGCTCTCAGTACCGTAAAATTTGAAAAGTTAAAACTGGTGCAGAAAGTGTGCATTCTTGTAGTACCACTAGTTTTCTATTTCCTTCTTTTCGACTTTCGTGCTCTTCAAAGAAAGTAGTTCGTAATGTTTTTACATCAAAATAAACGTTTAATTGCCTCTACTTACATCTATTCAATTAAATCGAGTTAGTAATATTTTCAATCACAAATCTCCTCATTTTTGTGATGTTATGCATGAACACATTAAAAACCCCAATTAAATATTATTCATCGTGTGTGGTAGATTCATTTGATGGCTTCAAAATATTAAGAAACACGAAATATGTTTATTAATATTCTGATAGATTATTTAATTTTTAAATAAATGACAAACAGAAACAATTTTCTTAAAAACTATTAACCATTTTCAAGAACGTATGCATGATAATTAAATAACAAGCACATTTTAGATTTATATTATCTTGGAAAATAAAAGAAGGTTTAAGTGCTACCAAATAAAGTTTAAGTACTTTTGGAACTAGAATCTGACCCTTGTAACATTCGCTAGTGTCTACGCCAGGGCAAACCGCGCGAAATACTTGCTCTGTAGCATCAACACAGAGAGTAGGGAATTATATTGAACTACCGCTCCATAAGCACACAAAGGGAACTCACTGTAGACGAATCTCCCCCGCTTGTGTCGTCCACGCATCAGCTTCCACGCGATCAACCGAGACAGAGTCCGAAAGCTCGCTACCTGCGCCGAATCTGGCGGCCGACACACAAACCCGCACCCATCCAACCACACACTCACACATACACACATGAAGATAGCGCAACACACACACGCACCGAACCGACCCGCAGCTCCCGTTGCGACCGAAGCAAAACGGCCAGGCCTTCGACGTAAGTCCCCGAGGCAGCTTCACGGATCTTCTATCCTCCCCGGGGTGGCGACATTGTCCTCGGAGATATATCCCGCACCGACAAATCCGCACCCCCTCCCTCCCTCCCCACTCCACCCCACGCACGTCGCAGACGCTTCACAAAAGGAGGCTCAATGCCGTCGGGGATGAGGGTGGTGGGGGGGGCGGGGAGCATTGTGAGAGAGGAAGGCCAGTCCGTCATTGTCGCGGCGCCGTCTCGACCTCGCGTCAGCAGCTTTTGCCGACGCGCGCGCCCCCAACAATGAAGCCCAACAATGCCCGTCTAGGCCTCCCGTGCAGAGACGGGTAGGCGGGAAGCGCCTTACGTCAATAGTAGCCAATCAAGAGGACGGACGAGAGGTTTCCATGGCGATACTATAAGGGAAACATTAGCAACAATAGCAGTCCTAAGATGTCTGGGCCTACGTCGACGTTATCAAATGGGATAGCGCATAACCAAGTTCCTCAGTATCTTACTCTGTAATATTTGCAATTCATTCATGTTTGATTTCCCCAAACTGAGGTGGCCTGTGTCTTTCGAAGATTTTCCGTGGCGTTGTATATAAGTCATTCCTTATCAACTTTTGGGGATGGGGCCGTATTAAATTTCGCCGACGTGCGCGCGCCCGACAATGAAGCCCAACAATGCCCGTCTAGGCCTCCCGTGCAGAGACGGGTAGGCGGGAAGCGCCTTACGTCAATAGTAGCCAATCAAGAGAGCGGACGAGCGGTTTCCATGGCGATACAATAAGGGAAACATTAGCAACAATAGCAGTCGTAAGATGTCTGGGCCTACGTTGACGTTATCAAATGGGATAGCGCATAACTAAGTTTCTCAGTATCTTCTTCTGTAATATTTGCAATGGATTCATGTTTGATTTCCCCAAACTGAGGTGGCCCGTGTCTTTCGAAGATTTATCATAAAGTTGTATATGAGCCATTCCGTGTCAACTTTTTGGGGTGCGGGCCTTATTAAAGTTCCCCGACACGCGCGACCAACAATGACGATCAACAATGCCCGTCTAGGCCTCCCGTGCAGAGGTAGGCGGGAAGCGCCTTACGTCAATAGTAGCCAATCAAGAGAGCGGACGAGCGGTTTCCTTGGCGATACAATAAGGGAAACATTAGCAACAATAGCAGTCGTAAGATGTCTGGGCCTACGTTGACGTTATCAAATGGGATAGCGCATAACTAAGTTTCACAGTATTTAGTTCTGGATTATTTGCAATGGATCCATGTTCGATTTCCTCAAACTGGAATGACCTGTGTCTTTGAAAAACATATCACAGAGTTGTATATGAGTCATCCCGGATCAACTTTTTGGAGTGGTGGGTGACTTATCAAATTTCGTTGACACGCGTGCCTAAAAATGACGTCCGACATTGCCCGTCCCTGGTCCCCGTGCAGCGACGGGTAGGCGGGAAGAGCCTTACGTCAATAGTAGCCATTCAAGAGGGTGGACGAACGGTTTTCATGGCGATACAATAAGGTAATCATTAGCAACAATAGCAGTTGTAAGATAGCTGCGCTTACGTTGACGGTATCAAATGAAGAAGTGCTTAACTATGTTTTCCAGTATCATGTTCTGTATCATTTGCTATTGATTGCTATTTGCGATTGATGGAAGTGTACACTTTTCCGGTATTTTTCCAAATTGGAATGGCGTAAGTCTACAAAGGCTTATAATGCAGTTGTATATGAGTTATCCTATTTCAATTTTGTGGGAAACAACCCATTTATGCCCACTGGGTCGTTAACGACCCACTTAGAAAAATTGTTCACGCTTCGTTGCACGTGTCAAATATTTATTTTTAACAATCCAAACCCAGAAAAAACGCTTTCTAATTATTTTCTATCAAACTTTTCTTGTCTGCCGGGTTCAAAAAACTAAAAGAAGCCTAATATCATGTGTTGAAACAAATTAGTCTAAAATGATCTGGGAATAAATGGATTTCGCCGACGCACGCGCCCAACATTGTCCGTCTCTGGCCCCTGTGCAGCGTCGGTACGGGATGTACCTTAGGTCAATAGTATCAATCAAGAGCATCAAAAGGAAAGTAACATCAATTTTAACAATGATAGTTAATGTAATTATTTATCATTTGGACTGTATAATTCTAAAGAACCTGTAACAAGTATTGTACCACAGTTTCTGGGTTGATGGCCCCCATCTCAATGAGGTTTTCCGTCCAGTTTCTCTGATCCTTTGAGCAAATTCTGAGATGGTCCCTTGTTTTGCTTCTGGACATAAATGTAACTTCATTCTTTGTGCACGTCTTCTGAATTTCAGTGGGAAATATAGTTATTCAAATTATCGTTTTCCGTATTATCGCGGCAAAAAGTATTATTCTTACATGAAGAACATGATGAGGGTTAAGGGCACACAAATTGATAGTTAATTTAACTTTGAAACTATATTTCATTATATAGGAGCGAATATTTTGTCAACAAAACTTGACAAAAAACGCTTTTTCTGTGTTCAAAATTCGACTAGAATATGGTTTAGGATAGAGATCACAGAATTATGAAAACGTGCACAAATTTCACTTCTCCTCATAGCTCGTCACACACAGTTTGTAACGGTTTTGACGTAAATAAATAAATAAATAAATAAAGAGGGCGGACAACCTGTTGTCGTAATGCTACAAGGTGAAGGAGTTCTACAGTAAGGGAAACATTCGCAACAATAGCAGTTGTGAAATGACTGTGCTTACGTTGACGTCATCCTATGTAGAAAGGCTTAACTCGTCAAATGTGGGAGTGTTTCCCAGCATTTGTTTTGTGTATACAGGGTGTCCCATTTAACTTCACAAATCAAAATAACTCGAAAAATATGTGACGTACTAAAAAAGTTCAAAGGCAAAACATTAATATCTCCAAGGGGTACATCTGTCAGAACTAAAATCAATCTTCCCCGCTCACCCCTTGAGAGTGAGGTGGGAGCCAACTTTGCAATCTTAAATGGGAACCCCCACTTTTTATTGTAGATTCGGATTCTACACTAAAAAATACGTAAGTTTGGTCTAAAACATTTTTTTATCGAGAGAGACGATCCAGACATGTTCTAGACAAAAAATTAATATCTCTAATGGGAAAATCTGCCTGCCTCCAGGGTACTAGGTTTCTCCACCAGCGGGGCACCGCCCCAGCCGGGACAGGCTCTAAGCTCCTGACCGGTCTCCGGCATGTGTGGGAGAGTAGTTATGTAAGTGTAAGTGTTAGTGTAAGTGTGTGAAAGGGGAGAGGATAGGTCAGTGAAGTAGGAAAGATTGCGCGTGGTCCGTGGCCCTTTTGGTAGGGTTGGTAACAATCAGAGAAACCACGGAAAACTTCCGAACAGAGCAATCGGCCACCAGAATTCTCCTCCAGATACCGACTGTATTTGTCCTAGCTGAAAAGCTAGTGTCGAAAATACAAACACCGTCGGTACTCGAACCTAGGACCTCTCGGTCAGAAGGACTGCAGTGACATCATTGAATGCCCTGAGCCAACTCTTCCGGTGATTTTCGCGAGATTTTCTCCGTCCGCGAGTTACTGCTCCAGCCGAGACGAGGTCTAAGCTCCCGATCTGTCCCGACAGTGTAGTGCATACAAGTATTGTAAGAAAGCGGTGAGGATAAGGCAAGAAATAGGACGCAAGATCTCGCGCGGTCCATGTCAAGTATTTGCTCCGGCATTTGCCTGGTATTGCGTGGACAAACCACGAAAACAGCAGCTGATGGGCCGGAAGGCTTTAATGTGTGTTATGCGATGAAAGACACTGAGGATTGGATTTGAAAACGCAGGTACGCCAATTCATACCGTTTCCACTAAACTTTCAGGAGAAAATTGTAATGTGCTGATAAAACGCCTACTGGAATTTCGTAGTATACATTTTTTTAATCTTCCTTCTGTGTCTCTATCTGTTAATCTATTGGAGAGCGAATTCATGTGTTTGTAACTTTTCTCGTGAAATTATGTTGCTAAATTCTTTTGTTAGAGCGTTTCAATGCGACAAATCGTTGGTAAATGGGCGGTATGATTGGTATGTCGAGTACTCTCCGAATAATATTTCTGTCTGCTTGACAGTTCGGGATGGAAATGTTGACACGTACTTTTGCGGCAGATCGTTCTGCAAAACACTCGAGCTCTGGTCGGTCTTGTATCAGATCACAACAATAGCAGCAGTAGTAATAGAAACAAATCACAATGAGAGCACACAACACTAGACATCATAGAACACTCCACAGACACGACGCATAACCAATCTTGTCCCAACTCTTTAATTTTCAGATACTTCACGCTATAAAATGTATATTTTTCTTAACAAGCATCGGCAACTCTGCAATGACATCATCAGAATTCGAAGCCTCTGATTGGAACGGAACCCCCTTCCGTCAGCCACTAGCTGTCAAGTAGTCACAAAGATTATTCGGACAAAAGTAAAACAGTGCTATAGGGCTAAGGGCTAAATCAACATACAAAGTGTTCAGCATTGCAAAATTTCAGAAGTTGCTTGTATAATCTGTTGAGGCCTGTAGTTTCATAAAAATTACACTAATGAAAATAAAGTGAAGAAATGAGATTATAATGTATCATACGCTGGAATATAATGGGTTACCAGCCTGTTTGTTTTATTACTTTCCAATCATCGGTCGTACTTTCACAAAAACATTCTGATGAGGCTGCTCTTCTGACATTCGGAAAATTGCAGATTTGCCTTCTGGCTTTAGCGAAGCGTCCTCACTTGAAATGTTTCTGCCTGACCCAAGGCAACTTTCTCCGCTGTCCTCTTTGCGACGTGCTCTAATTACCCGTCAGAAGTCGTATACACTTGGCCGCGGAAACAGACGTTGTAAGTTGCTCCCATTTTCCAAATTGTGTTTCCTCGTTTCTCGTGGGCTTCTCTGCATTAATTGCATTTCAAGCCCAGAACGTGGACAGCATTTTGTATGTAAACTTTCCTGAGGATGATACCAGGGATTAGGGTTATGTCTCTTTCGTGACATGTAGAGAGCAATTCCGTTGCTCTTACGAATAAATGTGCTCATAATTGTGTGGTGTATTTTCGTTTTTGTGTTAGGCTTTTTTGGAGTTCCAATTGTCCTCTACACAGCACCTTCATCATTTTTTTACATTTTATTTCTCCCTGTTATCTTATTTTATTGTCTTTTTTTTCTTTTTCATTTTTCTCCCCTTATTTCTTTCACCTCGTTGTTTAATCTCTATGCTTCTTTGTTTTATTTCTCTGTATTGCTCTTTATTTATCTCTCTCTCTTTCTTCGTATATATATATATATATTATATATATATATATATATATATATATATAGAGAGAGAGAGAGAGAGAGAGACAGCCGATTACTTGATCTGCCAACTGTACAGTATGGCGAGGAATCTGAAAGGGAATAATTATCTATTTCTAACTATTTAACAATTTTGATTGACTAAATGAAAATCTTTTCATTTCCAAAAGAAAAAAATTCAACAATTTATTTAACAATATTTACAATTGTTTAGTCCTTAGGTCATGACCTCGTTTTAAGATATATATCTTTTGTACTGCAGTAATTATTTACCGTCTTGGTCGCCGACGCCCCGCAGTCTCTTCTCACTTGAATGTAGGCGATCCCAAGTTCCGCTTCTCTCTTCTAATCTTGCGATGTTGCCGACGCGTCCAGCCCTCACTGACTAGAATATCTACCGGTTCTTAACTGGTATTCAGAGTTCCTAGTCTTCCCCAATTAGTGGTAAAATATTAAAGTCCAAAACCGCAATATAAGAAAAAACTTTCAAAGTCCTAATCGAACTTCCCGTTGCACATCAACTTCAAGAGTCCGAAAAACTATTGAGTCTCACTCGAAAGTTACAAGTCTTACTTCACTGACGTTGATCTCGCCAGCGATCTTTACTACTCGACGACAACTATCAGAATGTCCAGTTCTCCCTGTTCTTTCGCCCTCAACGCTTCGGTATCCGTCCTTCGTTCCTCTTTTTTAAAACAAAACTACAAAATTAGACAGTCTATTCTCCCTTAGCCAATCCATTCATCTCTTATCAAACCAAGTAGCCATGCCCTCGACAGTCACTTCTTTTCAGACCAATACCAATCACACATTATTTTATCTGTCTATCTAGCCAGCGCCCCCATCTCTTCAAGGCCTGAATGCAGTTTGTTGACCTTGCCAACCACTGCGCCGGCGTTGCTAAGGCTGTATATCGCCATTTGCATACCCTTTTGTCCAGCCAATATTATTAACAAAATATTATATATTTTGGTATATCACAATATATATATATATATATATATATATATATATATATGACATTCAGAATTCTTTCAAATTCTGTCCGCCTTCATACAGCTCGTTGCGTTTATTTTGCAAATATACATTCCCGCCTGAGATATAGCATAATATTCTGGGGAAGCTCATCCTGTAGTACTCAGACCTTCAGATTGCAAAAGAAAATTATTCGACTAATGAAAAAATGCCATGTACGTGATCCCTGCAAGCCTCTTTTCATTGAGCTGGGAATCTTACCAATGCCTTGTCTATTTATTTACGAATCTGTAATATGTGTCAAAAATGACCTACTTAACGGTGTGAACATATTTTCATGCAATATTGATATTTATAATTACAACAACGCCGTAGAAATCACGGGCGTGAAGTGTCAGTATCAACAGCTCAGTACAAGAAATCAACACACAATACATGTACGTTACTTTACAACACATTGCCAGATGACATAAAACAATTAAAGTCGGTACACAAATTTAAGTTAAAAGTAAAATTTTTTCTGCTGCAAAACTGTTTCTATACAATTAGAGACTATACTGATCGTCAAAAAGAAAAATAATGTTTATTGTAACAAAACAATGATATATAATGAATTAGTTTACATTTGTATTGTATTGTAACGTCGTGTGTAGGGATCAACACCACCAATTAACAGACACGAGTGAGTATCTACAAATTTATCTACACATATTTACATAATCACTCTAAGGCGTTTTGTTAGAGCTACTCACTGCAGCCCCCTCTCTCTCTACACGCGCCCAGCGGCGGTGTACCACTTCACCGTGTTCGAACACCCACTCGTGCATAGAGCACTCCTCGCCAGCCTGGGCGGATAAAGTTTTTGCGGATAACCGCGAGGGAGTCTCCTACACTTTCTTCCCTCACGAGGCCTCACGACACAGCCTTATATAGGGCCGAGTCACATGACCTCCTACGTCATTTCTCCCACGCCTGGACCTGCCTAGCCACCGCCACCCGGCCTTGCGCACGACACCACGCAAACCCGCCACCACCCCTCTTTCTTACCTCCGGTGGGTGGCCTTTGTTTGGGGAGGCTATTTTAAGGTCCCTCATGCTCATACCTTACAAGCCCGTCTCTCTGAGCAGGAAGTCCAGCCTATGACGCTACAGTATTCATTTAAAAAAATATTTAATACGCCTGTAACAAGTAATGTACTTCAGCTTCTGGGTCAATGACACCCATCTCGATCAGGTTTTTTTCCAGTTTCCCTGATCCATTGAGCAAATACTGAGATGGCCCCTTGTTTTGCTTCTGGACGTAAATGTGGCTTCACTGTGCGCACATTTTGTTGAGCACTCCTTTTGCTTGTAGTTCATTTACCGTTGAAATTGATTTTCTATAACTGGGGAACAAACATTTTTCAAATATTTTTGTTTTTCTAAAATAATAATTATATTCTAAATTCTTGTTTCTATTTTTTTTTCTGGGCCTCAAGAAAATGTGCGCAGATAAATCTCTTTCCCCACACGTCATACACAGTTTTTGCTGTTTTTTGACAAATAAATAAATAAAAGGAACATTTGCCCACTCAAGCAGCTTTCATCAGCACGGACGCCCGAGTATTAAAAGTTTCCTCTCTTTACTTTTACAAATTCCGGGAGGAAATTAATTAAGTTATTAAATTAAATTACAATGCGTAATTATTTCCGATAACTGGAGGTATTCACGGTGTGTTGGAACGATGCTTGGTAGTGCATTTTTTATTAGTTTAACTTATCTAAACCGATCAAGCCTGCCTTGCTGACGCAGAAGCTTGTAGGGGTAGAGATGAAAGCTGTTGAAGTCAGTCCCACCTAACGATCGCGTGTTTTCTATAGGTGATTGCGGTCTTCTTCCATCACATCTGAACCGTCAACCCGTCTAAATCATATCTCATTTTTCACTCATCTGACGCAAATCACTTCTACTATCACTTGCCATGAAAAAGAGAGGACTTTATGGCTTACGGAAACATAAGTGACACGCGTAAGTGGTCTCAATTATAGTTATTTATGTCATTGCGCTTATAAACAGCAAATAAAAGACATCCTGGAAGTTGAGGCGTTGACATCGAAGCGATTGTCAAAGGTTTATACAATGTGCAACAACAGAGCAAGTTATTTGTGTTATCGTTAGTGTGTCGTTTCATATTTTCTGTAATTCTTTTTTCATATAAGAATAATATATTATTCATGGAATCTAAGTGACCTTTTAATTGAGAGGCTGAAAAATAAATTGGCGAGCTGTCAGTAGAGTTGATTAACCAGCCGAACAATTGCCCTAAAAATTCCGTGAATAATACTTCATTTCCATTTAGCAATAATTTAAAACTAGTGATGCTACAACAGCACTTACTTTCCCGTATTAGAAGAAACAGCTATGTAGTATTGAAATATTGCTCTTTATGTGCTACTAACATCTTAGCTATTATTTGAAAACGTCCAGTTTAACCAAGAAGCGTACAACTCACTGTTTCCATTTAAGTGTTGTCAGAACTATGTGAATTCTACAACTACACAAAAATAGAATACAAAAGTTTTGTAAACATGTATTAGAAAAAGAAGATTGATACCCTGGACAATATAAAAATGCATTCCATAGGTCCATGATTAGTGAAGAGTATTTTAAAACCGTGCAACAAATACTCTACTCACTACAAATGGTACACTACAATGGCATTTGGTGTGAAAACTAAATATTTTCATGCAAATATCAACATAAATTAGAAACTTATAACTCCTTTTCATACAGCTCCATCAGGTCACAACAATGACAAGTAAGTCACATATATTCGCGAGCGCAAAGTGAATTCCATTGTTGTAAACCCTGCATTGTCGCTATTCTGAGAGCTATTAATTTTTCTTTCACTATCTTTGCTCGTTGTTATCAATATTTTTGACCTATTTTACTAGAAATACGTTAATATACCTTAAATAAATATTTTGATACTACTTATTACAGGATTATTTCTATTCAGTTTCGTTAAAATTAGATAGATTTTCAAGATTTCTTAATCTAAAGAAGAATTATAGATTTGTCTATTTTAACTCAAATGGATACCGTTTTAACTCTCATGAATCTTTAACCGTTATGCAGATAGTTTATACAGACGTCACGTTGCAAGAGGCTAAATGAGTGTTTATCAAAAGACCTTAAATAAAATGATGTAAATGAGAAATACGATTTCTTGGAATCGAGATACTCATGCGTCAATTTAGGTACTTAATTTATGTACCCAATTTGGTTTAATTGTTCTTAACGGACGGAATACGGTCTGTTAAGTCCTTAAAAGACAACAATATTTCAAGAATGGCTTTTTGTTTCTCTGTTTTATTGACAGTATAACAGAATATTGTTACAAAAAGAAAATTTCGTATAAAAAATCTGTGTAGATTGCAGCAACGTCAACGGTAAGCTGTTACATCGGGGAAAGCACAATAATGGAGGTATGCATGTTTTTAATTTTCGATTGAAATACGAGTAATTTGTGGAACGATTTAGACGTCATTGATGTAACGCTCATCTTCGTCAGGCTAATATTCTGTATTTACTCAGGAAAGGAAACTTTGCTATTAATTTTTGTTTACATAATTCGGTGCATTTGATTTTGTTAATCGTAAAGCTTAATTGATCCGTCAACTAATTTGTGGAGTGTTATAGAGAAAATGGTTTCTTGCTTTATTCGAAATTACTTAGAAATTATTGTACGTACGAATCGCGATAATTAACACAATGTTGCAAAAGATACTGTTTTAATTTAAAAATAGCAAAAGGTTCTGAAACAAAATACAACCTAATTGCATGATTTTTTAGACATAGTTAGATCGTGACTCAGGTTATTGTATTTCTTTAATGATCGGCAATCCATGACCAGTGTATATCCAGTTTATTGTTATAACTAAAATCCAATAATATTATAACTAAAACGCGTTTGGCCCAATGGCATAAAGCATACAAAAAAGAACGAAGCAAACTTTGGGCACAAATAGAGGAAATATACTTTTCTGAATACTTAGCGTCGTCTCAATTGGACTTATTCATAAGAAAATTATACCAAAACTGCTATTAAATGAGCTATCATATTAAGGATAATAATATAACAAAACAAATCTTTATACGTAGGTAAATGTTTTATAAATTATACAGATGTTCGGCTGCTCCATTCATGCTACTGGGGTTCATGCAACCTGATGTCTTTGACTAATAATGTATGCTTTATCATTAAGACATTTAAACATTTTTCTACATAACTATTTGTATTAAAAATTAATAATAATAACAGCAATAATTGCAATTGTTTCTGAATATCCTAGGTAATTATTGTAATATTTACATGATTTTTGAGAAACTTCACTGCTCTTCACAACACACAGGTCTTCATTATTTTCGTATTATATTTTCCACTCCATTTCACAACAAAACACAACCCTTCTATAGAAACACGACATTAGTAAAGTGGGAATGATAACTACCATTCTCATATAAAATTCTTGTTTTTATGCATTCGTTCTGTTCTTCCTAATGAATTTTGAATTTAAGTTAAGTCTGAAGATCTCTTATCAGACGTTTCCTGAGTCGTTCACGTGCTTTATATAGCTCAGGCACCTCGTGCTCAGCACCGTTTCTCTCGACAACTTTTACACCGAAGCACTCGCATCTGAACATTCTCGGTTGAGAAGTGGTGAACGATAGAGACAGTTCTAAAGAAACCGAGATGATGAGAAAGATCTCGAATGTTCTTTGGAAAAGCAAAGCGGTTTCCTTTTCCATCTCAGACGTTCGCAGGGTACCTTGCCTTTTCAAGATCTCTCCACCTTCCTTGCAGTATTGCCAACTTTGACTCTTTGAAGTACTGCTGCAAAAGGTGTCCAATTATCGAGCTTTGAAGGGAGAAGGTTCTTCAAGTATGATCTTCGCAGCGAAACCGAAATATCCTTCAGAGGCATTTGAAAACTTCTTGAGAAGGAAATATCTTTGGAAACAAAATGCCCAACAAGAAAATAATTTTAATTAGTTACTGTGAAATATATACGAATCTGGACTTAAAGTGAGCTGTATTTTCTCAAGCTGTATATTAATAAATATTATTATAATTAATATTTTTATTATTCGCGTTTGGCCATAATTGACCACGCAACACGTGTCTCTTTTCTGAGGCCCTGTCGCATTCAATCATGGAGAGATCAACATGTGGAATTATGGAGATCAGCATTTCGGCCGCATCCGTGGGTTAAGGTAAGGATTTGCCTTGAATAATCAATTATGAGATGATATGATGATATTCTTATTATTATTTTCATTATCATTATCATTATCATTATCATTATCATTATCATTGGATAGTGGATTGGATTGGATGAAGGATGCAAGGACTAGGATAATGTTAGGTGTTAGGTGGGGTAATGGGAGGTGGGATGTGTTCGTGGGCTTTTGGAACCATCGCTGCATTCACCTTATGACCAAGAGAAACCACGAAAATCCCGGTCAAGATGGCCAGCCAAGAGATCGAACCCGGACCTTCGGATTGCGAATCCAGCGCGCTACGGACTGAGCATTTTCGTTTGGTATTAATGAATATTGATTTAATTTCATTACTAATATTGATTTTTGTGTAAATAGTGATTTTGTGGAAAATAGCAGATAAAGTAGACGTCTACAAAGACAAATATTATGTAAAATGTAATGAAATGTTCTATTAAAATTTCAAAGCTGAGGACAACTGTAAACGTTGTGTTTCAGACAAGTGCCCCTTACAGCAACTGAGTATTAACGAGCTAATCCAATCGTCGATGCCATGAATCAAAGGAAAGTTTGAAAATAAGTTAGTTACTAATGTACAAATTCGGTATGTTGTTTTCTAAAATATTATTATTATTTTTTTTAATACATAGGTAAATTTCATAGTAATGTATTGCACGTTTTAGATTTCTTATTCCTCAATACATATCCAATCCTTTCCATTTTATTACTCGTCTTCGTACCTACCTTCCCATCTTCCATCTAAGATATAAATAGCGTTTTTAAAAAAATATTCCAGAAAAAATAACTACTCTGAAGCAATTTACGCCATTATATTTGAAAATAATAACATCTTCATATTACAGAGGACATGAAGCTATCTTCTGACCAACACTGGAAAAAGTTTCGAAGTTATTGGTCTCATGATGCGTCTAATATTGAAGGTTAGATTATATAGAAATATTTATTTTGTGTGCTGCTTGAATGTGGTAGTACTACTTGCTTTCGTTAAGCAACTATCCCAATGTCATATTTCTTCAAGATCAAAACGAGTTTTTCACAACGCCATTTGACAGTTTTCATTGTTTTAAATGTTAAAGTTCGAACATTGTTCTTTTATTAAGAAAATTTGCGTTTTAACAGCATAAAATGAAAAAGCAACCTCTATATCGTTTTAAAATCTCTAGAATAATTGCAGAGAAATTTTAGAACAATAGTGCCTAAAACGTGTACTGCGTAGAATAAAAAAACAGGATTGACCCGATTTCAGCTATGGATGACAAGCGGGCTTACCCCTCTAAAACGGGTTACTTCAAATAAATGGAGAATATTTTTGACAGTATCTTCGTCGGTTGTTCGATTTGCTCAACAACTAAAAGCGCTCAATGGTATTATTTTTTTTTGAAACTGTACTGCAATATACAAAATATTACAGAACAAACGCCGCGCCTTGATCTGGACGGACGGAGCTGTAATATACAAAATATTATAAAACAAACGCTGCGCTTAATCTGGACGGTCGCGGTTACTAGGTAACGAAGGTTGTTGACGGGCTAGAAGGGGGCGCTGGAAGAGAGAGAGTTGGTGGTTGACGGGCATCCTGGTGGTAGCGGCGCGTATATAACCTGAATTATTAAAGTTGGACATCGACGCGAATAGGGAGGACAAATTGTGGAACTAGTGTGCAAGAAGTGAGCAGCAAGAAAGAAGCAGACGGATTTTCGGCGCGGAAGTCAAGGGGCTACGAAATGCGGGGCCATCGTTTCACAACGCCAGACAATTTGGTACAGTGAACTTAATGCATGAAATTAAGCAAGAGAATTTTTATATTTTTAATCTCAAATTCCATTCTTAATAAACAAAATTATTGTTGTGCCACGTTGTGTGTAATTCCTTCGGGACATAAACAATTTCAGACTTCCAGGCTTCTCTGTATAGAGGGCAATCCAGTGACAACCAGCCTGCAGGTAAGCGTGCAGGTGTGTCAACATATAGATCCCAATGAACTGAGCTAGTAAATTAAATTAGATAAAATAAATCATTCATTATTTTATCACAGTGGCGACCAGCCTGCAGGTAAGCGTGCAGGTGTGTCAACATATAGATCCCAAAGAACTGAGCTAGTAAATTAAATTAGATAAAATAAATCATTCATTATTTTATCACAGTGGCGACCAGCCTGCAGGTAAGCGTGCAGGTGTGTCAACATATAGATCCCAAAGAACTGAGCTAGTAAATTAAATTAGATAAAATAAATCATTCATTATTTTATCACAGTGGCGACCAGCCTGCAGGTAAGCGTGCAGGTGTGTCAACATATAGATCCCAAAGAACTGAGCTAGTAAATTAAATTAGATAAAATAAATCATTCATTATTTTATCACAGTGGCGACCAGCCTGCAGGTAAGCGTGCAGGTGTGTCAACATATAGATCCCAAAGAACTGAGCTAGTAAATTAAATTAGATAAAATAAATCATTCATTATTTTATCACAGTGGCGACCAGCCTGCAGGTAAGCGTGCAGGTGTGTCAACATATAGATCCCAAAGAACTGAGCTAGTAAATTAAATTAGATAAAATTAATCATTCATTATTTTATCACAGTACAATCTGTGGAATATTGTGGGTGGGCGTTGAAGTGCTTTCTTATCCACAGAGTACTCATTGGTTCTATCGGCTAAGAGAGAATACTTTACGGTGTAAAAAGTCTCCTACATTATTACAATAACAAAATATATCTAAGACTCTTCTGAATTTGGCAGCAGTGTGATAATTAATCAGAAGTAATAAATTTCAACTTCCGCTCTTCCAAGACTAACCAAAATCCTAGCATTCAATTTTCATCAAGTCGAGGTTCTCTCAGAGTCACCAGTCTTCATGCAATTTTGGAATGAACAGAGACTCCCGCGAATGTCAAACAGTTGTGTACCGCAACACGACCAGCCAATTTCCTTAGTAAACCTTGGAGTCTGTTCTCCTACCGGCGTCTGAGACGCAATTTGCATAACACTTGTGGTTTGCGTGTTGCATCTACAACTACAGGAATCTCGTTACATAGAAGATGCGTTGGGTACTTAGAACGAATTGGATATACTGCTCCAAACGCATAGAAGCTGACGTAAAGGACAATTGCAAATCAAACTCAATTTCAAACGCTACTTTCCGTGGAACACATCTTGGTTTTGTTTACAGTTTTGGAAATTTGTGACGAAGAACATTAACTTTAAATTTAGCTTATTCAATTTATGGTTACGCACTAATTGCACAGCACTCGTAAACCTATCTCTTTCTCCCTTTCCCTTCCTATTGCTCTTCCTTATTTCCCTCTCCCTACTTAATTCTCTTTAATCACCTCTTTCATTCCCTCCCTCTCTCTATTTCACAGATTATTGTTGCACCTTTCACTCTCTCTCTCGCTCTCGCTCTCTCTCGCTCGCTCTCTCGCTCTCGCTCTCTCTCGCTCGCTCTCTCGCTCTCTCTCGCTCTCTCTCGCTCTCGCTCTCGCTCTCTCTCGCTCGCTCTCTCGCTCTCTCTCGCTCTCTCTCGCTCGCTCTCTCGCTCGCTCTCTCGCTCTCTCTCGCTCTCTCTCGCTCGCTCTCTCTCGCTCTCTCTCGCTCGCTCTCTCGCTCTCTCTCGCTCTCGCTCGCTCTCTCTCGCTCTCGCTCGCTCTCTCTCTCGCTCTCTCTCTCTAGCTCTCTCTCTCGCTCTCTCTCTCGCTCTCTCTCTCGCTCTCGCTCTCGCTCTCTCTCTCGCTCTCTCTCTCGCTCTCTCTCTCGCTCTCTCTCTCGCTCTCTCTCTCGCTCTCTCTCTCGCTCTCTCTCTCGCTCTCTCTCTCGCTCTCTCTCTCGCTCTCGCTCTCGCTCTCTCTCTCGCTCTCGCTCTCGCTCTCTCTCTCTCGCTCTCTCTCTCGCTCTCGCTCTCTCTCTCGCTCTCTCTCGCTCTCTCTCTCTCGCTCTCTCTCTCTCGCTCTCTCTCTCGCTCTCTCTCTCTCGCTCTCTCTCTCTCGCTCTCTCTCTCGCTCTCTCTCTCTCGCTCTCTCTCTCTCGCTCTCTCTCTCTCGCTCTCTCTCTCTCGCTCTCTCTCTCGCTCTCTCTCTCTCGCTCTCTCTCTCTCGCTCTCTCTCTCTCTCGCTCTCTCCTGACTTCTCAATTTATCTTCGAGCCATTTCTGCCGTCGGCAGACGTTTTTTCAATTATAAGCAGTTATACCAAATAAGATTATTTTAACTACCAAATAATTTTTACAACAATATTTCTGTTCTCAAAACGTGTTGTTAAATGTACGAGTTCTCAATGATTTACTTACTCACTTAAAAGGCTTCTCTTTAAAACATGAAATGACGCTGCTTTGTTATCTAATGTTTGCAGCAGTTAATGTACACTCAGAACATTATACATAATAAGGCGTTAATGCAGACGCGTTGTCATTAACAGGCGAATACCAATTGGGGGATAAGTTCAACAACGAATATTATTAGCCCAAACGTATTTTTTCTCTATCTTTGTTTAAATAAGGCGTTACTGTTTAATCTTTTAGTTTTTTTATTAAATCCTTTCTTAATCATTACTGATAATTTTTAATAAGTTAGAATGCTTCAATCTTAGTTACAGATAACACAGCTCATTAGTCTCATATAAAATACATATTTATTTATTTAAACTCTTGAAACTATATTTGTTTTACGAGGTTTCGAGGTGTAGTTGACCTCATCATCAGACTTAAGGCAACTACGTTCACAATAAATATCGCCTCATATCAATAGCACATTAAGAATCTAAACAAGAATTACTTATTAGTAAAAGTCACAATACATAATATCTATGTTATATGCGACTAATGAGTTATATTATCTATATGATTGAAGTATTCTAACCTAATAATACACTACATGAGAATACAACAACTTAAAAATACTTGATGAAAAGACTTTTTTATTTCAACATTATCGATTGTTCACAACAAAGTTAGAAACCGTTGCCAAACATAATCACTTCGTGGAAAATCCATTATTCTCTTACAGCTGTGCTGACATACTAAAACAAGGTTGGAACGTTTTAATAGATGTCGATGTAGGTAATAAATGTGCAACCACAGTCACAAAGTGAATGATGGATTAGTTCTTAAAAACAAGAAACGACGTAACCATCTGTCACTACGCGTCAAAAACTGCAAGTACAGTTCAAAATATGTAGTATCTCGTGTCATATCTCAAAACCTGTAAATACTTTAAGGCAAGCGGGCAGAAAACGATTGTAATATCATTCTAAATACGTGTATAATTAGTTATTGGATATATTTGACTTTTGGGACGATTGTCCCACTTTGCCGGCCAGCTAACGACTAAGCCCATGCCTGGTCTTAGTTAATTTCCATACTTGAGGGGTGACTTGTGACGAACATGACGTATTCCCTTCCTTCACCGTACCTGCCAAATACCGCCGAATGGAATCCGGGACGACTCCAGGGCAAGTAAGCTGCACAAGAGGCGTTCTGGAGGCCACAACTAGATATTACATATACAAAATTTCATTCACTTACATTGCAATTTACAAGCTACTCAACTATTTTCCAGGAATGGGAATAAGAGGTCAGATGGGAAGGACAGACCGCTTTCTGATGAAATAGGAAATATAGAGCCTTTTTAAATTCTTTAACGGTGGAGTGGCTTTAGAAGTGATCTTTTTCTACTCCTTTTCACATAAATTACCATAAAATTTAACACGAACATTTGGATGAAAAATTTGAAGAAACATTAAAGCTAATAAACAGTGCGGTGATACGTTTGTGTGAAAACTATACTGTAAGATTCATATTTTTCCTCTCCACCTTGCATCTCTCCCCGTCTTTCTCTCTGCCTATCTCTCTCCGTCTTTTTCTCTCACTACCTCTCTCCGTATCTCCTTCCGTCTTTGTCTCTATCTCTCCCTTTCTTTCTCTCTGTCTCTCCCTATCTCTTTCCTTCTCTCTCCCCATCTCTTTCCGTCTCTCTCCCCATCTCTTTCCGTCTTTCTCCCCATCTCTTTCCGTCTTTCTCCCCATCTCTTTCCGTCTTTCTCTCTCACTATCTCTCTCCGTGTCTCTTACTATTTCTCTCCGTTTCTCGAGCCCCCAGATCCCCGCCCCCAGATCCCCGCCCCCAGATCCCCGCCCCCAGATCCCCGCCCCCAGATCCCCGCCCCCAGATCCCCGCCCCCAGATCCCCGCCCCCAGATCCCCACCCCCAGATCCCCGCCCCCAGATCCCCGCCCCCAGATCCCCGCCCCCCAGATCCCCGCCTCCCAGATAACGTGCACCCAATTCCCTCCACCCACTTCCCCGCACCCACTTCCCCGCATGCTGCCCCTGACGCCCACCTTCCCGCACCGCGCACCTCGATCCCAACTCCCTGCTCACCAGAACCTTGTGCCTTCCACCCAGCCCCTCCCACCTCCCCTCCCGGCTCCACCCCGGGTGGCTCAAAGGGCGAGCCGCTGAATGGGCGGCTGCCGCCAACTTTATGCTCGCCCTCGCCCCCGCCCCCCCCTCCAACCTTACGCCCAACGCCCGAGCAGATCCCCGACCCTCGCTCGCTTTATCCAACCCGTCCCTCGTCCCGAACCTCTCTTTGCTACAGTCGCCGCCGGCGCCGCTACCACCGCTCTACCTTCACCTTTCCCTGGCCTTCGTCCTCGTCTCGCCCCAAGCATCCACGCCGTCAGCTCGCACTGTGCACGACGTTGGTGACTACGGGGACATAAACTCTACCTGGCATCGCTCCGTTTAACACAGCAGAGGAGAACCTTGACGGCACAAGTCACAAAAAAAGTTAGTTAAACGCCATATTCGAGGAGGCCTCTCATTTATTCACTGTAACATTTCCCACCATTTCTTTCGTTCGTCTCGCAAATAGCAATCATCCATTTTCTCGCCTTTCTGCCTACGTATTAGGATGAGAACATAGTACATCGGAGTACATTAACATCATCTAAAGTGAATGAAAAATAAGACAAGTATCAATTTCTTGCTGAATAATTATAAACTGTCCTACAGAAAGGAGTATTCCAAATTTCAAAGTTCTCCCACAATGTAATGCAATATGATGGATGAAGGTAGTTGGAGGCTGTGGGAGAGGTTTATTTTTCCCTCGAAACTTTATACCTTTTTATTACAACCACCAATTATGCGTGAACCACCGAGTATCTACAGGGAGTTTCAGAAAAAAGTGCAGAAACTCCGAGGACAGGTGGTACAGGTTAAGTAAAGTCTTATGTTTCTCTCAACTTGAAATACTCGAGTGTCGAGCACAACGTCATGTCCCGTCTTTTTAAATCTGGAGTCCACCGATAAAAACTTTTTTTGACACCGTCTATTAGCTCTCTGCGTTTATGGACTGCGTTGTATATCTTAAATATCCTGATCAGATAAAATCAAAGTAATGGTGTTTGATGGCGAAATTCTATGAGCTTCAAATGACGTTAAATTATAAGTTCGGTTCTAGCCTACGACAATGACATTTATGTCATGGCTAGGTATAACGGTGTTGAAACAAAGGTGAGCAATGGCGAAAATTAGATTTTTGTACATTTTTATTCAAGTATTCTTTGGTAACCATTTTGAAGCTTGCAGACCATCAAGGTAGTTTAGAGCCTATATGGAAGCCTGTAGGTCGATAAATTGGGTTCCTACCCCCTAAGACCTACCGCGAGACACGGAGAACCCGTCATTAATGATATCAATTTCAAAGCAACTGGCTCACCAATAGAGACGATTGAGGACATATTTGATAGAGGAGTCCTCAAAATAGGTGATTGAGGCCCAGTTGATAGAGGAAACTCCGATGGAAATGGTTTGAAAATTTGGGAAACCCGTTTTACTTTAAAAGATGTATTAAAGAAGGTATAAATTATATAATTTTTATTGTAATATATAAACGTGTTTGTAAATAAAAAAATACGTTGATTTTTTTGTTTTTTTAAATTCCAAATATGCATTTAATTAAGTTTAATTAAACCTAGATTTGATTTAATGTTTTATGTTATGATTTAAAATTGTTTTATCTCGTTAAAGAATAATGGCATTGGTATACTTTAAACCAGAATAACGGGCATAAAAGAAAACGCACCCTAATAAACCTACGAAGTTTGAATATACCTTCTGTGTCGTGTTCGCCGGTCAACCTTAGCAGTTTGACCATTGCCAATTCCCTGAGAATTAAAATTTAGTCGAGAAGAATGAAATGCGATTTTGTGTTTTTAGTAGTGATATAATTTAAATATTTATGTACTTATATATCAGTTTTTCAGTCATTTCTGCAATTAAGTGTTCTCATCATTATTAATTAGAGATTTTATTAGTGTGCCAGTAGTCGTCCCGATTTAGGTTAATATGTGAGTTTGTGTCTAATCTGTGTGAAATTATAACACCTGAAATACACTATTAGTTTGTATCTGTAAATCTGACTTCAAGACACATCTCAAAGGTCAGAATTTGTTTTCAATCTCCATTCAACTAGAAAATATATCTAAAGTGTCCCAAAACCAAAGACAAAAATCAGAGACGCAAACACTAAGTTCGAGAAGAGTATGAAAAATGTCTGCAATGGACTTTCTACAACACTATGTTTGAAAACGTTCTAAATTTGGCATTGATAGAAAGTTTGTGGAAATTTTTTGAAAGATGTGAAAACGTGACCGGTTGAGGGCAGTTGAAACCAAAATAAAAGACGCACATTCTATCCAATTTTCGCCACGTATCTCAGCAAGAATACATATTTCTGTACAAAACATTCCTGCAAAAAGACAATTGAGAATATACTGTAGTGTGCAATTGAAAACAATCCATATATCATTTTTATGTTAATACTCGTACATCATTGACTTCTCAATGTCAACCGAAACCAGACGCAATAAATAAGAAAGAAAAACAAGCATTCAAACTAGTAAGAATTTTCTTTCTCAAACTGTCGTTTGCAAAATATACAAAGAAATCAAACATCTTCAAAAACTTAAAATTAGTAAAACAAAAAAATCAACTTTCAACCTCAAAATCTCAAGCAACTTTCTTAGAGAATGTAAATAATAAGCTGGAAACAAATTCGTAGAGCTGTATAAAGTTTTACCTTCTAAGCCACCCACTGTGAGCTCACTTCTCCTAACGGTCCGCGCAAGCGGTCCGCCCTCTGTGCTCTGCCCCGCCTGAATCGCGCCTGATTATAGAGGGCAAGTGCGCGGCCGGCCGACGGCGGCGACACCGTCGCTCCGATTAAAAGCGCGTCCGCAGGGGTGTGCGTTCCGTGGACGCCACCGGCGCGCAGCCCCTCCCAGGGACTCCTTGCACATCACTGATATAGAAGAATTCACGTATGAACAAGCAAAAGTGACAGTTCGCTAAACAAGTGAACATCACTTCATTTCGTTCTGTTTATTTCGCTAATCTAAAGCGTCTTTTATAGGCTATTCTGACGAAAGTTGGTATTTATTGATTTATGTTAACGAGTGTTTTACGTGTTAGAAATGTAAAAATTATTATAAGTATTGTATATTCTTATGTTGTAGGTAAAAATGTTTATCCATATTTGTTTGAATATGATTGTGAGTGAATACGTGCAGGATGGTGTGTATGCGAGTGTTCCTATGCCTTTGTATGATACGTATGTAACCGTGTGTGTTTGTATGTATGAATGTTGGTGTAATATGTAAGTAAGTTTATTTACTTAAATGTTTTGTAAATATGTAGTTTCATTTGTTGTATATGTACGTAAATGCATTTGCATGTTCTAGGTAATGAAGATAATTTGTTTTTATATTGATTTTATATATTGTTTTTATTGTTAATTGTGTTTTGTAATTGTAAATGTACATTTATGTTTCTGTATTCTGCCACCGGGCAACATCAGCCCAATTGTAGAATAAACCTTATATCTATCACGTGTAATTCAGAGAAGTACCCCCGGCCGCGGCAGCTGTTCAGAAACACGTGCACCAGTACGCACCTTACGTTCAAGACTCGGTTTTAAAATAAACATAATACTTATCACGCAAAAAGTAAATTCCATATAATGTGTATAAAAAAATTAATTTTTTTCAGAAGAGCACATAGCACTACACTTCCTAATATCAATTATTTCTCGTGGCGCACTATATTTTCGTCGGACGAGGACATCACAAAAGGAAGCGTCGAAACCATTTACAAGTTAGCCAACTGCAAACGAACGAATCGAGGAAGGAGAGTTCAATGGGATCAAGGACTCAACGACCACAGAACCTTCGGTTATGTTGCCAGCACTAGCTGTCAAAATTGCTTGTTCTTTCATGAATCTCTCTTTACGAGGAGCCTTTGGACCCACTCACGCCTGCGGACGACGGAAGGGATGGAAATTCGTCCCTTGGGTTTAGACACTTGGGTATAGACACTTGGGTATAGACACTTGGGTATAGACACTTGGGTATAGACACTTGGGTATAGACACTTGGGTATAGACACTTGGGTATAGACACTTGGGTATAGACACTTGGGTATAGACACTTGGGTATAGACACTTGGGTATAGACACTTGGGTATAGACACTTGGGTATAGACACTTGGGTATAGACACTTGGGTATAGACACTTGGGTATAGACACTTGGGTATAGACACTTGGGTATAGACACTTGGGTATAGACACTTGGGTATAGACACTTGGGTATAGACACTTGGGTATAGACACTTGGGTATAGACACTTGGGTATAGACACTTGGGTATAGACACTTGGGTATAGACACTTGGGTATAGACACTTGGGTATAGACACTTGGGTATAGACACTTGGGTATAGACACTTGGGTATAGACACTTGGGTATAGACACTTGGGTATAGACACTTGGGTATAGACACTTGGGTATAGACACTTGGGTATAGACACTTGGGTATAGACACTTGGGTATAGACACTTGGGTATAGACACTTGGGTATAGACACTTGGGTATAGACACTTGGGTATAGACACTTGGGTATAGACACTTGGGTATAGACACTTGGGTATAGACACTTGGGTATAGACACTTGGGTTAGACCCTTGGGTTAGACCCTTGGGTTAGACCCTTGGGTTAGACCCTTGGGTTAGACCCTTGGGTTAGACCCTTGGGTTAGACCCTTGGGTTAGACCCTTGGGTTAGACCCTTGGGTTAGACCCTTGGGTTAGACCCTTGGGTTAGACCTTTGGGTTAGACCTTTGGGTTAGACCCTTGGGTTAGACCCTTGGGTTAGACCCTTGGGTTAGACCCTTGGGTTAGACCCTTGGGTTTAGCCATTGGATTTAGCCATTGGATTTAGCCATTGGGTTTAGCCCTTGGGTTTAGCCCTTGGGTAATGGCAATGCCCTTTTTACTTTCTCGTATTCTACCCACGTAGCATTGAGATAATTAAATAGTTTTGCAGCGAAAAAGGGCCATTTTTTGCAGAAAAAATTGGTTTAGGACAAAACATCTTTTTCACATCCGTCCGGTCGACCGTCCATCAGTGAAAATAACTAGCTGTAACTGTAAGTAGAATTTTCACCGTAACTGACATTTTTCGATTTATCTAATGTCGTGGCCCAGTGAATCCACTACGGATAATTTATTTCTTGGAGGTATTTTACGCAAAGCCTTACGCATTTTCAATTTTTTGTTCACTTAGAGGTTAGTAACCCACTGCCGAACTAGTGCAATACGTAGACGTATACACAATGTTTCTTTTATTGCAATAAATGTCCGAAATATGATGATCACTGCATGTTAATAGCAAAGTTGCCAAATATACTGTCTTCATAGTTTTGAATTTTATTTAATTTTTATTTAACAGATAAAATTGTTCGTGTTTGTGTGAGGTAAAACTACAATCTGTGCACATTTTCTAGAGCTGTGAAATGACTTATCCTTTCTTTACTTCACAAGTTAAATTATGATTACAAGTATCAACTGGCTATTTTGGCAACGTTTGTTAACAAATTTGTAATAATTTTTGATAAAGATTCCAAATTATTACGTTTTCAAAAATACATTGTTTAGCATCTACTATGGCTTTATGAGCGTCATTCTCCACAATAATTATTTAAATTTATTGTAACAAAATTTACTACTTTCAACAACTCTCCAAACCTAAATTTGAAATAAGTAGACAGGTTACGAAAAGAATCGTTATTAGGTTCCGTTGAAATAGTTTAGGGTCGTGATACAGTTTAATAAGCAGTAATTTTAAATTAAATATACATTTCATTCTGCTCTGCAATAAAGAATTATCATTAAAATACGTTACACCAAAACCCTCAATAAATTATATCCTAATACTAAATCCACTATTCAACTATCGAAGGTTTCCTATAGGCTTACTTTCGTATTTTGTTCGTGATTGAAGGGAGCTCCGAAAGTACCCATTGAGATCATCTCAGCTATTTTAGACTTCACGGCGTAGTGAAGAGGAACGATTCAGGTTTATAGAGTGATGCCTGAATCATCCTCATCAGGCATAAAACACTTTGAGGATCAACCGACGTCAAGTGTTAAACATTTCTCACGCACATGTCCCTTCCTTTACCCAGACGCACCGGGAATGAGAGAACATTCGAAAAGGTGAAAAGTCTGGGAAAGCGAAACCATGCCACAATAAACCGTCGCCCACGCGTATCATGTAAGTCAACAATTTTCTCAAATTTTTTAATGAATGCAAATTTAATACATTTTAAGACGGAAACCTTGACTTTTAGATAATTTAAGACTAAAAGTTGGCAAAACTGTACGTTTTAACGCTCTATAGAAGAAAAAAGAAACGAAGAAAGTTAATGTACCGTCTCTATAAGAAAGGAAACCTTTTATTTAATTATTACGTTAATTTAATTTCAATTTTCTTATATACCATTTGTTTTAGGCAGAAGTTCGTTTAAGGCTATATATAAACACGTATAAAATGGCACTTCTAAAAAAGTAACAAAACCGTTTTATTTTGTGCCTACAGTAAAGATTGAGATTTTTGACTCTGGTGGTTTTCTCAACAGAGCAGATCACCTCCCTGATAGCAATTTTATGAGCTGAAACCTTCAACCAATATTATTAAGGATTATTCCGGAAATAATCGTTAGAGCAGTGGTGTCAAGGTCTTCATCTGGTGGCAGTGACACGCGTCATGGCACCGTAGCATGCCACGAGCTTCTCTGCGCTACTAGCGTCTGGAAAGGGAACTATTAGTAACCCCGTCATTTTACAATTGGGATGGCGTTATCTCTGGCGTGGTAATGAACTGCGTGGAGGGGGCGATTTCGTAGTGGCACTCGTGCCACGGACTTCCGCCCGTGGCATCGACCTTGACAACACTCCTTTAAAGGGTGGCAACAACGGTGTAGTACAGAATACAGTAGGTAAGGCAAATAAATATAAGAAATATTCTATTGTTACCTAATGACAGATATTGAAGACAAATGTGAAATAAGAGTCTTGTTAGGAGAGTGGAGGTTGGTCAGGGCTCGGATTCTAATGACATGTCATTTTTCATTGGTGCTTTCTGGACGGAGCTAACTTGTAAATTAATGGTTGTCACGACATATAGGTGTTAGAAATGTATAGTAATTGGGCCATTTTTTGCCATTTATAGGTCATTTTGGAACCTTTGCGCATGTTTGTCATTTTTACACATTTCGTTTGCTTTTCGTTTTTTTATTAGTGAATATTTCATGAATTTACAATGATACTCTAAGGCAGTGTTGTCATGGCCAATGCCACGAGCGGGAGCCTGAGGCACAAGTGCCACGACGAAATCGCCCCTCCACGCAGTTCATTACCCCGCCACCAGAGACAGCGTCATCCCAATTGTCAAACGGCGGGGTTACTAATAGTTTCCTTTCCCGACGCTAGTTGCGCAGAGAAGCTAGTGGCATGCAACAGTGCCACGGCGCGTGCTACTGCCACCAGTAGAAGACCTTGACACCACTGCTCTAAGGCAAAGTTTTTATTTTATCATCAGTTAACGTCGAAATTCACTACGCAGTGGACTGTTGTTGAACTCTTAAAATTTACTCGGATCTTCGGTAATTTCCTTGGCCTTTCAAAACTGACGGTTGGATGATAGGGGCTAAAGATTATATTCCTTCCTAAAATAAAGACTTTATATTCAGTATATTAATAAATTTTATTTAAATTTGTGAAATTCATTGAATAAATAAGATTTTCTTACACGTTTTTTTACTATTTTTAAAAATTCAGGCCATTTCCCCCTTATTATTGTCAAATTATAGATCATTTTCCTTTTATTTGTAAGTCATTTTATACGTCATTTTCAAAGAATTTTCAGGTCATCAGAATCCGAGACTTGTTGATGAGTTATGATTTCAGAAGTGACTGCTCCTTGTGAAAAGATTTAAATCCTTTTTAAAAATTGTATGTCAGTTTCGTAAAAGAAATTAATCGGTTCTAGGGTAAGGCCATTGTGGAGTGTCTCTTTGCTGACAAACTAGGGTGCACTATGTTTGCGTTAAAGTAGCGGTGCCGGCCACTCAATATCGTGAAAGTCAAACACTTCAGAGTGGTCACCCCTGCATTGTGGAGACTCGAGTGCCGAAAAGGAATGAGCAAGAGTGAGATGGAGAAACGAAATGAAAGAGGACACCGTTCCGGGCTGCGGGGAATACCATCTAGAGATAGATTGGGCACGAGACTTATGCAAATTGAAAACGAATTGCTCCGCTGCGAAGAAAGACTGCGTCAAAAAAGAAATGAATAAGAAAGATACAAGAGGTGTGGGGTAGCGGCTAGAATTAACGTGAATGAGCAAAATTAAGAGAGCAAAATGAAACTGAGAAAGAGAAAATAAATGAAAAAAAATAAAAAAATACTTTTTTTGTTCCGGTCTGCTCATTCGCTTTTATGTAGTCACTACCAGACGAAAAGATTGTCACAATACTTTGGGTTTTTATTTATCTTTTGAAATGAGGCTTAACTTTGTTATTGCCTGGAGGCAATTAAAAATTTGCCTCCGCGTAAGAAAATAGAAATTTTCCTTGTCACATCTTGTATCAACGTAGCTGAATTTTAAATTTTATTCATGAGACGAAAATGACATTTTGTTCCATGAGAAGTGATGCAACTCATTCGGTTGAAACAAACATAAAAAGAGAAACGGACGAGTCATGTTGTAATATGTGTGTAATTTAAGATATGGTGTGTTAATAGAAAAATTTAATTTGCTAATAATATAAACAATATTGAATTCATTATTTACATTTTAAATAATGTTTTTGATAGCATTTTTATAATTTTATTATTTACGACAAAATAGCCGTCATTTCTGCATTAGATATTTAGATCAATTAAATACCTTCAAAAGTTAATTTTATTGTAAAGTAAAATATCTTTCTGCGTTTTCCTCTACCTCAACATCAATTCACATAATTCCCTACTCTCTTATATTTAAATGATCGTGTTTATCTTTTCTATTTTTCCTCCCTTTAATAGAATATGAGGGAGAAAAGTAATGGAAAAAACTAAACAATACGATCTCACATTTTCTGTCCCGTAAAATCCGTGTTTTAGGTTCTTTTGAACTGTAACATCGCACTGAGATATATTGGTGCTATTCTAAAGGCAGCTCAGACTGAAGCAGGTGGCGAGAATCTACTTTAATGTTTTAATCTCTCTTTAAAATTATTTCTTGTCCCTATTCAAATGAAAAATATTTATATAATTAATTAAAACAACAAATCTGTACAAATTCAAATGAACAATAGTTGGAGAAATCGAAACTGACACGGTAGAAAAGGAATTTCTGCTTTCACTGAGAATCATTAAAATAGTCAGAGATTCAGAAAGAAAACGAAGATTTCTAAAAAACATGAGAACCCCTTAGCAAATCATTTCCCTACGTAGAAATTAATATTTCATTTTTCTTTTACGCGTAACGAAATTAATTTCCCTGCATATCTAAACAAAGTGAGGTGTTAATTTTGTAGTCGCCTGCCGCAATGCGGATATACGACATCTCCTTGAAAAGTAAGTGATAATATGAATTTAGGGTCAGAATTTCGGCGTCACAATGGCAATCTAGCGTGGCGTTACGGTGAAATACTGTCAAAATTGTGTGTAATACACAAGACCCTATGTCTGATTTTGCTAGATTTTATTGATCAATATCTTAAAGTATATCAAGCTCGAAGTCGTGGTTAATAGTTTCAATTAACGTCTAATTAAGTTGAATTGCAAGTAAGCTTAATTGTCATTATTATCGTTATCATTATTATTATTATTATGTTCCCGTAAGTTCAAACTAAACATAGAGGTTACTTCAATACAAAGCCTACTCCAGGTGCCAATCACCCTCCTAAAAAGCAGAACGAGTTATTTGTTAGCCTCTTCAATAAAATGCGTGCACAAAATATGGGCGTGTTCCTAAGAATGCTCTCTCTTGCCCTTCTCATTCTTTTGAATGACCTGGGAGTTAGAGCAAGATATTATATTTATTTAACAGAACAAATCGCAGTGCAATAAAAACTGGCGTCACGAAGTATGTTTTTTCACCCCACAACCGGCTGACCTCAATTTCCAAACTCTTTTATTTAAGATGTTTCTCGGCCTGCTAGGTTACGAGGTTCTGGTAGCATGACATTAAAAAGAATTCGAATAAAATTGTCTGGGTTGTTTACTGAAATCGTACGGTAAAAACGGATTTGTTGGTCTTATAATATTGTACTCAGCCACAGACGTCATTAAGATTGATGAGTATTCGCCCTACTTAGAGCAAAGCAAGGCAAATAAAGTGGAATTTGAGAACGTTATAGATCTGCCCGTGGAAATACTTTAGACCCCATTGTACTTAATCATATATTCGAACTTCGCAAGAATAGGAGAATATACTTTGCAAGAATAGAAGACGATGTAACCAATACATGAATTTTACATGTTGCGGATAAGTAGTGTATTCATCGTGCTGGTAAAATTTTTCCAAGCGGTTTTTCATAATTCCGTGTTCTCAATGTCTGGTCTTGAGCTGATACACCAATTGCTTATGATTGTGACTACATTTTTCCCCTTTTAAATCACACCTATGATTGAGCTTTGATGGTATGTATCTCTTTCATTTATTATGATAAATATTATTGTTTTATTAGTGTTATTATTACAGGCTGTGGCAACCGTTTCGTAGACCGGAGATCGTAGGTTGAAGTCCCGCCAGTGGCAGGATTTCTGACCATTGTCTAAATGAGAATTCCAGAAATCGCTGCTCTTATCAGTCGCTTTTGGGTTTACTCCGATCAATTTCTCGAACTTATCGGTACAACAGTACAGTACAGTGCCGGTACTGAGATTTCAATGGGTCACAATCACATGCTATCTTTCCTCTCACAACTGGACAGAGAATATCCGGAAAAATTTCATTTCCTGCAAGTTTCTAGACACTCTGGACTTTGGGATGATACTGATTTCTCCAGCAATTTTTTTAGTTTGCAGAAAGATCATGTAGTACTTCATACTCTGTGGTGCATACTCTGGGATTGTCAATATTATAACAGGCTATTATTTTCATTTTCCCAGAAGATATCAACATAGGTTTATGCAGTGTCCAGCAAAGAAATTTTAGCTCAGGGGTATTGCAAAATGTCTGTCTTATGAACTGCTCTAACTACTGATGGCAACTAAATAGTCTATTAAATGTCTAATAAATAATATATTTCCAAACTATTGCACCTGTTAATAGAACTCAATATTACATTTTGAAACTTCTTTTGTTCAACCCTGGAATATAAAAAACGAAATGCCGATACTTTTTTTTCTTCAGTGTGCCGTAGCGATCTCGGACTAAAGGGTCACAGACTCGAGTCCCACCTCGGGCATGGTTGTATGTGTTCGTTCTTTCACTGCCTATCATCATATCGTTTCATCCTCGTGGACACCATAACGTTAAAATACAATAGTGGTCGCTAATGACCTAGAAGTTGATTCGACCTTCAATAACTAAAAAAAGCTGTCAACTTTGGAATGACGTACATTGTAATCCGTGCGCACAATCTTTCTACAGGTTCTGACTAAGCAATTGTTTTTGCCATTTCTTGCAAAATCTATAATTCCATATCTCCGTGAATATGTGTATTTTAGCTTCATTTCCCTCGTTTATTTGAAGGCAGCTGGAACGCGTTCCTCTGACTTATTATTAATGGAGCCCGCCATCCGTGTCAAGTGATACCATCTTTCACTTTCCCCTTCAATTTTCAGGACTGTCTGTGAAGCCATGCCACATTCTTCTTATTTACCGTTGTTTCATTTCTTTAAAGACGATACTTTGCAGTTTAATGACTCCCTTCTTACTTTCTTCCCCATCTTAATTTTTCGTAATACAAAAGGGAGACTACGTAAATAATAAAAATAATAATTATTATATCAATCATAACTACAATAAAAATAAATAATAAAAATAATCATAATAATTATATCAATATTAACGATAGTAAAAATAAATAATAAAAATAATAATAATATAAGTAATTAAAGAGAATATATTGTGATATACCAGAATACGATGGATTTTAGTTAATGATGTTAGTTATACATGGGGTAGATAAATGGGGATTCAATATGGCGGTATGGGCCTTAGCAACGGCGGCGCAGAGGTTGGCAAGGTCAACAAACTATACACGGGCCCTGATGACGTCAGGACGCCGGCTAGATGGCTGAAGAACCTAAGAGGGAATTGGTGCAAAAACGAATGACTGTCTGAGGTCGCGGCTACTTGGATTTGTAAGAGACGCACGGGTTGGCTATAAAAGATCAGATAGTCTAATGTTGCCGCCGTGTTTTGAAATAATAGAAGGATGGACGCCTACCGAGCCATGAAGGGTTTAAAAATGCATTAAACAGAACATTCTGACTCGGGGTGTCGTAGAGTGAAGATCGTACATTCCGTCTCTGGGTGTCGTGGAGTGTAGATCGAACATTCTGACTCGGGGTGTCGTAGAGTGAAGATCGTACATTCCGTCTCTGGGTGTCGTGGAGTATAGATCGAACATTCTGACTCGGGGTGTCGTAGAGTGAAGATCGTACATTCCGTCTCTGGGTGTCGTGGAGTGTAGATCGAACATTCTGACTCGGGGTGTCGTAGAGTGAAGATCGTACATTCCGTCTCTGGGTGTCGTGGAGTATAGATCGAACATTCTGACTCGGGGTGTCGTAGAGTGAAGATCGTACATTCCGTCTCTGGGTGTCGTGGAGTGTAGATCGAACATTCTGACTCTGGGTGCCGTAGCGTAAAGATCGTCTGTAGACAATATAGTGGGAAAGTGAAACTTGTATTTTTCTTGTAAGAGAAGTGATAGCTTGTTTTCGGACTTTGTCTTGTGAGAGAAGTGATAGTTTGTTTTCGGACTTTGAAATAATTTACCAGAAGTGATTTTCGGAGGACTTGTTCAGATTTTCGGACATTGCAGTTGGACTTCAATAGTCTACATAACCGGTGGGAGAGATTAGGAACCGGGAGCGTCGGACAAGACTAACAGATAGTTTAGGCAGTGTGGACTGGACGTGTCAGCGGCGGCGCAAGACCGGAAGAGAGAAGCGGAACTTGGAATTAACAACGGCCAAGTGAGAAGCGACTACGGAGCGTTGGCATGCAAAAACGGTAAAAAAAAATACTGCAGTATAAAAGAGACAATTTATTCAGAAGGGGTCATGACCATCTAATTAATTGTTTTAATTTAAAAGTTAAATAAATTGTTGAATTTTGTTCTTTGGAAAAGAAAAGAGTTTTTTTCATTTGTCAATCATAATTTTTAATTAGTTGAAAGCATAATTATTACATTTCAGATTCCACGCCATACTGTATAGTTGGCAGATCAGGTAATCGGCTATCGAGGCGATAGCGAGTATTTGTATCCGGACCCATCGACCTAAGCTAGCTGGATGTTTAGATAATTTTTGTTAAATCAGATAGAAAAACTTTGATAGTAATTCATGTAACCTGTTTCTGGCGCCCAAATCTTAATAAATTTGGAACAGGACATGATTACAGCCACGCTTTTGATGAGACGTGAGAATGGTATATTTCAAAATGGCGCGCCAAGTGGGGCATATTTTGTTATAATTTATAACAAAGTGAAGTACGTTAATGGAGTTATTATAAATTATAACAAAGTGATCTGATGGAATCTGAAATTTCGTGATTGACATATGAAACTAACGTGTAATTATAAGAAAGAGCCAAAACCATTTCATTGACGGTATTTGAAAGGAATTTGATAGAGAAAATTCTAATTTGTATTATAATTTAAGATGGAGACTAGAAGTAAGACAGCACGTGCCGAAAATATTGAAGTAGATAATATGGCGGATACCGGTATGAATCCCGAAGGAGATATTTCGCGAGACGTAGTTGAAATAGAACAGGAAGTAGCGGTATCTCCAGTAGTTAATACGGATTCGAGTAATTTAATAATTAAAATGTTAGCTGAAATGAAGGCAGAAATGAACGCTAATAATGCTAAATTAGAAAATAATAATGCTAAATTGGAAAATAAACTTGAAAATATAAAGATAGAAATGAATAGTCAAAAACAGGAATTTAAGAATTTTCGCGAAGCCATATGTGAGGAGATATCACAATTACGGACCGAAACAATTAGTGAATTCAGTAATATTTATTCAAAAATAGACTCATTGAATTGTCAAGTAAATCAAATACAGGAAGAACAAAAGGAATGCTTGAATAAAATGAATTCGGAAGTTGTAGCTTTACGGGAAAATGTCACCGCGTTAGAACATTTACAAACTCAACAATGCGAAAAAATGACAAACGTTGAATCGCGTTTAGAATGTTTGAATGATATAGCGCAACAACATGGCGATAAAATAGATAATCTTGAATTAAAAATGGTTGTGACAGACAACAAGGTAGAACAGCAGATACAAGAGGGGCTAAGGAGTTTTAAAACCTTGCAAGAGTCCGAATCGGAAAAACAGTTAGCTAATATCAAGGGAAAAATAGACCAATTGGAAAATGAAGTCCTAACACGCGCGCAGGGAAATGTAATAACTTCCGCATCCGCGTTGGTTTTACCAAGCTATTTGAAATTCCATGGGGATGTTAAGGAACAACCTTGGTCATTCATTTCAAAATTAGAAAGCTACTTTACGATCAACAACATTCCGGATAGGTTAAAATTACATGTTGTCGAGCAAGCAATGTCAGCGAAAGCGCATCATTGGTGGACATCTTTAGTTCCAGAACCAACAAGTTATAAAGAGTGGAAAGATAAATTTTTAAGGCGTTATTGGAATGAAAACCATAAATTTGATTTAAAGTATAAATTGATGAGTGAGAAATATAGGAAAGGCGGGGCGGAAACCATGTGCGATTTTGCGACACGCAAAATTGCAGCATTTAAGGCTTGCGAAGAAGGAATAAATAATAATGACTTAATTAGAATTATTATTCGACAGTTGCCAGTTAGTATCCAAAATTTACTATGGAACTCGATGCCCGTAGATTACGAAGATTTGGTGGAGCGGCTTAGCCTCTTTGATCGGACATTGAATGGCGACGGATATCATGATAATATAAATGGAAAGAGTAATGGAACGGGAAAACAAGCCGATAGTGATAATTGCCAAGGAAAGTATAGCTCAGAAGGGAAGGGCGAGCGGGGAAATGAGACCAAGATAGAGTCCAAAAAGTCCGGAAATGGTTATCCGCGACGATTTAAGGATGACAAGAAACACGAACATGTAGAAATTAATGTCATAGAGCAGGAAAACTCCCATTGTTCGAAGTAAATAGGCGGGTTATTTCGAACAATAAGACTGATGAGACGATGATTACAGAGTTGAATAGCATCGAGGTATCAGCGGATGATTTATTAAGAGAAGATACGGACGAACGGGCGGAAAATAGCACGTGTTTAGTGTTGAAGGGGACATTCCGGAATATACCAGTAGACGTTTTGATTGACACAGGTGCCAATGTTTGTGCGGTATCGGAGGAATTGTATAAACAACTAAAGAAAGAAGGGAATAAGATGGAGGAATTACCTACTAGGAAATTGAATATCCGTACAGCTAACGGGAGGCGCATCGAGACAAGAAGTCAGCAGATTTGGGTGGAGCTGGAAGTCCAAGGGGTGACGATACAGTTTCCTGCAATAGTTATAAAGAATTTGGTTCGTCCAATCATTTTGGGGATTGATGGCCTGAAGATGTGTGACGCCAAGGTCGACGTAGGTAACAGGAGTATATTGTTACGAACTGACAAAGGGCAACAACATTGTTTAGGGATCAAGGACCAGGAGGGTGAAGATTTGTGTATTTGTGATGTTGCGGAACTAATCGAAGAGACCAGGGACCAGATTCAAGCTGCAGCCGAGAATGCGGTCGATGAAAATGGTGTAGATGTTAGCCATTCCGTTGAGACGTTAGTGAGCAAATATCGAGATGTTTTCGAAGGTTCGAAGGATCCTGTAAAGGGATATCAATTTAAAATTGAATTAATGGATGAGGAACCCTTCAATGTTAAGCAATACCCGATCCCACATATATTTAAAGCCGAGGTACGGAAACAAATCAACGCGATGCTTGAGGATGGTATCATAAAAAAATCTATGACACCGTATGTGAGCCCGATAGTAATAGTCCGAAAGAAAGATAATAAAATCCGATTTTGTATCGATGCTAGAAAAATCAATAGCAAAACCATCGCTCGTCATGAAAAACCGCCAAAATTGGACGAAATGGGGACATATAATTACAGGAACATTAAGCCGTATAAAAGGGACGATACCCATGATTGAATATTTTGTCCAGGAATAAATCATTGTAAATAGTATCTGTATATAATAGTGTGTAATAGTGTTTGTTGTGTTGTTACGTCTATTTTGTTAGAATGTGAAAAAATTTTCAATTAACACGTGATGGATATAAGACGGAAGTAAATAGCAGGCAATAATCTATACTCAATGAGATGGTTCAAAACTATGTTGGCATATTAACAAAACAAATGTAAATAGTTTAAGGCTGCAAGATACAAGATATGTGTTGTGTAAAGTGAAAGGTGTCAGTGAATATATCGTAGTGAAGTAAGAAGAAAGTGTTTATTGTAGTCTTGTCATTTAGTTATGTTGTAGCAAACCAAATGACGCTTGGAGAGGGGAAGTTGTGATATACCAGAATACGATGGATTTTAGTTAATGATGTTAGTTATACATGGGGTAGATAAATGGGGATTCAATATGGCGGTATGGGCCTTAGCAACGGCGGCGCAGAGGTTGGCAAGGTCAACAAACTATACACGGGCCCTGATGACGTCAGGACGCCGGCTAGATGGCTGAAGAACCTAAGAGGGAATTGGTGCAAAAACGAATGACTGTCTGAGGTCGCGGCTACTTGGATTTGTAAGAGACGCACGGGTTGGCTATAAAAGATCAGATAGTCTAATGTTGCCGCCGTGTTTTGAAATAATAGAAGGATGGACGCCTACCGAGCCATGAAGGGTTTAAAAATGCATTAAACAGAACATTCTGACTCGGGGTGTCGTAGAGTGAAGATCGTACATTCCGTCTCTGGGTGTCGTGGAGTGTAGATCGAACATTCTGACTCGGGGTGTCGTAGAGTGAAGATCGTACATTCCGTCTCTGGGTGTCGTGGAGTATAGATCGAACATTCTGACTCGGGGTGTCGTAGAGTGAAGATCGTACATTCCGTCTCTGGGTGTCGTGGAGTGTAGATCGAACATTCTGACTCGGGGTGTCGTAGAGTGAAGATCGTACATTCCGTCTCTGGGTGTCGTGGAGTATAGATCGAACATTCTGACTCGGGGTGTCGTAGAGTGAAGATCGTACATTCCGTCTCTGGGTGTCGTGGAGTGTAGATCGAACATTCTGACTCTGGGTGCCGTAGCGTAAAGATCGTCTGTAGACAATATAGTGGGAAAGTGAAACTTGTATTTTTCTTGTAAGAGAAGTGATAGCTTGTTTTCGGACTTTGTCTTGTGAGAGAAGTGATAGTTTGTTTTCGGACTTTGAAATAATTTACCAGAAGTGATTTTCGGAGGACTTGTTCAGATTTTCGGACATTGCAGTTGGACTTCAATAGTCTACATAACCGGTGGGAGAGATTAGGAACCGGGAGCGTCGGACAAGACTAACAGATAGTTTAGGCAGTGTGGACTGGACGTGTCAGCGGCGGCGCAAGACCGGAAGAGAGAAGCGGAACTTGGAATTAACAACGGCCAAGTGAGAAGCGACTACGGAGCGTTGGCATGCAAAAACGGTAAAAAAAAATACTGCAGTATAAAAGAGACAATTTATTCAGAAGGGGTCATGACCATCTAATTAATTGTTTTAATTTAAAAGTTAAATAAATTGTTGAATTTTGTTCTTTGGAAAAGAAAAGAGTTTTTTTCATTTGTCAATCATAATTTTTAATTAGTTGAAAGCATAATTATTACATTTCAGATTCCACGCCATACTGTATAGTTGGCAGATCAGGTAATCGGCTATCGAGGCGATAGCGAGTATTTGTATCCGGACCCATCGACCTAAGCTAGCTGGATGTTTAGATAATTTTTGTTAAATCAGATAGAAAAACTTTGATAGTAATTCATGTAACCTGTTTCTGGCGCCCAAATCTTAATAAATTTGGAACAGGACATGATTACAGCCACGCTTTTGATGAGACGTGAGAATGGTATATTTCAATATCGTTACGCAAAAGGTTTTATGATTACATAAAACCGAAACATACTAGAAATACCCCACTACCAACAAACAGAATTAGCATGACCGGTGAACACTACCTAAATTACTTCAAACGCACAAAGCTTCCCTACCCCTGATCCAGCGCGAAGGTTGGCCGGCGGCCAGTACAAAACCCCGCTACCCCTGTTGACCGGTCTCCATTACACTGAAACGCGACACCTCCCCACACTTCCTCCCACCCTCCCCGCCGTGCGGTCTCCGCGGTTCCGGAATGTTCCAAAGCGACCATCCCAACGCCGCAGGAACCATCAAAAAAACTTCGAACGATTTTACGAAAACCGCACGCGTCAGTTTAATGAGAACGAAACATCTGTCGGAATACGAAATGTTCGTAATTTAAATTTTAAATTCGATTATGAAACAGAGCTATCAAATCGCTTCCAATTGATAATAAACCCTGGCCGCGAATCGTGGTCTGTCTGTGAATATATGAATGAGTAATGGAGCTCTTATTTCGCGTGCTGGATTTTTTTGGGGCGTAGGCTCCGCTCTGCTTGTATTTGCATCATGAAAAAAAACCTCACGATGAATGTACGTCGTGATAATCTGTCGTGAAGTCTTTTTATATGCGGGGTTGGGGGATTGGTGTTAGGGAATAACATTTCTTTCAGGACTTTTTTTCCCTTTCTCTCTCCTTTTTTACATTCCGCATTTTGTGTTCCTTTTTATTCAATTTTGTTTCGTTTTTGTTTGTTTTTCTCCTCGTATCTCGCTGAGTCTGTATGTTGCTCTTGCGTACCTTTTCCAAGAATAGTCATTTATTTACAAGAGATTCAGAAATGTACGGTGAGCAAAGGGGTACTAGGAATCCGGCTTTTTGGATCTTACGGCAGCGTTCTCACATCAAAGCTTGTGTAATTAAAATGAGAATATCTACGCTTTTAGTTGGTTCAAAATCTGTGTTTCCGATTAATGAGGTATCCCGCTGCCAACATACTTTTTTTTAGAAATTACATTTATATTTTTTTTTAAACGTAAGTGACCTGATCACTTTACACTTATAACGTCCAAATAATATATTTCTTAAATATTTAATTCTACAATAAACCAATTTAGTGATGATAATTATTTAAATAATTTTCAATTCAAAACATTAACACTTTACAAAAACACTTTCTTTTGAAAGTAACTCTCTAATACTTAAAGAAATACTTCAAAAGCATGCTTCTTACAAATTATTGTAAACGGTTCTTGAAAGCTCAAAAATCATTGTTAAAATAGCTGCAAAATATTATTATTGGTAAACGTTTAAGAAAATGACTATGACATTCCATTGCACTTGTATTAAATTATTCTATCTACTCGCGTAGTGTAACGAATTAAGGAATGGCAAAGTAAAGATTGTAAATCATGGATTGGACAGTGGGATTGGCAAAAGTAATTAAAGATGTTTATTCATTATCAACGCTTTATAAATTTGATTAAGTTTTTGTATGTCACTTTTGGTGTTTATCGCGCCATTTGACATAATTTCATGATAACAATAATTACTATTTTCATCACGAATAATTGTCGTCTATGACACAATTGATGCAGTGATATTTTGGTAAGCTAGTATATGTATTATATTAAGATTATGTAGTATTTAATCATCTGAATGTATGTATTGCAATGTATACCTCAATGCAATTTTGAAAATATTTTTTTCCATACTTCACCTCTGAATCGTTAACATAAATCATTATTAAATTTGAACTGAACATTTTTAGTTTTTGATAACATAGTCTTCAAACGTCATCTTTGCGTGTCAATTATTTTAGATGACATTCGAATCCAATAGAAATAAATATATCTTTATATGGAATGTATTGGTTAAAAATGAAAATTAAACTTGTTTCTTCACTTTTCCTACACTTACATTCCAAGTCTATAGCTGGCTTGAACAACCTTCAACATTTTTTGGCTCGTACATGCAACATTAACAATCATTAGGCCCAAAGAGAACGAAAAAATAATTAAAAATATACTACATCGGCTTTGTTTTAACTTTATATTAAGTATAATATATTTATTAAACCAGTAATTTCTCTTTATGTGATGGATATAAAAAAGGATTATAGTTGCAAGATGGCAACGAAGAGTTTTTAATAGCAAAACTTTAATTCTGAATCCTAAAAAAATAAATAAATATTAATTGAATAAAAACAAGAACTAGCCGATAATACTCTTAGTTCAGGAAGCATTAAGCTTTTTGTTCCCTTATCCTCTCATTTCCCTGGGCATCTCATACTCGCTAAGTCACCCCTTCAAATTGTACATAATTCAAAACGATTATCCCGTCAAAAGCGGCTTTCTCAAGCAGCTCTTCATTTTTTGCATCAACAATCTCAAATTTCTGCAGAAATTGCAAGGTATCCCGAATTTTTTCTGTTATTGCTCCCATAAATTTTCTTGCCACTAAAATTTCTTTATTTGTTGTTCCTGTATTTTTCAGGTAACCCCATTGTCATTAATATGTTGGAAATTTTCCATCTTTCGACACTGGGAATTTCACACCAAACTAAATTCAAATTCTACTGCCAATTCATGATGCAATATTTCACTGTAATCATACTGTAATGTTTCTAATCGATTCTTCAGTTTCAAGTGTAAAAATATATTTTAGAGATATTTTAATAAAATATATTTTTATGAAAATTCTTAGAATGTTCCATAACATAGTGTTTTCGTAACGGATTTTCATTGTTTTAATACGAATAGTAGAGAAGACTATGACATAATAAGATAAAGAAGAATATCTCAAACTATTCACGTATACCAGAAATCCTCTTATTCAATACAAGTAAATTAATTGCATCTTATAAATATTTTGTCCTTTTGAAATTAAAAACAATTTAAAACATTTCTTTTTGTTTCTTTCAAACTTATGGATTTTATTTTCGTGGAACAATCATTCATCGGTTAACGTGGATTTACCTTATGTTCTAAATATAAGTACAGGAAGGTGTAAATAATTATGAATTGCCTAATGTTCATTTAAAGATAATTTTTTGCCAAAAACGCTAATACTAATTTACGTAATAAGAGGGTGAAACGAGATTTGCTCTACCTGAGCAAAGCATAGTTCACAAAGTAGCAATAGGCAGTTAGGACGATCATTTTGATGAACGAATGAAATCCATTTTCCCTTGCCGAACATATTTTGTCATGTGGAAAAGTTCTAATGGCATATTTAAACAATGTATTATGTTCAAAAGACTTCATTATTTTAATGACACTGTTGAAATTGAAACATGATGCAGAACGTTAATTTACCACAGAAATAACATTCCAGTGAAATAAAATTCGTTGTAGAAAATAATTCAATCAATATTGTTATTCATAATAAGAAGAATGATTTAATTTTATAGAAGAATAACAATTGTATTTATTCAAGCTTAATTCATTTTTCGTCAAAAAAGTAATTTTGGTTCAACAGAAAGCTTAAAATACTTACTATACGAAAAAAATTACTGTTTTGAAAATATAGATGTCGTTCCCAAAGTAACCGAAATCGACCTCTTGAGGTCTTCTTGAATATCTATTGACCTGTTCGACGAGTTTCTTAGAGCTCAATAGTTTACTTAAGCTAGCGGTACTACAACAGCATTTACTTTCTCGCATTAATACAAAATTGGCAATATTTTCAAAATTTCAGAGGTCAAGGACAACCAGACACGCCAATCTTTTAAACATCTCTTCGTGGAAAAAATTGTAAAAAACCGGTACGGGTTTTGAGAGAAAAATTGTAAAAAATATTTAAAATTTCCTGTATTTTGCCAAAAATTACATGAAAACTACTAAGATTTTTTGAAAAATTGAACCTGACCTTATTTCAAGATCTGTCTTTAAAGAACAGATTTCATTAAAAAATATCTATCTGCATTATTGTTTCTTCAAAAGTACTCAATTTTTTGAAACATTTTACAGGAACTTATTTCAAAATCTCTCTTGAGGAACAGATTTCATTCAGAGAAAAATATCTATCTTTAATATTTTAGTTGTAGGAAGATTCGGAAAAAAGTTTAAACGTTTTCAATTTCCGAAAAATTAGGGTTTTCAACGAACCTGAGATCTGCACCATTCTCTGAAACGTCTTTCACACTATTCCACAAACAAACAAGAAGCAAAGAAATAGATCACAAATAAGGCGTCAAACTTGAAAAATGGTAGAGTTGTGGTTTGATAACTTCTAATTTTACAGTTATATGCCGAAATTTTGAATATTTTAATTATAACCACTAATATAATAAAAAATTGATAAATGAAAAGACAACGATATATAAATACGATCACATACAAACAACATATCGATTCAGTTCAACAGTTCCACACGCCACCATCAGGCACCTCTCATATTTTGACTGCAAAAAAACATGGCGGCACCTAGTTCAGCGAGCGTCCACCAAGAGCGCTAAAACCATAGGGCCAGCCACTCTACATAGTATATTCTAGTTCACTGGGTAATACAAGTTGTTTCAATCCCATTGTAGTAATATTCTTCAATAACTATTTCTTTATTACGCGTTATAGTTATATTTTATGTGCCTAGACAGCACGTAATCGTTAGTTGTCTGCTCTACAGTTGTCTGTCTCAATTCTTTGATATTTTGATTTTAGCATGGAGCAAGGTGCTAGAATTTGGAAGTGTATACATCAAAGTAAATTATTATAAATAATTATGATTATATTTAAGGCACATTTTCGGGCAATATTTTGAATCTTACCTACGCTACATTTGATTCATGGTATCTGAAAACTCTTCTTTCAAAATTGAAAAGAAATCACTCCAGAGGAACTAATTTCTTGCAATACATACCATTAAAAACTTTGATTGTATCTAATATTACATAATATATCTTATTACTAGGAAAACCCGGCAGACGTTCTGCCCTTCATCTCCCTCTTTCCCCTCCCATCTCCGTTTCTATCTTTCCCTCCCTACCATGCCCCTGTCTGTCTCTGTGTGTCTCTGTCTCTGCCGCTCGCTGTCCCTCTCATTCACATTTACTTTCAGATTCTGCACGTCTCTGAGCAGGTGAGGTAATATCGGGAAGCTCCGGACCAGCAAAAATGCAATACAATGTTCAGGAAGAGCTCATTCTGTAGATTACGGTGTGAGAAACGTTTCTTTGAAGCCTTTGGCCTCAAAATTTTAGTTTTTAAGGCTCTAGAACGCCTCGTTTAGGAGTTATTTAACGATATAGATTTAAAATACTGCAGAGTGTGTTGCAGGTTGCATCTGACGTGAATATGTAGCGCCGTGTAGTAGAGTTACAACAGAATTAACAACACATAAACTTTCTCGGTGAAAAAACACGTAGAAATGCCGACTTTTATGGAGATCGGTCCAACAGTGTTGGAGTTTGCTCTTATATACATACCAACATCCTGTTTTATATGTATAGATTTATTGGGTAATGTGTTTTTTTTAGCCTGTGACCTCCAAATTTTAATTTGAAGGCCATAAAACGCTTTGTTTATTAGTTATTAACGATTATAGATTCAAAACTCCTCGCGTGCGGTGCGGGTTGCATTTTACATGATTATTTAGATGCGTTTCGTAAACAAATCCTTCATATTTTTAAAGTCAAAGTGGAAATTCATCACGTCTCTGTGAAATTCTCTTTCTTATATAAAGACTGATTGCGTGAGAGAGACGCAAAAGGAAGATATACTACTGAAGAGACGATTTTAGCAAATGGGGTTCACAGCCACAAAATATTTAGGAAACACCGGAGTAGATAGATCCAACGGAATTCGAATCCCGACAAACTGAGGTCAAAGGCCACCTGCCTCACCACTACACCACGTGCGACCTAGGATCGACAGTCAGACAGAAATAACTATTTCATTGGCCGGTAGCGACACCGCAGAGGTCGCATGTTCGACCCCTGCCTGCCGCGACGGGCACTGCTCCGTGACGTGTTGCGGCCGGCACTGGCGAACCCCATGCCCCCTCACACCCTCGCCCTCGCCATCCGTACGCCCATACACTCCGCTCTCATTATGCGCTTCGCCCCGCCCCTCCCCGCCCCGCCCCGCCCCGCCGCAAATAATTCATGCCGGAGCTCATTTTTGCCGGCGAACTGCATCGGACTTCCATCGACATGTGCAAAACCCCGCCGCGCTCTATTTCGGTTTCTGCGGTCGCGCCCTCGCGACAGAGGGTGCCGAATTTTTGATGCATCACGAGAAATATACTGGGGAATGCGACTGGGAAATAATATGGCAGTGTTTTTGTAGACTGTTTTGCCGGTTGTGTCACCCCTTTTTTTATGCTTTCGTCCCTCGTTTCCCCTCTTCTCCTCGCTTCCCCTCTCCTCCTCGCTTCCCCTCCTCTCCTCGCTTCCCCTCTCCTCCTCGCTTCCCCTCTCCTCCTCGCTTCCCCTCTCCTCCTCGCTTCCCCTCTCCTCCTCGCTTCCCCTCTCCTCCTCGCTTCCCCTCTCCTCCTCGCTTCCCCTCTCCTCCTCGCTTCCCCTCTCCTCCTCGCTTCCCCTCTCCTCCTCGCTTCCCCTCTCCTCCTCGCTTCCCCTCTCCTCCTCGCTTCCCCTCTCCTCCTCGCTTCCCCTCTCCTCCTCGCTTCCCCTCTCCTCCTCGCTTCCCCTCTCCTCCTCGCTTCCCTTCTCCTCCTCGCGTCCCCTCTCCTCCTCGCTTCCCCTCTCCTCCTCGCGTCTCCTCTCCTCCTCACTTCCCCTCTCCTCCTCGTTTCCCTTCTCCTCCTCGTTTCCCCTCTCTCCCCGTTTCCCCTCTCCTCCTCGCTTCCCTTCTTCTCGTTCTGATTAGGCCTCGTTCTTTTAATTTAAGTATCTTTGGTTTCCAAAAACAAAATTCTGAGACATTTTGCTGCGAAATGCTCCAGAAATTAGTTGCAGTTTTCCAATGAATGTATTTACGAATTGAGGAAAACCCGCAACTTTTGTTTAACTTACATTGACACGATTCACAATTTTTTCTCTCCAAGGGAAAGTAAAATGTTTTTATTGGTACGCAAAATGAACAATATCTTTCAAATAATAGATAAGATATTAGTAGCGCAGAAAGTGCAATATTTCAATCCTACGTAGCTGTTTCCAATAACACGGGAAAGTATGTGCTGTTGTAGCTCCATTAGTTAATAATGTATTAGTATTCGCTTCCTGTGACCAGAATCTTTAGGATCCCTTAATTTATTATTTATATCTATTTACCATCTACCTCTGTCTAAGAGCATTTGAAATAATTTTGTCTCACGTACATTTTCTTTTATTTACATGCTCCTCTGCAATTTTTAGAGAACAAGCAAATAATTTAAGAGCATTTTATGCTATATTTAAAAATAATGATATAATATGTCCGATTTGCTTGTTAAAATCTTGTAATTTCCCAATTTCAATATATATTATACATATAAAAGACTCAATTAGAGCGTTCTATTAAATTCTCTAAAAGTATGAATAGACTTTTTTCTGTAATTTGTATCAAACTGAATGTATAACAACGTAAAACCATAATGTAATTATAATTTTTAAATGATAATGCTTGTTTTAGAATAAAACATTTAACATTATTTCTTATCCATTACATCAGTTTTATTCATGAACTTAACAATCACTTAATTAAAAGAATTAAAGTGTCAAAATCTCTCAACATTTAATGCTTGAGAAAAAATGTATTTCTGTGAAGAAACACATTTTTTACAGATACTTTTTGCGCCCATTTACGCGAAGTCCTTTTATTAGACCTTTCACTCCAAATACACATTTTTCCAATCCATTTCTCTATCGTTTCAAGACACGACATCACCGTTCTCCGACACTGCACTCTCTCGGCAATTCAATTAAAGTTTTTTTTGTCTGCGATACACCAAAATACTCTTAAATAATTGCCGCACGAGTTGGTTCTTCAAAGGCATCTAGCTTCTCAAAGTGTCCACTTCCCTGTACATACTCCATCTCGAAGCACGAACTCTCGCAAAAAGCAATGGATTTTTTTTAAAATTCAGTTTTCCACTTTCGTAATGCTTCTCGGTATAGGATGACGGTCTTTGAGAAACTTCAGAAGCCCCGACAAATTAGATGTCACTATAATGAAAAGTTTCAGCGGCGACCAATTTAACAGGGCTTTTCGTTCCGAGAAGAAAGTACTTCCCTTCCCACGTGGCAGAGGTTGGAAACGATATCTGGATTCATTAAGAAGAGTAGACTGCTTGTCGTGAGCGTTTGGACTTGCAAGAACGTACTCTGGTTTATTAGTTCAATGAGAAAGCTATGGCGATTTCGTTGTTTTAAAGAATCTCTAGAGACTTAACGCTGATGAGATCCCTTCGTCGTGATGACACAAACTTCAGATTGTTTTCAAGCACTACTACCAGGTAAAAGTTCTATACAAATGAAAGTACGTTTTCCCAAGGTATTGCGGATTTGGCTATTGAATATTGATATGTATTATTCGGAATACAGTTGATGCTTTGTACTTTCAGTATGTTGGGGTGTAAAACAAGTACATTAAAAATGAACTTATAAGGTTTTAAACTGTCTATTCATTACATTATTATAATGCTAAGGATCCCTATTTTTGAGTCAGCTTTCATTGTTTTAGAAACACCTAAGACTTGTGATTTCTTATTTCATTCTTTATTTACGTGACGTACGACTTTTCGACGAGGTTTTTCCCGTCATCTTCAGGTATATAAATTTCAATTATATCATAAACATGTTGACCTTCAATAAGTTATGTCTAGAAACAAAGAAATTTATACATACAAATTATATAATATTAATAATAATAAATAAAACTGAGTACACAATAGAGAAGGATATTAATTTTGTACTAACAGTCTACCTTATTTTTGTGGAAAAAATTTCATAAACCTTGTAGAGATTCATGAAGTCGAAAGGTTCTTGAAGTGTGTTGAAGGAATAGTTTGGCCGTTGGACGGATATTTTCGGACGAAAATATCCGTCCGACGCGGTACTTTTAAAATGCAAATTTTGAGCTGGTAATTAAGGCCAAAGATTTTTATTAAAAACCATTCTCTCGCCACGGCGCCAAATTTGAATCATTTATCGGTGCCGATGTGCCAACAGTCGTCAAACATTTTATGGTTGTATATATTATTTTAACAAGCTTACTTACATATATTAGAATCGAATTTTTAACATCTTCTAAACTAGAACACAACTTGTTTAAAATAAGATACAAAATTTATAATTTTAATAATTGATTACGTTATGTGCCCTTCTTCCGGAAAAGGCTTCTTGTTTTTAAAATTATAAGTTTTGTTCTGTTCCACCTTAATTAAAATTTAATAAACATTACCCCTAAAATTTAACAAAAACATAACAATGTAATAAAAAAACAACGTGTTAATAAATACATTTTTTTAAAAATTTTGAACATCCATGTTTGGAAAACCAATGTTTCGTTCTCGATGTTGCATTTCAGAAGCGAAGTTTTTCATGGCCCCTGTCGGGCCCGTGTATCAGCCCTCCGCGAGCGCGTATAGGAAGCTCGAGAATACGAGCATCCTGTGCTCGAGAACAAGCGAGCAAAGGGAACGCCTTGCAGCTCTCTAGTATAGTCATAACTATACCGCGGGATTTTGTGCAATTGCATATTTTTAATGATTGCGCGTATCGAAAGGAAATGTATATAAGTAAACGTATCACCAAAAAGAAAACAAATCTAGTCCATTTTTATTTTGCATAAATGAATATTTCTGAGATATTTTTCTTTAACAGCATATTTTAATGAATGTCTTTCTAATCATTAATACTGACCAAATAGACAAGAGATTGTACGAAATTATGGCTGAGTTTTTATGTATTTTTCTTATTAAACATAATACTTTGTTAAAATGTTAGTGAAAAATACTTCTTCCAAATAAATGGCACAAAAAGCATTAAATGGTCTTAAAATGCACGTAATGATGAACCACTTTTATTTTAATACAAGGCAAAAGGGAGTTTTGTGTAGCAGAACGAGGAAATATAGAGAATGTATGATTTTTATAAAGATCGAGATCACGATGAGTAAATGGAGGGATGGCATTCGTTAGCCTTATCATATTGCAAAAAAGTCAATATTACGAGGTCTTGAAGTTCATAATACGAAGTCACCGAAAATACGGAATGCTACATTATTTTAATTCTCTCAAGCAAGCGCTTTTATGCTTAAAAGAGAAGCGTTGGTAAAGGGGATATGCTCACATGGAGAGATCAAAACCTGCTAGTTATGCATTAATTAAAATAGAATTGTTCACAAAGTTATAACCCAATTTCATTTTTCAAATAAATTAGTCTCTAAATACGAACCTTTAGTAATGAATATTGGAGCATTTTGCTCTAGATAGCTTTCAGACCATATAAATAGACGAAAAGAAAACCTGTTGTTAAAATAGATATTTGAAAAAGAAAATTTGATTTGTCGCTAGGTTCACTCAATTTTTCAGACAAATAATAAACATGAGCAAACAACTTCTTTTACACGAACAATAAAAGCGCATTTCTTTTATCTGCAATCACAATTGTTTAAGCCTGGAAATGCAGCTGTGTAGAGCTCTTGAGTTAACTTTACAGCTGTTCAGTGATACAGGAACTTCTGTTCCGAAAGCAATTCACAATCCACGCGAAGCTTCTCGGAAATCTCGGAGACTGAACTTTTCAGGTCCACCGAGACCTGTGAAGCTTCCAAAGGAGTTGGCGACATCAAAGAGCAAAGGGCTGGCGTTTCGAAAATATGAAGACGTGAGACGAAACCCGAAGTCGACATCAATAAAGCACGTTTTTGTATGCAAATACATGCGCTGGAGAAAAAGCGGAGCTTCAAGAGGATGCTTACGTGCGCAGAACTTCTCTCCCGTAGGGGTAGTTGTAGCCTTAACGTTTTTCTGTTCTTTTTCTCTCGCGTAGGTAGTAGCACAAAGTCGGGAAGAAGTAGTGGTTTAGTTCATGTTTATTCACTACAATTACGCGAACTCTTAATAATTTATGTAGAATTAGGTAGAAGGTAGGTTGTTGTGAATCAATCATCATTCTTTCTAGTTCTAAAGAAGTGGGAAATTAATGAGATTCTGTGTTTACTTGTATCATATTAAAGCTGGGTTTTCATTTAAAAAAAATACAAAGTAAATTATTTCGAAAATAAAAAATATTTCTCCTGATGGAGTTTTTGGCTAACCAGTAAAACAAAGGCGCATGCTACAATAGACAAATGCAAATAAATATTCTTAAGAATCTTTTTTTTCTAAAAACTACAGTCATTTTTTAAACAATGTTCATTATCAACAATGCATGTACATTGTATTAAATGAAAATTAGTAGATTATTTATATGAAACAATTAATTTAGACAAGTAACAAATCAGTTATTCAGCAATTTAAAATGTGAATGTTAAACGTCATCAATAGCTGGAAATTCCATGATTTTTAATCATTTTGTGTTTGTAAGATGCTTATCATTAACACTCATTAAAATGACATAGCAACATCGACGTATTTCATTTTTTGTTAAAATTAACGATAAGTATATGAAAACTTAGAATTTTTCATAAACTTTATGGTAACAATGTATTTGAAAAAAAATCTAAGCGGATCGAACTTTAATCTCAACCAAAATACTTAAATATCAAATACGTCAATAGGTAAGAAAAGAAGCAATATTTATCGGTAAAATTAATATCTTATTAGTAAAGGAAAATAACTCCAACACAAAGATTATGACGCATGATTTTTGCTGTTTAGGGGTTGATTACAGAATAGTCTTTTATCTTACGATAACTTCAGTTACATCATAGTATCAGAACGTAATACAAATTAGTTCAACGCTTTTCAAGCTTTCTTTGAATTGTCTGAAGAGTTTGTTCTCATTAAGACCACTCATTTTTAGCCTAAAATTCTTTTATAATACTTTAAATTCTAAAAGGTCCAAATAGGTTACCAAAAATTGTGAATGTTCCGCTTCATGATGTTATTACTAAAGTATTCTGGATGTCAGTTGGACCCCCATCATTATCATGAACCCTTACCGTCATTGCACTATGTGTTTGCATATTCAATATCATTGTAACGTAACTTAAAATCCCTTTTAGAGTTCTTCATTTTGTATAATGCAGTCCTAATATTAACAATAACACATGCATACTGATATCAGCAGTGTTACACCTTTGTATTCCAGGATGATTCAAATACAAATTTTGAAAGACAGCAAATACATTTCAACACGGATAATCGCAAAAAACGTTTTACAAATATACAACTGTTATATATAAGAACATGTCCTCTAATTTGGAAAGGGGAAAACGTGTTTTGTAACCAAAGAAAATTATGGGAATATCCACGAGTATCTGAAAAAACTTCATATTATAACTAATTTGTATTTTTTATAATGTAAAAAGAAATATATTTCATCAAATTATTAATAATTATAGTTTAAGGCAAATAATAAACTTATATTTTTATTAGTGGTAATTATAGGAAAAAAATAATAATTGACAATGCCGGGAACTACTTTTAATATTTTCTTAGAATGTTAAAATAAAGTATAAAAATCTCAGAAGATACAACAAAGAAATGGGTATATTTTTTTAAACAATTCGCTGATCTTCCTAAACATTCGCGAATGTATAATCTTTTGTAGGCTTCTCACAAAAGTCTTTTTTCCCTAGCCTTCGTATGTTTCGAAATAAATTTACTCACTTTACAGGAAGAGGAAGATAACGTCGAACTTAAGTTATTCTGCATGGATAACTCTAATATTTTATATTAATTATACGCTCTAGAGAGCAATAACTATTGCGATTAAATTTTCTCGATACACTTATGTTTGAAATCAGAGTACTTTTCGGACAAATCCACAACGTCAAACAATTTGCTTTTAACTTTTCGAAAGAGCTCTGATGTTACTGGTTTATTTGACAGCAATTCCACAAGTGCATATGACTCATCCAAAATGTTCCAAGGGAAAAATTCACCAAGAACAATCAACTTGCTGAGTGTGAGTTGTAGTCGAGAGACACACATATTGAAGTACATATAAATCATATTTTCTAATATAGTCGCATCTGACAATACAGTTCCCAAGTCTGGTACTAAAGCAGTCTCTCCGATTTTCAGTTCACTTATAAGTTTAAAAAGACGTCTTACAGCTTGTTTGTTAATATTAACGCACACGCATTCTATGTAATGGCACGACAAACGTAAATATGATAGGTCTCTTTGAGAGAGCAGTTTGAAGATAGTTTCCAACACTTCGACGGGTAAATCCAACATAGATGTCATTGCGATGCGGATTTCACAAAATTAATACGGTCGTCTTTTAGATGTGTTTTCTTCGACAACAGGTCATCAAAGGTTGCATCCTGCATTGACAATTATGTAAACAAAAAATATAAACCTAATCAATTTACATGTTAAATTAACAAAAGTTGTCTTTTTATGACGCAATTAGTACTTACAATTTTATCTCGTGGCAAGGTTTAAGGGGTTACAATTTTTTCCATTAATTTGCTTAAAAAAATCATGAACAAATAATAAATTTGATAATGAGCGTAAACTAATATTTTTCTGGTCACAATTAGGTTGTTCTTTTGAAGCAAAGCCCTCTAATCACGGCAGATTTTTCTTCTCTGCTTGCATGCATTCTATTGTTTTATTGCATATCACAATATTAAAAGTGCATATTTTCACAAACGGAAGGTAAGGAATTAAAATACTTTTGGAACAAGCAGATTGAAAAATAAGGTACAAAAGCTTAAGCTCATAATAAAAACATCGTAACCAACAAAATAATAACGAAGTATCAATAATACATATTGAACTGCAGATAAACAGTTTTGACTGCGTAGTTTTAGCATGACCGAGACATTAAAAAAAACGTAAATGTCTACAAACTCGGAAAATTGACCGCTGCTTAAAATAAAAATGAATGTCATTTGTGGACCACGTACTCTAAGAGATTTTCTGGCGAAAATTCCCCGTTTTCCGCCGCACGATTACATAACTTTCTCTTCTTACGAAGTATTCGTAAGGCGAGAAAGTAAAAAGGTTTGAACAATCAAAACTTAAGAGAATTTATGTACAAATTTTACATTTTTTCTGAGATGCACGAGGGACATTTACTTAACTCTGGACCACTTAATATGGAATCATTCTCCAAATCATCTTTACGCTATGTAAGGACAAAGATTAATACAAATAGGAGCCGTTATTGAGTAAAATTTGAAAATGTTTTTGAAGCTTCATCAAAAAACAAAATATCCGCTTGAATCTCCAAAGCCTCGAGTTCGACCAGATCGATCAGGGAATATCAGACTTGGACAAAATCGACCAAACGGTTTAGGCGTTAGGATTGACCATAGACGGAAGGAAAGACAGACACGTTTTGCCGTCAAGATATTTTTCGGTATCAAGGATTCACAAACATTTATTCTGGCTATATCACGAGTTAGAGGAAGTCATTTACTATAATATATATAGCTATATTGTATGGACAGGATTTACCTACTTTTTCGTTACCTGGGTCTGACAATAAGTTTGCCGCCAGAAATTTGCCATTTTCAGCTTCTTACGATGTAAGTACAAGAAAGTAAAAAAATAATGTAAATAATCGTGTGAAATGCAACCATCAATATTCGGGAAGCGTTTTTAAAATCTTTGTAGTTATGTAACTCCAAAACGAATCGTTCTAGGGCCTTCAAAAATGTACGACGGCGAACGAAACCCCGTATTGAGAAGGATTTCAAAATAAGAAAGTTCCTTTTACAAACATTCTAGTGCCCAGAACTCGTTTAACGAAGCAGATAGAGTAATTCTGTGTAAACTGAGAAAAAGATTTAATGTTCAGCTAGTTAGAGAAGAGAGTAATTTTTTTATAACTTACCGAATCAATCTTTCTTTATCCTTACTCTTTGTAAAAATAGAAACAGTAAAAACTTAATTTTTGTGTTACATGAAAGAGAATATAAATGGTACAGAGTAATTGGTGAAGGCCTAGTAAAATTTTGATTTGATGAGAAAGACAGTGTAAATTAGTAAAATAGCAAAGAGAAGGGTGTATAGATTTAAGAATTTTCTTGTTTATTCTATTTTCAGCAATTGACAGCGTATTTTGTGTTTTTCTATGTATTTATGAGTGTCAAGTGTATGAGATTTCTATGCCAAAAAATTTTTCATCTCAAGATTATAGTAAGGTTTTTAAGAAATCTGTGTGTTTTAATCTGAGTGATTCGCGAGACCGTAATGTAGAGAACCCACGTCCTTGATCCCACCAATTTCAATTATTTTTATGTGGCCCACCCTCTCCCCTATCCCGAAGAGGTGGAGGTTGCACATGAGTACATTAGTATTATTATAAATAGGAGACGGATTGTGATAACCTAAAACATCGCCAAAAATGGTTAATAAAATGCTCTTAAAATGTTTTTAAAATGCCCTAAAAGTGAAGAAAAATGACGTAAAAATGTTATCAAAACCAGTTTCGATCAAGAACTTAAGATGTTGGAAACGTTACTGATGTAATCGATGCTGATTCTGCTCGTTCAAGTGAATACAGCTTTCAAATTTTAGTTCGGATTGTTCTTTACCACAAAATCTGTCTTTAGTTATCCCAAAATCAGCTGAATGGCGCTAACAGGTGTCACAGGAACCTTTGATTACATACAATGGTTGACATTACAACTTCTAAACGAAGAAATCGGATATACTACCGGTATAGATACTCGGGAATTTCTGAGAACATTTTTTTGCATACCGTAGGTATTATTTGAAGCAAGGATCATTAAATTGATATAACAATTGATGAAATCAGCAAAATGCATTAAAATGGGGTATAAAGGTAAAAAATAACTTATTAGTCGAAATCTACGAAAAATGCAAAACAATGCCATATACAAATTGGTCATTTTCTTTTATCATAACATAAATGAATTTCAATACTAAACGACATTTTTCTAAAGCGGAAAGAAAAAAATATTTCATTGAAACCCGCCCCTACTAATAAGCATTACCTACCCTCTTCATTCACTTATTTCATGGGAGTACATACTTCATTGGCATATTTCTTAAGCTATCATTACACAACAAAAACTCCAAAGTTAAAAACACAGAATTGGAGTACTCTGTAACTATTCGAAGGCACACATCGTGCATTTTCAGGTTGTTCTTGAATTTCAATATGTTTTCATTGAATCAAGATGTCCGAAGTCGACGACTATCAATGTAGTGATGAATCGTTACTTCCTGAATGGCATTGGTTGATACATGATTCTATCGAAATACAGAATGTCACATAAATCATTCAAAATGTAAATTTTGTAACAAAATAACACAAACACGTGTGAACTTTCACCAGTCGTGGATATAATTTATGAACTGAAACCTCTCCCTCAATTGCATTGTTGGACACATTTATATACGTGTAGTTATAGTGTAATCTTAAAAAGACAATGAATAATCTCGGTAATTAAGTATACAACTCTTCTCGTTATTTAGAGAAGGAACTAGTTCTCTCACTTGCATTTTTAACACATTATTCCTTACACATTCAAATTCATTGATTATTTATTAAAGGTTGCGGGCGCAACGGCTAAGGAAATTAGTCTCATAAGTGTATTGTGTATTTTTCCTTGGTAGGTGGGGTGGTGTCCTCTTGCTGGATGGCTGGATACTGAGATCAGGCACCGACCTACAGCCGGCTAGTGGGGTTTTCCCCAACCAAGTCCCACTCGAGCTCTAGACTCCCGACCGTCCTCCCAGCAAGTGTGTTTGCACAGTGCACATTAGTGTGTGTGTGTGTGAGAGAGAGAGAGGGGTGATGATAGAACAAAAAAGAGAAAGAAAATACTGCATGCTGTCCGTAGCTCATTTGTTAATGTACTGCTCTGGAGATTGCCTGGTGTTGATCTAAGAAACCACGGAAACCTACCGATCAGAGCAGCTAAAATTCTCCTCCAGACAGCGACATAATTCGACCTAGCTGGCAACCTAGTGTCGGAAATCCTGCCGCCCTAGGACTTCCTAGATCACAAGCACTGCAGTGACATCAGGTGTTGCCCTGAGCCACCTCCCCCGCTAGACATTCAGTATACCAAACAAAGAAACATCGAAACTTCATAGCAAAACACAGATCGCGCATACTCCTGAAGCAGTTGTGTGGGTACATGCCGGCACAATTAGGGGAATCCCCGCGTGTGCAAAGCGGGAGCTGCGGTCTCCGCGGGGACGGGTTCCCGCGAGCGGTCCCGGGGCGTGGGGGTGCGACGGGGGCTGGCGGGGAGCCGCGCCCCTCTGGGGGCTCATTAGGGCTCGCGCTGAATCCCGCTGCGCAACACGCTCCACGCTCCACGCCCCCGCCCCCGCCCTACTGCCGCACGCGCGCACGCGACGCGGCCCAAGTGCTGTGTTGTCTTGGGGTCGGTTGGTTGATTCGTTGGTAGATTCGTTGGTAGATTCGTTGGTAGATTCGTTGGTAGATTCGTTGGTAGATTCGTTGGTAGATTCGTTGGTAGATTCGTTGGGTGATTCGTTGGGTGGTTCGTTGGGTGATTCGTTGGGTGATTCGTTGGTTGATTCGTTGGTTGATTCGTTGGTTGATTCGTTGGTTGGTTCGTTGGGTGATTCGTTGGGTGATTCGTTGGGTGATTCGTTGGGTGATTCGTTGGGTGACTCGTTGGGTGATTCGTTGGGTGATTCGTTGGGTGATTCGTTGGGTGATTCGTTGGGTGATTCGTAGGATGATTCGTTGGATGATTCGTTGAGTGATTCGTTGGGTGATTCGTTGGGTGATTCGTAGGATGATTTGTTGGATGATTCGTTGGGTGATTCGTTGGGTGATTCGTTGGTTGATAAGTGATTCCGGGCGCACCAGCTGCTAAGGTCGTTTTAGCCGTAAGTGTAGTGCATGCGTTTTTCTCAGGAGATGGTGGTTGTCGTCCCCCTGACCTGACGTCGCGGAGATATCTGGTTGGGGTTTCCACAACCAGGTATCTCCCACCAGCGGTGAACCGCGCCACCTGAGACAAGCTCTAAGCTCCCAACCGGTCTCCCGGCATGTGGGATAGTAAGTGTGTGTGTAAGTAGGGGAAAGGATGGGAGAAGGGATGGGAAGAAAAGATCACACGGTGAGTAGATTGTTTGTTAGGGTACAGCTCTGGCATTCGCCAGGTATTGATCAGAGTAACGGATGGTATATGGGAAAGTACGGATCAAAGCATCTAACTGCTAGAATACTCCTCCAGGCAGTGAGTGAACTCGACCTATAGGGTGATTTTTGTAACTCTGTCCCTCAAGCCCCTATGGCCACGATGGAATATCACACGACATTTCGCGTCTTTCTCGCTCAGGCCGCTAGGAGTCACACGATCGCAAGCATTGCTTGATACGGTCGAGATGTGGCGGCACGACCGAGAACGTGGCGAAATACCGTGACATATTCGATCGTAAAGACCGGCCTTGAAATGCAAAGTTAGAAAAGTCGCTATGTATAGTTATGTTGCTAGTGTCGAAAAACCTGCCACCGTCGGGACTCGAACCTAGAACCTCGATATCAGAGGCACTGCAGTAACGCCAGTTAATGCCCTGACCCACCTCTTCTGTCGCTCAGGGTCGAGATTCCGTTATGATGGCGGGAGGCAGAAGTCGGATTTTTGCTATATTGGGATTCAGGTTAGATTCTTCGGTTCTGTAAAGAAAAGTCATATTTTTGCTAGGCTGGTTTAGTCTCGCTTGCGAGATTCCGAGAAGCTATCGGTTCATGGGAAACCAAACTTTGGAACTTCGTTTTTCGGAATTGCTTAAGAATTGCTTAAGAATATGGAAGCATCCGGATTTCAGAACTTTGTGAATGTACTGCTCAGCTTCTCTACGGAGATTCCGTCAAGACAGTGGTTCACGGAAAATCCCTGTCAAGTTGGTGCTCAACATTGATTCTGAGATTCCATGAAAATATTGGCACGTGGAAGATGGAACTTCCTGCTGTTACCGGTTCTTTGGTTGTCTTGCTTAAAGAATTCCATGAACTTAGTGACACACGGAAGTTAGATATTTGATATGTTGCTGTTCAACTACATATCTAATAATCTATGAAGATAGCAATTTCCGGGAAATAAAACTTCTCAAAATTTCTGTTCAACAGAATACAGATAAAATGGCAGCGAGTGGAAGTAGAAAATCTACAATGTCGCATTCAAACTTGCTTCAGAGATTACGACAAGACGGTGGCAATTGGAAATCGGGCATTTGCTACGAAGCTGCTCAACCTAGTTTTTGAGATTTCGTTAAAGTGGCCATTCATGGAAAATAGATCTTTGCTATTTTTCTACAAAACTGACATTGCTACTGAAATTTCATCCAAATGTCTGCACACAAAATGGAAACATTGCTATCTTGCTCTCAACTCTGAATACATCTTTATGGTAAAATGGCCCCCGGGGAATTTGGAACTTAGCGATATCATTGTTAAGAAATTTTTTCTTGCTTAAAAATTTCACCAAGATGGCACGCAAAATTCGGAACTTTGCAAAGTTGCGGAGCAGTCACCTTTTTGATATTCTGTCAAAATGGTGGCATACTCGTAATGGTGGAATATTCGTAACTTGCTTCTGACATTCAATAGTGATGGTGGTTTCTGGAAAAGAATACATCCCAAAATGGCTACTCAATCTTCTCCCAGAGTTTCAGCCTAAAATTCAAAATACGTAACCTGCAACTTTCCAGTGTTCTCGTTGAACTGTTATGGGATTCCTGGAAAATTAAATGATGCTTAAACTGTTCAAGAAGTTCAGTGTCCCGGTCGAGAATTAAACCCAATTTCTCTCCCATTTGAGCTACCCAGACAGTCAACTCTTCGAGCACTAATTTGGGACAGGCGGCAATAACTTCGTACTCCATATCGTGGAGAACTAACATTCATCTTGTTGCCGTGATTAATTTGTAAAATTAGGTAACCGGGAGAGGTGGCTCAGTGCATCAACTGATGTCACTACAGTCCCTCTGACCGGGAAATCCTAGGTTAGAGTCTTGACTGCGCGGCAGGATATTCAACATTAGCTTGTCAGCTAGGTCGAATTCAGTCGCTGACTGGAGGAGAATTATAGCGGCCGGCTGCTCTGATTGTTAGTTTTCCGTGGTTTCTCCGATCAACACCAGGCGAATGCCGGAGCTGTATCCCGACAAACGGGCCACGAACCGCGCGCGATCTTTCCTTCCTCTTCCTTGTCCTATCTTCACCCCTTACTCACACTAACATGCACTACACTATCTCATATGCCGAGAGACCAGTCGGGAGCTTCGAGATCGTCCTGGTGGGGTGGTGCCCCGCTGATGGGAGATACCTGGTTGCGGTAAACCCCGCTAGCCGACGACGGTAGGTTAGCTTCAGATCTCGACATTCCGCGGGGGAAGACCACCACAACGTCCCGAGTAAAAGCATGCACTAAACTGGCGGGAAAAATTACGCTAGTCGTTGACGCGCCCGGAATCATTAACAATCAATCAGCCAATCAACGTATAGATTATTTGCTGTAACAGAATTTCCATCCTACTATACCAGCTTCATAGCTAATAGCTGAAAATATATTTAAGTTGTTGAAAGAATAAACTGTTTTGGTTGAGTGCCCCGGCCGAAAATCGAAACCTGATCTCCAGATATATGCTAATTTCCTCTACTATTTCTATCAAAATGGCGACATGCGTAATCTGGAAAATTCCGAGGTTGCTATTAACTGGAACTATGCAAAGAAGCCAATTCACGGAAAACAGAACTTCGTAAAGTTGCTACAAAACCTTGCTTCTGAGATTACGCCATTATGACGGCAGGTACATGTAAAAGACGAAACCTCTGCATCGCTTTGTTGACGTTCAGCCTTGCTTCAGAGATTCTGTGAAGAAAGCTATTCTCGAAAACCATAACTTCCGAAAGTTCTCGATGAACTTTGTTTTTTCACATTCCGAACAGATGGCAGTTATTTTAAAATAACCAATGATATTTTCTTAACTTCTATTACAAAATGAGAATGCAATAAACCAAAATATTAAATTTTCCTACTAAATTTGTTACTTGTAGTAGACGTAGACTGAATGACAAATCTGTACTCAAAATAAGAATAATACTTTTCAATAATTCAGCAATATCTTACATCACTCATAATTTGTAATATTACGTCATTATTTTATTCAATTTTATCAATCAGTTACTAACACTACTAATACTTATAAATTTGTATAATGGTTATGGATATTTGTCTTATATTCGACAATGAATATTCTACTAGCTGAACCCCTGTGATTACTTTGCACAAACGAAAGAACTATCAAAACTCTTTAACATTCAAGTTCAACATATGTGACCAAAGGCAAATCGCGATGTTTTATATTTACCGTGGTCTGTACATATAAGTTGCAGTTAACTGCATTAGAGTGTTCTGCTATCTATTTCATCTTTAGAACGTAATGCATCACACGTAATTAATATTCATGATTTTTTTTTAAAGGACACGTGTGCCATACCATTGCTAACAATCACTTGCTTTTCGAACTCAAATAACTCTTTATCTTAACTTTCCTGACTATAACCTCTCAAAATGCCTACTACTTTTAATAATTGTAACAAAAGAGATAAGACCACTTGTATTCCAACTACACAATACAGTTGATTTCAGAAATGATGCAAAGACTAACTGCGGCAAATTATTGTTCATCCTATAAATTTTCAGATGTTATTAAAATTTGGTGTTTAAACTACATCTGTTGCTAAGGGAAAGTGGTAACATTACAAATATTATTTTCTTTTCTCTCTATAGATTTTAACTTTGACTAACTGTATTCGATCTTTTATTTTAATGACAGAAAAATTGTTTTAGGAAAACTATTTTACATAAAAATACAGTATGAAATGTTTTAAAATATATGATAAAAATATAATATTTTATATTGTTTAAAATTCTATCCTGAACATGTAAATAATCATTTTCCGAACAGTTTGTCTTGCTATTATGTATCATATATTTTAATACATTGCATGGTGTATTTTTATATAAAATAGTTATCCTAAATACCTTTCTATCTTTAAAATAAAATACCAAATACAATCTGAAAAGTGGTAATTCATGTAGGACCCATTATCATTTATTCAAAGCAAAAATCACAAAATGTGGTAGGGGAGAAAACTCAAATTTCTTTCTAAACAAAACCCTTGATGTTTCAATATGTCGCTTTAATTTCATGTAAGTTTAGAAAGATACAAATATCCTGTTGCTTCGGAAAGTTTTCCCTTCTTGTATCGTAAGGCATAGCTACCGGATGCACCATTCTTCTAATGTCTCCACCATCAATCAAGTGGCCTGAAATCCAATCAAGTGACGAGCAGAAATCGTTTTCTTGAGGTCAATAAAAGGTGAAAAAGACGCCGAGTTTCTTTTCGGGCGAAGGTCCTTTGCGCCGCCTTTAATTCTCCAAGAGTCTCCCTGGAGGAAAAGCCGTGACGTGGAGGAAAAGAGAGGGGGTGGGGGCGAGAAAGAGAACGGAGCAGAGCAGGGTCGGCGACGTGGAATGTCTTTGTGGCCAAGTCCAGAGGAGCTGAGAGCAAAAGAAGTAAGCGAGTGAAATTTGTTTGTTTGATTGTTTTATTGTTTGATTGACTGATTGTTTTATTGTTTGATTGATCGATTGTTTTATTGTTTGATTGATCGATTGTTTTATTGTTTGATTGATCGATTGTTTTATTGTTTGATTGATCGATTGTTTTATTGTTTGATTGATCGATTGTTTTATTGTTTGATTGATCGATTGTTTTATTGTTTGATTGATCGATTGTTTTATTGTTTGATGGATCGATTATTTTATTGTTTCATTTATCGATTGTTTTATTGTTTGATTAATTGGCTGTTTTTCCGGGCGCAGCACCTGATGAGGTGATTAATTCCAGAAGTGTTCTGAATAATTTTTTATAACGAGAGATAACAGTGTTCTTTCAGGTTTCACTGGAAAGCGAGATCCGGTGCTGACCTACATGGCGGATTGTGGAGCTTTCCACAGTCAGGCACTTCCCATCAGTAGCACATCGCCCCAGCGGGGATAAGCTCTGTCTTTCTTATCGTCTCCAGACATGCGTGTAGTGTAGTTCATGGTGTGTAAGTGTGCATGAGTGGAGTGATAATAGGACATGAAAAAGGAAGGAAAGATCGCGCGTGGTCCGTTGCACCGTTTCTTCGGGTACTGTTCCGGCTTTCGCCTGGTGTGGATCCGATAAACCACAAACACCTACAGATCAGAATGGTAATTTTAGAAGACTGGAAATGAAAAACGAAACTCAATAGTTCAATAAATACTGTCTGACACTCTACCTAACTTCATGATCTTCGTAAAATGGCATTTTTTGATAACTTGCTGTTTGATGTTCCTTAAAAATGTCAGTAGTTGGCAAGGTTCTTTCAAAATTACACTTCAACTATTCCGGTACTACATAACATTTATTTTTACTTCTATCGACCAGAAATTACTTTGGTCACATTTCAGGTTGGTGAACAAAAACTGTATCCAGTAAACTGCTAATGTGCAAGTGTCCAGTTATACAATTGTCCCACACAGTGAACAAAGTCGTACCCCGAAGAAAATGAGGTTCTGAGGATTTACTTCATTTCTTATGACCAGATAGTTTTGAACACACTCTCTCGTGTTTACTCGACGGGGTAAAAGTGTCACGCATCCATAACGTGTTTGGGCACCTTGAGACACTCATGTATCGAGTTTTCAGAAGTACTCAAACTTCTGCTAGAGCGGCTGACACTCATCTGGGTACTTCATGGAAGGGAGTACAATGAACGCAGTGAGGACGGGGAGGGCAGAGATGTCGGTGAAGACAATGTAGGCAGTGCAGTGACGGCTGTGAGAACAGCGAGGACAGTGAGAACAATGAGAACTGTGAGGACGATGAAAGCAATGAGGATGATGTCCGTGAGGGTGGTTAGGGCAGTGAGGTCGGTGATTGCAGTAAGAATGGTGACGGCAGTGAGGGTGGTGACGGCAGTGAGGGTGGTGACGGCAGTGAGGGTGGTGACGGCAGTGAGGGTGATGACGGCAGTGAGGGTGGTGACGGCAGTGAGGGTGGTGACGGCAGTGAGGGTGGTGACGGCAGTGAGGGTGGTGACGGCAGTGAGGGTGGTGACGGCAGTGAGGGTGGTGAAGATAATGAGAACGATGACGGAAATGAGAACGGTGAGGACAGGAAAGTTAGAGCGAAATATGACGGTAGCGGTGAAAGGCTCCATGTGCCCCTGAGGACAGTTGTGAAAACGATGAGGACAATAAGTACTTAGAAAATAGTGACGTATGTGACAGTGGGAAGACAGCGAAGGCGTCGGAGACGGCCAAGGGAGTGAGAATGGTCAGGGCGAAGCCAGGGCTCCAACGGAATGCCCCCGGAGGCGGTGGCAGCGAGGACGGTGAGGTCAGTGAGGCGATGGATGTCAGGATGGCGATGGCAGTGAGAATGGTGATGGCAGGGAGAATGGCGATGAAAGTGTGAATAGTGATGGCAGTGAAGATAGTGATGATAATCAGATCGATGACGGAAGTGAGAACGGTGAGGACTGAAAAGGGCAAGCGGAATGTGACTAAAGACAGCGGTGGTGGGCCCTATGTGCCCATTAGGACGGTCATGAAAACAGAGGACAATAAAGACGTGGAAACTAGAGACGTGTGACAGCGAAGGCGTCAGAGACGGCCAAGGGAGTGAGAATGGTCAGGGCGAAGCCGGGGCTAGAGCGGAATGCCCCAGGAGGCGCCGGCGGCAGCGGCGGGGACGGCGAGATCAGTGAGGCGATGGATGACAGGATGGCAATGGCAGTGAGAATCGCGATGACAGTGTGGATGGTGATGGCAGTGAGGATGGTGATGGCAGTGAGGACGTTAAAGATAATGAGAACGATGATGGAAATGAGAACGGTGAGGACAGAAAAATGAGAGCGAAATATGACTGAAGACGGTATCGGCGAAAGGCCCCATGTGCCTATTAGGACGGTTGTGAAAACGGTGAGGACAGTAAGTACTTAGAAACTAGTGACGTCTGTGACAGCGAAGGCGTCATAGACGGCCAGGGGAGTGAGAATGGTCAGGACGAAGCCGGGGCTGCAGCGGAATGCGGCGGGGACGGCAAGGTCCGCGAGAACGTTGAGGGCGGCGAGGTGGCGGCGCGGGCGGAATGCACGCTGGAGGCGACCGCGGCGGCGGCGGCGGCGGCCGGGGCCACCGAGGCACGCGCGGGCGGAGGCGGGCCGGCGTGCCTGGCGTGACGCCGCGTCTCCCGAGCGCCCTGGATGCCTGGCCGTGCCGCGCGCGTCCTCTAATGAAGCCCTCGACCACGCCCTCCGCCCTCGCCCCGCCCTCGCCCCGCCCTCGCCCCGCCCCCCGCTACCCCCCGCCGCCCAACCTCGCCCCGCCCCGCCCCGCCTCTCCCCGCCCGCCCCGCCCCGCCCTCCCCACCCCGCCCTCCCCACCCGCCTCGCCTCGCCTCGCCCCGCCCCGCCTCGCCTCGCCTCGCCCCGCCTCGCCTCGCCCCGCCCCCCGCTACCCCCCGCCGCCCAACCACGCCCCGCCCCGCCCCGCCTCGCCCCGCCCCGCCCTCGCCGCCCTCACGGCTCTTCGGCCGACCTGCCAGCTGGCACTCGCAAGGCGCCGAGCGGAAGGCCACCCCAGCGCATGCAAAGGAGCACGAACACATTCTCGACAGGAGAGAGAGAGTCGCCCGTCCGGGTAAATGAAAGCAAATATTCTACAAATGCCAATTCAACTTACCAATTTCTTTTCTTACACTATTTTCGAATTCTTAATTATTATTTTCCAAATTTACATTATTTTCGAATATTTGATTATTATTTTACAAATGCATTTACCTTCAAAATAATATATTGTTTGGCAGTGTATCTACATACACTTCTTACTTATTTAGTTCGTGAACCAACCATCAAATTTTCATCCAAGTATAAATAAATAACTAGCGCACCCGAGCGAGAAGACTCGCACCCTCTTCCTAATTTTTTCATTCCCATATTAAGTCTGTAATATATAGTAATATATTACAGTAAGTATATAAAAATATAATTGTATAATATAATAATATAATTTCTTCAATACCCTCTTATCCTCCGCCACTTGTTCTTTATGTAATAATGTTACCTTGCAATTGATAAAAATATAAGGGATTGGTCATCTGGGGTCGGGCTGGCGGCAGCCGGACCTCTCAAGTCGTTCCGGTGGGAGGGGTTGTTGCCGGGCGGCACGGCCGGACCTCGGACTCGGCAGGGGGGCAAGCCGGGGGCGAGTCCCGGAAGGCGGCTGTCAGTGCGCACAAGGGATGATGTGTGACGACAGAATTCGGCCTACAGATGGCGGCAGGCCCAATCCGGTCAAAATTTCAGTGATGAAAACATGTGGGCTGCGGGTCGCCTGCGTGGGAGGTCGGTCACGTGACCTTTCACAAAAGAGGCCAGTGAAGGAAACGGCCGGTCATTCGAGACTGAGCCGAATCGAGGTGTGGATGCACCACACTTGCGCCAGGGCGGTGTGGAGACGAGCGGGGCTCGTGAGGGCAATCCACGTGTTGGAACGCCGAAGTTATTCCACGTGTGACTGCGGTCACGTGGTTTTATGCTGTGCGGGCACTTGTGTAGAATGAGCAGTGAGAACTATGTACATTGTGTAAATATCATAAACTTGTTTATAGCAAAAGTTCAGGTCTGTGATTACCATTGTATTCCCACGACATCACACTATTCTTATTTAACTTTACTATCGAGCGAAGAGGTACACTGTGTAATTAAACCGCATAGAATATCAAGCAATTAGTAATTTCACCTACAGTTGCAGATTCTACAGACTTTCGACAGGTGGGGTAGAATCGAGAAGCGTCAAACTAGCAAAAACGCAATAGAATGGCCAAGAAGATCTCATCATGTAGATTACGGTGGGAAGAACGTTTCTTTTATTTTTAAAAATTTTAGTTTTTAAGGTCCTAGAACGTTTTGTTTAGGAGTGTTTTAACAATATAGATTAAAAAATCCTGGTGTGCGTTGAAAGTTGCATTTTAAATAAAGATTTAGGTGCATTTGTTTTGAACAAATTCTCAACAAATTTTGAACAAAAACATATTTGTAAAGTCACGTCTTCGTGAATTTTTTTTCTTTAGAGACCATATGAAGACCATATAAAGATTGGTTGAGAGTGAGGGGCACAAAGGGAAGGTATACTACTGAAATAATATAAGGGACGATTACTCACTCGACATCATTCCTAATACTCACTCATTCACGACTATTCTTCGAATGAACCAGTTCTCTCATTGCCGATAATACAATATTAATTTTATTCCATTGGATTTTTTAGGCACAATCACGAACTTCTACTGTGTCGACGATAATAACTACTTTGCCAATAAATAAATTGTGGTATTTTTTTTAACGACATCAAATGACATTTGTCCCTGGTTGGCAAATAATTCATCGTAGTCTTGTGTTCGGCAGGGTTTTGTCGTTGTCATAGAGAGTTTGAATACCTACCAAACACCAGTGCAAGATGATTTGTCTACTAAACAGTCATATATTGTTATACGAGACTTTGCACTACACGCTAATTAACCAAAATTGATTATCTGCCAACCCTCGCTCTTCATACCATAGAAATTTGTAATTTATTCTGAGACATTCCTATTTGTCAGGTTCTCTTGGATAGATATATCACCTATCATTTTAACTCCCTCGTATATTTATACTCAAATCTTATTTATTTATAACATTTTACTTTATTTATTCTGTCTTTATTTATGAAATAGGGAGAACCTATCAATATTATTTATCGGCACTGTGTTTATATTGTGTAAATTACATCGCAATTGTCGCTGTCAAAATGTTGGGCAATCACAACTGTGCAGGCTGGCTATCCTGCTTTATTCCATTACTATTTATTTTACTCACTGTTTAATCGAAGGAATTCGGCAGGTGGCGATCAGCTGTGCTCCCAAATTCAATTCCCACATTTAATAACACATATATTTGCATTGTTCCAACTAGCTTCGTACAAAAATGAAAATTTAAACCTTCGTTTACACTATTGTTTCGAGAAAGCAGGTTTTAAAATCACATACATTACAAAATAAACAAAAATAGATTAACACAGAATAAAAAATGATTACCGTTTCCACGCATATGTTATCGAGTTGCATAAAGTTGGGTCCGATCAGAAACGCCAGCCAAAGGTTGCAATGAGAGCTGAGAGTGCACTCCATATATTTCCAGCTTGAACTTCTCTCGGGAAAGAGGATTACTACCATACTACCTGCATTACCACACTACCAGAAAACTAGGTGTCATACTTTACTGTGTTATTTCTTAGCACCTGTGACCGGGAGGTCCCAGGGTTTGAATTCCGACGGTGGTAGAATTTTTAACATTAGCTACATATTCTCAATCTTCGCATTCCCAATCTTCGCATTCCCAACCTTCGCATTCCCAACCTTCGCATTCCCAACCTTCGCATTCCCAACCTTCGCATTCCCAACCTTCGCATTCCCAACCTTCGCATTCCCAACCTTCGCATTCCCAACCTTCGCATTCCCAACCTTCGCATTCCCAACCTTCGCATTCCCAACCTTCGCATTCCCAACCTTCGCATTCCCAACCTTCGCATTCCCAACCTTCGCATTCCCAACCTTCGCATTCCCAACCTTCGCATTCCCAACCTTCGCATTCCCAACCTTCGCATTCCCAACCTTCGCATTCCCAACCTTCGCATTCCCAACCTTCGCATTCCCAACCTTCGCATTCCCAACCTTCGCATTCCCAACCTTCGCATTCCCAACCTTCGCATTCCCAACCTTCGCATTCCCAACCTTCGCATTCCCAACCTTCGCATTCCCAACCTTCGCATTCCCAACCTTCGCATTCCCAACCTTCGCATTCCCAACCTTCGCATTCCCAACCTTCGCATTCCCAACCTTCGCATTCCCAACCTTCGCATTCCCAACCTTCGCATTCCCAACCTTCGCATTCCCAACCTTCGCATTCCCAACCTTCGCATTCCCAACCTTCGCATTCCCAACCTTCGCATTCCCAATCTTCGCATTCCCAATCTTCGCATTCCCAATCTTCGCATTCCCAATCTTCGCATTCCCAATCTTCGCATTCCCAATCTTCGCATTCCCAATCTTCGCATTCCCAATCTTCGCATTCCCAATCTTCGCATTCCCAATCTTCGCATTCCCAATCTTCGCATTCCCAATCTTCGCATTCCCAATCTTCGCATTCCCAATCTTCGCATTCCCAATCTTCGCATTCCCAATCTTCGCATTCCCAATCTTCGCATTCCCAATCTTCGCATTCCCAATCTTCGCATTCCCAATCTTCACATTCACAATCTTCACATTCACAATCTTCACATTTCTGCGTGTGCGCGATTTTACGGTGAAAGGTGAATACCTACGAGACCCTTTTCAGAAGATTCGTAGGCTTCCGCGGCCGGAGTCATTATATTCTTGGCTGTCCGGGATGAGCCGCGTCTCAGTAGGTTTTACTGACGTTTCGGCCATCTTGCTGTGGCCTTCTTCAGAGCTAAACTGCAGTTTATCCCGGACAGCCAAGAATATATCATCCCGGTCATCCCGGACAGCCAAGAATATAATGCAGAGCTAAACTGCAGTTTAGCTCTGAAGAAGGCCACAGCAAGATGGCCGAAACGTCAGTAAAACCTACTGAGACGCGGCTCATCCCGGACAGCCAAGAATACCCTTTTCAGAAGCCAATTTGTCGTCAACTTGAACCTTTTTGTTGGGATTATTAACTTGTGTTTTTGTAACTACCTGTACAAATCATCTGTTCTTTAACACTTAAACACGCACGCTGATTTCTTCCTTTAACTATAAGCTCGACTACAGGGATGGGGTACGCTCTCCTCATGTATCTTTCTAACACGTGGAAAGCCAACATTTAGCATAGGGGCAGCCGTTTTGAAGTGAAGATCATCGTTGACAGCGGTCAGTGTGTCTGAATTTATTATGGAATTTTTGTCGTGTATCTGGTGGAGACAATGGCAGCAAAAACGCTAGTATTCTTGAAAACAGTAATCCGGTGTTCCAGTGAAATTAAATCTCAGATTTCGACGCGCGTTATATCGCCTTCCCTATAGACTGGTCGAACTTTTTTTTCTAATAAATTGCGAGATGAAGTTGCGAACTGGCCTTTATCCATGTCACATTTGTTACAATGTAACATTCCTCCAGTAACAGTTCATTAATAATAATTATTATTATTAATATTATTAATATAATAATAATTATTATTAATATAATAATTATTATTTATATAATAATAATAATAATAATTATTATTATAATAAAAATAATGTAAGTGGTATACGTAAGTGGATCTTTGTGGTATACGTAGTGTAGAACAACTCAAGTATGCCAAATCATTAAAAGCATTAGTCAGTCGACCGGGAATCGACATGTTGATGACAACTGAGTATTTAAAAGAAAAAAAATCCTAGCATTAAATAGCTTAACTGTCTTTGAATTTCACTCACTTTTAAGCCCACTGTATACGTATGGACAGCCCTCTATCTGGCCATAACGCAAACACACGCCTCTCGCTTCACTGCACGTGTTAATAGAATTGGAAAATTCTACGCGCGTTTGGAATAAACACGCGACAATCAACGCGACGGGTGTCGTGTTCGGACGAGGCGGCGCTTTTTGCAGCGTTTCGCCGCTGGGACAGTTCTTCCGTTAGCAGGCCGGCAGAAGCAAAAGCCGCCTCTTCCGGTGTGTCTCACCCTCCCTCTCCCCCTCCCCCACCCCCACCCCCCGCCACTCACCACTCTCGTTGTCCAATCGCCCGAAACACGCGGTCGCTCCGCGAATGCAGGCCATTCAAAATTACCCTCCTTTGTTTGATTTTCAAACGCTGGTCACTCACGCGGAAAGTTCCGTCGCTTTTTTTTTCGCCCGCTCGCCCACCCGTTTGCCCGCTTATCTCCCTCTCTCTCTGTCTTTACCCCTTTTTCTCTCTCTACCCCTCTCTCTCCCTTCCTCCTTCTCTACACCCCTCCCTCTCCACCCCACCCCCTCCACCCCTCCCCTCCACCCCTCCCCTCCACCCCTCCCTCTGTACCCCTCCCTCTCCACCCCACCCTCCCCACCCCCTCCCTCTCCACCCTCCCTCTCTAACCCCACCCTCTCCACCTCCTCCCTCTCTACCCCCACCCTCTACACCTCTCCCTCTCTACCCCACCCTCTCCACCCCTCCCTCTCTAACCCACCCTCTCTAACCCCACCATCTCCACCCCTTCCCTCTCCACCCCTCCCTCTCTACCCACTTTCTCGCTACCCCATCCCTCGCTATCCCCTCTCTCCCTACCGCCTCCCTCGCTACTCACTACCTATCTACCCGCTCCCTCGCTACCTTCTCCCTCTCCCTTCTCCACCCTATCCCCTCCTTTCATTAGCACTTCACACCCTCTTCATTCCTTCCCTGTCCTTACCGTATCTCATACCAGTACTGTCACCCTTACTTACCATCTCCTTCCCCTTCCCCTCTTTCTCTTCCCACTCACTGTCCCATCCTCCTCACCACTGTCTCCTTTCCCATCCCATTGTCAATCTCATCATCCCTCCAACCCCTCTATTAATTTTTGTTCTTATCCTCATTTCGACATCTTTACCCCCTTACCTTCTCTCTATCTTTCCTCACTTTCTTTCCTCCTTCCCCTTCACATATACATCTCCCAATAATCGTCTGAGACTTCATTCCATCTCCACTCTCTCCGTTCCCACCCTATCCTCTATCGTCATCAGCGCCCTTCATCCTCTCTATCCCTTCTCTACCCTTACCATCTTTTCACCACTATTACTCGTTAGATACTTTCTTCCTTCTCTTCCTCACTTCCCCTTCCCTTCCCCTCTTCTTCTCTCCACTCAACGTCCCATTCTTCTCTCCACAGTGTCTGTTCCCACTCCATTCTCATCAGTGCCCTCCAACCCCTCTATCTCATCTCTACCCTTCCCCTAATCTCGCCACCTTTACCCTCTTCCTTACCTTCTCCCTTCCCTACTTCCTTCCCCTCCCCCTCCTTCTCACCTCAATCAACGTTCCGTTCTCCTCTCCAAAGTTTCCTTCCTACCCCCGTCCTCTCTTTTGTCTGCCATCCCCTCCCCTCTCCCCTACGATCTTCCCACTCCAGCCCCCTCCCCTATCCTGCCTCACCCCCACCGCGTTCCTGGACGTGAAGGCTCACGCAAAAATGAACACAAGTCGGATGTAAAATTGTTATAATTTTTTATTGTTAGCGCAGTTCAACGTCCAAAACAAAGGGCTTTAATATCCACGGCGCAATTTTCGCGTGCCAAATGGCTCATTTCCTAAGTTTAATTTTCGTGTGCCACCGCCACCCGGTCGCGGGATGGGACGAGCAGGGGTTGGTAAAAGGGAAGGGTGTAAGGTGCACCATTATTTAATTTGAAATAGATTTCTTTGAAGTTTATTTTGGCCTTGTCATTCACACAAATTGAACGAGTGATACAAAAATACAAACATCCATTCAATTGTATGAATAGTCATTTTGCATTAATATTCTAATTAAAGTTAGTCCGAGATGTGACCTCTTACTGATGCTTGATCATCGGAAGCTGTTTGTATTTTCGACTCATTGAAAGCATACTTTTTTAAATGCAGTGGTGGAAGCAAATATTTTGTACTCCCCCAGGATATAGATTAAGAAATAATCAAACCGCAATAATTCAAAGTTTTAATATATAATTAAACATCAGATGCTTAAGTCTACTTTCAGGAATATTTTTCTCAACTTCAGTGGGTCTTTAAAAATGCAAATGAACATATGTAAAAAAATATGTATTAAAGCTTGGAAGGACAATAAAAATATTAGAAATATATTATTTTGTATGAAAAAATAATGAAAGAAATGACCTACAACCAAGCAACGTGGAACACACCAAAAACAACCCTAGACAATTTACTTGAAATAGCTAGGAGACGATCATCTTATGAAATGAGAAAAGTGAATGCCCAAAATAGTGAAAACTGGAAGTGTATGAGAATCTATTCAATGAAAATATTTAATATGGGACTTCTTACTATGAAATGTTAAATGAGAATAGTAAATTTGGGATTTTTGAATATGAAGAATGCTTATCGATCATAATTATAAATGTGGAAGCAGGTTAACAGGGCTTGGTCAGTGCTGAGCAGAATTAATTTACAACATCGTTGTTTGCCAACGTTTCGGAAAATGTATTTCCTTCATTAGGACTATATACAACACGAGAGAGACTCCACCGGTTGAAGTCATGGTGTATGGTTGTGATGTTTAGACGTGTGAATGTTCCTCACCACGTTTGGGGCAACTCAGAATCCAAAGCATGTAGCAGTTAGTATGTTTATTGTCAATTGGATGTTGTAAGGTATGTAAATTGTATATATGCAAATTTAAATGTACTTTTCACTGTATCCAGATAGGGTATATTAATTTGTTTATTCTTTGGTAGTTGTTATATGTTACATTCTCTTTTTCTCGTGTTGTATGTAGCCCTGATGAAAGAAATACATTTTCCGAAACGTTGGCAAACAACAATGTTGTAAATTAATTCTGCTCAGCACTGACGAAGCACTGTTAACCTTCCTCCACATCAGATTTTTGAATAGTTTTAAATCTTCTAGATTATTCATAATGTTTGCTTAGTATCTTTGTTTGCGAAGTGAAAAAATTTGAAGTTTTCTTTGGAGTTAAAAGAGTTATTAAACTGAATAGAATGGTTAGCAAAGGTAAAATATCTGAGTTTTGTTTCCAACATCTAATATGTTCTTTTATTTTGCAGGAAATTTTTCTGCCTGCTTGTCCAATTCGAGCAGAATCACAGTTATTACATGTGAGACAATAAATGCCACTTCTTTCAACAGAATTAGAGGATATGGCAGAGAGTAATAAATATTGGAGGGAGTCTAGAATAATTTTCTGCATTTTGTTACATGCGGATGTTTTCTTAATGAAGAATGTTCCGGAAGGCGAAGTGTAAGAAAGCCAGCTGTTCCCCTTAAACCATAATCTGCAAACTTTCTTTTTATCGACCTATAATCTGATGAGAGGAAGGGAATAATTCTTATCCAGTAGTATCACATTCGAGAGATTTTTATATCCACGATTTCATAAAAATTACTCACTCCTAGCTTATTATAGAGAGGACACTCTTACAAAAGACTGAATAAACGAAAATATCGCAGATTCACGAGGAAAAGTGGACATAACCAAACAACGTACCTAAAACACGGGTGTCCAGGTGGCCATGGGACCAGTGAGTTGAACACCCGGCTGCGAGGATAATAATCATAATGATGAATTCGCAATCAGTGCCAATCCAACTGTGAACCGAACGCGAAATTTTCGCATCTAATTTAATCCACCGTCGCACACGGGCAGCTCCCCAACACTCTACGCCGCCGGTATCGGTTAGACACACAACGCAGTATCGTGATTCAATCGAAAATATGAAAATGCACCGAACTAATAGGCGGAAATTCCAGGCATTTGACCCGCAAATAAAAGAAATGGGCAAACAGACAATTACTCGATTGATTAAATACAGAGGAAGAACTTGTGGATCAATTCGGTGGAACAATCGCATTATTTGTTGGTATCATGCAAGCTTTAGAGCGCCATGCTCTCGAATTTCATGCTTGATCATCATATGAATTTGTGGACCCACTCCAAACTATTTCTGCCACTCTTTTTTGAACGAAAGTTAAATACATCTGCCATTTCCAATTTAATCAATAATTTAATTGCTTTCGCATTCAAACGTGCGGTTAAAAGAATGCTACCAAAGGCATCTTGCATTTTTAACCAAAAATGAACATTTATTGTATTGGATCTGATTGAATAAAGCGTTATATCTACATTTTCTTACAACTTTATAAAAGTTTGTGGCGTCGACTGCGATAAAAGATTGTGTTGTCCATGGAATTGTACCGTTCAGTTCTTCAATCATTTTGACACTTCTGTTTTGTTTTATCTTATTATCGTAATTACAGGAATATTATCTTATCATCGTAATTACGGCGAATATATTATTAGTTCCACAAGCGACCAAGAAAACGACTTACATAAAGAAAAGTTCACGATCAACTGAGAATAATATTGGCTAAAAGCAAATAGGCAAATGTAAAATAAGACTGACAGACTACCAAAATAATAATTGAATACATTATAAAGCGGTAAAGAAACCCCACGCCCCAAATCATCAAAATATCCCAACGACCTCAAAAAACACTTAAAAGTTTCCGAAAGGACACAATTTGAAGATTGTGGTAACTGAACACAATTCATAGACCTCTTAAGTGTGGAGATCGCAGGTTTCCAGTTATTCACTATAGTACTATCGCGAGCACTACCAATATCCCTAAATGTAAAACGAAATCCTTTGATACAAATTTAAAATTTTTCATATGCTCGGTAATGTTTTTAGTGATAACATCTACAAATTGTTTCATTGCATGTAGAGAGTCGTGAAAGGGTCAACAAAAATATCTACATTGCTACCAATCGAATAATTGAATTATGTTTCCGGGCACGTCAACTGCTGCAGTCATTCTTCCCGTTAGTGTAGTGAATGTTTTATTTCGAGAGGTGGGTGTGTTTCCCCCCCCCATTGGATGGTGAGAATTAGCACCGACCTATCCATCATCTTTTGTGAGATTTCCCCTTCTAGGTATCTCCTCACAGCGAAACATTGTCCCATCCGGGACAAGATCCAAGCTGCCGACTGGTCTTCCTTCATGTGTGAAAGTGAATAAAAGTGTATATGTGTGTGTGAGAGATTTAAATGGGGAGGATACAACAAGGAATAGGAAGAATAGATCGCAATTCAACAAATTGTATTGCAACAAGAGTTTCAGGACTCAAGAGAGTTCGAAGCTGGAATGGAGAGAGAATTTTGGACACTTGATACTCATGTTATAAATTAAACACAACATGATCATGACAGTCATGATGTGGAACGTAGCTAATTTTAAAATATAAATGTTTATGAGTCAGCGTCTTATGAAGAAAGAGATGTGCTACTTATAGTAAAAAGTTTTCTTGCCGGTGTAGGAGTCAGAACAGAATAAGTGACACTCTACCGATGGGTTAAGGCTAATGATAAAATTAGTTATGAAAAATTAAGAGACAAATGAAAAAAGAGGTGAATTTTGTTTTAGATCCCTGATTTTATCAGGAGCTCTTTAGATTCGGTAGTTGACGCTTGGAGACATTGTTCAGATTCGGAAGCGAATATTTGCGGATGGTGTTCAAATATTATTGGTGACGCTCGTAGAAAATATTCACTTATGGGAGATAGGAACATGATCAGAAGTTAAAACAGTAAATGTCGCAGGACATTTTATCCATCGCGACTGTAAAAAAACTAGTTGAGATAGCAACGTCCACTCGAGTAATTCGTGGAAATAACTAATTGTAAATAGTGTGTGTTATGTTATTACAGTTAGGAAATTAATTTTAAAACTTTAATAATTTTATTAGAATCACGAGTAATTGATATTCAGGGTAAATAAATATAACTTCCAATCGTAATATCAAGATACAAGAATAAAAGTTTCCCGGTGGATTTCAAAATTCTTGACTGAAAGAACTTCTGTTTAGCAGCGTCACGGTCTACAACTTCTTGAATTGTAAGTGCTGCGGAAAATATAGAACGGGTAAAACTAACAACTCTTTGCCAAGAGAATATCAGATAGATATTTAAAAAGGCCTTAGTAAAGAAAGAAATTAAAATCGAATGTCATGCAAATGGATCGAATGGCATGCCAACAGAAATATTAGCACAAAAGCAACATTTGTAATAAAAATGGCAGTATTTGATTGAGGAAACACTGAATTAAATCAATAATGTAAATATTTTGATTAGGAAAAAGTATGATTCATTTCTTTGTTAGATCCGTAGACATTTTATTTTTGACAGAATATGTTATCAGAGAATACCCGTCCTTATGGTGTAGGACGTTAATTCACATATGTACCATTCGACCATCTAAACAATTTGGAGTCTGTCATTTGTAAAAATTTTGTTGTTGAAAGTTTGAAATATTTCCAAATAGAAATAAGAAAGGTTTTTTCAAAATGGCTTGTTCAGTGTGTGAATGTTTATATCAATAAAGATTGAAAACGTTTTAAAATGGCATTCCCAATGTGAGGCTGCCTATTACAATAGCTTCTAATATTAAATGCCTCTAAAAGAACGTTTAAGAATGCCATTCCCAGCGTGGGGCAGCTCATATTAAATGCCGATATGAAAACAAGTATGCAGAAGAACGTTTCAAAAGATCAGTTTCCATTCAGATACCATTTTGTGAATAGAATGGCCAATTAATAATTGTCTAATTAAATTTACTATCATCTTTATAAAAGAAATACTACTGTGATGAATTTCTTTGTTGAACAAATGAACAATATATTAACTGTTTTTCCTAAATGAAAAAATTAAAGGTGAACAAAAAGAACAAGAAACTAATTTTTTCATACATTTTACTCACTCCATGAAAGGTCTTTATTTTCCTTTACATAAACCAAATAATATCAAACTATTTCAATTATCAATGTATAATACTAATGCACGCATAGCGTTTCTTCTTGCCTGCTCCCTCTCCCAGAATCACGAACACCTCTGCATCGCATCATGAAGAATCCAAAGCCAAAATCCCACTTGTTGAAGTCACTTCCCGTTTCCACAAGTTTAAATATCTCAATTCCGTTCAAAAATACTCCGTTCCTATTTTCAACCTTTTTAATTTCGTATACCAATCTGATGCATCTCTCATGCAGTCAAAATGTCTTCGATCGACTTCACAATTCCAAAGCAAAAGCCCTCTTCATTCATCAACAAAAGCTGGCCAATGTCCAACAAATTTTCACACGCTTCACAGACGAAGGACTCACAAGTCACGACCCAATACAAATAACACCCAATACAAAACACATATAGTATGGTTATTACAAAACTGAGTACTTGAACAGATGAAACTGGAACGGAATACTGAAACGAATAATCGACTGTTTCGTTTGATGAAGAAAACAACGCGTATAATCTCGCGCATAATCGAAATCTTCACCTTGTTACACATTGATCTCAAAAATAGGAAGTTTTGCCACCTCGAATGTTGAGCACTATCAATCTTCTACGCATGCGCAGATACAGCGGTCTAAAGCAGCGTGTGGTGTACTTATATATTTATTCTAAATTAGCAAATACTGTTAATTTGGTTAATGTATAGCACACACGACTGTCAGCGTACTTTCTGCCGTGATCGATTATTCTGATTTATGTGGGGACCATCACAGAGGGTGAAAAGAAATACTGAAAACGAAGAAAAGAGGTCAAGATCGATGCGAGAAATAAATAAAAGGATCGAGAATTGAAGGTGACTGTCGTGAAAACCAATGAAAAATTAGGTGTACAAGTTTTATATTGGGACACGTGAGAAATTTCCATGCTTAAAATGTTTAATAATGAATAGGCAAATATCAAACAATAACTAATATAACAAAAGTACGAAGTGACAGCCCATAGAAAGAGGAATGTGTGCTCAACAATCAAAGATAATGCGCAGTAGTAATCAAAGACACAGGTAATTCAGAATCTATCGGTCCAGAGGGGTCAGTTGAAAGGCAGTGATTATGATTTGCATAAGAGAACAGGCTTGGCGATGGTAGAGTTTAGACATAGAGCCGGTAGCGCGGTTCATTTTCAGGATAATTCATGGTAGTGGTGTTTGAACTAATGGAAAGAGGATCGGAAGGCGTGATCAAGTACGTGAAACATTAAGTAGTTGAGTGAATGGATTTTTAAAGGACGGCGGTTTCGTTTTAAAGAATAGGATTTAGATGATAAATTTGGAAAGTGTAGGAGCAACACGACGGCATGGAATAAAGGATGCAGGAAGGAGCTTAGCACACGATTCGTCGGTCAAGAATGCATTGGGTAGAGAAAAGGAGAGTGTAAAAACATTTAATTAACTGATGTAGGAAGATCGAGTTTTGTTACATTTGTATAGAGAAGTAGTAAGGATATAATAAGAGGTAAACGGAGGTAACATTACCATGAGAAATCAATACATATCAGGTGAATGTTGAATTGTGTGAATGTGTTGTAAATAATGTATGAAAGTCATGATTTGTATTGCATTGTGATATTTGTTATTCGTGTTTATTCGTACCAGCAACTGTGAAGCTGGAATATTAGATAAGATGAATTTATTAAAGCAAAAATTATAATATTTCGGAACGATGAAAGTGTTTTTCATTCAAGCAGTTGGAATTTAGATTATAAAAAATCCTAAGTAAAATAATGCAACTTGGAATCCCGTACGGGCAAGTCTGTCGACTAACATATTATAATTTTTTCTTAGACTGATGAGCAATTCCATTTTGAAACTTAATGGGAAAAATAATAAACTGTGAATAGTAGCAATAACTATTGAGTTAAGCCGGTACACGCGAAAATAAATAGTTAGATTTTTAAACAATTTAGTAAAATTAGGAGTAAGAGAGGAATCGTGGGTTGCACTACTTATCTTTGATTTTATTCTTGATTTACTCTTGCATTGTAACCTTTTAACAGTCTCATACCAATTCAGTTGCAGGAGTCAATCATCAAAAATCTCTTACTGTCGGCCCCGTGGCAGAGATCACTAAAGCAGTAGTGCCGTAATGATCTTTGATCGCGGGCTCGAGTCTCGCCTCGGGTATGGTTGTATGTGTTCGTCCTTTCACCCCCTACCATCACCATATCGTTTCAAATCATAACGTTACATCCAATAGTGGTCGCTAATGACCTAGTAGTTGACGCGACCTTAAATAACAAAAAAAAGTCTCGTACCATTCCAGTTCCCCTGAGAACACCGATGACGACAAAGGCGGATCGCAGAATAAATTGCAAGATCAAGCAAGGGAAAAATATGTATTGGAACCAATGGCGCCTCTACGATGGCTCATGGGAAGGACACTAACATTTCATGGTGTGGTCTCGGTCTCGATTCCCGGTCGAGGCAAAAAAGAGAGTTGTTATTTCCTCTAAAATCATCCCAGTTTCGGTAGCTGTGTGACAAAGAAAAGCTCGGGCAGGCTGAGTTTGATATTTACTGTGAAGGGAACACGTCGCATTCACCACATGTTTCTCTTACCTCCAAGCGTGGGACTGGGAGAGATGGCTCAGTGCATCATTTTCTCTGGAGAGATGACTCAGTGCATCAACCTGATGTCACTGCAGTCCCTCTGACCGGGAGGTCCTAGGTTTGAGTCCTGACGGCGGCAGGATTTTCGACGCTAGCTTGTCAGCTAGGTCGAATTCAGTCGCTGTCTGGAGGAGAATTCTAGCGGCCGGCTGCTCTGATCGGTAGTTTTCCGTGGTTTCTCCGATCAACACCACGCGAATACCAGAGCAGTACCCTAACAAACGGGCCACGGACGGCGCGCGATCTTTCCTTCCCCTTCCTTGTCCTATCCTCTCCTCTTACACACACACTTACACTAACATGCACTACACTACCACACGTGTCGGGAGACCGGTCGGGAGACCGGTCGGGAGACCGGTCGGGAGCTTACTGCTTGTCCCGGCTGGGGCGGTGGCCCGCTGATGGGAGATAGCTGGTTGGGGGGAAACCCCGCTAGTCGACGGTAGGTCGACTGGATATCGCAATCCAGCCGGGAAAATGTTCATCGCCACCTCCCGAGGAAAAACACGCACTACACTGACGGGACTAATGACCAAAGTAGTTGACGCGCCCAGAAACATCAATCAATCAATCAATCCAAGCGTGGGAATTAAACTAAGTCCAGACGTGGGGGACAGCGTTAGCTACCCGGCAAACCGTACTAATGACCCAAAATACGAAGTAGATACATGAATCAACGGCACAAGTATTTAAAAATTTATTACATTCACTTCGGGAAAATAATGTAATCATTTACTATTTTTGATGTGTGGGAAGGGCTTAAAAATCATGATAATGTTCTGCGATGCTTTCCGCGGTGAAACTTCAATTTTTCAAGAACTATTTCAACATTCACATGTTGCTATGAATGCAGAACTGTTCCTTACATCGGCAGAACGTTAAGTTGCAACATGCTTATAGGCAGATCTGTCTGTAAAAAATATCGCCAGTTTCCACGAAGATAATACCCATTGAAATGGTTTTCAACTGTTTTCTAAACAACCGATAAGCGTTGAAAGACAGAAAACCATTGAAAAGCAGACATTCTGAGCTAGAAGATTTTTTTAAAAAAATGGATACAAGAATAGTAAAAGCCATTTACAAGGAAATTGTAACTCTTCACACTAACAAAGATATTACTATGGGGTTCATTGGTAAATCTAAACCCCAATGTCATGCAACTTTTAACAATATAGAATACATCTTCATAAAATTGTATTAAATTAAATACCCCACAGCAAGGCAAATCCATTTTCCCAAAACGCTTTTTTTAATTAACACGAAATTATGCTGTACTTACAAAATTTTCTCAAAAGCGGAAAATGAAAATAGATGGCTAGTTTAAAAATTTATCTGATGTAATAAAATAATAACAAATAATAATAATAATAATAACTTTTGACATGACAAAACATGGAAGTATGAATGTCTACCCCAGTGGTGCAAAAACTGGACGCGAACTTGCAAATACATTGATTGTGTCAATGATGTGACGTTTAAACAATGAGACAATTATGACGGGTGTGTACACGACCGAGGCAAATGTTGAAGGGAAAACAATCGACAGAGCAAACGTACCAGAGGTAAACGCAGCACTCCAAACCCAATGGACAAAAGTTTCCGCGCACTACAGTGTAACAAGTGCGTAATTGTGCACATCTGCATTGCGACGATTCGACAGTTCAGTTGACACTTGCGAACATTTCAAGTGCCACTACAATTAAGTGGACGACGGTTTCGTTGGTGAATTGAAACCGAAAGAGAAGTCGCTGGCGACATGGCCCCTTTTTTGAATCGTAAATGTTTGGTAAAATATTGGCATGACAAGACGACAGACATTGTTAAAAATTAAATTTGTTCAAAGGATTGGTCGACCCGACCAGGATTCGAAACCCGGGCCTTCTGGTTTACGCCCAGCTGCTCTGACCAATACGCTACCGAGTCAACCAATATTTGAACTGTTTTTCACGAGCACAATTATTGCTCAATGTATGTATATATAAAAGATGACAATTATATTGTTAAAAATGTTTTAAATCTCAAAGACAAAAATCAAGTAATCATTACGTGTCAACATTTCACTTAATTCGTGCATTAGAATAAATATCCGAAGCAAACAGTGTATTTGTTGAATAAATAGTCTATTTTTTACAATAACACTTAATTAGTTTCAATTTATCTACTATCATTGTTGGCAATGTTGGCGGAATAAAATGCAATAAATGGTTATTTTAATGACAGGTTTCATCTAGACTTTCTATTTTTTCCTATGACGTTTTTGTCTATTCCAGACTTCGGTTGACTTTATTTATTCCCCTACTGAAAACAAGAAACTAGTGGTGCTGAAACAACACGTACTTTATCGCTCGTATTTTCAGGCAAAATTACGCGAAAAGTAATTTTAATGCAAATTAATAATTAAAAAAACTCATTTGCTCAAACAATATTTAATGTTTTCTTCAAATTTCTTCTACGAGGACAACGTTATGCATCAACCGGCTACGCGACATCATACAAGTTTTGAGATTATCGTGTTGAAAGATTTTATTACATTTTCAGTTCTAAATACTGTAATTTAATTAATTCTGACTTGATAATCACTACACGACAATATTGTATATGCTGATTCGTACTGTAAAAGTAAAAATCCTCTGTATTAAAATTAACGGTCAATATTTTCATACTGCACTTAGACGGAACGAGAATGCTGTGATTAAAATTTTGCAACAATCTGTTAAGCACCGCAAGAGGTCACTTAGCTTTTTGTACGTTTTGGTATAGGAGGTTTTGTTATGTATCAAGTAGCTAAGCGCCATGACAAGGCGTATAGACTGTTGATGCAAAACTGTGTATCGTAGTCAGTGTTTCGGACGCCTAATGCAGATATTATTTGTTTTGTTATTTATATACATAATATTTAAAAATGTATTTGCAAAATAAAATTTAAAAAACTGTTAACGAATAGTAGAAAATAATGCACAAATTAATTTAACCATTGTCAAATTTTATTAAATCAAGAATTTTTCACTACAGAAAAACATTGATAACTTTTTAAGAGCTTGTACACTAAATTCTAATGACGGTAAACACACTAATCGTGAACCGCAGCCTAGTTGACTGTCGTCTACTCTGCCTTGTCTCTTTCTTTTTACATTGCTGACTTTTATTTCAATGACAATGAACCAAGCTTTTGCTTCACATGACTAAATTCCAGAATATTTCAAATTCATTTTTCCTATTTGAATTCTGACTTTGTCATTAGTAGGGAGGGCTCGGATAAGTACGTAACTACACATTTTTCTAACTTAACTCAGTCAATTCAAATCAACGATGTATCAACTTTTCATAATGGTTAGTGCCTAAAAATGTTGGCTTTTAGTAGATATATTCACATATTTTATTCGAAAGTACATTGATATATTTTACTCATAAGTACACATTTTTACATATTTCTTAATATTTCCATTTTACGCATTGTTTTTGCATAAATCACTTATATATATTTTTGATAAGGAATCGCAGAGACAAAAAAAATCAGAATTCTCAAAAACAATTTTCCCTCAGACTCTACAAAGAAACGTAAAATACGCCTGCCGATAAATACGAGCGAACAAAAGGGAAATGCGTTTATGCAATCCATATGTTCCTGTGTGTTAGTTTTGAGAGCGAGTATTTTATAGAACAGATGACTGCTTAGGAAGGAAGTCGCGCGACCATGTCGTATCATCCAAAAGACTCCCATGACGTTGATAACGTTTGACACGTTATGAAAGGTCATTTCCGTTCATGCTGCGTTGGGCGCAGAGACCTTCCCTGTTTATTGAAGCGCCAAACTACACCAACATGAGAGTGAGAATAACTGGCGCTGCCTGCATATTGCGGAATTAAGAATAACAGATTTGAAGATCTAGGTTTATTGCTGGTTGTTGCAAAACATTAAATCCCTGATGTCACTGATGGCGTTTACATTTTTCATTAATTATAAGGCCATTTTTACAGGTTTGGCACCTAAAGTTTGCGTACACTTAGTGCATGGTCCAATGCAATTGATGGCGTCCGTATCTCATTTTTTTAAAATGGCGCTTAGTCAGTTCATGGATAACACCCTCCGAATAAAACAAATGTCACGAATGCTTAAAAAAGAGTATAACTCGACCAAGCGAAGAATGAAGGCTGCGATTGCGGCGCGTCATGGAACTAACAGTGAAAACACGGGTCTGTACAGTCAGTTTAGCTAACAAAAGTTGCCAGGAGCGGGAAGCGAATTCAGAGACTGCTCCTACGGAATCACCATGGCCTCCTTCATAGACGTTGTGAATCAGCTGATAAAATATAACTTCAGAGACACATCATGCAAGATTTGCACTGACTTTTATTTTTGTCCCTTTACGTTGCTTTCTTTACTTTTCACCGTTCTAGTACAAGACTAATAAAAAGTTCTATTTATATTGAATTTTTAATACTTATTCATTGAATTTAAACGTTTTGTATTCTCCTTCATTCATCTTTTTTTCCATAGGCTTTAGACGGTTTGTTAGGTATGCAATAAAGTACCAAAATAGTAACTTAACATAAGTATCTGCAATATTCTTCATAATGGTGGTAGTAACTCCTTACATAAAAAGAATTTTATTCGGTATATATTCTGAGAAACTACTTAAGTTAAAATAAACGATTTATATGAATGTTACTGCTCATCGAAAGAATTAGTTTCAAAATTTTGAATCGTTTTGCCGAGAAAAGAATACTTTTATTACTTCCAATATGAGACGCAGACATGTCCAAATATAGTTCAAATATTAATTGGGAAGATTATAGATTTGCAACGAAATAAATCGCGCTTTCTTTCGCAATAGTTTGGGACGGTACCATTTTAATTTTGAATTGAGTATCCTTTTATCTCTGTCTCTGTCGTTTCGGTTGTAAACACAGACGGTGGCGCGCTCCTGTAAACATCATTCTCAAGTTGGTGGAGCTATAACAGATCTCGTTTTCCTTGAACCCTAGTTTTTGTATATTTATAAGCAATGCCAGAAAATGTGTGTTGTTAAAGCACACTAATTTTATAACATTCTCTTTTTACATTAATAAATTATAAGTGTTACAAATACATATGCTTAAAAGTCATAGAGCTTTGTGTAATAATTACATTTGGTCGAGAAGTTAAACATTTTAATATGTTAGTTCTCCTGTTAAGGTGGTTAAACCATAAGAATGCTTTGAATAGCATATAAAGCATCGGCGCTTTTTGTCATTAAATTAGCAGAGCAAGTTTGTGCAAATCTATAAAGTGTCGGGTTTGATACACGATCAGAATGAATGCCGCTTTGAACAATACGCATACCTTTTTTGCGCATTGTTAATTAAACTTAAAATGCAAAACACAAGAAGCTTTTTTCAACCTGTTCCCATAAACATACAGACAAAAATATTCAATTCTCAGTACATTGTCATCTCTTTCACTTCACTGATGGTTTCTTCCCATTCGTTTACATGATTATCATTTTGACATGACGTGCAGGATAATGTATAAAAACTGGTTGTTTTAAACTCGTGCCAAGTGACTGCTCGCAACAGGGAATATTGACACGTGTGCGTGAAACTGAATCATTTCCACGATAAAAGTGGTCATTTATTGACATGATTACTCAATCCAGACGGATGATTCAACCGGTTTCACTGTACTACGAAAAGATTAACTACAGTGAACACTAGTGAAATATTTGTGAAGACTTAGATAAATAAACATGTTCAAGAGTTAGAAAAAGGCTTATTAAAGGGTGTTTCTTTTGATAGGACAGACGTGAATATCAGATCTCTGCGCAAAACTAAACTGTAAACGGAATAGTGAATATCAACGGATTGTCCTTGAAAACACGGCTCAATATTTCTGATATCTATCAAAATTCATTTTCTACAGATTCTCGTGTGCCAGATATATCTCTTATTCTTTTCCCTGATTTTCCGTCTGATCTAACATGTATGAGAATCTCTAAAAATTATACGGCAGAATTAATGTATTTATCGACTAAAGTTACCAAAAAACAAATATTAGTTCTTACATTAAGGAGAGGATCAAAATTGTTGATTTTCTGTTGTAATTCAAATCATGAAACCTGCAAATTATCTATTATTAAACTCACAGTTCTTATTCCACCTATCACCTATAGAGCTCTTTCCGATTACCCATACCCTCCTATCTCACTAACAAAACCAAATGATGCAACAATAACCCAGTGGTTGCCTGGACACGTACATGAATAGTAGGCTGACCGGAGTATATCACAGGTGTATCCGTAGAAACCAGAGGAAGCAACTGGCACCAAGCAAGTTTCCACAGCCCGGTCATTATATAGGCGGAAAATGGCAATGAACAAGTTGAACTGCATCATCTGGCTAGTTCCGGACGAACTCAAGAAGATCCCTAGGAGCGGATATGCATTCTTTACCAACTGTGTGATCGGAAGCGCAAAGAATCTTCTTTCTAATAAGCTGCCATTGCTTGCACTGACAAAAAACGAAAGTGTGGAACTTAAAGTAGACGAACGTAGTTCGTACCTGAGAACTTACAGTCTGAAAAAGATAGCGATGACCCTAAGAATCTGGCTGCAGCAGCAACCGGAATCATTAACTGATTACTACTTTTTATATCTCCATCAACTTTACAATTATTTTATGAAGACTCTTTTTATTAATTCATCGAAACTAGGTAATGTTCTTCCCTTGAAAATGGGATACATTCATCTGCAGGAAGTGAAAGCAATATGTCTCCCAGCATTGAAAACGGCTGAACTGGGGGACGAAGAATCCAATGCAAATGATTTTCCCTTGGAAAAAGAAAAGAATAACAACTCAATATGTGAGAAGAGCACAGAGTTTAATCACGATGATTCACTAGTTGAATTTTTGGAGGTGACAGATCGAGGGGACAACAGTGAAAATGACATCATGGAGATTCAAAACTATACACTTCGAAGAGCCTTTAAATGTGATGATTTAACAAAAAACGAACCAGAAGAGCAAAATATTGATTGGTCTTTGCACAACACTCTTTACAGATTCGAAGCAGATACATCTTTATATAAAAGACAATGGAAATTACTGTTCCGAAAACATTATATGAGAAGTCTATGTAGCCCCGAACAATACCGCACCGCTCCGGCCATCCTTCCTCTTCGAGATATTCCCCTCAGCCTCAGGACGATCCTGGAGGAAGAGGAGGAGGAGGAGGCGGAGGAGGAGCAAGCAGCCCAACCGCAGGTGAGTGGGTGCTGCCTCCTGCGCGCCTTCCGCCGCCTGCGCCACCGCCGCCGCCGCCCCGCCCCCGCCCGCCCCCGCGCGCCCCTCTGGCAGCGCCTGCTGCTGGGCGTGTGCTGCGTGGGCGTGGAGGACGAGTAGCTCCCTCCGCCCCAACAAAGGAAAGGACCGGATTGACACTTACGACCCCTTCTGCGACTATAACTTACGGACTGATAAAACTATTCTAATGCGAGCATCGTCCCACGCGGACTGACGCCGCAACTTTCCAAACGTGAGCATCGTCCCTTGCGGACTGACGCCGCAACTTTCCAAGCGTGAGCATCGTCCTACGCGGACTGACGCCGCAACTTCCCAAGCGTTAGCATCGTCCGACGCGGACTGACGCCGCAACTTCCCAAGCGTGAGCATCGTCCTACGCGGACTGACGCCGCAACTTCCCAAGCGTGAGCATCGTCCTACGCGGACTGACGCCGCAACTTCCCAAGCGTGAGCATCGTTCGACGCGGACTGACGCCGCAACTTCCCAAGCGTGAGCATCGTCCCACGCGGACTGACGCCGCAACTTCCCAAGCGTGAGCATCGTCCTACGCGGACTGACGCCGCAACTTCCCAAGCGTGAGCATCGTCCGACGCGGACTGATGCCGCAACTTCCCAAGCGTGAGCATCGTCCCTTGCGGACTGACGCCGCAACTTCCCAAGCGTGAGCATCGTCCCACGCAGACTGACGCCGCAACTTCCCAAGCGTGAGCATCGTCCCACGCGGACTGACGCCGCAACTTCCCAAGCGTGAGCATCGTCCGACGCGGACTGACGCCGCAACTTCCCAAGCGTGAGCATCGTCCCTTGCGGACTGACGCCGCAACTTCCCAAGCGTGAGCATCGTCCCACGCGGACTGACGCCGCAACTTCCCAAGCGTGGGCATCGTCCGACGCGGACTGACGCCGCAACTTCCCAAGCGTGAGCATCGTCCTACGCGGACTGACGCCGCAACTTCCCAAGCGTGACCATCGTCCCACGCGGACTGACGCCGCAACTTCCCAAGCGTGAGCATCGCCCGACGCGGACTGACGCCGCAACTTCCCAAGCGTTAGCATCGTCCGACGCGGACTGACGCCGCAACTTCCCAAGCGTGAGCATCGTCCTACGCGGACAGACGCCGCAACTTCCCAAGCGTGAGCATCGTCCTACGCGGACTGACGCCGCAACTTCCCAAGCGTGAGCATCGTTCGACGCGGACTGACGCCGCAACTTCCCAAGCGTGAGCATCGTCCCACGCGGACTGACGCCGCAACTTCCCAAGCGTGAGCATCGTCCTACGCGGACTGACGCCGCAACTTCCCAAGCGTGAGCATCGTCCGACGCGGACTGATGCCGCAACTTCCCAAGCGTGAGCATCGTCCCTTGCGGACTGACGCCGCAACTTCCCAAGCGTGAGCATCGTCCCACGCGGACTGACGCCGCAACTTCCCAAGGGTGAGCATCGTCCCACGCGGACTGACGCCGCAACTTCCCAAGCGTGAGCATCGTCCGACGCGGACTGACGCCGCAACTTCCCAAGCGTGAGCATCGTCCGACGCGGACTGACGCCGCAACTTCCCAAGCGTGAGCATCGTCCCACGCGGACTGACGCCGCAACTTCCCAAGCGTGAGCATCGTCCGACGCGGACTGACGCCGCAACTTCCCAAGCGTGAGCATCATCCCTTGCGGACTGACGCCGCAACTTCCCAAGCGTGAGCATCGTCCCACGCGGACTGACGCCGCAACTTCCCAAGCGTGAGCATCGTCCGACGCGGACTGACGCCGCAACTTCCCAAGCGTGAGCATCGTCCCACGCGGACTGACGCCGCAACTTCCCAAGCGTGAGCATCGTCCCTTGCGGACTGACGCCGCAACTTCCCAAGCGTGAGCATCGTCCCACGCGGACTGACGCCGCAACTTCCCAAGCGTGAGCATCGTCCGACGCGGACTGACGCCGCAACTTCCCAAGCGTGAGCATCATCCCTTGCGGACTGACGCCGCAACTTCCCAAGCGTGAGCATCGTCCCACGCGGACTGACGCCGCAACTTCCCAAGCGTGAGCATCGTCCGACGCGGACTGACGCCGCAACTTCCCAAGCGTGAGCATCGTCCCACGCGGACTGACGCCGCAACTTCCCAAGCGTGAGCATCGTCCGACGCGGACTGACGCCGCAACTTCCCAAGCGTGAGCATCGTCCTACGCGGACTGACGCCGCAACTTCCCAAGCGTGAGCATCGTCCCACGCGGACTGACGCCGCAACTTCCCAAGCGTGAGTATCGTCCGACGCGGACTGACGCCGCAACTTCCCAAGCGTGAGCATCGTCCTACGCGGACTGACGCCGCAACTTCCCAAGCGTGAGCATCGTCCCACGCGGACTGACGCCGCAACTTCCCAAGCGTGAGCATCGTCCCACGCGGACTGACGCCGCAACTTCCCAAGCGTGAGCATCGTCCTTTGCGAACTGACGCCGCAACTTCCCAAGCGTGAGCATCGTCCGACGCGGACTGACGCCGCAACTTCCCAAGCGTGAGCATCGTCCTACGCGGACTGACGCCGCAACTTCCCAAGCGTGAGCATCGTCCGACGCGGACTGACGCCGCAACTTCCCAAGCGTGAGCATCGTCCCACGCGGACTGACGCCGCAACTTCCCAAGCGTGAGCATCGTCCGACGCGGACTGACGCCGCAACTTCCCAAGCGTGAGCATCATCCCTTGCGGACTGACGCCGCAACTTCCCAAGCGTGAGCATCGTCCCACGCGGACTGACGCCGCAACTTCCCAAGCGTGAGCATCGTCCGACGCGGACTGACGCCGCAACTTCCCAAGCGTGAGCATCGTCCCACGCGGACTGACGCCGCAACTTCCCAAGCGTGAGCATCGTCCCTTGCGGACTGACGCCGCAACTTCCCAAGCGTGAGCATCGTCCCACGCGGACTGACGCCGCAACTTCCCAAGCGTGAGCATCGTCCGACGCGGACTGACGCCGCAACTTCCCAAGCGTGAGCATCATCCCTTGCGGACTGACGCCGCAACTTCCCAAGCGTGAGCATCGTCCCACGCGGACTGACGCCGCAACTTCCCAAGCGTGAGCATCGTCCGACGCGGACTGACGCCGCAACTTCCCAAGCGTGAGCATCGTCCCACGCGGACTGACGCCGCAACTTCCCAAGCGTGAGCATCGTCCGACGCGGACTGACGCCGCAACTTCCCAAGCGTGAGCATCGTCCTACGCGGACTGACGCCGCAACTTCCCAAGCGTGAGCATCGTCCCACGCGGACTGACGCCGCAACTTCCCAAGCGTGAGTATCGTCCGACGCGGACTGACGCCGCAACTTCCCAAGCGTGAGCATCGTCCTACGCGGACTGACGCCGCAACTTCCCAAGCGTGAGCATCGTCCCACGCGGACTGACGCCGCAACTTCCCAAGCGTGAGCATCGTCCCACGCGGACTGACGCCGCAACTTCCCAAGCGTGAGCATCGTCCTTTGCGAACTGACGCCGCAACTTCCCAAGCGTGAGCATCGTCCGACGCGGACTGACGCCGCAACTTCCCAAGCGTGAGCATCGTCCTACGCGGACTGACGCCGCAACTTCCCAAGCGTGAGCATCGTCCGACGCGGACTGACGCCGCAACTTCCGAAGCGTGAGCATCGTCCGTCGCGGACTGACGCCGCAACTTCCCAAGCGTGAGCATCGTCCGACGCGGACTGACGCCGCAACTTCCCAAGCGTGAGCATCGTCCGACGCGGACTGACGCCGCAACTTCCCAAGCGTGAGCATCGTCCCCACGCGGACTGACGCCGCAACTTTCCAAGCGTGAGCATCGTCCCTTGCGGACTGACGCCGCAACCCGACAAGCGTGTGCATCGTCTCGTGTTGACTGACGCCGCAACCCCAAAACGTGAGCATCGTCGCATGCAGAAATATGCCACAATGATATGAAGTGTGAAATTCAGATCATGCGTCATTGTATTTTTCTTATTTTTGGAAATTTAATTCAATAAAGATGACAAAGTAATGAATTGTCACTATTATACGATTCGGTTTTTGTTATTTATTTCAGTCGCTCGTTTATAATACAGCTTCAACAATTTTAAAAATAGCTTTCATGTCTCTCACTTTTACTAGGGAACATGCAATGAAGAGGAAGATGTATGTACAAATTTATTATTTTAACTTCATATGTAGGGCAAGGATGTACGTTGAATGGTAAAATGAGATGATTTTTATTCTGAAAAGTATTTTGCTGTAAAAAAGTTATTAACCTATTTATTGACCTATTTGTTATACGTAGGCTATGTTGTTAAAGACACGTGTGGATGTTGACTATGTCTCATATTGTTTAGAATTTTATTTCCGAGTAATGATTTGAAAATATTTAAAAAATTGAAAATTAATATTTTTTTGATACCTTTCAAAATAATCAGTCTCTCTCACTGAGATTTTTGGAACATGACTTTGAAAACAACACTAAAAATGCCCTCTATTCAAAATTGAATTAAGCTCTGAAGCACTTTTACCTTCCTTATCCTGCTACAGATTGAGTTGGACACAGCGATGTACCAAAACGTGGAGCTTGAGGTACCCGTGAACTACTGGTAGCAGGTCTTACATGATTCGACGAGTTCAGCTCTAGTATATTACATTAAAATTCAAAACAGTAATACTTCAATATCTTTGCAAAGTACTATAATACCTAATTTTTCATTATATTAAAACGGAACGTTTTACATTATTAAGTGTAAGGCCGCTGTTACGTGTATCGTCTGCAATGAGAGTTGACGAGGTGAATGAAGAATACAAGGGAGATTAAATTATTATACACGGAATAGAAGAAAATGGAGGAATCCCTGATAACTGGATATTTGGAGTACCAGCAAACTGTAGTTTTCAGATGCACATGGCACAAAAATTAAACGAGCTGCGTGGTATTGCATACATCGACGGAATATGATGGGGAAAAACATTTGGTGTAAATGAAAAAAGGAACAAAATATTTAATCACTAAAAATTAATATGAAAAATAATAAAAAACACAAAAATGATTAAAAATAGTAAGCATTTAATCTTGTTATCTATTATAGTGATTTCTTGTCATTGATTTGAGAGGCAAAATTGAAAGTGCACTCAGAGCAGAATTAATTCTGATGCATCAGAAACGAGTTTAAAATGAAAGACCGATCACTTATCCGTTGGAGCTCTGATGACTTCTCGTGCAGCGGCGGATGAAACGATTTACCTAGAGCGGCAAGAGGCAGCGGTGGCGCCAGAGTGGCGACCCCAAAATGAGTGTTCAAGAGCAGCGTCTTCTAACAGATTGCGGTAAGCAATTAGGTTTTGCACCGCATTTTTAAACAAAGAGTTGAAGAGCCGCGTCTTGCAACCGATTGCGGTGTGCAAATTAAGTTTTGCTCCACATTCTAAAAGTCTGACTTCCGCGGAGGTTGCCAGAAGAGTGTTCGTGCACATGACACACCTGTGACACATATATGTGCAGCTGATGGCTAGCGCTGGTGGATCGCGAAGGAACCCCCTGTACGCAATCAGCGCACACGAATGCACTTGGAGCGAAGTACCTCAATAGGAGCAGAAAGTTGACCAGGAAACTCCCTGGAATAACCGGCAATCAGCACTTACCCGCGTGCTACCCGAACGAAGCGAGCAGGTAGGGACCTCCCAGGAGAGAAGCGGAGAGCCCATGATGTTTTCAGGGCCCGTCGGATGACGGACACCGAACGATTCCATTCCACCGTCACAGACACTTTTAAACACTGCACTACTTCTTCAGATGATTGAACTACTTCTAAATAATTGTGCCGCAGAAGTCCGCTGGATGCATTGGAATAAAAATTTAATATACCGGATTAAATTGGGACGTAACAGACACGAAATGAATGAACGTCAGTTGCACGTTCTGCGACTGCACCTCAACAGGATATTTCTGCTACCTCACTTCTTTCTTTTTAGTTTCAGTCCTCTCTGATGACAATGCGAGGATTTCTTCATTATAAAGCAAATTGCAATCCAAATATTTAATTGAGAGTTGAGTTGGCAATAAAAACACTCATTTCAGTCAATAAGTAACTTTCTCATCGTCTCCTATATTATTTTAGTAGTATACCTCTCCTTTGTGACTCTCACACGCAACTAATCTTTATAAATGAGGTCTCTGAAGAAAGAGAATTTCACGGAAACGTGACAAATTGCACTTTGACTTTGAAGATATGAAGGATTTGCTTAAAAATCTCATCTAAATAGTCATGTCAAATGCAACACGCAACTCCGGCAAATGCTTTCGAATATGTATCATATAACTTCTAAACAAAGCGTTCTAGGCCCTTAAAAACTAAAATGTTGATGCCAAAGGTCTCACAGAAACGTTTTTACACCATAATCTACAGTAGTGTAGTGTTTAATATTCGAGGGGTCTCGCACAGGTACGCGGAGGTTGTAGGGCTATGGAACAACAGAAAGAAAAGAGTTTTTAAATAAGCTAAAGAAAAAATCTTGAAATAAATGAAAAACAAAAATCAAATAAATCTAGCCTTTAATACTATGCGAATTAATTAAAAAAAAAACAACTAAATTTAAAATTATATAAAGAATAGCGCAAGTCACTCGACACTGCCAACGATTGCAGTCCAAACGCACGAATTTGATGTTGGCGGTATCTGGAAGTAAGTACATCGACCCCCAGCTGCAAACTTGTACATTATGCACCGTTTGAAATTAAACTCAAGGTGTTGGTTCTTTAAGATGTTGAATACGCAAACATCGTTTGAGCAACATTCCCAAGTAAGGAAGTGAAGTCTAAGCTTACTAAATTGTTTCTAATGGTAACAAATTATATTAATTTTTCAAAGGTGAAAATATTAGCTTGATTATTTTTTGGCTCGGAATTGCTTTTCTTGAGGTACGTAAGAACGCAGAAAATAATCCAATACTTTTTAGTTCTCTCCAAAGCCGCCTGTTTTCTCATAACAAATCAAGGACAGTTAAATAATATTTCAAAGAGTAGGGTTGTACTTACTCGATCCGGTAGTTTTGCACTACTTTAATTGGCTTTCTCAAGAGTAAAAACATTTTCTAATATTTTTGTGATATCAGGAAAAGTGAAAAGCTAACTTTCAAGTAAGATTGAATAATTTCTTCAAATGTTGTTTTCAAAGAAATATGAATTGGTCCAAGAACATCTCTCTATAATGCTGAATAAACCTTTATTAAAATTTTTGTTTCCAACATCAATTGTATTTTTTTTGTTTGATATTCTGTAAGTAAATTTGAAGTTACATTTATATATTTTTCAAACAAATAAACAGATTTCATTAACAACATTCCTTCTTATTGGAAAGGATAGACAAATTGATGGGGAAAGGGTGGATTTTAACATGCGTGAGTTCTCGCTCGGGTACGGTAGTATATTCATATTACGAAGAAAAATCATCAACCTCAGTTCAGCTGTGCGCCAGTTGAAAAACCATCTTGCTCAAAAAAGTAGCAATTCACGGCCATGTGCAAACGAATATAAATTTCCTGAAAATATGTCAAAAATATTACGAAAACCAATTATAATATGTCTCTATGATATTAATTATTCCGTAACGTAGTTTTGAGGGTTTTCAACTATAAATTGATTTAAAAATAGTTAATATTTTTACTTGCACAAATCAGAATATACGTACGTCACAGAGATAAATTAATAACTTTTTATGTCTGTCTCTTTTTATGTAATTTAATTTTCATAATGTAGAAGTCCTCTTTAATTATTTAAAATTATAAATAAAATTTACTGATAGCTAATTTAATTTTATAACACTAATTAATTGACTCCAATTCTTTTGCCTAAATAAGTCTCTTTATATCATTAAGTAACTAGTTAAGATTAAAATTATTCCACAAGCTTTCTTCACAGGTACAAATAGCTCAACGTAGACGAAGTAAGCATTGCCCCCTTTCTTAATCATCGCTGTGCGGCAAGAGCAGCACGTAACCAAACTCTTGCAATGCGGTTCCGTTAAAAATTCCCGGGGCCTCTCGGAAGTTTCAGAACGTAACTCATGCTAATAAATAACGGTCATGTCCCTTTTTTCTTCTCCCGCGGATGTCTGGAGATCCCCTTTTAGCACCTCACGCATTTTTCGCTCTCGCAGTCGCCGCCAGGCCAAGGGGTACCCCAGACCACCGAGTTAGAACCAGAAGCTCTAAATTAGAAGCCCTTCATCTGCCACCACCCTCTGCCCTTCCGTTCCCACTTCTCATTCTCGATTTCTTTTTCCGACTCTGTTCTGTCCCCTGTCCCACCTTCAACTTTGACATCACCCTGACCACCTCTGCATGTCTTCTGAACGCATCTTCTCCATCCCTGCTCAGGACACCCGGTATCACTAGGTTCCCTTCCTACACCTCACTCTCCTCCCATTTAATGTGACAGTCCCGTACTGTCGTCTCGACCCCTCTTCTTTCCTCTCCCTCCGTCCCCTCTCCCTCCGTCCCCTCTCCCTCCGTCCCCTCTCCCTCCGTCCCCTCTCCCTCCGTCCCCTCTCCCTCCGTCCCCTCTCCCTCCGTCCCCTCTCCCTCCGTCCCCTCTCCCTCCGTCCCCTCTCCCTCCGTCCCCTCTCCCTCCGTCCCCTCTCCCTCCGTCCCCTCTCCCTCCGTCCCCTCTCCCTCCGTCCCCTCTCCCTCCGTCCCCTCTCCCTCCGTCCCCTCTCCCTCCGTCCCCTCTCCCTCCGTCCCCTCTCCCTCCGTCCCCTCTCCCTCCGTCCCCTCTCCCTCCGTCCCCTCTCCCTCCGTCCCCTCTCCCTCCGTCCCCTCTCCCTCCGTCCCCTCTCCCTCCGTCCCCTCTCCCTCCGTCCCCTCTCCCTCCGTCCCCTCTCCCTCCGTCCCCTCTCCCTCCGTCCCCTCACCCTCCGTCCCCTCACCCTCCGTCCCCTCACCCTCCCGTCCCCTCTCCCTCCGTCCTCTCTTCATTCCCAAACCATTTTTTCTACGACATCTCTCCCCCTCTATTTTCCTATCAAATATCTACTTTTTCCCCGTCCTCTCCTCCTCATCCATCACTTTCCCTTCTCCCTTCCCGAAAGCTAGTACACCTATCTCTTACCCCTCTCTCCTACCCTCACACCAGCCATTCCCTATCCCGTAATCTCAGTTTTCTCATTCTTTACTCTCACACCCCACCGTCAGCATGTTCTAAACCTTTGCCACGACTCACTTCTTGCTCCATCTTATCTTCTCTTCCCCTTTCTTCTCCACTCAATTTCTGACTTTTCAGGCTGATTCCCAACACACTTTTTGCTTCCCCATCAATCCCGACCATTCACTTCTTCTCCAATGCCCTTAGAGCCCCTTTCTTCACCAACTTTCTCCTCTCATCATACACTCTTTCCTTCCCCACCTACTCAATATTAGTATATCTCGTCCCATCTTAACCCCTCACACCTCACACTACTTCCCTTTCATCATAAATCCTCCCCTTTCGTTTCCACCCCTACCATCCCCACTCATTCCCGCCCATCATATTCTCAGCCTTCTTCCAACCCCACCAACATCTTTCTATCTTCTTCTTCTTATCATTATTATTATTATTATTATTATTATTATTATTATTATTATATCTCCCCCACCGTACTCCCTTATCCTACTCTTTTTCCCATCATAGACCTTCCCCTACATCCCCTTCCACTCCCACCCATCACATCCTTACCCTTCTGCCAACTCCTTCCCACTCCTCTGCATCCAATCCGTCTTCACTCCGGTCATCCTTTCTCCCCCCTCCCTCTTTCCCTCCTCCCCGCGGCGCGCCCCATCCAGTTGGCTCCATTTCACTCCCCGCCTCATCGCCCGCGAAAGCGTGGGCTTCGGCTCTCCCCTCCCCTCCCCACCCCCTCTGGCGGGGGCGGCGCGCGAATAAATTACCTCCTCCGGAGAAAGTAACGGAGCATCGAGACGGCATTAAAAAATATTCCATATTTCCCCGTCCCGGAAAATCCGTTTTCGGAAACAAAGAGGCCGGCGGCGGCGGCGGGCGGCGCGAAGCTCCGCGCCGCGCCGCGCAGCGCTCCGTCCGGACAGCATGAAAAACGCCGCGCCCGCGCCGCACCCTTCATTAATTAAACGCAAGTTGCTCCGGAGCGGCGTCCGCCCGCCCCGGCATAGGGTGCGCAGGAAGACGGTGAAGGAGGCGCTCTCGGAAACCGAATGGGCCGTTGAGCGGGGCGCGCGACGCGGCTCAAAGCCGAGGATTTGGTTTCTTCGGGTGAGTGAATGAGAGAGCAAATGAGTGAGTGAACGAGTACGGGAGTCGGTGAACGAGTACGGGAGTCGTGTGAACGAGTACGGGAGTCGGTGAACGAGTACGGGAGTCGGTGAACGAGTACGGGAGTCGGTGAACGAGTACGGGAGTCGGTGAACGAGTACGGGAGTCGGTGAACGAGTACGGGAGTCGGTGAACGAGTACGGGAGTCGGTAAACGAGTACGGGAATGGGCGAGTGTGGGAGTGGGCGAGTATGGGAGTGGGCGAATATCGGAATGGGTGAGTGTGAGAGTGGGTGAGTGTAGGAATGGGTGAGCATGGGAATGGGTGAGCATTGGAGTGTGTGAGAATGGTAATGGGTAATAATGGGAGTGGACGGGTGTTTTGATTCAGGACGCGCTATTACTGAGGTCATGAGTCCTGTATGTGTAGTGCATTACGAGACGCGATAGTGGCAGATATCTAACTGAAGAAGAAACCATCCTAGCTGGCACTTACTCTAACATCCCGACATGTGTGGCAATATAGTGTACGTAAGTGTGAATGTAAAGGAAGAAGATAGGACAAGTAAATGTAGCTTCACTGTGCGCACGTTTTGTTGAGCACTCCTTTTGCTTGTAGTTCATTTACAGTTGAAATTGATTTTCTATAACTCGGGAACAAACATTTTTCAAATATCTTTATTTTCTAGAATAATTATTTTCTAAATTCATTTTTTCGGTGTTTTTTTTAAAATAAAATTCTGGCCCTCAAGAAAATGTGCGCAGATACATTTCTTTCCCCACACGTCATATACAGTTTTTACTGTTTTTTTGACAAATAAATATAAATATAAATATAAATAAATATAAATACAAGTATGAAGCAGAAAATACCCCGCGCTGTCCGTGTCCCTTTTGTTAAGGTTCTTCTCCGGTATTCTCATCGTATTGATAGGGGAAAAAACGGAAAACTACCGATCAGATGTCAGCCGACCGCTAGAATCCTCTAGGCAGCGGCTGAATTCTATATAACTATCCAGCTAGTGTTGATAATTCCTCACATTCTGTACAGGAACCCTAGGACACTCCGGTCAACGGTGCGGCACAGGCAACGATTTTGCAACTGAACTGTTATATCACAGCTTGTTTGTTTCGACCAGTAAGCATGAAATCCGATAAGCGTTTTCGATAGTTTGTGTTTTCTCTTTCCAACGTTTTAACGGATCTGATGTAACAAATGTTGCCCTCACATATCAGAGTTATATGAAATCTACGTTGAAACAGATTACTACAAAGGTCCAGCACACTGTGCTTCACACGATTGGAACTGTATATTTTTAACTATTTTAAAATTTCAAAATATGCAATACACATTTTAGGAATGAAATACTATAACATTTATAAACATCAAATTTTAATCTTATTTCACTTTTGCAGTGAGGCTGAGAATACGTCTCATTTTATTCGAATAATCGAATAGCTTCTTCTTTTCTGATGAAGACAAATTGATTCAAGACTTTTGGAAGAAATCTTAATTTTCAATTATTTATTTAACCTCAAAAAATGTGTGTGACGTTCTCTGGGGAGAAGTGTATTCTGTGCATGTTTTTCCATAAATTCTGAGATATACACTAATTACATCGGACTGTATACAAGTTGGGTTGATTCTGATTGTACAATACTCCTTGCTGTCACGGCCTCTTTGACATGTTCGTATGTATCGAACTGATAGGCGATTTTGTCCCCGCCACATTATAATGCCAAATTACTTTCAAAGGTAAGTTTTCTCGCTTCGCTCGCCTGTATCCAAGTCACAGCAAGGCTCGGGTCTTCGGCCCTCGCATTCACTATAAACAACCTTGAGTCTATCCATCGCATAATTACCTATTCACTTGTATAAAAAATCACTTCAATATTCAAACTGCGCAGTGAACGATACTTACGAACGTATTAAGAAGGCCGTGACAGAAAGGGGTACTGTACAGTCAGGATCAGCCACAAGTTGATTTCTGAATACAGATGGAAGGAGTTTTGGAAAAATTTGTAAGAAAATATTCTCTCCCTTGGAATATAAGACTATCAATCAGCTAGATCTAGGACATTATCCTTCATTGTGCCCTTCGTAAAGGAATCAAATTATTACTGCGAGAACACAAAGAACGTTAATTTGAATATCTAAATTTCCATCGAACATTAGAAAATGTAAACAGATAGAGAAGCTACATTGTCCAGAAGCAAAACAAGGGGCCATCTCAGCATTCGCTCAAAGGACTGGGGAAACTGGACAAAAATCATGAACGATATTGCCCCAAAAGCTGAGGTACAATATTATTTATTCTCTTAAAAATTGGACAAAAATCATGAACGATATTGCCCCAAAAGCTGAGGTACAATATTATTCATTCTCTTAAAAATTAAACAGTCCAAATGGTAACTTTATCAATAAATATTATTGTTAAAATTAATATCGATATAAAATATCTGGTTTGCTGCTAATATAATTTTCAGTCCTGAGATAAATTTAAGATACGACTATGACTTATCTTCCCTTCATGGACACAAATAATGGCGTCACTAAATTCGTCGCGATTTGTTGCATAAGGGGAGACATCACTCAAAATTGAAAATAACAGTTTTAAATTTACATTAATAAAATTTGTAGGGTAGAATACACTTGCATACAAGGTCCTTCATACAAACTTTTATCAAAATCTGACTTAACCATTTTCATATAATTAACATTTAAAGTTTTTTGCATATTTTTGATAATTAAGGCCTTCCTTTCAAAAATTTGTAATCAAACATCATAACATTAATTATAGATGTTTATTATACTTATATGAACAAATGTTACTAAGTTTTGTTTTTTCTCATTCATTATTTTTTTACACAAAAATATTTTAAATATTGTTACTCAAATTTGGTAATTTTTAAAACTTATTTGCTTTAAAAATTCAATTTCTCAAAACATACTGAATTTAAATAATTTATTTTTAGTGATGATTTGAGGACAAGGTGTGAAGAAGAAGACTTGAAAATTTCAGACAAATCCAATGAAAATTGTGCCATGGAGGATTTCTAGAAGAAGAGAATTTGTAAAATATACATAATTTCGGAAAATTGAATTTGAAGTTTTAGAGGCACATTTGCAAGAAATCTTACCTCAAAAATCCCCTGGAGAGTATGTAGGTCCTTCCATTGCTTTCATTCCTTTGTCCAGAACAGATTTTCTGAATTTTAACTTTCTCCGGGACATTTTTGAAGACATTTTATTTGCTTCTTCACTTTTGAGAAGTCTGTGCTTATCACGTGCACCACTCAATTTAAATGCCATGACACTTGGTGGAGTTTCTTTTCCAGCATATTTTAAAACTTGTGAAGCTTTCCACATTTCGTCCATACTACATTATGCAAACTTTCGTTTGCATTCCGGGTTTTTCCCTGAGTGCACCTCTGCAGAATTTCTTCAGATGCTAGTCTTCTGTACACTGGTATCATTTTGATGGCATCTCTGGAAAGCACTGTGTGCATTTGGAAACTTCTTCTCCCTTAGCGATTGCTCTATTGAAAAAGCATTAGGATGTATAGTCTCCAGGATATTTAAAATGTTGTGGCTTCTCATCTGATGACATGCAATGGTACATTGTTGCAAATATTACAATTTGCATGTTCTCAACATTGGGTATATTTTTGATAATGGCACTTCTGTAGTAATTACCCTGTTTTATAATTGTCTCTTCTTTCAGAGCACCAGGTTTCTTTCCTCCTAGTGTCACACCTTTCACTTTCCACTCTTTCACTAAATTTTTCAAGCCAGTTACTAAACGTTTGGCAATTCTTCTTTTTGAATAACACTTGATGATCCATATGGCTGCATTTCCTGAAGGCACTTGGAAGTTTTAGCATCACCATCGGAATGCACTGTGGTGTATTGCATTTTAAAAAAGTCTTGTGATCTCTGCCACATTATTTTTGCTGCAGCTGCTTCCATGGCATTTGCAGAGCCCTCAAAATGTTTTTGACATAGTCCACTTCTTTTGTGAGTTTCAGTCCATGTCTGAAACATTTCACTGTCCTCGCCTAATTGACTCTCTTTTGAAGTGCACATACCACAGTAACGGGACATCAGTTCAAGGTCTATTACTAGGCCTGCGAGAATATCAATGATAAATCCCACTCCATACAATGATGAGTGACCTCTCTTCTGCCACGTACCATCATAACATACACTAATGTCAATTATTTCTTTCCCTTTGAGGTCAGGATTCATTTCCTCATGAGCTTTCCTCACTGCAGCATGTGTCAATTTAAACACATGTTCCTGGACCATTTCACCACCATTCACAACTCCACAGAGGTGTGTATTGCATGTTGATGAACTCATGCTGTGCATACCCATTTCAATACAAAATCTGTCAATAGCTGCATGACCTTTTCCAATGCTTAGGAAACTGTCAACAATGTTTTGGTTGACCTCAAAGGGAGGACGAGAAGACATTTTACTATTTAGTCTCTGGCTTGTTGGTATTGTTCTACAATCTGAACATGAGGTGCACTTAATTACATTTGCAGCTAAACCATTCATATTTTCTATGGTAGCACTCAAGCTGATACCATCACATTTACTACATTTCATACCAGCAAATATATTCTACCATATGTCAGAGCGCACCAACATGTAATCAGTTTCAGTAGCTGAAGGTGATTATAGATTAGCAAACAAAGATAACTTTCTTGCACTGGCTGTAGGGATGCTACCACAGGATGATGTATATGGCAATGAATTAGATTCACTTTTTGTATTACACTGCAAAATACATTCTTCAATGAAAGGTTCTGGCTCAGTTACATTATCTATTTCACATTCCACAGTATGTTCATTTTTAGTCACCTTTTTTCTCTTCAAATAATTAGCTTTCCCTGCTGAAGATCTTTTTGATGGTCTTTTCTTACAAGATTGTGCACCTTTTATTCGGTTCATTTTTGAAGTGTCCGATGGGAGAATGCCTAGCTAACCTACAACTAACCTAACAGTATTTACACTATACGTAATTATTTACTAACTGATAATAACTATTATATTTAAAATAAAGTTGAGCTTACAACAAACGTCTGTATAAATATGCCGAGCAAACACAGAAGACTTCAAGCAAAAAACGCACAATTCAAACCACTTCAAACACACCACGATCGTATAAACACGCTGGAATAAGATAAGAAACAAACGAAAAATAATCTGTTGTGTACAAATTCTGATGTTGGTAGACATGTTCAATACACTCTCATTTGTTCCTCAGAGATTGTATATTGAGTACTAGTCAATGATGTATATAAATACCACTAGATGGCTGACTCCGCGCTTTCCCAATAGGCGGAGGTGAGGCCGTACATGGGAGCCATGTTGCACGGCAAAAGCTTCGAATGTCAAATGCAGCCCATGACAGTTCGGTAAAATTTTACGAGTGTAACACGTATACATTGTATTTATTAACATGGTTCTTTCCATCATAAGAAAGTAAAGGAGTAGGCAACAACGAATTGTCGAAAGATATTTTATAATTTACATGAAACTACGAACAGCATTGACATAGTGTTACCAGAGACTTGCAAAAATGAGGACTTGTTTTTTATGATGACTTACAGGTACAAACTTCTTATACTACTTCAGAAGAGATCAATTTATATGTTAATACTGCACGTGACAGTAAATTATTATTACTATGGCAGCTTTATTATTAAGGATTCTTTCTCTGTTGCAATATTCCGTTTTCAAATATAAGAATAAGACGTACTTATTGTTCATGTGATTAGAAAAACTGCGTTTCACTCCAAATTTCCCTTTTTTCTCTCTTAATGGATGGTTGTAAATAACTGCTGGATTTGGGAGGTGACAGAGAGATTTAAAATGAAAACACGTAGGGAAATATAGTACATATGTACTTTTTATGGGCAGACATTTTTATTTGCATATGAATACAAAACTTTTTGCAGGAACAAACATTCAAATGGTACCTTTCACCATCGAAAGAAAATATTCAAATAATAAATAATGTTTCTTTTAATTTTACATAACAGGAAATAGAACAAAACTTACTTTAGAGAATGAATGAATAGATTAAAATACATGTTCAAAACATGAACACTTAAGACTAAGATTCCACAACACGATATTGATGTGAAACCCACCTTATAGTGGTAAAACATGGATAAAACAAAGGCAAAAAATAATTGATTTCCTGGGCCAATTTTGAAAATAACAATTACATTAAGTAAAGATCAAAATAAAAACATTTAAAAAATCAAAACAAAAAATGTTTCACTAATCACTCAAGAGAAAACTCACTACAACTTACCGCTTTCGGCAATACGAACAAGGTTTTTGCCGTGCAAAATGGCGCCTTGGGTGGCCTCAACGCCAAGGCGACTGTCATCCATCTAGGAGTATATGTATATACATCATTGGTACTAGTATAGCTCCACCAAGCGAAGAATGAAGGAGGTGATTGCGGCGTTTCGTGGAACTAACAGTGTAAACACAGGTCTATACAGTCAGTTTCGCTAAAAAAGAGTCGCGAGGAGCATGAACCGAGTTGTTTATCAGTATAACTTTGGGAAATATGAGTTCTCGTTGAGGCGTGACACTTCGCGTGTAGACAGGACGCCTTGCATGCCATGTTATTCAATTTTGTGATAGTGAAAAGGACAGAACTAAAGTACCTACAAGAAGCACAATTAAACGTGCGGCAGCAGCAAGTTTAAAGTTATCTGAAGCTCAGAGACATGAGTTTTTGATAACATCATCGAAAAGAAAAATTGTTATGGATGAAATGAAATGAAATGTTATGGTTGAAGTCAAATATATTGCATTCTTCTTCATTCATTTGTTTTTATACTTTATGCAATTTGTGAGATATGCAATAAAATACCAAAACATTAAATTTACTGTCATAAGTATTTAAAATATTCTTCATTACTGTGGTAGTTGCGTTTTACATAATAAGAATCATTCTGCGGAAAAAAAATTATTTCTACCTATATGAGGTCAGGCATGTCCAAATACAATTAAAATATTAATTGGAAAGATATCAGATTTGTGTCGAAATAAATCGCCCTTTTTCCGAAATAGTTTGGCAAGGTCCCATTTTTAATTTGATTTGAGTGTCCTTATATCTTTGGCTCTGTCGTTTCGGCAGTAAACACAGACAGTGGCGCTCTCCTGTAAACATTATTCTCAACTTGGTCGAGTTATAAAGAAAATCGCGGGAAATCAAAATAAAGCACCTATAGTGGGAAGGAAAAACGCATTGTCAAAATCAGGTAAAACCACAAAAACGCGCGTGTACGTTTAAACGTCGGCAGCGGCCATTTAAATGCCGATGACGAAAATTTGAAAACACACAAACGAAGACTAATTTTGAAACTCATTTTTGAGCCAAAAAAACAAAATTTGATTTTCTGACGTATTTTATCTCATTTGACCTATGCCTCCTCAAACATAGGTTTTTCTGGCTCCATGCCTTAGAAGACACTTACGAACACCTGGAATTGCAATCTCTTAGCACAACGAAAATTGCATACGTTAGTTGTGAGTAGTCATTACCCTCGAGCCATTAACTGTTAGTCACCCTTGCTATTCTAGCTGTAAGAAAACAAAACGTTATTTTTGGTGATTATTATCTTAGGGAACATTGAATTTACTTCAAGAGTAGACATTTTCAATACGTATATCTGAAAGATAATTTTTTCGAATCTTTACAAGAGATTTCAATATTGCATTGTTTGGTATTTTATTTAAATTTGCCACATTGCCCTTCGAACCATATTCCAATGATTAACAAATAACTATCGGGATTATTCTCAATTGCATATTTAAAATTGATGAATTTCAGATTTGCAAATGTATTGGTTTAAATTATAAATAAAAAATTGTCTATATTCTAATAAAAGCAATTATTACAAATATACACCATATCAGTGGCGTAGCGTGACTCACACGTTTGGGGATGCTCAACAATAACACACAAAATGTCACTATCAACTACTTCGTCTAACAGGCGAACCTGAGGCGAATGCAACACAAGGCAGATACACTGGGACTACTTCCACGATCTCGATTGCTTACGACGGTGTAGGCGCTTCCCACAAAATCCTCACAGCAGTCAGGGCTGCCGATGTCTTGAAAGCAAATTATACAATGGCTCAGCTTTAATTCTTATACGCGAATGGCAATAAGACCATTTGTTAATTTATACACTGCAGACTTAAATAATATGTAATCTATTTAAGAGATAATACAATTTCTTGGATATTAATTAAGAAATAGTAGTCAGGCACTATTTCTACAGTTTGTACCCATGACCAAGCGGGGACTCCCGAATGAGAGAGAGAAAGATAATTTACTGAACGCCTGAAGTGTGCTGCGCTCTCGTGCACAAACGAGCTTCTTTCCGCAGTAGACGCTAGCGTAAAGCAGTCGGGTTTCTCTGGGCCAAGGGTGAAGAGGGGAGAGGGGGACCTCGCCATCTGCGCATGCGTCATTGCTCGTCGCAATCTGGCGGCAGACGCTTAAGTATTTTAGCATCCAAGCAATCAGAGGCCAGCTTCAACAGCCCGCCGAATTCAATCATAGGAAATCAATTTTAAATTAATACAAAACGTGTTTCGCTCAACAGACCACTTGTAAGATTATCAATACAGTATTTAAGGTTCTTATATACGGGGATGCTCAGCATCTCAGCGTCCCCTGACGCTACGCCACTGCACCATATACACAAGTTCTTTTGCTATTAAGAGTAAGAAAGAAAAAATATTTTGCGGGCCGCGGACGATTTTATACCAATAACAAATATAAATGTGAAATAAACGTGCGACCAGAAACTACAACAACGTACAAAAAATATTCCACTAGAAATTAGACACTCAATCTACAACTTAGGTGAAGGTTGTTTGAGTTGCTACGAAAGGAGCAATTAATGCTGATGAAGCGAGTCCACTACGTAGACTGAAAGTTTAACAGTAGTTCTCTTACCTTGTGCAAATGCGGGAAGGTAGCAGACAAACGTTTCTCAAAACCTGATGTGCCATTGTCATCCCTGTACCAAGTCCATTGACTACCTCCTTTCAGTGATATCTGCAGGTCTTGAAACACGTCGTCCTCCATAGCAAAGTTCTCCCATAGAGTCACTTTCAACCTTCTGTTAAACCAAACTTCTCGCACCAACAAAAGTTTGTTCGGTGTTGCGGAAATTACGTAAACTTACAAACAGTCCCGTACACAGTTATTAACATCCTCGCGGAATATTAGTGTTCACATACAACATTAGGGAACCGTTTGTTTTGGGGTGAGACTCTTAACCGAGGTGGGCACTACGGAAAATCACGTCCAACAGATATCGCGTTCTAAGAGTAACTGACTCAAAAAGACCCAGTGAGAGACGCGATTCCTGATTCTCGACTCTCGTTTACAAACGATTCCAAGTCTGACATCATTGGAGTAGAGGGCACCGGTTTCCCGCGCTATTCAAACGAGTTCAAATAGTATTAAAGAAAATGCAGTATCTTACTTTCTTACATATTTTGGATAGTTTCAAAATAATGTTAATTTATATTATATTTGATAACTCTTAATAGCACATTTTACATTAAACATAAACAACCGCCTTAATTAGAGCTTATTGACCACCAATTGAACATTTATAGCTTCAAATTTCGTAATCTCAAAATTTCATCTCTTAATTCTATTTTTTAGTTCTATTTCCTCTTTCCTTTCTCCATTATTACTTTATCTTACTGTTCATTACTATCGTGACTCTCCAATCATACTCTAATCCTCTCCTTCGTTCATATATCCTTACTATCTAAAACTAAAAAGACCTGCATGTTTCTGTATCCCTTCATTAGAACTATCTCACTTCTTTTCTTTAATATTATTTTTTTACGACGTATATTGCCTTCCAGAGACGGTTAAAAAGTAAAAATGTTGCTATTTTTTAAAAATGTTAAAAGGAAGTGTTTTTAGGGTGCACTACAATTTATGTTACATCAGTTATCGTCATTTGAACATATCTGTTATATGCTCACAATCTTCTCCACGCCATTCAGACTTTCTATAGGATTTGTCCTTCATTTTTAACCAACATTTGCTAGCTTTAATCAATTACCTAATCTATGCCTAACATTGTTTCTCACCCTCTCGCTCCTTTTCCCTTAGATATTCTGAATGTTGTTCACGAATAAATATAAGATATTGATAGTTGTAATTGAGACTCTTGTTATTTCTAAAGTTTCTTGTCCCCTAATAATTTTTATAACTTCAATTATGTTGCTTACCCTCACCCCCATTTTCTCATTCTATTAATTTCAACCAATGCGTATCCTTTCATTTTTGTGTGAAAGAGGTACACCTTTTACATTTTTCTTGTTCTACTCAAGTCCTCCGTAAGCTTTCGGTGGGAAAGACCTTGCAGATACGCTAAGAAAAAGAAGAAAAGAAAACTGTCGAATCCTTCAAATTATTTTGAAACAAAATAAATCGAAATTAGGTGATTCCACTAAAAATTTCAGAAAAGGGTTTTATGCTGAATTGTCATTTTTGCTGTTTCACAACAGATGCATCCACATATTTGGTCTTCTTCCATAAATCTCTCTTTCCTATTAACTAGTAGTGAGGCTACTTTTGTCTGCCTACTCGTTTGCATCCTATCTATACGACGGACCAAATCACTTTTCTATTGAAATGAGATTGTTAAATGTAGTCTTTACAGTTTTGTGTAGCTTTTCACTCTGCTTAGAAAGATAATAACATATTACTGGATATAAAATTCTACTTTTCCTATAATAGCCCGTAGATTGATGAGGAAATAGTACGAAAATATCACTTTTTCACATATTTTCTTCACATTTATATGTTAAAAATGTGGCGTCACACCTTTAAGTATTAAAAAAATTGAATACCAATTGCAGAGATATGTTAACAACACATTTTCTTCAAGTGGCTATTTTCATTTAAAAGCCGTGATTATTTACTTCTGTTCGGAAATGTTTAAAATAGATTTCTTATGCAAGCATTCTAGATGACAAGTAACTTCTGGAAACTATCTTTTTTATTTTTACTTTTCCTTTCTTCCGGCGTTTATACGATAGGTATCTAAACTTGCCGTAGAACCTTGAATAACGGGCCAAGAATCCCGCGCGATCTTTTTTCCTTCATCCTTGCATCGTTCTCTCTCCTCCACTAATAACACTAACATAGAAAAAACACAAATATACGTACTAGAAGATCAGTCGAAAACTTTCTAGAACTTTTTCGCCTAGAGAGGTGTTCTTCTGGGGGAGATACTAGGAGGTGCAGTACATCGGCACGTCATCGTGAATATCGGTGCCTGTTCTCACTTTCCAAAGGAAACCCGCCACTTCCAAGGAATAAAATACACTACGCAATGGGGAGTAATGATTGTATTGATTGATAATGAGTGATTCCGGGAGCGTCAATTTCTAAGGTCATTAGTCTCATAAGTGTGGTGCGTATATTCCCACCGGTTATGGCGGCGATTATTCCTTTCTGGATGGTGAGATTCGGCGCCGACCTACCGTCAGCTATCGGAATTTTCTCCAACCAGGCATCCCTAACCAGCGGGGTACCACCCCAGCCGGGCAAGTTCTAAGCCTATGACCGTTCTCCTGGATGTGTGATAGTGTAGTGTATGTAAGTGTGTGTGTGTGTGTGTGTGTGTGTGTGTGTGTAAGGACTGGAAATATGACAAGGAATGGAGAGGAAAGGTCGTGCGCGATCCGTGGCCTGTATAGTAGGGTAGTGCTCCGAAGTCGCCTGGTATTGATTAGAGTAACCACGGAAAACTACCTAACAGAACAACTGGCTTCTAGAATTCTCCTCTAGACAACGATAGAACTCCCGCCAGCGATCTAGCGAGGGTCGAAAATCCTGCCACAATCGGTACTCGAAACCCAGGACCCCCGGTCAGTGGCACTGCAGTGACATCAGTTGACTGATCCACCCTTACCAGTGTAATGATTGTAGTATCTGACGCGCCGTGAAACACTAAATACTCAAACTTAATTAACAATATAAGAGACAAGGAAAACCCGGCAGACGTTGTTCTGCCCTTCATCTCCCTCTTTCCCCTCCCATCACGCTCTCACTGTCTCTCCCTGCTTCCCTCACCCTGTCCCTGTCTGTATCTGTCGCTCCCTGTCCCCATTCACATTTGATTGCAGATTATGCACATCTCTGGGCAGGTGAGGTAATATCGTGAAGCGCCGGACCAGTAAAAATGTAATCGAATGTTAAAGAAGGTTTCATTCTGTCGATTACGGTGAGAGAAACGTTTCTTTGAGAACTTTGACCTCAACATTTTGGTTTTTAAGGCCATAGAACACATCGTTTACGAGTTATTTAACGATATATACATTAAAAATCCTACCGAATGTGTTGCGGGTTGCATTTGACGTAAATCTTTAGTTTCATTCTACAGCGCCGTGAGTGGAGTTACAACATATTTAACAGCACATAAAACTTCTTGGTGAAAAAACATCTAAAAGTGCCAAGTTTCATGGAGATCGGTCATATGGTGTCGGAGTTTACCTCTTAGCCAACATCCATTTTTATTTATAGATTATCTAATACAGCGGGTACTTGTAACCGGTATGCAAAAACACACTACTTCACTTCTCAGACTTCGGGACTTCCTAGACCTCCTGTGCATGCACTTCCCTCCATGTGCCCCTTAGCTATCGCAGTGAGCTCGTTCTTCCCTTTTCCTATGGCTCCCTCCGGATGCGAACAGCTGTGGCACAATAAAATAAATCTTCTTTCAAGACGAAGGCGCTCGCGGAGTGATATATCTTTCCCGTGAATAGCCTTGCTCACGCGAGACTCATCCTCTCCCCCCCCCCAACCCCTGCATGAATCCAGATGTTTGTCGGTGGGATCCGCAAAATTCTTCGCCGAGTTACATGTCTTTCCCCGCTTCTACCTGTGAAAAGAAGTTGCTTTATAGTCTTTCTTGAAGTGGTTGCCAGGCTGAAGAAGGAGAAAACTTGAGACAGCAATTTGACCTCAAGTACCGGAACTCGAAGGTTGATGAAAACATATTTAACCCTAGCAACAGCAAGGTATAAAATGTCCCGTGCGTTATCAATGGAGGATGGTCTCCGTGTCCCATAATTTAAATTGTGATTTTATTATTCTATCTGATGATTTTAAAATAGTTATTATGCACGGGCATTTAAGGCAAGGACGTTATAACGGCTCTAGTGAAAGAGCTGCGACAGAAAACCTGAGTGTCTTTGGCTCCCGAGACCCTCATTAAAACCAGTTAACGGCCGTGTTGTATTCATTTTAGTTTGTACCCAATTTTAATGATTCAAATTTACTTTTTCGCTAAATAAGTAGATGTTAACTTGGCTCGGTGTGTCTTTTCATATTTCCCTCCCATAATTCCCTTTCATAATTTCCTGTCATTATTCCCTCCATAAGAGAACATGTGGCATCAGTCCACTGGTTTCTTATTTACGTCGTAACCACTTTCCTCTCGATCCAGATAAATTATGCAGTGTACATCGAGATTTGTATCGAAGAAAATAACAAGCAATATCTAATCTTAAAACAATAAGTAACGGATGTAACTAACTGCATTCTTATACACAAATCATTATTGCATTTCTGTCTTTTCATTTTAAAAAGTATCAAATTTCTCGTATCAATATTTGTATTTAATTACAAAAAATACATTATATCAAATGAAGATTCATGTGTCTTCATAATAAAATCATCAAACGATATTATATTAATCTATCAAATTTTACAAATATTCCTAAAATATGTTCTAAATGTGTAGCCTCTTGGAATGAATAGTCATGATTTTTTTAATGCACAGCCTAAGACATTATAATAACTGAAATTATAAGCAACACTTGTAATAAATAGCATCATATTTTGATTGGAAATTACATCATCAACAATAAGAATGATTTTCAGACTACTAAAATATTAAAATTTTAAAGAACTACCAAAAAAGAACTAGTCCTCTGTGATCCATCCCCTCGCTACCCTTGGTAGTGCTAACTTTGAAAATCGTTTTCAAGGAGTTTCCGTGAGAATTTATATAATGATCGTACATACTGAGGAAAGTTATTTACAAAATATTCATTTTTGAATTTGCATAAATTAAATTTCATCTTTCAATTAATTGTCATAGTCGTTTATGACCTCTTTCACAGATAATGAAACATTAATGTAGATTTAAAAGAAAAAAGTAAAAATAAACCAGTGAGTTTTTAACACGGTCTTCGTAACACCTTGAGTCAAAGGAAACTTAAATTCAGGTATGTTGAAACCATCGTTATGGCAAACCTGAAAAAATTCTAGCATTACGAAACAATTTTTGAATTTATTTTGAAATATAATTAGGAAATAAGATCAAAAAGGCCATCATCTAATAGGGAGGAATGGAACTGATTCACTTTTTTGCATTTCATATACGCATCATGGCTCTCTCATTTTTAGTGTATACTCCATGGTGTTTACGTAATGAAATCCTAAAAAGTTTGTTAAATATACACATTGCACTTATTAGAACATTAAATGGATGTAATATATTGGTAAAATAAATTGGTTATTCCCACACAAATTAAAATTGTGTCATTCTTTTCTTAGCACTAAAGCATAACTCATTTACGCGTATAACGGGAATAAAATTCCATTATAGTGTCAAGTATTTATTAATCGTTTTTAAAGGTCGTTCATTTGTTTTTGCACATGTTTATTCAAGCCTGGAACTGTTGACTCTTTTGCAATATTCCCATAAAACGTGGTGATGTTTATTAGTAAACGAATATTTTGTGTAAAACATGACACGTGGTCTGTAAGAAAATGTGTTTTACATCAGTATGCAGAAAATAGTGTCTTCAGTGAAAGGAACCTGATTCTAGCGTGATCAACTTGTTTAGTTGTGTAATAACAATAACAATGACCTTTCAAAAATGTGATTTATTATCTTAGAAAACTCTTCTCGCTGTTGGAATTGCAGTTATTCTAGAACAATGAAGTGATACGTAGGGATTAGTTATTGGAGCAACTAATGTGAAAAATACAAGAAGTTATTACAGATACAATCCTTGTGACGTTAGAAGCTACACATTACATTGGCTTTGATGAAAGCCTCACCTTGAAGGTAATTTAACACGTTCCTGAGTTAAATATTAAACATATTAGTTGCAAAAATTCCTAAAGCTAAGGAATTTTTCACTGGAAAAACCGAATATTATTACACTAATTGGTCTACAAATGACACAATTTGTAAATAATTAAAAGGAAGGTGTATCCTGGTATCAAATTTCGTTTATTTAGACCAAAGATCTTTTCATAGTTATCATCATCAGAGATATCTGAAAATTACATAAAGGCATGAAATATTGATTATAGAAATTATTTACAAAAAGTATGTACAAATTGTTAACGCAAGATGCGTAAACAAACTGAATCATAACCTTGCAGCGTCTGGGCGGAAAACTAAGTTCTGCGGATAATTTTGAGTGCGGCTTTTTGGGAACCGAAGGTCGGTCGGAAGCAAGTGGTGGCGGGGTGGGGGTGGCGCAGCCGGAGGGGCGCGGCAGGCAGGCTGTTAGTGGAGGCGTGAGGGGCAGACGGGCGGGCGACGGAGGATGGTGTTAGGGGTGTACATATTGGGCTAATTTTAGTAGAGGTGTCGAGAGTTCAGGGATTTGCTGGTTGAGATGAGTCATGTTCTGGTTTCTTTCAGGTTGTTGTGTATATGAATGGATTCTAATTTTACTCTGTGCCAGTACCTATTTTCAATTTCTAGAATACTCATTTCCAGACATTAGTGTGTTGATCAACTGTGTGTTTGTATTTAAGTGATCAGCGAAGTGTGAGGCTGTGGTAGTGTTGTTTTTTCATGATTGTTCATATTCTTTGGTTCTCTGTGTGAATTTTCTACCCGTTTGTCCTATGTATATGGCATTGTAGTTGTTGCAAGTAAGAGCATAGACCCCGCATAAGGAGGTAGGTGGGATAGGGTCTTTAGTGTTGGCTTATGTTTTTTGCTATAATGTATGAGTGTTGTGGAAGGTAGTTTTTAAATCGAATTTATTGAGTGTGGAGGCTATTTTAACAGAAAGGGGTCCTACATAGGGGATAGAGAGCGAGGTGGGTGTAGTGTTCTTGCCAATTGGAGTGAGAGTGGTGTGTTTGCAGATATTGAGTGTGTTGTTTTGATTATTAATTTGTCAATTAAATTACAGCCGTATCCATTTGCCCTTGCTACATGTTTTATAGTGTTTATTTCTTTCTTGTGTTTTATGGAGACATGAGTATTGAAATTAACCGAGTATCATGGCATGGATGGCTGTATGTGTGGGATGGTGTTGTGAAGTGTTGTTAATGATTGTGTCTGTTTGGTTGGGTTTTTAGGGCGGGGATAGTGCTAAATGTACTGAATAAGATTATATAAACGCGGTTTTGCTTTATTCTTAAATTTTTACAATATTACAATTACACAATAATTGTCACATTTGTGACATGTCCCTCACGTTGTTAATATTTACATTAATGGCGATTTTGTGACATTGAATTTGTTTAAACAATTACTGCAAATGATATCCGTTAAAGTTTCTCGAAAACTCAAAAGTTTTCTGGGAAAATGAGATCAACATTTTTCAGAAACGCTCGAACACAAAAATTACGCAAAATATGTTTTTGTTTCTTCAAAAATTACGCAAATGTATTTTTTAAATATCTCTCACGACGTTAATTTGCTCATTTCCAGCCAATTGTATACATTATTCCATTTGTGAGTAGAAGTTATTCAAATTACTTCCGGTGAAGTTTTTCGAAAACTCAAAAGTTTTCTTTGTAAAAGTGCCTAAAATTTCGCATTTACAGTAACCCTTAAAAGACATGTTCTTAAAATCGACACTAACATTTTTCTACGAAAATTTGGTTATAGGGCAAGGTTTTACTCACCTTTAATATTCTTAAAGTAATATTTTGATTATGCTATTAAGAAATCAAAAAATTGAGATTTAAAAAAAAAAGTTCTTTGACCAGCGATAGATGGCAGCTGGCAATAGGATAGGGCAAGACCGAAAAGCTAGCCGAAACCAAAAGAATTAGAAAACTAACTAGTACGGGAAAGTCTGTGTCATTCTGTAGCACCACTAGTTTGGTATAGTTTCTTTGTTTTATGTCCCTTGGAAGTGAATATTTCAGAGTGTAACTAATATGTGTCTCCTAGAAATGATGTATTTATGGTGTTACTATCGAAAATTAATTTACTAATAGGAGAATAAAACAGAGAAGGGGTAAAATTGATAACCCTCGAATTCTTTTCCCTTGCGCAAATTTGTGGGAACATTTTAATATAAGACCCATTAGCATTATTTTATATATTTGAAAGCATAGAAAAAGCAATGCAACTAGCAAAAAACGAAAGTAATAACAACGAATTCAAATATAAAATAAATAAGAAATAATGTAATCAATTTTCATAATTTAAATCGGGGTATAATGTACGCGTAAGGTTCTTCAGCATTTTTTCTGCATCACGAGTGTTTCTGTAATCGTTTTACCCAAAAAAGACAACTTCTTTTAACCTTCCACAGATCTATTTCTGTCACATGAGCGATTCCGCGTTGCACAAAGCACAACACGTTGTTTTGCTTCAATTATTGTTATAATTTTAGATTCAATGTATTAAACAACTTATTTTAACCATTTTATGTTCAAAATAGAATGTGTTTTAGGGTATATAAATATTACACTTGTTTATTATATAAAAAACAGACAAAAATAAATGAAAAGAAACATTAATTGTTCTTTGTATTACAACACAAGGAAATTATTTACATTTTGTTGTTACAGAGAATTACTGCAGACATTTTTTTTGTGGAGTGAGATTTGCAAACAAAGCGACCGCACAGACGCATATGTCATTGTTGCGGAGCTGCTTTTAGATCTCCCACAAAGACTGCATGTCCCACGGTTCTTTTTTTCTTGTGGACTCGATAAAGCTGAAGTTCAGGGGTTGTGGATATTAGAGCTGTATATATTCTTTGAGGTCTAATGGAACGCAAGTAATTTTACTCCTGGAATACATATGTTCTTCATTAGTTCAACGGACAGCATTTTCAAAAAAATTCTACGTAAAATGGGTCTTTCATTTGCTCTCAGCATTTTGTACATCACTTGGGTATTCACTCCAGCTATATTTATAAGAGCGAAAAAAATCGATAGAGGCTTCCCTTTGTTATTCTGGCTACACTATATGTAGAACATAACTTGTCCAGCGTGTCCATTCTACCTTTGCTCCTATTATAATCCAGAATAATATATGGTTTTCCACTTTCCTGAACTATCTCTCCACTATCATGCATCGTAAACATCAAAATAACTTCTTAGTTAATTTTGGTTACATGCCAAACGAGAATTCGGTGTTTTTGGTAACCAAATATTGAACAACCTCTATCTCTTGTCTTGTTAGGCAAAACTTCTGGAGGAATGACGCCTTTGTTTTGTTCCTGAAAGAGAAAACAAGGGTTAGACTATTGAGTCGCCTATGTTTCCCAACACCAAGCTACATTTCCCAACAATTTCTTGTCGTTAAGGAGGCAACATTTGAATTCGGTCGTTTTACTAAAATAAAATATACTCATCTTGTAGTTTCAGTACTTACCCCAATTTCGCCAAAAATTGACTTAAGAACTTTTACCCCTTGACCACAGATTTTTTAGATGTACGAGGGTTGTGCCAAAAGTAAGTTTCCTATATTTTTTACAAATAGAAACCATTATTTATATGGTTTCTATTGTCCATAGTCTCCATTTTTTTCGACACACTTTTGGAGACGGTGCTCCAGCTTTTGTATTAATAACTCAAAGATTCTCCCGCCTATCCGTTGAGGAAGCGTCTCACCTCTGCTCGGACTTCACCGTCGCTCTTGAAGCGTTTGCCACCTAAGTGTTCCTTTAGCTTGGGGACGAGGTGATAATCGCTAGGGGCTAAGTCCGGTTTGTACGGGGGATGGGGCGTAACGGTCCACCCAGTTTTTTTCAAAAGCTCTTGTGTTAGACGAGCGACGTGGGTTCGAGCGTTGTCTTGAAGAAGCACTACTCCCTCCGTCAGTCGTCCTCTCCGGCGATTCTGGATTGCGGTAACTTCCTTGCGTGGAGAAACCATCTTACTTCTCGAACCTCGCACTTGGCGGGAGCGACGATCGACACTTCCATCTGTGACGGCTGCCAGGTGAAACACTGAGCAACGTAGCGAATCGCGGATGGGCGAGCTCGAGAGTACGGGAAACCACTGCGCACGGCACTGTTGTCGGATTTAGCCTAGCACCTCCCCTCGAGGCTGTAGCTCATTGGGAACCTTACTTTTGGTACGACCCTCGTAGCTTTCCCCCTTTCCGCAGGCGGCAGCCGGCTCCCAGCGCCATGAGCGAGGGCCACCCCAGCGAGTTCGACGACTGCGCCGGCCTCGACTTCCCGTGGGCCACGGCCAGCAGCCTGCTGCACGCGCAGGCCACCTTCTCCCCGCCCGCGTTCGCGCCCGGCGCGGCGCCGCGCCAGCGCAGCGTCTCCGCCCCGGTGCCCGCGACCAGGGCGCTGCCGCCGCCGCCCGCCTGGCAGGACACGCGTGAGATTTCTCTTTTTCTTTTGGCATGAAGTGACGAGGAGTGTTTTTGGCACAATTCGGTATTCACAGCCAAATTGCTTCATTTTTGGCATGAAGTGACGAGGAGTGTTTTTGGCACAACCTGGTGTTCGCAGCCAAATTGCTTCATTTTTTGGCATGAAGTGACGAGGAGTGTTTTTGGCGCAACCCAGTGTTTGCAGCTAAATTGCTTACCCGATGAAGTCATGAAGTGAAGCTGGTCCGTGAAGTCGTGGAAGCTAATCAGCTCGAGACACTGAGGGTCATTGGATGCGTGACTGTAGCCACTGCCCGCCTGGCAGAACACGCGTGAGATTTCGTTTGTTTGTTTTTTGGCATGAAGTGGCGAGGAGCGTTTTTGGCACAACCCGGTGTTCGCAGCCAAATTACTTAACCGGTGAAGTCATGAGGTGAAGCTGGTTCGTGAAGTCGTGGGGGTTAAGGAGCTCGAGACACTGAGGATCACTTGATGGGTGACTGTCGCCACTGTCCGCCTGGCAGGACATGCGTGAGATCTCTTTTTTTGGCATGAAGTGACGAGGAGCGTTTTTGGCACAACCCGGTGTTCCCAGCCAAATTGCTTAATCGGTGAAGTCTTGAGGTGAAGCTGGTCCGTGAAGTCGTGGAAGTTAATCAGCTCGAGACACTGAGGGTCACTGGATGTGTGGCTGTCGCCACTGCCCGCCTGGCAGGACACGCGTGAGATTTCTCTTTTTTTGGCATGAAGTGACGAGGAGCGTTTTTGGCACAACCCGGTGTCCGCGGCCAAACTGCTTATACCGGGAGTGCCCGCAATAGGTAGACTCACGCCAGTAACCGCAATGTATCTCTCAGATAGAGCTGCAACTTTTTGAGAATGCGAATGATCTGTAGCTCTATTTACTGAAATACGTATTTTATTTTGTTTGTCCATGTCCCCCAATGCAATTATTAATGAATCCTGCACAGGAAAAGCCTTGTCTGAACACTTATGGAGAGGAAGGTAAAAATTGATAAAGTACACGTGAAGATCGTTAAAAATCTTGTTATTTTATAAAATAATATTAAATACAATTTACATAAATGATATTGGCATGTTCTAAACAAATATATTTGACATTTTTCACAAAAAAATTTAGAAAGTCTTTGTTTTTTCATTTTGTATGATTCGTATTTTTTTCATTTTCTATATGCTCACAGGAAATGATTCATTGAAAGGATAAGAATAGAAGGCCATGCGTCTCCAGAAAAGTCCAATGAAGGAATACATGAAATAGAAGACGACTAATGCATCGCAATAATTCAAGAACATAAAATTACCGTGGTTTGGATCTCACAGATCTATTGCGAGCACTGCCGGGTTAACCGGTGAAGACATCAAGTGAAACTGGTCCGTGAAGTCGTAGAGATTCAGCAGCTCGAGACATTGAGAGTCACTGGATGTGTGAACGTCCGCCGTCGCCGACCGCGTGGTAGGACGAGCCTGAATTTTCTTTTTTGGCATGAAATGACAAGAAGTGTTTTGGCAAAATCCGATGTCGGTTGCCGAACTGCTTAACCAAGCTCCGTGAAGTCTTAGAGGTTACGCAGCTCGAGATACTGAGGGTCACTGGATGGGTGACCGTTCGGCGCCGCCTGCGCCCTCCTGGCAAGACACCAGTGAGATTTTCTTTTCAATTCAATAAAATATAATTTTGTCTTATTTTACATAGCGTGACTCAGACCATCAGGTCTGCTCTTCCGTTTGACCACGCAAATTTAGCTACGATCCTCTCGCCATCTAGCGGAGAAAGAAGGTATCACTCGGGCGACGAAACAAGCGATTTAAATTTCTTAGAGTGAAAAAGCTCCGAAGCTTCTTTTAGGTTGGAGGATATTTTACATGCAGTAATACAGCCGGCTTCACTTGCCCATCAAACGAAAGCGCAAGAACGATTTTTACGCAGTTAAAATTCCTCGACTTTGATCGTATGTAAATCCACAAACTGGAGTATTCTATATTTTAAATTTTATATTTATTATTAATCGTAGTTAAGTATGTGCAGTTTAGTATCGTACCTTGGTCGCAAAATATTTTAACTTTACATGCATTAAGTTTACATTCACTAACAATAAATTACAAGAGACTAGTTAATTAAGAAACAATAATTAATAGTACATACTTTCACCGCGCAAGGCTTACTCCACTCCACTTCACTTCAATTCACTGCATTGCACTTACTACTATTACAGCCCGATACGCTAAATCCTATACCATCAGATTTCTTTTTGGCATGAAGTTTCAAGAAGTGTTTTTGGCACAAAGACGTCGTCGGTACCCGAACTGCTAACCCACGATCCGTGAAGTCATGGAGGTTAAGCAGCCCGTCACTAAAGGTCCCTGGATGGGTAACCTCCCGAGAACCACGGATACTAATAGCAAAGAATAGCAGGCTGACAGGGATAAAAGGCAACAAAATGATTGTGTTCATAAAGAATTACTTGATGTGACTTATGATTGACTACATTAAAGGAGAATTACTCCATGCTCAGTACATAATAAAGCTTGGAGCCATTGTTTCAAAAAGTAACTTGTCGATTACAAAAACTAGTGGTGCTACAGAATGGCACAGACTTTCCCGTATTAGTTTTCTATTTTCCTGGGTCTTCGCTAGCTATTCGGAATTGCCAAATACTCTTTCTTGCCAGCTACCATCTATCATCGCCAAAAGTACATTTTTTTGTCATTTTCTTAATTTTTCGGTTTCCTATTGGTAGAACAGAAACATTAATTTTAGAATATTAAAGAACATAAAAACCTAGCCGTAAATGGCAATTTTCTTTTAAAAATTATGTGCCGTTTAAGAGAAAATGGCGTTTTAGCACTACTAAAAATGCGAAATTTGAAGCTCATTTTCACAGAAAATTTTTGAGTTTTCAAAATACTTTATTTGAAGTTATTTGAAGCACTTACACTCGCAAATATAATCATCTTTACAAATTGCGGATAATGTGCATATTAAAGATGTGAGAGATCTTTCAAAAAATTTACATTTATATAATTTTTGAAAAAAACAAAAAAAACTCAATATAAACTTCACGCTATACTAATGAGTGTAATTAGCACTATCCGTTACAAAAGTTTCAAGAAAAAAATTGCAGCCATATACGAGAAAATGACGTTTGAGCATTTCTGAAAATGCCGAAATTTGAGCTACTTTTCACAGAAAACGGTAGTGTTTTCGAGAAACTTTACTTGACATTATTTAAAGCATATATACTCGTAAATATAATAATGTAAAAAAATCGCCGATAATGTAAATATTAACGACCTGAGAGACAAGTAAAAAATTTTACATTTTTGTAATTTTTGAAAAAACCAACCGATAGACCAAAATGGCTTTTATGTCATTGATAGAGTACATTTACCACTATCTCTACCAAAATTTTAAAGAAAAAATTTGGAGCCGTTTTTGAGAAAATTTTGTTTTTGTAATTTTTTTAAATTGCACATATTGCACGCAATATTGCACGAAAACTTCCAAAATTGTGAAAAACATTTACAAGACCTTTATTAAAGAACTCAATATGCAGAACAAATTTTATTTGAAGAAAAGATCTCTATCTTCAATTTTTTAGTTGGAGAAAGACGCCGAAAAAAATTCAAACTTTCACAATTTTCGAAAATTTAGAGCTGTACGTGAAAATCGGACCTATGCCATGTTAAAAAGTGTATTTTCCTCTATTCATACAAGAAATTTAAAGAAAAAATTTGGAGCCGTTTTTGAGAAAATTTTGAAAACCCCCGGGGGGCTTCACGTAAAGTACCCCCAAATTTTAAAGAATCTTTATCAAAATCACAAAACTTTGACTAGAATCAGATCGACTGGGGAATATCAATTTTGAAGAAAATCGACCGAACGGTTTAGGCGCTAGCGTTGACCACAGACGGACAGACGGACGGAATGCCGTCAATCGATTTTTAAGTATAAAGAAGCAACAAATCATGGATTTTGACCACACCATAGAGGATTTTTTTTCTTAATTTAGCAACTGGTTTTATCCACTTATTCGTTTTCACGGCCCGGCAATTAATTTTTTTCCGCCGAAAATTGGCCATTTTTTCGCGTAGCATTACATAACTTTTCCTATACTACGTATATCACTCCGTGTATACGTACGTATATGGGAAAGTAAAAAGTGTGTTTCATGTGGGTCAGCAGAGGGACGCTTGCTAAAACAGCTTGTAATGAAAACACCCCAGATAAGTTTCAGAATAAATGTTACAAACTTCTAGATCTTTATGTGGGGACGAAGATGATTACTTTTTGCCAAGGAACATGTGGGAGAAAATTTCATACAACGAAGCTACACATGTGAAATTTACCCCTGACTGGTAGGCATTTCAACATGTATTGTTGTTGGGCAGAACTTCGAAATACATGTACATCAGATCGTGATCTGTGAAGTTCCTAAATCTATAAATTTCGTGAGTTAATTCAAAGATAACGTACTTGTAGGTTTTCGTAATTAGATAGTACGAAATACATGTACATCAGATCTAGATCTGCGAAGTTCCCAAATCTAGGAATTTCGTGAGTTAATTGAGATAGAACGTACTTGTAGGTTTTCGTAATTAGTACGAAATACATGTACATCAGATCGTGATCTGTGAAGTTCCCAAATCTAGGAATTTCGTGAGTTAATTGAGATAGAACGTACTTGCAGGTTTTCGTAATTAGATAGAGATTGCTTTCTGTACGATCGGCGTGTGTGACCTGATGAAAGCACCGCTTTCTTTCCGCAGCCGGGAACGACGACAGCGGCAGCAGAAGCGTTGCAGAAGGGGCGGGTCCAGCAGGCCCCGCAGACCAACTGAGTCAGAGTGCGAACGTCAGAGCGGAGCTCCGGAGTCCTCGTTCGTTGTCGTCGTCCCCGCCGCCTCGGCCACAATCGTCCAGGGACTACGGATCGAGACGAGTATGAATGTACTTTAACCCGTAGACTCTGTTTTATAACCCCAAGGGTAAATTATGTTTTGCAACAAACTCAAAACTATTCCCGTGAATTGAAGGCTTTCACGGCCGGAGTCAATATTCTCGATGTCCTCCGGGCTGATAGGCCGTGGTCCAATTGGCTTAGAACTGCCAAACGTTTCGCCCACGACTGCGGTGGGCATCTTCAGTGGCGAGGTCTAAATTTTCTATGGCTTCCCGTTATAAGCGGGCGTGGTAGTGGTTTGTAGTGGATAAAATCTGAGTGTTATGGAATAAGATGAATAGAAATTTTCAAACATCAGAACAATTTGAACAGGAAAGAAGAAGGTCAAAATTAGTTCCGTCTGGCATCCCGTACTCCATAACACCAAGACAAAACCTTACAATAACAAAATTCCCGGCCCCACTCCCATCTCGGTTGATGCCCAACCGCAAGCCAGCCCGCGAAGCGACAGCCAATCAGAAGCCAGCGCGCGAAACCGCCCCCTCCGCTACCGCCACCCGCGGCCTATTAATACCGCGGCCGAGACCAACACGGCGTCAGTCGCCAGTAAGCCGCTGTCCCGGACACTTCGCCCGAGACCTCGCCACTGAAGATGCCCACCGCAGTCGTGAGCGAAACGTTTGGCAGTTCTAAGTCAATTGGACCACGGCCCATCAGCCCGGAAGACATCGAGAATATATTCCCGTGAACTTCTCCTTTTATATATGTTATTTATGTCCAATTTTACGTGTGTTGTAAACTTTTCAGTTTTTGAAGTTTTTTTGGTGGAAATAATGTACATAAACATTAGCATAATTTTCATTTTGCCAACTTGTTTACTGAATTTTCTATTTTAGTGTCACTGATGATGGGAAAAAACACTCCCGAAAAATATGTATGACGAAATTTTCTAAATATTAAAAAAATTTATCTTTATTGTGGTTGATATCTCATTATCCTTGGAACTTTATCATGGATTACCACAAAATCTCTGCTGCCACCACAGAACTCATTGAATGTCGTAAAATTTACGACAGGCGCCTGATGGTGTGAAAAATTTTACGCGCGCCCGCTGGAAGGTTAAACACACTCAGTTAGTTCAGTTAGTGCCTTATTTTACGTGGCGAGACTCGGGCCATGAGGCCCGCTGTTCCGTCTGACCACGCAAATTTCACTACGCTCCTTTCACCACCTAGTGAAGAAAGAAGGTATTATCTCGGGCGACGAAACAGCCGATTTTGAATTTAGCTGAGAGGCGTCATTTAGGCTTGAGGATCTTTTACATGCAAGTAAATCTACTAACATGGGACAGCCGGCTTTACTTCCCCTCCGAAGGAAGGCGTACGAAGGATTTTTTTCGCCCTTAAAAATCCACGGCGCTTCGATCGGTTTTGAACCCCCAATCTTGGGTACAACAATCCGACACGCTGACCGTTATACCATCCGAATCCGCAATTAAGACACTAACACTCTCGTTTGTGTAGTATGGCAACCTGCATGACGCCACATTTTGCCCAGTGGAACAAGACGTTCGTGCCCAACATCGGCGTGGGCTTCGCGGACCAGCTGACGGCGACCGCCGGGCCCTCGACGGCCGCCGGCGGCCCTTCGCCCACAGGAAGGAAGGCGTCGATCACGCGCGCCCGCCGGGGCGATCCGACCACCGCCCCCGCCCGCGGCGCCCTCGACGCCGACCTCGCCCGCGCCCACCCGGTGCCGGCTATGCTCACCGCCAGGCTCAGCGGCACCATGATGTAAGTCTGTCCAGGTCGCAGGAAGGTAACTACTAGCTCTTTAGAGTTTGTACGCGGTGTTGATATCAACTGATGTCACTGCAGTGCTTTTGATCGGGAGGTTGTAGACTTCCACTCCCGACTGTGGCAGGGTTTTTGAAACTAGCTTGATAGCTAAGACGATTTCTGACTCCGTCTGGAACACAATTTCAGCAATCGAATGTTTGTTAGTTAGTTAGGTCGTTCCGGTTAGATAGCTAGTATGTAGTTCTCCTTGGTTGCTCTGATCAGAAGCAGATGGTGATGTTGGCCGCCAGGCTCAGTCTGCTACATGATGTAAGTCTGTCCAGGTCGCAGGAAGGTAACTACTAGCTCTTTAGAGTTCGTACCCACCGCACAGGCTGAGGTGGCTCAGGGTGTCACTGCAGTGTTTCAACTGATCAGTTCAAGTCATCAGTGCATCAACTGATATTACTGCAGTGCTTCTGATCGGGAGGTTCTAGATCTCTATTGTCAACTTTGGCAGGAATTTTTGAAACTCGCTTGATAGCTAAGACGATTTCTGGCTCCGTCTGGAACACAATTTCAGCAATCGAATGCTTGTTAGTTAGTTTGGTCGTTCCGGTTAGTTTTCTAGTACGTAGTTTTCCTTGGTAGCTCTGATCAGAAGCAGATGGTGATGTTGGCCGCCAGACTAAGCAGTACTATGATGTAAGTTTGTCAAGGTCGCAGGAAGGTAACTACTAGCTCTTTAGAGTTCGTACGCGCTGCACAGGCTTAGATGGCTCAGGGTGTCACTGCAGAGCTTCAAATGATCAGTTCAAGTCATCAGTGCATCAACTGATCAGTGCACCAACTGATGTTACTGCAGTGCTTCTGATCGGGAGGTTGTAAGAGTTCCACTCCCGACTGTGGCAGGGTTTTTGAAACTAGCTTGATAACTAAGACGATTTCAGGCTAAGTCTGGAACATAATTTCAGCGATCCAATTCTTTTTAGTTAGTTCGGTAGTTCCGGTTAGTTAGCTAGTACGTAGACTGCACAGCTGTCTTGCAATTTCTGTGCAAATTTGAAATTAGTAACATAGTCATTTTAAATTTTTCTGAGTTTTTAGGTACCTAATAAAACAATAGCTACCTCTCACGCAGTCATAAGTGCACGTATTGATGAGCTTTTACGAGCGAACAACATCCTTGTGCGGGAAAACTATAACGGTCAGCTAGTCTTCAGAAATAGTAACGATTTACATACTATAATTTATATAAAGTGCTTCTCCTCTACAGATGCTGGTGCATTTGAACGGAACAAATGTTAAGTGTTCTAATGATATTTGTGCGTAAGAATAACTTAGGAAAGATTCCGCGACCCACATTCCATTCAAATAAAAATTCAATTTTTTAAAAAATTCTGGGTCTCAAGAAAATGTGCGCAGATAAATCTCTTTTCCCACACGTCATATACAGTTTTTACTGTTTTTTGACAAATAAATAAATAAATCCACCGTACTATTTTAATCTTCTAGCTAGTGTATGTAATACTATCTTGTTATACTGCCCATTCATACGCTAAGCCAGACATATTTATGCCTAAAGAAATCGTTCAGTAATTTTTATTGTTTTGCGAAAAGGCTAAGTGTGTTGTTACGGGAGCCCAGTATTTTGCATCCTGCCACTTTAGGGGTTTGAACCTAGGGCCTCTCGGTGAACGGAACTTAAGTTACGGAATTTCAACAACGCTTGTTGCCCACCTGTTTAATATACACGTACGTGATAATTACAGAAATAGACATTATTCCTAGTTTTTTCGTAAGTGCTAATTTTTTCCTAAAGCTTTTTCGTTCTCATTTCGTCCATTTTCAGCGCTACAAAAGTAACAACATACCAAATTAAATGAAAATTGTGTGCTGACAGCGGCGGGGCGCCGCCCACTATGGCCGCGGCGTACGCCCTGAGTACCCCGTATCGCCCACGTGGCGCCACCGCCGTCTCCGTCCCGCAGTGGCCGGACGCCGCGTGGGCGGCCGGGCTGGACTACCACGACGCCACCGCCCCGGAAAAGCGGTCCACCGCCTCCGGCGCTACGGACAGAGTACGCCGCCTCCACCATTTTTAGCTTCTTGCATTACTACTTACGAAGTGGACTACTTTGTCTGGCTTTGCTGAATTGAATTGAATTGAATTAACCCTTTCACTGCTACGCAATAGACGCGCTGGCCGCTCCGCAGTGCTGAATACTTTTTCGTGCGGTCTTCTCGCGCGCGCGCTCTCAGTTGTTGTTATTTATTATATATTTACTAAGGTGCATATTTACTTTCCGTCATTCTTTTAGATCCAAGCTTTATACTGGCACTGACGAAGTTTAAAGTATTCAACCCCACAACACTTCTTCAGGAAACGTAGACATCCTAACCCGAAAGAGCAGCGCGACGCACCGGTGCGTCGTTAGCAGTGGTGGCACGGCGACGTCTGACGCACCGGTGCGTCGTTAGCAGTGAAAGGGTTAATGCCTTATTTTTCGTGGCGAGACTCAGGTCATGAGGCCTGCTCTTGGTTTTGTGAATTCTCGTTTGAGAATGTGATCTATCGTGTTTTTGGAATCTGCCTTGTTCACAATTCAGGCGAGTGCGGATTCTGATGAGGCCTGCTCTTCCGTCTGACCACGCAAATTTCGCTACGCCCCTTTCACCAACTAGCGGAGAAAGAAGGTATTTCTTGGGCGACGAAACAGGCGATTTTGAATTTAGCTCAGAGGCGTCATTTAGGCTTGAGGACCTTTTACATGAAGTAAATCTACTAAAATGTGACAGCTGGCTTTACTTACCGTCCCAAGGAAGGCGTACGAAAGACTTTTTCGCTCTTAAAAATCCATGGCTTCGATCAGGTTTGAAACCGCGAACTTGGATATGACAGTCCGATACGCTGACCTCTTCACCATCGCCGCCACATTTGCTGTACCGCTGTACAGATTATCCGGTCATTTTTTTGAAATACGTTTGTAAATAGTTTTTCGCCGGTAAAATGCTTGGCTTTGTGAATTCTCGTTTGAGAACGTGTTCTATCGTGATTTTGGATGCTGCCTTGTTCACAATTCAGGCAAGTGCGGCTTCTTTGCACCAACTGACTACGAACATTACTACTACACTGATTTATGCGTGAATTAACGCATCTTCGCTCACACAGGAAAGGCACCTTTAAGTGTAGTTAAAAAGACACAAGCACACCAATTGTGTAAAAATATACACATATATTCTTCTTTAAAGAACGGTATAGACGAGCAAGGCGCAAAACAGAGAACAAAACAGCTCGCCTTACCCTAGAGCTCGCCCGTACACTTTAAAATCACAAGTAAAAGGCGGGGCGGACCTGCCGCCTCAACCTGATTACTAGAAAGACACAACTCGACCACGGTCGGCAACACACTGCGCCACCCCTCCGCCCCTTGACGTCACTTCCCGAACATGATAAGAAACGAGGGGCGATGCCAAAACGGGAGGGCGTGAAGAAAGTGCACAGAAAAAGCAAGGCAACGATCTTAAATACGCTTGATGATGCGATCACAAATGGACCACATCAAGTAGTGGGGGACCCGCTAGTGGGTGATACCTGGTCGGGGAATATCCCCCTAGCCGACGGTAGGTCGTCGCCGGATCTCATCATTCAGTGGGGGTAGATCACTGCCTCCTCCCAAGCGAACACATGCACTACACTTTTGTGACCAACGACCTTAGCAGTTCGATTGATTCGTTTAGATTGATTGATTAATTTCGCGCCTGAAATCACTAATCAATAAATCAAATATTTGGTCTTCAAAGTGTAGTGTAATGTAGTAAATTGTAGTTAACACGTAGTTCACAAGCAGTTAATTCGTAGTTCATTTCATTGAGCAAGCTTATTTTGAACTTGAATTGTATTCATTTAATACAATGCAATCGGGAAGGATTGCTGGGCCAACTAATAAACACTCAAACAAGAATATCCAACTTGCAAGGCGTCGAGGGCACGACTTAAAACTTTAATATGATTGAGGGCCGTATATGCATTACTCGAGCAATCCTCACCTGACTTCCTGGTATTTTTCTCAGCAGATTGCTCAGCTGCTCTGAAACGGGGAGGGAGGAGATCACACCATGCGTGATACCAGGCTGTAACATGCATAACACAGTGAATCACATTGAGATGATTTCGAATTTATGAATTTACTACAAAAAAATTCTTAAATCTAAACAACCTCCTTTTACATCAAGCGTATATTGACCCCGGCAGAGCGTGTGCGTTAGGATCGCGTTGGGAAGACGTCGTGAATGCGAATTACTTTCACTTTTGACTAATTTCACTGGTCGCGCATGGATGGAAGGGACTTTCGTGGGCCGCAATAAATGACACACAATAAATGGCGCGAGCCCCCAGTTGGACAACCCTGCACTAAAACAAAACTGTGGTCACGGGGTAAAAGTTCTCAAGTCAAAAATTTTAGTTTGGAGAAAACAAAGGTTAGATTCATGAGCCAACGCTTGTTCCTATGCTCAACGGTATTTCCAAGTGCTTTTTTCTCGTTAAGGAGGAAACATTTGAATTAAATCGTCTTACTAAAATAAAATATAGATACGTAACTTGTAGTTTCAGTACTTAACTGAATTTCGCCAAAATTGACTTAACCCTCCGGCGGGTGCGTAGCGGTACTCAGTGCCGCATTCTTACATTTTTGTTGATTACATGTAAATAATTGGTGTCGCACTATTGAGCTCATAGTTATTCTTCATTCAGTATATTTTCAACCAGACGACACTCAAATCACGATTTTAGACACTGCCGATCGACCGTTATTCATTAGTAATTCGATCTCTGCAACGGTTGCGGCACTCCGTACCGCACGCACTTCGCCATGTAAGTATAATATTTGCGTATTTTATTCATTCTAATTCTTACTGCTGTTTTGTTATTGAGCTTTATGACACAGATTTTGGAGTACTAACTCCTAATTCAAATTTAAATGCGTTTTTTTCCGAAGAAATTTAGAAGACAAATTTTCACGTATTCATTGCCCGCCATGTAACACGTACCAAGACACGGAAGGAGCGAGTGATGGATCAAATTCTTATTAATATTGTTATTTCGTTTGGTACTTAGCTAGTTATTAGTAAATAAAATGTAAATAAAGAATATCTGCTTCACATTCAATAACAAAAGTAATAACTATTGACGCGAAAATCGAAGTAGATAAATGCGTTACAGAGTGCAGCACGCGCCTGGCGGTGGGAAATGATGAGCCGCGCTCGCTTACCCCATGCCCACATAAAACTGCTCCACAGGAAGGGGCGTGGCACGAGCCCCCCGTCCCGCGTGGCTTACGTCCGCCTTCGACCACAGCGCGCTGCCAGCACGCAAAGAGAAATATCCAAATTGCAAGGCATCGAGGGCACGATTAAAACTTTAATATGATTCAGGTTCGCATATTTATTACTCGGGCAATCCACACTTGCCTTCCCCGTATTGTTAATCTCGACAGATTGCAGGTGGCTGGGCGTGTGCGTTAGGCGCGCAATGGGTAGACGTCGTGAACGCATGGGACATTCGCTTTTGATTAATTTCACTGGCCACGCATGGATGGAAGGGACTTACGTGGGCCACAATAAATGGCACCGCGGGACGCATAGAGTTGGACAACCCCTGCTCTACAACAAAACGGTGCCCCGCAGGAGGGGCCGTGGCACGAGGCGCCGCCGCGCCGCCTGACGTCCGCCTTGGACCACAGCGCGCCCCCGCCACGAACCCTGCGCCCGCCGGCCCCCTTCTCCTCGCCCCGCGCGACCACCCCGACGACGCCGCCCACGGTAGGTGGAAAGGCAGCCAAATAGATGTTCGAATGATGGACTGGGATTGATTGATCAATTCTAGCGGCCGGCTGCTCTGATCGCTAGTTTTCCGTGGTTGCTCCGATCAACACCAGGCGAATGCCGGAGCAGTACCCTAACAAACGGACCACGGACCGCGGGCGATCTTTTCTTGATTGATTGTTCGTGATTCCGGGCGCGTTAACTACCGAGGTGATAAGTCCCGTAGGTGTAGTGCGTGTTTTTTCCTCGAGAGGTGGTGGTGATCATTTTCCCGCTGGATGGCGAGACCGGCGCCGACCTACCGTCGACCAGCGGGGTTTTCCCCTCAACCAGGTATCTCCCACCAACGAGGCACCGCCCCAGCCGGCACAAGCTCTAAGCTCCCTACCGGTCTCCCGACATGTGTGGTAGTGTAGTGCATGTTAGTGTAAGTGAGGGTGAGGATTGGACAAGAAAGAGAAAGAAAAGATCGCGCACAGTCCGTGGTCCGTTTGTTAGGGTATTGCTCCGGCATTCGCCTGGTGTTGATCGGAGAAATCACGGAAACTACCGATCAGAGCAGCCGGCAGAATTCTCCTCCAGACAGCGACTGAATTCGACCTAGCTGAAAAGATAGTGTCGAAAATCCTACCGCCGCCGGATCTCGATCCTATGACCTCCCGGTCAGAGAGACTGCAGTTACATCAGTTGATGTACTGAGCTATCTCTCCCGGTGATGTACTGGGAGAGCTGGAAATTGCGGGTGTGAGACAAATTCTGCAAATAATTCTCTCACTGATCTCCGTAAAAACACAATGGATCCCTCTTGTTAGGAGATTTATATGAAAGAATCCGTGATCGTTGAATAAATAGTCAATGTTTACCTGTATTGGGCGCGGGGAGAAACAGTTCGGCATTAATTTCGGATAGCAAATTTTAATTAGAACTAACTAGTGGACCCCTGCGAGAACTTTCGAATGCTATACGCTATCTTCTTCCTTATTTTTCATTTATTTATTTATTTACTTATTTACTTACGTCAAAAACATTTAGAAACTGTGAAGCTGCGATTTCCATATTAAGCCTATAATATATATTTTTCTTCAAGACCCTCTTATCTTCCGTCACATGTTCTATATGTCACCTTGTAATTGATAACAATATAATATATCCTTGTCAATACAAACTATTCTTATTTAACTTTATTATCGAACAAAGAGGTTCACCCATGCAATTCAATCATATAGACTATCAAGTAATTAGCAAATTTTCATACAGTTTAAGATACTACAGACTCTGAACAGGAGGGGTAGAAGAGCGTCTATCCAACAAAATGTAATAGAATTGTCAAGAAGATCTCTTCCTGTAGATTACAGTGCGAGGAACATTTCTTTTGGCCTCAAAAGTTTAGTTTTTAAGGCCCTAAAACGCTTCGTTTAGGACTTATTTAACGATATAGATTTTAAAAAATCTCTGACGTGTTTTGCGGGTTGCATTTTACATGAATATTTAGCTGCATTTTTTAAACAAATCCTTGATATTTTTAAAGTCGAAGTAAAATTCGTCACGTCTCCGTGAAATTATCTTTCTTTAGAGACCTCATTAATAAAGATTGATTGCGTGTAAGAATCAAAAAGGTTCTTTCTGGTTTAAAAAAATCGATCTTCTTAGAATCAGTTGAGAATCGCACGTCCCCAGCCCACGGCGCCCGCCTACAAGACGCTGGACGCGGACAGCGAGGACCTTGAGGACGACGCGGAGGTGTTCGAGGACGCCGTGGACGCGCACCCGGCCTTCGACGCCCAGTCCTCGGACGTGGAACCGTCCCCGCCCGGCACAAGCGGCGGCGGCGGCGGCGGGGGCTATCGCCCGCGGCGCCCCAGCGCCGCAACCACCCCGCGGCCGACTCCGCGCGGAGCCCCCGCTCCCGCCCCCCGCGCCCCGTACCGCCCCGCCCACGCGGCCGTGGCCAGCGACCCGCGCCTCGGCGCCCACGCACAGGACAGGCAGCAGCAGCACCGACGCCCCTCCAGCGCCGGGCAGCAGGCGGAGAAGAGCAAGGAGGCAGGTGGGTGGGATGATGCGAGGATGGATAGATGGTAGAAGGCAGGTAGGTAGAAAGATACAAGGTAGATGGATACATAGATAAAACGTGGATAGACAGAAGATAGATAGAAGATATATAGATGGAAGGTAGATAGATAGAAGTTAGATAGATAAATAGATAGAATGTAGATAAAAGATATATAAAAGTTAGGTATATGTTAGATAGAAGGTAAATAGATGGTATATACAAGGTAGATAGGAGGTAAATAGAAGGTGGAGAGATAGAAGGTAGATATATAAAAGGTAGATCGATAGATAGAAGGTAGATAGATAGAAAGTGGTTAGATAGATAGATAGATTTGGTAGTTAAATAGAAGGTAGAGAGATAGATAGATTGATAGGTAGAAGGTAGATAGACAGAAGGTACGTAAACAAATAGAAGGTAGATACAAATAGAAGGTAGATAGACAGGGGAAAGGTAGGTCGGCGCCAGGTATCTCCCGGCTCCGAACTACCATCGACTAGCGAGATTTTCCCCTAACCAGCTATTTCCCACTAGCTGGGACAAGCTCTGTGCTCCTGACCGGTCTTCCGACATGTGTGATAGTGTAGTGCATGTTAGTGTCGTGGGTGTGTGAGGGGTGAGGATAGGACAAGGAAGAGATAGGGAAGATCGCGCGCGGTCCGTGGCCCGTTTGTTAGTGTACTGCTCCGGCACTCACCTGGTGCTAATAGAAGAAACCACAGAAAACGAATGAACAGAGAAGCCGACCTCTAGAATTCTCCTTCAGACAGCGACTGGGTTTGACCTAACTCTGTAGCAAGCATCGAAAATCCTGCCACCGTCGGAACTCGAACCTAGAACCTCCCGGTCAGAGGTACTGCAGAGACAGTTGATGCCCCGAGCCACCTTTAGCGGTCAGTAATTCTTATCCACATAATGTTGTTGCCCTGAGTACCCTCTCCCGGTATGAAACAAGATTGGATTTCCCGTAGACGACGCTAGTTCTTTATTAATTTTTTTGTCGGCCCCCCTCACCCTCAGCGCCCGAGAGCCAGCTGAGCTCCGTGGCCCGTTTGTTAGAGTACTACTCCGGCATTCGCCTGGTGCTAATAGAAGAAACCACAGAAAACAAATGAACAGAGAAGCCGGCCGCTAGAACTCTCCTCCAGACAACGACTGTATTCGACCCAGCTACGTAGCAACCGTCGAAAATCCTGCCACCGTCGGGACTCGAGCCTAGAACCTCCCGGTGAGAGGCACTTCAGTGACATCAGTTGATGCCCCGAGCCACCTTTACCGGTCAGTGATTCTTATCCATATAATATTGATGCCCTGAGTCACCAAGTTCGCGGGTTCAAACCCGATCGAAGCGGTGGATTTTTAAGGGCGAAAAAATCCTTTGTACGCCTTCCTTCGGAGGGGAAGTAAAGCCGGCTGTCCCATGTTAGTAGATTTACTTGCATGTGAAAGATCCTCAAGCCTAAATGACGCCTCTGAGCTAAATTCAAATCGCCTGTTTCGTCGCCCGAAATAATACCGTCTTTCTCCGCTAAGTGGTGAAAGGAGCGTAGTGAAATTTGCGTGGTCAGACGGAAGAGAGGGCCTGACGGCCCGAGTCTCTCCACGTAAAATAAGGCATTAACTAACTAACCTCTCCCGGAACGAAACATAATTCAATTTCCCGCACAGACGACGCTAGTTCTTTATTTATTTTTTTTGTCGCCCCCTCCCCCTCCCTCAGCGCCCGAGAGCCCGCTGCCGCCCGAGCTGCGGCCGCGGCCGCCCACGCCGGCGCAGCTGCTGATCCGCGCGGCGCGCGAGAACCGGCCCGAGGACGTGCGGCGCCTGCTCAGCGCCGGCGCCAACGTCAACGCCCGCGGCGACGGCGGCACCACGGCGCTGCTCGCCGCCGCCAGCAACGCCTGCACGCAGGTACACCTCCGATGTACACTCCGATGTACACTCCGACGTACACTCCGACGTACACTCCGACGTACACTCCGACGTACACTCCGACGTACACTCCGACGTACACTCCGACGTACACTACGACGTACACTACGACGTACACTCCGACGTACACTACGACGTACACTACGACGTACACTACGACGTACACTACGACGTACACTCCGATTTACAGTCCGATGTCGATGATGTCCGCGTTTTCATCGTTTCCCCACCGGCAGGCGCGGGCGGCATTCCGTGCTGCATTCATCAACTTGGATTTTCGCGTCAATAGTTATTACTTTTGTTATTGAATGTGAAGGAAATATTATTTATTTGCATTTTTATAGATTTTATTTCATAATAACTAACTAAATACCAAACGAAATAACTATATTAATAAGAGTCTGATCCACCACTCGCTCCCTCCGTGTCTTGGTACGTGTTATATGAGGGAAATGAATACGATACAAACGTGCCTTCTAACGTTTCTGCGGAAACAACGCATTTCAATTTGAATTAGTAGTTACTCCAAAATCTGTGTCATAAAGCTCAATAACAAAACAGCAGTAAGAATGCGAATGGATAAAATACACACATTTTGTACTTCCATGACAAGGCGCGTGCGGTACGGAGTGAAGCAACCGTTGGAGAGTTCCGATTACTAATGAATAACGGTCGATCGGCAGCGTCTAAAACCGTGATTTGAGTGTTATCAGGTTGAAAATATAATGAATGAAGAATGACTATGACCTTATATGTGTTACACCAATTATTTACACGAAATTAACAAAAATGTATGAATGCGGCACTGAGTGCCGCTACGTGCCCGCCGGAGGGTAAAACGCACCTGCACTTCATGGTCACGAGCCCGAAGAAGAGGGGGAACGCTCTCATCCCATCATCGTTACGAGTTTCTGTATTGGGGCTCCTGATTGGATAATAGATTCATTGATTGTTGGTGATTCCGGGCGCGTCTACTGCTGAGGACATTAGACCCGAAAGTGAAGTGCATGTTTTTTTTCTCGGGAGGTGGCGGTGATCTTCCCCCGCTGGATGGCGAGATCCGACGCTGACCTACCGTCGACTAGCGGGATTTTCCCCCAACCAGATATCCCCCACCTGCGCTGCACAGTCCCAGCCAGGACAAGATCTAAGCTTCCGACCGGTATCCTGGCATGTGTGGTACCGTAGTGCATGTTAGTGTGTGTGTGTGTGTGTGTGTAAGGGGTGAGAATCGCACAAGAAAGAGGAAGGAAAGATCGCGTGGGGTCGTTGGCCCGTTTCTTAGGATACTGCTTCTGCATTCGCCAGATGTTGATGGGAGAAACCACGGAAAACTTCCGATGAGAGCAGCCGACCACTAGGATTCTCATTTAGACAGCGTCTGAATTCAACCTATGTCGTTAGTGTCGACAAGCCACCACAGCCAGGACTCGAACCCTAGGACCTTTTCGTCAGCAGTACTGCAGTGTTATCAGTGAATGCCTGGTGCCAACACAACCGGTACCAAAGAGAGAGCGAGCGAGCGAGAGAGAGAGAGAGAGAAAGGCGGAGAGAAAGAGAGAGATACAAATGCACGTCTATAATTTAACCGCAAGGTGGAGAGAGCAGAAGGAGAGGAAAAGCAGAGGGAACTCGCTTGAAATTCGCAATTCAACGCCCCTTAGGAGGTGGAATAAGGCGCAGACGTGGATTTGTTAGAAGATCTGTTTTCTATATTTATCAACTAGATTTATCCTCATTTTCGTTACCAGGTTCCGGCAAAAATAGTTTTTATTTTCTTAAGTACCTCCGTAAGTGGAAGTAATCACTTTATTTTCTTACGAAGTGCTTTCGTAAGGTCAAGAAAGTAATAACATTCTTTTTAATGAAATATCTTCCTAAGGGTGAAAAAGTAATAACTTTCCCTTCTTACGAAGTATCTTTGTAAGGGCGAGAAAGTGATAAATTACCACCTTAAGAAATATCTTTCTAAGGGCGAGAAATTAATAGCTTTCCCTTCTTACGAAGGGCCTTCCTAAGGACGAGAAAGTAAAAACTTTCTCTTCTTACTAAGTACCTTTTTACGTGCGATAAAATAATACTTTTCCTATGTTGAGAAGTACATTTATAAAGGCGATAAAGTGATCAATTTCTCTTCTTACGAAGTACCATCGTAAGTGCAAAAGAGTAACAAGTTTCTCTTTTTCTAACAAGCTACGAGAAAGTAATAACTTTTCCTTCTTACAAAGTACTTTCTCTTCTTATGAAATACCTTCATAAGGTCGAGAAAGCGCCAAGCCAAAGGGCATCCCAAGTGGTGGACGTGCTGGTGGAGAAGAGCGGGGACGTGGAGCAAAATAGTAACAACTTTCCCTTCTTACGAAGTACCTTAGTAAGTGCAAGAAAGTAATACTTTTCCTTTCTTTGGACGTACCTTCGTAAGGGCGAGAAAGTAATAACTTAGCCTTCATCCTAAGTACTTCTAGGAAGTCTTAGGTAGTCTCTTCTAAAGAAGTACCTTTGTAAGGGCAAGAAAGTAATAACTTCTTTCATCTTGCGAAGTACCTTCGTAAGTGCAATGATTTTCTCTTCCTAAGCAGTACCTTCGTATTGGCGAGAAGGTGCAAAACGAGAAGGTCCCTCTCTCCAGGTGGTGGACGTGCTGGTGGAGAAGGGCGCGGACGTGGAGCGGCGCGACCACGAGGGCAGCACGGCGCTGCACCGCGGCGCGGAGGCCGGCGCCACGGCGGTGGTGGTGCGGCTGCTGGCGGCGGGCGCCGACGTGAACGCGGCCGAGGACGGCCGGCGCACCGCGCTGCACCTGGCGGCCGGCCGCGGCGAGGCAGAGGTGGTGCGCGTGCTGCTGCACGGCGGCGCCGACGTGCACGCCAAGACGGCCAAGGGCAACACCGCGCTGCACCGCACCGCGCAGCAGCAGGGCAAGGTGAGGGCCACGGGAGGCGGTTGGCGGTGAACTGTTTGCCTAATAAGGTCACCAACCCGATCACTTGCCTCGATACCGGATGGTGCAGCAGCAGGGCAAGGTGAGGGCGATGGCAGTCGGTTGGGTTCGTTTGGCGGTGAACGGATTGAAAGCTGTTGCCTAATAAGGTCACCAACTCTGATCACTTGCCTCGATAGCACCTACTTCGATACCGCGTGGTGCAGCAGCAGGGCAAGGTGAGGGCGATGGGAGTGGGTTGGTTGAGTTGCCTGCGAACTGTTTGCCTAATACGGTCACCAACTCGATCACTTGCCTCGATAGCACCTACTTCGATACTGCTCGGTACAGCAACAGGGCAAGGTGAGGACGATGGGAGTGGGTTGGTTGAGTTGCCTGCGAACTGTTTGCCTGATAGGTCACCAACTCGATCACTTGCCTCGATAGCACCTACTTCGATACCGCTCGGTACAGCAACAGGGCAAGGTGAGGACGATGGGAGTGGGTTGGTTGAGTTGCCTGCGAACTGTTTGCCTGATAGGTCACCAACTCGATCACTTGCCTCGATAGCACCTACTTCGATACCGCTCGGTACAGCAGCAAGGCAAGGTGAGGGCGATGGCAGTCGGTTGAGTTCGGTTGGCGGTGAACTGTTTGCCTAATAAGGTCACCAACTCGATCACTTGCCTCGATACCGGACGGTGCAGCAGCAGGGCAAGGTGAGGGCGATGGGAGTCGGTTGTATCGGAGTTCGTTCAGTTGGCAGTGAACGGATTGAAAGCTGTTGCCTTATAAGGTCACCATCTCGATTATTTACCTCGATAGCACTTATTCCCATACCGCACGCTGCAGCAGGTCAAGGTGAGCGAGGATGAGGGTGATGGAGTCGGTTGGTTCAGTTGGCAGTGAACTTTTTGAAGGCTGTTGCCTAACATGGTCACCAAGTCTATCACTTGCCTCGATAGCAATAACTCCATACCGCACGGTGCAGCAGCAGAGCAAGGTGAACGAGGGCGAGTGCGAGGGTGAGGGTGATGGTTATGGAGATTGTTGGCTCAGTTGCTAGCTGCCCTAGCTGACATAGTGTCGAAAATCCTGCCGCCGTCGGGACTCGAACCTAGGATCTCCCGGTCAGAGCCACTGCAGTGACATCAGTTGATGCACTGAGTCACATCTCCTGGTGATAGAGGGAGAGACCGGTGGTGTTGAATGGGACACGTTGCACTGCTTTTCAACATTGCACGTAAAGTCTCCTACGGCATTATCGTAGAACTGTAACGAGTTTTCAAAAGCCACAACGCACTTCAGTGGCAAACTCTCACAAATTTAAGGACAAAGACATGACTCCATAGGCCTAACTGCGTTACACAAAAGACGACAGCATATCTCCGACGACAATAACACACTATGCTGATGACGAAGCCACGACTCTTACAGCAACTGCAACAAAACTGCAGTATATGTATGTGACGTATGAGGTAGAAGTAACATAGGCACATGCTTTCTTCACCTTCATGATTTCTTCACTACCTCCAACCATAAATAGCTGAATTGTGAATAAAATATTACAACAACTCGAGGTTAGCAACATTTGAAAATTAGATATTTTCATTGGTAAACAAACAAAATGATATTGACATCGGTAAACAAACGATATATTTGATTTTTTAGTATTGCTAACAAAAAATCAGCACACTCCTGCCTTTACTCCTACCACTACGCAAAAGGAGAGCTTAACAAAACGTGCGTATAGTGAAGATTGATTATGACCAATAGCAAAACAAGATATCTCAGTATTTGCTCAATGCTTCAGGGAAACGGGACAAAAACCTGATCGAGATGGGGATCATTGACACAGAAGCTAAAGTACATCACTTGTTACAGTCATATTAAATAATTTTAAAATTATACAATACAAATATAAACTAATGCATGTCATTATTAATTAAATATTATCTTTCGTCTTGGTGCTCAGTAAAGTCTATAGTTGTATAGAAATAATTATGAAGCAGAAAATATTTTGCTTTGAACTTCATTCTGTGATTCCGATTTTAATTGTTTAATGACATCTAGCAATGAGTTGCGAGGTAACATATATGTATTACATATGCATTTCTTGTAATGAACTGTTGATACCGACACCTGATGGATGTGATTTCTATAACGTGTGTTGTAGCCTCTCACCATCACACATAATGTCTCAAACGGTTACACTGCAAAACACTGACATCAAAGCCGTAACTCCAACGGTATCCTCTTTCATTTCCTCTAGTAGAGCCGCAAGGTTAGAAATTCAACTTTCATAAGGAAGAGTGTAGAATTGGATGCATTGTGACGCCTTCCATCATTATGCAGATATACAAACGACTCTCACAGCAAAAATACACTACACTGACGACGAGACACGACCCTTAACGGTCACGTAAGGTGCAAACAGCAAGGTGCGTCCATTTCAGGTTCAAAGACAAGGGTGTAGCGTTGCACGCGTTTTGTCGCCTCTCTCTATTACACTAACTAGATGAACCCGAAAATTAAAAACGCACGAAAGCAAAAGTAGAAAAGTTGCAACAGAAGATAACTACATATGTACTATACTAACCATCGAAATACTGAAAGAACCTTGAGAGAAGTATTTTGATGAAGGGTATTGGTGTAATAAAGACAAGCATAGATATAAAGTTACTTAATTCGATTAAATTTGTCTTGCATTATGTGTTGACTGTTCAAAATGTTCATATTTTAGTAAGTTAATTTATATTTCAAAGCAATCTTGCATAATATTTGCGTGAGGTACACGCGTACCGCTATATATTCTGCGTACACAGTATTTTTAACCCTCAAAACTCGTATTATTTAATTGAACAAGCAAGAATAAAAATTCAAAATATTCATTTACATTTTTAATATTTATACATTTTACTAGTAACAGAAATGTGGATAGTTTTAGGTATAGAATAATACATAACTAGCGTACCCGTGCGAGAACTCTCGCATGTTAAATCCCACCCTTTTCCTATTCATTTGTCTATCCGTTCCATAAAGAAGAGGAACTACTAATGTACTTACAGAATATCAAACAAAATAACAATGCAATTGATGTTTGAAACAAATTTTCAATTAAAGTTTATTCAACATTATAGAGAGATGTTCTTGGAACAATTCATTCTTCTTTAAAAACAACATTTGAAGAAATTTTTCAACCTTCCTTGAGAGTTAGCTTTTCGCTTTCCTTGATAGTCAAATAATAGAAAAGGTTTTTACTCTTGAGAAAGCCAAGTAAAGTAGTGCGAAAATACCGGATCGGGCAAGAACAGACCTACTCATTGCAATATTATTTAACTTTCCTTTATTTTTTATGAAGAACCGAGTGGGTTTTGGAGAGTCAGGGTGCCAGCTTGCTGGGTGAGAAAATTGAAACATTATTTGTTTACTAAAATGTATTGAATTATTTTCTGAGTCTTTACGTACCTCAAGGAAAGCAATTCCGATCCAAAAAATAATCAAACTAAAGTTTTCACCTTTGAGTACTAAATACCATTTGTTAGCATTAGAAACAATTTATTAGACATTACTAAGCCCACTTCGGTACATGGGAATGTTGCTCAAACTATGTTTGCATTTTTAATATCTTAACGAACCGACACCTTGAGTTTAATATCAAACGGTGTTTTATTTACAATATGAGTTTACAGTTGGGCGTTACTGTACATACTTCCAGATATCGCCAACATTTCAATCGTGCGTTTGGACTGCGATCGTTGGCAGTTGTCGGGTGACTTGCACTATTCTTTCTATAATTTTAAATTTTGTTGTTTTTTAATTGATTCGCATAGTATTGTAGGCTAGCGCGTTTTGATTTTTGTTTTCCATTTATTTCAAGCTATTCTACTTTAGCTACTTTAAAAAGTTTGTTCTTTGCGTTGTGCCATAGCACAAGTTTTCCCCCACTACCTCTGCGTATATATATATATATATATATATATATATATATATATATATATATATATATACATACCCGTGCGAGAACTCTCGTATGTTAGACCCCACACTCATCCCTATCCTATTTTCATTCTAAGACGGAAAGTAGTTATCTAAACGTATTTATTTGTATCTATACTACTTACTACTATCTATACTACTATACTTTTATTTGTATCTATAAAGGTAACTTGCGATGTACTAACACAATTACATATAAAATAAAAAACAATGCAATTAATGTGTAAAAGAAATTTTCAGTAAAAATTTATTCAATATCATGGAGAATTTGCTTGGAACAATTCTCAACACTTACTTAAAGACATTTGAAGTAATTATTCAATATTCTTTGTCAATTAGGTTTTAGTTTTTCGTGATAGTCTCAAAAATATTAGCTTTTTACTTTTGAGAAAGCTACGTGTCTGAACCCGTTGACTTGAAAATTTCATCGAATGATAACGAAAAAATTGGTACGGGTAAAACACACAGTCTTCACTCTTCACTGAACACCCACATCCTTCCACAATTAAGTACACAGCACTTATAGACCATGAAAAAACGTTAATTGAATAGTTTCTCTACGCGCATAAGAAAAATCTTCATAGGTATAGGTATCAAGCAACTATAATAGTACTTCTAATTGTTGCTGGAGAGCAAATCTTGAATTAATGATTATGCAAATAAACCTCGTCAGACTGCACAAACTACGGTGTTAACAGGATGTGTAAATAAAGATTGTCGAATCTAAGCCTTCTAAGCGTGTCGCCACAAAAATTGCTACCAGCAGGAAGGACTGAAATATTGAGGTGGCCTTGATAGTATTGAAGCGTGGAACCGAAAAGTTAATTGAATGGATCGAAGAATGTCTCATCTTGTAGATTATGGTGTGAAAATTGTTTCTTTGAGGCCTTTTGCCTCAAAATTTTACTTTTTAAGGCTCTAAAACGCTTCGTTTATGAGTTATTTGCAGATATAGGTTGACATGTGATGCGTGTTGCATTTTACTTGAATATTTCGATGCGTTTTTTTAAAGAAATCATCCATATTTGTAAAGTCAAAATGGAATTCTTCACGTCTCTGTGAAATTCTCTTTCTTTGGAGCCCTCATTTATAAAGATTGGTTGAGTGTGAGAGCCGCAAAGGGGAGGTATAGTACTGAAATAATATAGGAGACGATACATTTTTCAGAAAACCTTATAAAACAAAATATAATAAGGAAGGTAATAATAAAATTATCTAGAAAGTTGTTAAATAGATAAATTATTTAAATGAAGCAGTCTACTGTCCTTAATCTTTAGAAAAGCATCAATTGGTTTTCAACAAGCAGTTTCCAAAAATTCAAGAAGATGCCAGATTTATTCTTCGTTTATACAAATTTCAGCAAAGAGAAACAAAAATAAGACTACAATAATTGGAAAACAATAACTTTGAACATCTTCGATTTTGCTTACAGTGATCAAAAATACATGTAAACGAACAATCTGAATAAGTAAAATGTTAAATACTTACACGTATGGGCGCGGTAGAGCACGGAATGCTGCAGTGAGAACTTTTTATCTTCGAATCTTCTTTACGACCGATAGGGAGAGGGCAAAGGAACGGAGATTCCTGCGTTTCGTTTAGAATGTCGCGAAATGAGAATACCGAATCCCCCTAACATGTATAGCCGTACTCCCTTTGAGAACAATAAAAACACAAAGGCAGCACGGAGTGCTGCGCGTAAGGTTAACCCGGGAGTGCTCGCAACAGAGATCCAAGCCAGGGAAGTTTCGTGCTGCTGAATTATTGCGATGCATTAGGCGTCTGATATTTAACGTATTCCCTAATTGTCCTTTTCTAAGAACGCCTGCACTTCTATTTTCATTTTTTCGACGGGTAATTTCCCGTGAGCATGTTGAAACTTGATAGCTGCGCTGCACGATATCTGTCAGATACGTTGCGTACACTGGCGCCAGTGCATTGTGAGCTCCTGGCGTAAGCGGTACGTATCATGATGTTATTTTCAGGCGTGTCGAAGAAAAGTGTAGGATTTATTAACAATTGCATTGAGAGACATGTACAGACCAAATAAAATACGTATTTCCGTTAATGGAGGTTCAGATCGTTCCCATTCACGAAAAGTTTCAGCTATATCTGAGAGATACATTGCGGGCACTGGCGTGAGTCTACCTGTTGCGGGAACTTCCGGGTTTAGCAGTTTGGCTGCGGACACCGGGTTGTGCCAAAAACTCTCCTCGTCACTTCATGCCAAAAAATGAAATCTCACGCGTGTCCTGCCAGACGGGCAGTGGCGACAGTCACACATCCAGTGACCCTCAGTAAAAGCTCAATTTGGGATTTTTTTTTGTTTTTTGTTTACAAATGTAACTTTTTTCAAAGATATCTCACATCTTTAATGGTTGTGTGCGTGGTGTGCGCGCAGGGCGCGGTGCAGGTGGCGGAGATGCTGCTGCAGAGCGGCGCCGTGGTGAACGCGCAGAACGCGGCGGGCAACACGCCGCTGCACCGCGCCGCCGAGGCCAACGCCGTCGGCACCACCTTGGTGCTGCTGGACCGCGGCGCCGACGTGCACGCGCAGGTACGCCCACGCCTCCTTGCAAGGCGATTCAATTCAGCGTTTATGACAAAACGTCCGTCTGACTCCCCAACCATCTCCCCCGCACGGGGGAGGCGGGTTTACACGACCTCTGGTGGAGAGCGCGGCGACCACTCGGACCCCGAGCACGCGGCCCAAGCTCAGTTCGTTAGCCTAAAGGTGTAGGCATTGAGTAGGAAAGCTATACTCCGGGCCGATGGTTCAACCCGGCGGTCCACTACTGGGTCCCTAGCGCGTTGACCTAGAGTCCGTCCGACCTCATGACAGGATTGGGCGAAGGACCCTTCGTTTAGGAGGTGCTCTGGAACTCACATTTCAGAAGTCCGGCTGCTGCTTTACCTTCAGCCAGGTTGTCATTGGTAACGGCCGTACCCAGGTCGAGGGCCTTAAGTGTCGGCAGTGGGGATGCGGGTTGGGAGCCTCAGGCCCCCCGGGAGAAATCCCGGGCGGTCCCCAGATGGGCACTTGGCTTCGCCGTGGCAATGGGCCCGAAACTCAGGGCAACGAGGAGGGATGCGGTGTCCCGTGCACACGTGAGTGGCGCGTTGCCATACAGGCGATATAGACTCCGGTACCAGTCCGGATAACTGGTAGCTCCGAACTGGAGGGGCGGCCCCAGCCAGGCATCGAATGGGTAGGTTGCCGTGAGGGCAAACTGGGTACCGGCCGGATCCAGTTTTCTGCCCTGAAGCGTCCATGTACGTGGAAGGGGGGTGAGATTAGACGCCATAGAGCACAAGATACCCACCCTGGGATTCGTCCCCAGATAGAACATGGCCAGCGGAAGTTGTAGGCCCGCGAGACTTTACTCGCCAACCATCTCAAGAAATGTAGGCGCATGGTCCCGCTGTCCATTAGGTAAAAAATTTAAACGTCACATATTAATTTCTTCAAAGATACGTACACTATCTTAACAGTTATGTCAAGTTTGGGGAAGGAGAATAGGGGCGACACCCAGAGGCCTCACCCAGCCCGGCTGCTGCTAATATACCACGTATATTTAGCAACTGAAAAGTAAACACTATTACATCCCCGTCCGTCATTCAGTAAACAATCTAAACCGTAGGCAGGATTTTCACGAAAATTCATGTTTCCCAATCAATTTGACTGATGTCGCGGACATTTGAATTTAAAACGGATATTTTGATTTGGAGTATACTAGGCATCAAGCCCAACGACATTTTAAAAAGCATTCTAAAAAAGGTTCTATTTTTTCTTAAGTTTTTTTGTCCAGTAGATCAAAGTACTCTCACACAAATGGCGCAGGTTCTATTTTTAAAGAATTATCTGAATTTTTGAAAATTGCAAAAGTTAAAAATAATACAAGAAAGTAAGTGCTGGGGATCACCGCAAGTTCTTTAATTTTGTAAACTTTTCTGCGAAGTACGTGTGACGTGCCATCCTCGGAGCTGACTGGTTTCAGCGTATTCCTAGGGCATCGCGTCACTTTGGAGTACTGTGATTGACTGGGAGGATTTTATTGAAATGGGGGAAGGGAGGGCAGTTTCCTCAAAAAGAAGAGTTGTTCCAAACAATGCACCATTTATTACGGTTACATGAAGAGAGAGAGAGAGAGAGAGAGAGAGAGAGAGAGAGAGAGGGAGGGGAAACGATAAATCAGATGAGGGAATGTATAGGAAGTCGAGCTCAGACGTGGCGGCCTCTTACCCCATCACTCCGTGGTCCAGGCGCGGCGAAGACGACAGCAGCGGCGGCGGCGGCGGAGCTCTGCGGACAAGTCATCATGGAAGAACGTTCTTGGTGTACTGGCGCAGGTCGTTCACAGTTCTCACGTACGCCTCTGATTCGCCTGCCACTCGCATGGGACTCGCCTGTGACTCACATAGTCCCGTCTGTTCCGCATGCTCTTCCTAGCTCCGCGGGGCCCGTATATATCAGCCCCCGCTTGCATGTGGCAGCACTTTTTGGAGGTTGTGCCACCGAGATGTTATGCTTGCCGATGCAAGCCGCTAACCTTCAGTGTGGAGTAATGGTGACTCGCCACATACCCTTATAAAAATTGCGTAGGTTCAATTTGTGTTGAACTCTGACCTTTCGAAAATTGTGAAAGTAACAAATAATAAGAGAAAGGTATGTAATGTTATAACACCATTAGTTTCTTTGAATCTTTACAAGCATAGTCCGAAATACGCGTGTAACAGACTAGGTTTCATTTTTGTTGAAATTTGGGTTTTCGAAAATCGTAAATGTTCAAGTTCCTTCCAAGGCCAAGGTTGGGCAACAACCTTGTCGGCTTGTATAAAAGACCTTTAAATTTGAATATTTTATATTCAAATTTATATAATATATTATAATATTTTGTGTATTATAATATTTTATTTTATTATAATATTTATTAATACATTATAATATATTACGATTATTTTATATTCAAATTTATATATTATTTTATAATATTTCTATTTTAAATTAAATGTTAACTGTCTTTAAAATTTATTGGAACTGCAATATACATTTTTAATGAACTCTCAAAGCAGACAGCCTTCTACCAACCTATTACAACACCAGTAGAAGACCTTGCCCCCCCCCCTGCCTCAGGACGACGAGAAGCGCACGGCGCTGCACCGGGCGGCGGAGAAGGGCGCGCGGGACGTGGCGGCGGTGCTGCTGCAGCGGGGCGCCGACGTGCACGCGCGCAACATCTACGGCAACTCGCCGCTGCACCGCGCCGCCGAACGCGGCTGCTTGGAGGTGGTGTCGCTGCTGCTGCAGCACGGCGCCGACGTGCACGCCAAGGACTACCACGGCTACACCTGCCTGCACCGCGCCGCCATGAGCGGCTCCAGGGAGCTCGTCACGCTGCTGCTGCAGGCACGTTCTTTTATTCCTCCTCCTCCTCTTCTTCTTCTTTTTCATTTTCTTCTTCTCTTCTTTGTCTCCTTCTTCCTCGGTTTCTCCCTTTTCCTCTTTTTAGTGTTACCTTCCTTCTATTCTTCTCCATCTCTTTTTGCTCATTCCTTCTTCTTCTTATTCTTTTCTTCATCTTCTTCTTATCCTCTTCCTCCTCGTCTTCTTCTTCTCATACTACTTTTCTCTTTAATTTTCTTCTTCTTCTCTTCTTTCCTTCTTCTTCTCTCCTTTTCGACTTCTTCGGTTTCTCCTTCTTCACCCTTTTAATTCTTACCTTCCTTCTTTTCTCCTCCATCTCTTTTTTCTTTTATCTCGTTTCTTCTTTTTCTTCTTATTCTTATTTCTTCTTATTAATTTCTTCTTCTTCTCATCCTCCTTTTCTTTTTAATTTTATTCTTCTGTATTTCTTTTTCTTCTTCTTCTTCTTCTTCTTCTTATTCTCACCTTCATCCTCTTTTGACTATCCATCTTCTTTTCTTTCTTTTTCTTTCTTTCATTCTATCTTTTTCCCCTTCTCCTCTCTCGTTAATTCTTCTCGATTTCGTGTTCCTTTTTATTCCTTTGCAGTGCTTTCCCCATCTCTTAAATTTTTATCTCAATCATCATATCCCCTCTAAGCTACTCCTCTGCTTATCTAATCTTCCATAACCTTCTTCCCCTATACAATCTCTTCCTCAAATTTCTTCTTCCCCATTTTTAATTTCCTTTTCCTTCTTGACTTGCTCATTCTTATATCACCACTTCTCTGTCTTATTTATTATTTTTATTCATATTTCCGTTTGTCTTCAACTCTTTGTCCTTTTCAACATTTTCCCCAACCTTTTACTTCTCACCCTTGATCATCTCCCTTTTTGCATTCTTCTATTTTTTGACATGTTATTCTTCTTCTTCTAAACGAACTTCTTTCACACTCGTACATTTTCTCTTTCGCCGTCATCTACTGACGTTTTCTTCTCTTGTTAATTGCCTTTCTCCATTTCTCTCATGATTTTCCTTATCCTTATTCTCGCTATTATCTTTCGTTTCCTTCTTGTTCCTCTTTTGTTCGTTCATGTTCCCCTTCACTCAACTTTTTGAATATTTTTTTCAAGATGTCTAAGCTTTTCTATTTTAGTTGGAATACAAACGTCTACATTTACAGATAATAAAGTGAAGTAGCTTGAAGTTTATGAGCTAACCTAGCTGTAAAAGAATGCCGAAGTTCCCGCAAAACAATTACACATGGTGACATTTTCGAATTGTTTCGTAAACATCTAACAAGCCCTTAAAGAGCAAGCATTCACTACGACTTAAGAAATATTCTAATAAAAAAATTCCTAAGGGATGAAAGAGGAACTCCTTACCCAGAGATAGAAAGAACAAACTCTCTGAGATTGTTGGCACACTCAAGCACCCAATGAAAGGCGACTTGTAATGATCACGGATTACAAAAAGCCCTCGCGACAAATGCCCTCCGACATTTAGTCGCCGCTCGATAATTAGAATTCTTACGACGCCCTTGGTAAAAATATAACTATTGGGGTATTATTACATATATACGAGGGTAATCCCAAAAGTAAGGTCTCCTATTTTTTTATCAGTTTTTTTTATTTTCTTGAAGAAAGTTAGTTCAGTAAATATAACTATACATATGTATTTACAGACTTACTTGCTAAACTTAAATATAAACTTACATGCTATTACAAGGGGAGGATATCCCATTTTGGGTCCTCAGTCTGGATCTAAATCTGCAAATTTTTTTAGAAATATATGGTATGGATATTTGTTTTTTATTCGTGTTTGGGAATTGGGGGTTTGGGCCAGTTTGAAAGGTGAAAGGGCTGGGATTTGAGGTAGATTATAATAAAAATTGGTCGATAGATTTGTAATGTATTTGTCCATAGGTTCTAGGTTAAATTCATTGTGGAGTTGGTTATTGGTTATGTACCAAGGGGCATGAGCAACTATTCTTAAGAATTTATTTTGAAAGACGTGGAGCTTTTGGATGTTAGTTTTGGCAGAGTTGATCCAAATTGGGCAGGCGTACAGCATTAACGGTCTTAAAATGGTCTTGTAAATTGCTATGGCTGGTTTGTGCTGGATTGGGCTGTTTCTATAAATTAGTGGTCGTAGCTGTGATAATTTTATTTTGGCTTGGGTCACATTGGCATTTATATGTTTTCCCCAATTTAACTTCGTATCTAGGTATAAACCTAAATATTTTACAGGTTTATTAGGAGGGTACCATTCTATTGGATTGTTATTTAGCGTGAGAGGAAGTGGGGGAGAGTAGGGCCGTAATGTAAATATTTTTGCGGCGGTTTTGCTAGGATTTAATTAATTTTAAGTTTAGCAGCCTAGCTGTCTAACATGTTTAGGTAAAGCTGAATATGAATTCTTAAATCGGGGAGGGCTGTACCGGAGGAAAATATGGCAGTGTCGTCGGCAAATTGCGCAACCGTAATTTTATTTAGTGTAGGTAGGTCAGCAACATATAGATTGAACAGAGTGGGTGATAACGGAGAGCCTTGAGGAAGTCCAGCTTTTATTGTTCTGGGGTTGGAGATATGATTGTTGACATTGACTGAAAAAGTTCTATTGTTTAGGAAATTAATTATTATTGATTTTAAGTATTGTGGAGTGCCTATTTGAATTAGTTTATATAAGAGAGCTTGGTGCCATGTTCGGTCAAAAGCTTGTGTGATATCAACAAATATGGCAATGGTGTGATGTTTTTTTTTGAAAAGCGGTATAAATCAGCTCTGAGATCCTTAATAACTGATGTTGGGTGGAAATTCTTTCAGTAAAACCGAACTGTTCCCTGGGTATGGCATTGATTGCATGAAGATGTTTTTTTAGTCTTTTTAATATGATTTTTTCGAATATTTTGGAAAAGGTTGTTAGTAAACTAATTGGGCGGTAGCTCTCAGGAATTGTTGGGGTTTTGTTTGGCTTTACAATGGCGATGACGGTTGCGTGTTTCCATTTATGAGGGAAATAACCTATTCTGAAACATGAATTGAATATATTGTTTAAATACGCTATTGCTGATGGTGGAAGTTTTTTTAGAGTTATGTTATTGATATTGTCGTGACCTGGGGCTTTTTTAATAGGAAGATCCGTGGTAATTTTTGAAATTTCTTTAGGAGATGAATAATCAATTTTCTGATACGGACCGAAGAAGTTTAATTTTGTGGTCTGTATCATTTTATTATGTACCGGATGGGCAGTCAAGTTTTCGCAGAAAGTGCTCTCGAAATGTGTTGCAAGCGCTTCTGCTTTCTGAATTGACGATAAAGCTTTACCTGAAGTTGTGTTTAAAGGAGGGATTGAGTTTTTTTTCTTTAGGATCTTTTTAGTGAATTGCCATAATGTATTGTTGCTGGTGTTAAGTGATTGTATCAATTTAACATACTGCTCATTATTATAATTTTTGATAAGGCGTTTTACCACGTTGGTGATTATATTTAGTTCTTTCTTTAATTCTTGTGTTCTTAAGTTCGCCCAGAGTCTTTTTGTTCTGTTTTTTACGGTTATTGCATTTAAGATGCCTGCTGGTAATTTTTTCAGGGGTTTGTGAGTTTTATTCTGAGTGGTAGTTAATTCAGAGTTTTGCATGGTAACATGGATGAGGTCCGTTAGAAAATTAACGGATTGATCTATTTCATGAGGGGTATTTAGTATTTTAATTTTGGGTATTGCGCTATTTAATGTTTCGGTGAACTTATTCCAGTTAATTTTTAATGAGTTCGGTTTCGGCGTTGGGGCATGTTGAGGAGCCATTTGCTGCGATGTGAGTAATACAGGGATATGGTCAGAATCGAGTTCGTATATTAACGACATATGGAAGTCGAAGTTGGAGTTGGTTAAGCCAATGTCGAGAATATCTGGTTTACGCAAACGGTCATGGGGGTAGTAAGTGGGTTCACTGGGGGAAAGTATTTTGATATTAGTATTATTTACTAGTTGAGCTAATATTTTACCGTCTTGATTGTTGCATTGACATCCCCAGTTAACGTGTTTGGAATTGAGATCTCCTAATAGCAAGACTTTATCATTGGGATTAAATAAATTTTGGAGGTTTGTGTTTATTAATTTGAATGTGGGAGGTTTGTATGCAGCTATGACCTTCAAAGAGTTATTGTTAATTGTTATTGAGACTGCTATGGTTTCTAAACCTGGTGTATCCGGGAGTATTTCTTGGTGATGCGTGTGAATAGAGTTTATCGCGATGAGTACATCTCCTCCTTTCGAATTAGTTCTATCAGATCTAGGAATAAATAGTTTATTACAGTTGCTCAAGTGCGTTTCGGTAATACACGCTATATCCACTTCGTGATGATGGAGGAAATGAATGAATTCAGTTTTTTTGTTGGTGATTGAATTTGCATTCCAATTGAGGATGGTTACATTGCTTTGGAATTTATCTGATTGTTGTTGCTTAAATAATCGGTAACATAATTCTGAATAGTACTAATTATAGATGGGATTAGCGAGTTAATGAAGTTAATGATACAACTGGTGATGGAGTTGATTATTGTGGTGATTATCGGATTGGTTGGTTGGGTATCATTAGAATGGGCCGTTTGATGATTAGAATTACGGGTGTTTTGCGAAGTGCGAGGAGGTGGATTGTTCATGGATGTGATATGGGTAAAGTTCTGAGTTCGCTGGGTTTGTGGGAGTCCCGGGAACGGGTCTCTTGAATTATTTTTGGAAGGAGGAGGATCATTGGAGTTTGTTAAATTACTTTTATTTTTATTTCTAAGGTTACTTTTCCTATCTAAGAACTCTTTGTAGTAGGTGCAGCTCGTATTTCTTATGTCGGCCTTGTGATTTCCGCTGCAATTCGCACAAAAGGGTGTTTCGTCCTTCTTGGGGCAGAGCACTGAGTAATGGTTCCCGGCGCAGAACGCACAGGTGATGGAGTGGCTACAATTGTTTTTGGTATGGCCATAGTCCAGACACCTTTGGCATTGAAGGGGGCCATTATGTTTTTTACGTCTTTCGGTACTTACTCGATGATTGCAAATTTGTTGAATTGATAAAATAGTTTCTATGGGTTCTGAACCGTTAAATTCCGCGGCGACTACTGGAATAGGATGGCCATCCTTTAGAAGTCTTGTGACTCTAATTATTGAAGCGTAGCGCTGCTGTAGGTCTTGCAATATTTCGGGTTCAGTTATTGACTGGTGAAGGTTTTTAAACACGACTGAAAATTTTTTGTTTGACGGATCTTTGAATGAATGGAATTTACGTTGAGTATGGATCAGATATCCGATTATTTTACGAAAGTCTGTTGGATTGTTAGCACTGATTTTCACTTTGAAATTTTTTACATCTGTAATGAAATTGTTTGTGACATTAGTTTTCAGTTCTATGATGAATTCGCGTACATTGGTTATATCCGACACAATAATTGGTGGAATTTTGGCTGGATGCGAAGAGTGATCGTCCGTGGTTTGATTCAAATATTCGAACCGATGAAGTTCAGGGTTAGGGTTCAAATTAGCAAGTTCTCCGAATTTGTTACCTACGGGAACATTGTACTCTAGGTCACTGTCTGCATTAGGGTTCACATTATTGTTACTAGGGTCTACATTTAACTTCTTTGCTTCATTGGGGGTTTCACAATCACTGGCTGACCTTTTATTGGTGTACATGCCTGATGATGAAGGTTGAGACTGCGTGGTGAAGTCTGTTGAGGCGGCCTCCTGGCTGCCACAGATGCGTTGCTGGTCGTTAGTGAGAGGTGCGACGACCTCCATTGAGGCTTCGGTTGTGTTATTCTGCGACACTAAGTAATGCTGCACATCACTATTGTTGAGAGCATGCAGGGCTTGGCTAATTGCCTGCCCTGTTGATGAGTTTACGTCAAAAGACATACACTTAACACTCGACTGCTCGAACTACACTACGAGTGCTGAGTGTCACAACGGTAACGAGTAGACTACGCACAGCGGAGCTCCGCGATAGTAGAACCGCTCTGGTCGGCGACTCGAGCCGGAATGTTTTTTATCAGTACAAAACTCTGTTTGTGTGGCAGTTGGTCACACTGATACGAAGAGTGCTTACTGCCCTGTGTGTAAAGATGCGCACGCAGAGCTGAGGCCGTCTTGGCTTGGCAACCGTTGAGAATGGAGCTGTCGTTGGATGTTACCGCCAAGTGCGAATTGCGCGCAGTTATTCGGTTTTTGAAGACAAAGGGCATTGCGCCTCAAACGGGCAATTCAGAACCGGAGAAGAAGAATGTTGAGAAAGAGCGTACACATTCTCCATGACAACGCTCGCCCACACGTCGCTCGGCAAACAGTTGCTCTCCTGCAACAGTTTCAGTGGAACATCATCACCCCCCACCCTATAGTCCCGACTTGGCGCCCAGTGACTATCACCTGTTCCCTAAGTTGAAAGAACATTTGGCCGGAAAGCGATTCAGGTCCGAAGATGAGGTGAAAGAAGAAGTGCATAACTTTCTGAACAACATGGCGGCGAGCTGGTATGACATGGGCATACAAAAACTGTCCCAGCATCTACAAAAATGCATCGACAGAAATGGTGATTATGTCGAAAAATAGATAGATGTTCAAGATGTAAACCATTGTGGAAATAAACAGGTCTATGTACATACAAAAAAATAGAAGACCTTACTTTTGCGATTACCTTCGTAAAAATATATTTAATTAATATTACTTCTGTAAATATACAATAAATTAATATACCGTGTGGCCCACCTAAGATGTTCCTCGGCCTCGCCGCTTGTCACCCAGAATTTCTCGTTCAGATTACGGAAACCAGCAGTCGAAGTGCGTCTTTAAATCTCTTAATTTCTCGAAAATTTTGTTATGTAACATATGGCGATATGCATATTTATGAACTCGTCTCTTCTCGTTTGTTATTATGAGCTAAAAAAATCTACAGGGTTCCATTTAAAAAATCGAAGTTGGGTGAATATCTCTGCAATAAAAATGCAATAGAATAATATTATGCATGACCATACGTGCCCCTTTCATATAGTAGTTTTAGTGAAAACCGCATCTCAGTATCTGCAACGGTTCAGGAGAAAATTGAAGGGAACGTCTTAGGTGAAGTTACACGGTATATAAAATTACAATAAGTGATTAACACAAGTGTGAATATCAAACAAAACGCATAACTATAGGTATCAATGTACAATCAGTTAAAGTAGCTATACAAATGAAAATTGTCAATAACAAGTGTAGTCAGAATAGTGAACTAAGTCAGCTATCTAATGAAGTTGAACATAACGACAAGTGTATTACCAGAAAGGGAACCAGTTATGTACAAGACCACCAGTAGCTGCCAGCACAAATCTTCCCTGAGAAATCAAGAAGCCATAGCGCTACATGGGATTGTATAAGCAAATAATAATAATAATAATAATAATAATAATAATAATAATGATAATAATGATAATAATGATAATGATAATAATAATAATAATAATAATAATAATAATAATAATAATGATAATAATGATAATGATAATAATAATAATAATAATAATAATAATAATAGTGTAAGATGTTGGCAAAACTTCTAGGTCATTCAAAAGACTGGGAAGTGCAAGAAATTGCTTTATTTGGCACACTTTCCGCAAAGTATTGTAGATGCGCCGACAGTCCCTAGATCTGCTCCTTAGGTAGCTGGTTGCAACCTGGAGTAGATTTTATACTCAGCCGACTCATAACATCTGTAGTCGTGATATAGAGGAACAACAACAACAACAACAACAACAACAACAATAATAATAATAATAATAATAATAATAATAATAATAATAATAATAATAATAATAATAATAATAATGTAAATATTACTACAAATATAAAATGTAAAAATTATACTGGTGTACATTTATTTTCCTCTTTATATTGGCGCGTATGATGGAAAAACATGTTCCCACAACACGTCTGGTTAATGGCTTAAAATTTAAAGTATAACGTGTGATAACTGTGTGTGTGTGCGCGCGCGCAGACGGGCGCGGACCTGAACGCCAAGGACCGGCACGGCGGCACGGCGCTGCACCGCGCGGCGGAGAAGGGCGACCGCGAGGTGGTGAAGCTGCTGCTGCAGCGCAGCGCCGACGTGCACGCGCAGGACAACTACGGCCACACGGCGCTGCACCGCGCCGCCAGCCGCCGCGCGCTCGGCGTGGCCGCGCAGCTCGTCAAGCACGGCGCCAGCGTCCACGTCAAGTCCACCACGGGCGGCACGCCCCTACAGGCACGTCCTCCCCCCACACACACACTGGACTGTGATCTATACCTGCCTATACGCTCTGTCTATACTTCAGGTACGTCCCCCCCCCCACACTGTACTCCGATCTATACACGTCAAGGTCTGCGTCAAGTCCACCACGGGCGGCACATCCCTCCAGGCACGCCACTCACACACACACACACTGTACTCCGGTCTATACACTTCAAGGTCTGCGTCAAGTCCACCACGGGCGGTACGCCCCTCCGGGCACCTCCCCCCTCACACCCTGTACTCCGGTCTATACATGCTTATACTCTCTGTCTATACTCCAAGCACTTCCCGCCACACACATTGTACTCCGGTCTATATATTTCAAGGTCTGCGTCAAGTCCACCTTGGGCGGCACGCCCCTGCAGGCACGTCCCCGCACACTCTGTACTCCGGTCTATACCTGCCTATACTCCAGACACTTCCCGCCACACACACTGTACTCCGGTCTATATACTTCAGGGTTCACGTCAAGTCCACCGCGGGTGACACGCCCCTCCAGCCACGTCACACACACTGTACTCCGATGTATACACTTCAAGGTCCACTCAAGGTCCACTTCAAGTCCGCCACGGACGCCACGCCCCTTCTGGCACGTCCCCCCCATTGTACTCGGATTTATACAGAGGGGCACTTCAAGATCACAAGCTGGAAGAAGACGGGAACTCTATCATTCGAACCGGAGCTCGAGAACCAAAAAAGTCCACCACGGGCGGCACGCCCCTCCAGAGACGACACGCACACATACATACTGTACTCCGATTTAAACAATGGAACACTTCAAGGTCCAAGTCAAGTCCACCACGGATGGCATACTCCTCCAGGCACGTCCTACTCACACACGACTCCGATTTAACTCATAAATGGTAACACCGGTCTCTTAGTCTCTATCGCTATTTTCTTTTGTTAATTTGACTGTACTTGTTATGTTGCAACTTCAAACGCCGAGATGCGCATTATTCCAGAGTTTCTCTTTGATCTGATAACATCGTTCTTTGATTTTTCTTGCTCATTATTGAAAATTTGCCAAGACGTTCTCAGTGACGTGTATTGTTGTAAACGTAAATATATTTTACAGAGTACCTTTCGGATGTGCTTTTTCAGAGGAAGACGTTTTCTCATCTTGAAAATAGGATCTCGCCAAAATCTCGCCGTAGGACTGTATTGCTTGAACTATTCCAAGAATTGTGCAATGAATGTGGTAATACATATTGATTACTATCTGCTGTGACTAGTTATGTGTACTGAGCCAATATATAATATTTATTTACAAAGTATTATTTAAAACAAGATTTGGAACTGAATGGCACCCACAAGCTTCAAACATTCCTGTAACTACCCACCTTTAAAAATTTAATTTCGATGTTTAAAAATTTATATTACAAACCCTTTGTTTCAGATACATGTGCTATTTGTTGTATAATAAGTGACATTATTAAAAATATTTACTACTCTGCTTATAACAAAAAATCTCAGGGTCTGAGAGACGTGTGCTACCTATTACACAATAAAATTTGTGTTAGCACTTAAGAGTTAAATAATTTACAAACTTTGCATTCATGTCAATTTTTTAAAACTATTATATCCGTAGGAACTATTATACTATTATAGTCGTACGTCGTATTTCAGCCACTTCAGTTGCTTGTAGTAAACCTTTAGATGCAACTGAAACAATAAAATACTATAATCTATAAGAATGAGAACAATTTCTAATAAAAGGCGCATCAAGTGCAATTGCAAGTGCTCTACCGCTGAGTGGGTGGTCGTGGCGTGGCGTGGCGCAGGCGGCGGCGCGTGGCTGCGCGGGGGAGATCGTGACGCTGTTGCTGGCGCGGGGCGCCGACCTGCACGCGGTGGACGAGGACCGCTGGACGGCGCTGCACTGGGCGGCCAGCAAGGGCGCCGCCGACATCGTCGCGCTCTTCCTGCACAAAGGTCAGCCCCCAGCCCCACACCTCACCCTACCGGCTCAGGTGGCTCAGGGCATTGACTGAAGACATTGCAGAGTCTCGGATCGGGAGGTTCTAGGGCAGTGGTGTCAAGGTGGGTGTGGTGTGGCGTGGCGCAGGCGGCGGCGCGGGGCAGCGCTTTTTAACTGTTTTTGACGTAAATAAATAAAATAAAATAAGGTCTCCTACGTGGTGGCAGCCATGACACGAGCTTCTCTGCGCCACTAGCGTCGGGAGAGGAAACTATTGGTAACCCCGCCGTTCTACAGTAGGGATAGCGTTGTCTTGCGGCGGGGTTATGAACTGCGTGGAGGGGCGATTTCGTCGTGGCACTCTTGACACGGACTCCCGCTCGTGGCATCGACCTTGACAACACTGTTATAGGGTTCTAATCCTGACAGTGGCAGGATGTTCAAAACTTAAGAGATAGTCGTGTGTCGAGTTCCGTCGCTGTCTGGAGGAAAAATCTATCGGCCACTTACTCCAGTGTTGTCAAGGTCGATGCCACGAACGGGAGTCCGTGGCACGAGTGAGACGACAAAATCGTCCCGCCACGCAGTTCATCAACCCACCACCAGAGACAACGCCATCCCTTTTGTTAAAAAGCGGGGTAGCTAATAGTTTCCTTTCCAGACGCTAGTTGCGCAGAGAAGCTCGTGGCATGCTACGGAGCCACGGCGCGTGCCACTGCCACCAGTAGAAAACCTTGACACCTTAGCACGACAGTGCCTTTGTTCAGGAGGTCTTAGGTTTCGAGATAAGACTGTGATGCATTGGTCCAAACGGGGCATGCGTGTAACGTTAAGGATCTAATTACTTATTTGTATAATGTGATAGCATTGTCTATCGATAGGCAGATTTTGGAGTTTATTAGAGGTTATTGTTGTGCTATGTTGCATTTTGCTTGTCGAGTTTTGATTTTAATACAGGAATTACATTTCATTTTTGTATCTAAACTAATCCCAATGTTCACAACTGTTTGGTAGTGAATCTGAACACTACTAAGGTCTTTTTCCCCCTCGTTTGCTTCAGATAATTTTGCCCAATCAACAGTTGTACCAACTGCGAAAAATGCATGCAAGAGCAACGCGCTTTATAAACTTTCTTTGCGGATGTCTCTCGTAACAATAGTAATATTAAGCAAACATTTCCTATAAATCTAGTTTTAGCTCTTAATTTTATGACTAAATAGCTAGTGTTTGTTTTTTAATTAGTTAAACAGCTAGTGTTCGTTTTTTAATTTGTAATTATTAGTTGCAATTACAAGGGGTGTTGACAGATCCAAAGGGGACGGTTAGCAGCGACGTCATCTTGACAACAATTTATTGTATCTCCGAAAACATTACAGCTAGGAAAAAATGGTTTTCACAACAAGAAAATATAATAAATGACGCTTTCAAAATGGCAAAAAAACAAAAATGCCTTCTATCATTCTCGGTCACTTTTGAGTAGACCTGTACCTTAATGAAGATCTCGGCTGTCCGGATGACGCCGCGTACTAGGCTGTGTAGCCGAAGTTTCTTTTTCAAGGTGTTCATCAGTGCTGGTCTCGATGATGGTAGCCCTGATGAAGACGTCGAAACAGATGGTCGAAACGTCGGATACACAGCGTAGTACGCAGCGTCACCCGGACAGCCGAGATCTCAACTCTGGCCGCGGAAACCCAAGACTTCTTCTGTACCTTAAGGCGGCTCCACACATTCGCTATTCGGCGAACAGCGAGCAACCGCTCGCCGAATCCCGCGTAGTGTGGATGGGTCGCTTGCTATTTGCCGAGTGACGAACATGGCGCTCGCCCTACCCGCCGCGTGTCGTTCTTTTAAGGCGGCTTCACACATTCGCTATTCGGCGAACAGCAAGCAAGCGCTCGCCACCGAATCCTGAGTAGTGTGGATGGGTCGCTTGCTATTTGCCGAGTGACGAACATTCGGCGCTCGCCCTACCCACCGCGTGTCGGTCTTTCAAGGCGATTCCACATATTCGCTATTCGGCGAACAGCGAGCAACCGCTCGCCGAATCCCGAGTAGTGTGGACGGGTCGCTTGCTATTTGCCGAGTGACGAACATTCGGGGCTCGCCTTACCCCCGCGTGTCGGTCTTTTGGACACATCAAAGGGAGCGAACATTCGCCCAACACGTCACCTGGTCGGGATCGGGCGAGCAGTAGCTCGCTGCTCGGCGAATGCCGAATGTGTGGAGCCACCTTTAATGATGTTGGTGTGTGTGTGCAGGGGCGGACGTGCACGCGCGAGACAACTACGGGCACACGGCGCTGCACCGCGCGGCGGGCAGCGGGGCGGAGGACGCGGCGGCCGTCATCGGGCTGCTGCTGGACGGCGGCGCGCGCGTCGAGGAGCTCTCGGCCAGCGGGGAGACGCCGCTGCAGGTGCCGCCCCGCCCCTACGCCGCCACCGCCACCACCAACACCAACTCCACCACCAACAACAATAACATCACTACCACCACCAACACCAACACCACCAACACAACCACCAACATCAACACCACCACCACCATTAACATCACCACCACTAACATCACCACCATCGCCACCAATACCACCAACACCACCACCAACACCCACACCACCCACACCACCACCAACACTATCACCACCACCAACACCAACAACAACACCACCAACAACACTATCACCACCATCAACAACACCAACACTATCATCACCACCATCTCCACCACTAACACCATCACCGCTAATACTACCACAACTAATACCACCACTTGCCCTACCACCATCACCACCACCATCACTAACAGCAACACCATCACCACCACCATCACCACCAACACCATCAACACCAAAACCACCGCCACCATCACCACCACCACCCACACAAGCAACACAACCAACACAACCAATACCACCACCACAATCAATACCACCAACACCACCAACATACCCACCACCACGACCATCGCCACCACCGCCATCGTCACCACCATCGCCGCCACCACCACAACCACCAACATCGCCGCCATCACAAATACCTTCACCCTAATTTCCCCCACACGGGGAAGATCGTGACTACGTAGGCTGTGACGATCTCTGGTGGAGAGTTGTAGACGACCACCCGAGCCCTAAACGGTGATGGTGGCTCCATCACGTTTCTCACTGCTAACCTAACACCACTTCGAACATCGCCACGATTCTCATTACTTACACCATCACCACATTAGTCTCACTACCATCACCACCACCATCAACACCACGGCGGATGTCACCATTCAACGGGGGCAAATTACGTTACTTCCAGTGGAGACAACATTCACTACACTTACGGGCGTAATGCTCATAACAATTGGCGCGCCCGCAAACTCTCAAATATTAATCAACAAAGCGGGCGCTTGCCTGGATAGCCGAGGTCTCTAAGGCTGAAGAGACGTAGTTGCCTCACCACCCACATTCCTCAGCGCTTGAAGGGTCGCGGGTTCAAAACCCGCCCAAGGCTTGGATGTTTGTGTCCTTGTAGTGTTACCGCTCTCCCCAATGTTATTTATAATGGTCGCAAAATGACTTTTGTAAACGAATACCTTCGTAAGGGTGCGAAAGTAAAAATTCGCCGCTTTTAACCACAGAATTACACCTTTCTCTTAGTTAGTTAATTCCTTATTTTACGTGGCGAGACTCGGGCCATCAGGCCCGCTCTTCCGTCTGACCACGCAACTTCACCAACTAGCGGAGAAAGAAGATATTTCATGGGCGACGAAACAGGCGATTTGAATGTAGCTCAGAGGCGTCATTCAGGCTTGAGGATCTTTTACATGCAAGTAAATCTACTAACATGGGACAGCCGGCTTTACTTCCCCTCCGAAGGAAGGCGTACGAAGGATTTTTTCGCCCTTAAAAATCCAGGGCTTCGATCGGGTTTGAACCCGCGAACTTGGGTCTGACAGTCCGGTAAGCTAAGCGTCACACCATCGAATCCGCAAACACCGCCTCTTCTTACAAAGCACCGTCGTACGAGCGAGAAAGTAAATGGAAGCGTACGTGTGGCAGGTGGCGGCGCGCGCGGGCGCGACGGACGCCCTGCAGCGCCTGCTGGAGCGCGGCGCGGACGCGCGTGCGGGCGACCTGGGCGGGCGCACGGCGCTGCACAAGGCGGCGCAGCGCGGCTCCGCAGGCGCCGTGCGCGCGCTGCTCGCCCGCGGCGCCGACCCGCACGCCGCCTGCAAGAAGGGCTGGACGCCCCTGCACTACGCCGCCACCGCCGGTCAGTCCGCCGAGTAGGGGGAGAGGCGTCTCTTCGGAGATGGTTAGGACGTACCATTGGCACAAGTGAAGCTTTTGACGATAATTCGTTGGCAGTTGCAACGACAGAGACTCTTCGCAGATGCTTAGGCTGTATCATTGACACAAGTGAAGCTCATGGCCACGCTCATGATTCGTTGGCGGTTGCAATGACTGAGATTTTTTCACGCTAGATAGATAGCTAAATCGAGTTCAGCCGCAGTCTGCTACTCACGCACTCGGGGAGAGCATATCTCTTCGGAGATGCTTAGGCCGTACCATTGGCACAAGTGAAGCCCATGACCACAATTCGTTGCCAGTTGCAATGACTGATATTTTTCTCACGCTAGATAGACAGCTAAGTCGAGTTCAGCCACTGTCTGCTATTCGCGCACGAGAGGGGAGGGCGTCTCTTCGCAGGTGGTTAGGACGTCCCATGGGCACAAGTGAAGCTCATGATCACAATTCGTTGGCAGTTGCAACGACTGACGTTTTTTCACTCGACTTCACCCGCTGTCTGATACTCATGCACTCGGGAAGAGCTTCTCTTTGCAGAAAGTTAGGCCGTGCCTTTGGCACAAGTGAAGCTCATGACCACAATTCGTTGCCAGTTGCAATGACTGATAGTTTTTTTACGCTGGGTAGATAGCTAAGTCGAGTTCAGCCGAGTTGGCCACCAGTTTTTTTTAAATCCCAATTGTTTATTTGGAGACGTTTGTGTTGGACCCCGTTTTTGTGTGATTTTTTCCAATTTTTCCCTCTCTAGTTACCCTGGAGAGGCGGAAATTTGTTCATTTTTCGTGACATCCATTATAATTCCAGCCATTGAGGGTTGTGGAGTAAATGGAGGGCGATTTAACTTAAATAAACTACTTAATTCAAAAATAAAACTACTTACAGTGCCTCTTTGGGATATTTAGTTTAAAAAACAAGTACTTCTAGAGATAGATGCTGGCAGTTCACTGTTATTGTTCATATTTTCTTTTTGCGCGCGTGTGTGTGTGTATGTGTGGGTGTGCGTTAGTGTGTGTGTGTGCGTGTGTGTGTGTGTGTGTGACGGTTGTCCGGCAGTTTTTATAAGCTACCAATTCGGAGGTGTTTATGCGATTGCTCCTGGATGCAGGGCGAGTTAACTTAAACTACTTAATCCTAAAATAAAACTACAGTGCCTCTTTGGGCGGATTTAGTTTAAAAAACAATTATTTATAGAGGTAGATGCTGGTAGTTCATTGTTATTTATATTTTCTTCTTCTTTTTTTGTTTTTGTTTTTGTGTGACGGTTGTCCGGCAGTTTTTTTAAGAAATCCCAATCGTTTAGTTGGAGGTCTTTGTGTTGGACCCCGTTTGTGTGTGACGGTTGTCCGGCAGTTGTTACAAGCTAGCGACGCGGAGGCGTTGATGCGATCGCTGGGGGGGGGGGGGTGCGCATGCGCAGGGCACGTCCGGATGATTCATTGTCGCCCAAATTTAGCCCTTTGTTTTGCGAAGCGTCCCTTCAGTACGCGCCGGCAACCGTTTCCCGTGCCAAGTCTGAAATGCACGTAACTAATTTTGTACAAGAAGACTGCTATGACGCCACAGTTGGCTACCGGTATTTTAAATTCCTGACGTTCATTTGACGGTTTTTGTGTTCTTGTGTGACAGTTGGCCAACAGTTTTTTTAATAAATCCCAATCGTTTATTCGGAGGTCTTTGTGTTCGACCCCGTTTTTGTGCGACGGTTGTCCGGCCGTTTCGACAAGCTAGCGACGCGGAGACGTTGATGCGATCGCTGGGGGGGGGGGTGCGCATGCGCAGGCGGCGCGGCGGGCGCGGAGGCGGCGCGCGCCGCTGCTGGAGCGCGGGGCGGAGGCCGGGGCGCGCACGTCGGCGGGCGAGACGCCCATCGCGCTGGCGGCGATGCGCGGCGCCGCCGAGGTGCTGGCGGCGCTGCTGTCCCAGCGCGCCTCCCGCGCCGCCATCGACGCCCCCGACGCGCGCGGCCGCTCGCCGCTGCTGCTGGCCGCCGGCGCCGGCGCCGGGCCCGCCGTCGCCAGGTGAGAGAGTCTTCGCAATTTGCGGACGAGCTGGTCAACCTTTTTGGGGGACTTGTAGCGACCCTTCTCGGGAACGAATGGGAGAGGAGACGATTTGTAGAGGCGTGCTTCCCTTAAGGGGGCGGGCACGCCGGACAGTTGACATTTTGCAGGCTGCACGCATTCCTGGGACGGCTGAGGGGCAGGTTCCTGGAATATCTTTTTTTTTTAGAAGCCAGTGGAGGGGGAGAATATGGGAGACGTGATATGTTCTCGAGGGGAATATTCTTACGAAAGACATGTAAGACGGTTTAGGGTAATTTATGATTAGTAAATTAATTAGTGAAGTACAAATCTGTGTTTGCTTCATGGAGAAGGAAAAACTCCAACAGGACTATTCCACTCGTCTCTAGATTGCATACCCTTTTTAAATATCCTTGGTTGCTTACCTGGGGTAACTTGTGACCCCACGTTATTTTTGAGCCATATTATGAAGAATACATTTTAATGTTCATATTTTCTTTCATAATAAGTTTCATTAAGATTTTTCAAAAATCTGAAGTGTGTTTCACTCATTATTGTAAGATATATGTGTGCACCAAATGACGACCACCTTTCCGAAAAACGGAGGTGATTATCTTTCTGCTCTCCAACGATATATAGCAGTCCAATAGGACCCTTTCCAGTGCATCAGTCGTACTTAAATATTTTGTTCCTTCTGCATACTTTTCTGCTTACCGAGAAATTTCTTTATTCATGTGAGTGATTACAGTTCTTTATTCATGTGAGTGAATTTGATATATTAATAAATATTTAGCGATTTTTAACAATATATTTTACATGCAGAACTTCGTCGACAACGAAGAGGCCTCGAAAGCCAAATCATGCCCTTTCAGAAGACATTGTACTATACGTATTGTCTCTTTCACTTGATAATATTCTGAACTGATGTATACGTTATCGTTCGCGTTTTTCCTCGTCTTCAGCACAAATCTGATCGTCAACTTCGTCTACAACCTATACATTTTCTTCATCCGGCTCACAAAAAAATCTGCACTTCACGATCTTCTTCACGCGAATCGTCTGGATTGTGAATTATTAATAACTTTTCAAAACTTTCAAGACTGTAATTCTTTGACAGACTAACGCACCAGTACTTCAATAACACTTTCGTAGGAATGTCCACAAACACCATCTTCTATCCCCCGGTCATAACATAACCTCAAACCAAATTGTGAAATCCGAAACGTCCAATACCAACAGGTTGTAAATTTAAGCCGTTAAATGACTACAAGCCAAAAAAAAGGTTTTCCCAACAAGATAGTTTAGATAGAAATGTAAAAACAACTAAACAAGATATCAGAAATGTACGAAAATTATATGATGATAAAAAATAATAAAATGTGTTGGGGTACCTCAGTTACCATCCTCGGTAGCAGAAGAGTTATCCTTAACCTCTGTGGCTGGTTCAGTCGCTGCCTAGAGGAGAATTCTAGCGACCGGCTGCTCTGATCGATAGTTTTCCGTTGTTTCTCCGATCAACACCAGGCGAATGCCGGAGCAGTACCCCTAACAAACGGGCCACGTACCGCGCGCGATCTTTCCTTCATCTTCCATGTCCCATCCTCTCCTCTTACACACACACACACACACTAACATGCACTACACTACCACACATGCCGGGAGACCAGTCGGGAGCTTACAGCTTGTCCCGGCTGGGGCGGTGCAACGCTGGTGGGAGATACCTGGTTGAGGGGAAAGCCCACTAGCCGACGGTAGGTCGACGCCAGATCTCGCCATCCAGCGGGGAAAATATCATCTCCACCTCCCGAGAGAGAAAAACACGCACTACACTAACGGGACTAACGACCAAAGTAGTTGACGCGTCCGGAAACACGAATCAATCAATCAATCAATGCGTGGCTGGGTCGCGTCCGCAGGCTGCTGCGGGAAGGCGCGTCGGTGGCGGTGAGCGACGCCGAGGGGCTGTCGGCGCTGCACTGGGCGGCGCGGGCGGAGCAGCCCGAGGCCGCCGCCGACGTGACGGCCATGCTGCTGCAGGCCGGCATCGACCCGCGCGCCACCGACTTCAGCGGCGACACGGCGCTGCACTGGTACGCCACGCGACGCGGCGCACGGATTTCGTTTGTTGTTGCTTGGTTGTGTGACGTACTGAGTGCCTTGCGTTACATATATGGTACGCTAATTTCTGGTCAACTCAATTTTGCTTCTTTTGCAATACTTTTGTGAATTTTAGTTCTTCAGTAAACGTAGACATCCTAAACGAAACATGCAAGCATGATTTTTCGTTCTTGAATGCCAGATGTTGGTTTAGCCGTGATCGCTAAGTCATTGTACATTCCTAGCCAGGGTGTACACATGGCTTGGGTGGGTTCGAATCTTCATCTAAAACCGTACTTAGCTACTATAAGCCTGTCGGAGGGACAGGCCGATGTAAAACAAACGGGTGGTTGGTCCGCATCGAAGATGGCGGGGTTTATGCAGCTAACTTTCAACGGTTTTGCTTCTTCTTATAGAAAAAAATACTCAATAACCACTGGCGCTTCAGGAGCCAGTTTGGCGCTTCAGGAGCGCTCTAGTAGTATAATTTAGCAACATAACAATTGAATAGCACTAAAAGTGGCAAACCATGGTACCACCAACGGCTCCTGTGCGGGCACGAACGCGACAACAATGGGCGAGCGCTATGCGAACAGAATCATTCTAGGCACAGACATAATAACACAGACAACTGCTTTCGAGATAAAATATTTACATTTGTTTATATAGGAAACAACAGAAGTAAAACATATGCAAGTACTGATTAAACCCCGGTAACCTTTTTCGTCCCCTTAGACGCGAAAACCCCGCGAACCGTCCCTAATCCTACAGACCAGTGCCACTGCCCTAAAGCAGGTAACAACGCGTGATGCAATGCTATCGGACATTAAGTCCCCGGTATCCACGTACTTATATGACCTGACACCAAACCGGTCTCCGCCCCGGAAACTACGTGCTTCAATGCACGGGAGATCCCACTGGTGGGAAGTACCTGGTTGCAGAAACCCCGTTAGCTGACGGTTGGGCGGAGCCGAATCGTGCCATCTACTGCGGAAAAACTACCGACACATCTTGAGGAAAAAACATACAGGGTGAGTCACGTAACTTTAGCACCTTCTGTAACTTTTGAACGGTTGAAGATATTGCAATGCAGTTTTCACGGAAGTGAATGAGGGAATGGGGCTAATTGATATATGTATTGATTTCTCTTCTATCACTTTTATTTTACGAGATATTTGAGGTAACTTTGTTTTTTTCAAATGGGACTATACATATTTTTTCAGTCTATCATGACAAGCGTAAAAAGACAAATCAAAAGATATAAATATTGTCATATGTTAGATAAGCATTTTTTTGAGTAATTGTGATTTTTTTGCGACTAGTGTTTAACGGATATTTTCATTGTAACTGTCAGCCCCACAAGGTCACGCAGCGCTCCCCCAGCAAACGCGGGGTCGGGGAAGGGAAGGGATTTAAGTACTTGAGGATACGAAAAATATTCACAAAACTGTTGCATTTTTTCCTGAACTCTCCTTTTTGACTTAATCCATTTTCAGTAATTTGGGTTTCTTAGGGATTGAAAATACGGATTTGTCTTAAGTAGTATTTATTGAAATAAGATTATTTCTATCCCTAAGTTATTATTATATTCGTATTAACATTGAAATTGTTTGCTCAAAATATACAATATATTTTTGTACAGTTTTAATTATTTATTCTTATTGTGCTTTGTTTCAAGATCCCATTACTACGTATCTTATGAAATCCCATTAAATGGAGTTGAAGTTATAAACAATTTTATTACAATACAAACTTATGACAAATCCTTATTTTCCATCCTTTAATTCCTTCAATCAAAGAAAGACGAAAATCTGGAAATGCGGAAGGATGGAAAGCACAGTTCAGGAAAAAACTGCAATGGTTTTGTGAATATTTGGAATACTATGTTTCGTATTTTCAAATAAGATCCCTCCCCTTCCCTTCGCCGGGCGCACGTGTGCTGGTGGAGCGCTGCATGACCTTGTGTGGTGGACTATTCAAAACGTCCGTTAAACCCCGGTCGCAAAAATCAAAATTAATCAAAAAAATGCTTATCTAACATATGACAATATGTACATCATTGGATTCGTCTTTTTACGCTCGTCATGGTGGACTGAAAAAATATGTATAGTTCCATTTGAAAAAACACAGTTACCTAAAAAATCTCGTAAAATACAAGTGGTAAAATAGAAATTAATGCACGTATCAATTAGCCCCTTTCCCTCATGCACTTCCGTGAAAACTGCATTGCAATAACTTCAACCGTTCAAAAGTTACAGGAGGTGCTAAAGTTACGTGACTCACCCTGTATATTACACTTACGAGACTAATGATCTTACCCTGGTCGCGTTCGAAATCACTGATAATCAATCTATTAAATGGTTCCATGCATATATAAAAATATTCACTACACATTTGGAACTAATGACCTTATCGGTTGACACGCCGGGAATTCCGAATCCCGGAATTCCGGAAGCGAGTTGTTGCATGTGGTGCGTGCACTGCGTGTAAGATATATAGGTGTGTCAACTAGCCGCCGTTGGGGCAAATTTTCTTAAGCCAGTTTGAGGCTAGTTCCTCACTGATCCGTACGGTGAGCACGATCGGTTTGGGTCACGGTGTAAGATATACATGTCAAGACGACATCTTAAACTGTGGCTATTTCACACTTTTACAAAATATTTCCTACCCATTTTCGTAACTGTTCGCTCTAGGCTTTACCAATTCCACCGCGAAACGACAAATCACTGACTTGAAATTAGAAATTGGGTGGCCACAGAGCTGTCGAATGGATCACGACCAATCACGACCTTGCCCAAATGAGAGCGAAAGATCGCAGCGCTATATGCGAAACTGTGAGAACTAGCCTCACATAAGCTTCAGTTTTAGACTGGGAGTGAACACACCTGCATATCTTACACAGTGATCACGACCAATCACGACCTTGCCTAAATGAGACCCAAAGATCACAGGGCTATATGCGAGAACTAGCCTCACATGAGCTTCAGTTTTAGACTGGGAGTGAACACACCTGCATATCTTACACAGTGATCACGACCAATCACGACCTTGTCCAAAGGAGACCCAAATATCGCAGTGCTATATGCGAGGAACTGTGAGAACTAGCCTCAGTTTCAGACTGGGAGTGAACACACCTCTATATGGCGTGGCGGGTGCGTGGTAGGGCGGCGGAGCGCGGGCTGGCGCAAATGGCGGTGCGGCTGCTGGTGGCCGGCGGCGACCCGCGGGACGCCGACGCCCAGGGCCGCACGCCGCTGCACCGCGCCGCCGCCTCGCTCGCCGCCGGCGCCGCCGCCGCCGCCGTCACCGCCGACAGCCACGACAGCGTCTTCCGCGTGCTGGCCAAGGCCGGCGCCGACGTCAACGCCCAGCGCCACGGCGACGGCCGCACGCCCCTGCACGACGCCGCCGCCGCGGGCAACGAGGACGGTGCGTTCCCTCCATTTGCCCTCTTCTTCTTCTTCTCTTTGCCTCCTTTCTTTCTCTCATTTTCTCTCTATCTTTTTCTCTTTCGTTCTTTCTTTCATTCTCTCTCTTTTTCTCTATATCTTTTCCTCTTTATTTCTGTAATTTTCTCTCTTTCTCTCTATATCTTTTCGTTCTTCTTTCTCTCATTTTCTCTCTCTCTATTTCTATTCCTCTTTTTTCTCTCATTTTCTCTATCTTTTTCTCTTTCTTTCTCTCTCGTTCTATCTCTTTCTCTCTCTATCTCTCTTTCTCTATTTTTCTCTTTCTGCCTCTCTTTCTCTTTTCCTCTCTTTCTCCCTCTTAAATCTTTCTCTTGTTCTCTTTTCCTCTCTTTTTCCCTCTTACAATCTTTCTCTTGTTCTCTTTTCCTCTCTTTTTCCCTCTTACAATCTTTCTCTTGTTCTCTTTTCCTCTCGTTATCTCTTCACTTGTTCTCTCTTCTTTCGTTTTCCTCTTTCTCCCTCTGTGTCTTTGTTTCTCTCATTATCGCTCTGTGCACTTCCGTGTTCTCATACTTTTCGTTCTTTATCTGCATTTCCTTCCAGATTTTATTTATTTCCTTCCTTTTCCCTTCCGTTTGTTCTTCATCTAGTTCATTCACTCTTTTCTTTCTCCTTTCTCTTTGTCATCTTATCCATTTCAATTTCTCGTGCTTTTCTTCATCTCTTTTTTTTCTTATTCCTTTTCCTTCACATCATCATTTTCTTACTTCCTCATCTTCTCATTTGCAGTTTTCTTTTCATTTCCTTCTTAATTTCCCTCAATCTTCAATTTTCTCCATCTTTATTTCCTCCTCATACTCTCTCCACCTTCTGATTCTTCTTCTCCCATTTCCTTTTCCATATCTTCCTTCGAGGTAGTTACCTACTCCAGGGAAGAGAGTAGAGCATTTCTTTGTTATCCTCTTCCCTTTCTTCCTCCTTCCCTCCATTCTCCTCCTTCTTGCTCTTCTTCTCTTCATTCTCCGATTTTCTTTTTTCCGAGAAACCGCAGTGGGCTCCTGTTTTCGAGGAAGTGCAACTCAACACACGAGATTATTCATATTTCCATTCTCTGACCCTCTTTCCCCTACGTTCTCCTCGTCCACCTCCGCCCACTCTCTTCTTCCTCTTTCTCTTCCCTCTTCCTTCAAAGCAACACTAACAAGTAAAGAGCCTCCCGGTAAGGAATATATTTTCACAGGCCAAAGTAGCGCAGCCACCACGTGAATTAGCGTAACTAATTGTCAATACGTAACTAAAGCTTCACGAGTCGAATCAGGATACTACAATCAATAAAATATGATGATGTATCATTATTCGTTACCATGGATTCTAATTTTTGACAGCACCTACAGAGTCGACTGAAGCCAACTAGATTTTATTATGGAATTTTGGAGATCGACTGCAGTGCTCTATCGTTACCGACATTATTGCTGTTTAATTACAGGCGAATGCTAGAGCACTGCCTTTAACAACAAACATAGAATTCGTGAGATTTTATTTAATTATTTCATGTCAAAAAAGTTAAAATCTGTGAGACGTACTATGGAAAGAAATGCAATCTGTGCACAGTTTCTTGACTTCTGTCTCTTCTGCCTTAACTCATAAACATATTAAGTTGAATGAGGTACAAACGGATATTTTTGGCAAGAATTGTAGAAATAATATTCACTGCTATGTATTAAAGGAAAAGTTCTGTAAAAGGAGTAGTTCTTCAATTTCTGTTCTTTCTTATCTTCTATACGTAGGGGTGGACAAGTATCCGATATTCCAAAACATCATTTCCCGTGCTCTATAATAAACGATAAAAGCGCCAAGACCGATCCGATGGCCGAGGTCGCTAAGACAGTAGTACAGTGGCGATCTCGGACCAAAGGATCGCGGGTTCGAGTCCCTCCTCAGGCATGGGTCTGTTTGTCTGTATGTATGTGGCGTACTTTCACGCCTCATTAAGATCATTATTTCATCTTCCATACCCCCAGGGCTAACAATCCTGGGGTATAAAAATCGGATCCGGCTAAATACTGATCCTTTGGTTAATTACATGCACCTGCCACCGAGATAACGTTAATGAGTCCCGGTAAGTGCAGGATGCATGCACGCGTGGTACAAGGCGGCCTATTAGCGGGCGAAAAAGCATTACCAGTAGGCGATAACTGATCAAAGTTTCAGCTGGGACATACAGAAAACAGAACAGTTGTGCAGAGAAATGAGAAACATCGCAATGGCTGATTGAAATCGTTCTGTTAAAAAATTATTTCTAAGGAGTTAGTGCTTGCTCATGACGGTATTTGAATCTGTTGTGTTCAAAGAAACACAGATTCTCAACAACTTGGTTTATTCTTAACAAGCCAACAACAATACAGGTGGTGAACACAATTCCAAAGATCCGAAGAATATTTCCGTTGTCGTAGCCAAGTCAAACCATATATCCGTGAGAAGTCCAATAGCTAGCGAAGTCTAACCCAAAAACCAGAAGAAGTCCGTAGGCGTAGAACAGTTTATCACCACTTCGCTATTCACACTTGACTCACAACGCTCGCAGGCTCGCTATCCAACTGAAACTCTCACTGCCTGCCTCACCGCCGCCGGTTGCTTGTATAGCGGGCCCCGACATAGCCTCGCCTGCCTGCTCCGGCTTCGCCCGCTGGCCTCTCTTCTTTCATGGGCCGGCGTCGGTGTCGGTCCGCTGAGTCGTGTTCTCGCGAAGTCTCTGCTTCGCGCCGCTGTCTTGGCGCGCCTTTCAACGGTGCGCATATTGCCGCAACAGAATCCATAAACTTCTATCCAAAAGCATGGGTCTTCGTTTCGTGTCAAATCTGGAAATTTAACACATTTTCTATAGAATTGATTACTTGGATACTGAGAATGTGTTTCAATTATCGTTATAAATGAACCTGAAGTAAATGTTTTCTGGGAAGTTTTTTCTTGTTTGCACAGGTGTTCGCGCTCTCTTAGCCCTTGGCGCCAAGAAGAACGTGAAGGATAAAAATGGAAAGATTCCTCTGGCATTAGCGAATACGGAGACCATGCGTCGTCTTCTCACGTAAGTGTTCTGCTTTGTTTGTACACAGGCCCTGCATTTTTATTAGGCACGTGACGCTTCGCATTTTACTGACAATGTTCCGTTGAACACCCAAAGACATAGCGAGGTTCTAACACCTGAACAGTTGCTTCGACCAGTGTTGTCAAGGTCGATGCCACGAGCAGCACTCCGTGTCACATGTGCCACGATGAAACAGCCCCTCGATGCAGTTCATCACCCCGCCACACGAGACAAAGCCATCACTATTGGAAAACGGCGGGGTTATTAACAGTTTCCTTTCCCGACGCTATTTGCGCAGAGAAGCTCGTGGCATGCTACGGTGCCACAAAGCGTGCCACTGCCACCAGTAGAAGGCCTTGACACCACTGGCCTAAACCCTTCGATAGTATGCAGTTTCTTTTCAATACGCTTGAGATACTTGTTTGGTTATAAAGCAAAAACTACAATTGTTAAGGCGTCCAAATGGCGTGATTTGGAGAGCTTGAAAATTGGGTAGGAAAACTTGTGTAAAGGTTTTCCTGGGTTCGTGCAAGACTGAAAAGACAAATATGAAAACTGTCAACACGCATTGTCATTAGAATCTGCTTTCAACATTAGGTATTAGAAGAAAATATTCGTGTTACGTGTGTGTCCTGGCAGAAAGGAACTGATTATGGTTCGTGTATAGACCACACTCTGCTTTGCTGGGCCAAGATACAAAAATTATGGAAAATATAACGACACGAGCTTTCCAAAACGAGACACCGAGAGTACATAAATAATCAAACGTCCCAATGCAGTCGATACTCGAGTATTGTCTCGGGTTTTCAAGATGAAGACGATTCGACACCCAGATGGCTCGGCTGCTAGTTTCAAACCATGAGTGCCCGTAGCGTCTTAACTTGAAAGAAACCAAGAAGCCTTTGGCATTAGCGAATGCAGACTCTTCTCTTGCGGCGTCTTCTTGTGTGAGTGTTCTGCTTTATATGTACATAGCCCTGCATTTTTATAAGACTTTTCTGTGATTTTTGATTTTTTCTGTGTTCCATAGAACGTCCAAGTGCGTACCTAGTTCAAATATATTAATAATTGTTAAAACCTTCGATATAATGCGTCTTTCTCTACGCCCTAGATACTTGTTGTGTTATAATGCAAAAACTACAACTTTTGTTTAATTTTCTTAAACCATGTTTCAAGCTGCGATCAGGGGCATACCGTCCATGGATGTGGATGATGTGTTACATACCCTGACAATATCAGCTATTTTTATTTTAAAATTATTGTAAATTTTCCATTTGTTATTTTCTTTTTCAACTACACAATATTTCATTATATTTCAAACAATGCGCCGTTGAGAATTCGATTCTTCACAAGGATGAATGAATCAGTCTTAAATGCCGCCTAGCCTGTGCTGTGAACACCGTGGATGTGAATCAGATGCACAGTGACCCACTACATCCAACGTGCCTACGAAAAAGCCGTCGTTTTACGAAACTGCATTGTTCTCTTCGGTGTTTGTAAGAGAACGAGATTAATTAACGAATACTGTAGTTTTATTTAAGTTTCATTACCTTATTTAATGCATTTAGCAACTCCATATTTGTAACCAATTTAGGTTAGGGATTGTGCTGGTTGAATGCACAAAGGCATGTGACAGCAATCCACATCTGTGTCCTGGAATGGTGAGCAAAACGCGATCCAAATTGTCTACGTAATTATGGATTCGTATTATTGTGCCGTGGACAAGTTACAGCACGTGAGAAACAGTTAAAAATATTTGAAAAAATATGAGAACATAGAATTTTATTTAAATAGCCAACACAGGCTATGTTGAGCAATACAACAGTGATATGAGGGAAAATAGGGAAATTCTTTCACAGTTCATTCAAGGTGTATGCTCCCAAAAGGGAGGCAAGGGTTTGTATTTTCTATCCATAATGAAAAAAATATGATTATACTTACGAGACATTACATTAGCTGTTGAAAACCAAAACCAATGCATTAAATTATTTTTAATAAGGTGCTGTCGCCATTGAACTACTCTGTTAAAAATTGTGTCGCTTCATAGCATGGAAACTAAAAAGTGACTATCGTAGTCATGACTTTAAAACGTCATTGATTTGTATAATTAATTGTTTTTGCCATGTAAGAGTGCAGACTTAATTTGTCAATTTAAAAAGGCACACGAATGCTTTGTAATGAGTTTTAATTAGTCATAATAAATTATATTTTGAAAAGAATAACCATAATATACAAATGAGCTAACAGAAGAGAGGCGAACTCCAGCTAGTCGATTAGTCCACTACGAATTGAAAACCAATAAGTATTTTGGTTTAAGAAGACTGGCTGGGTTTTCTTCATTAGCAATTGACGCGCGCGGAATGACTAGCCAACCAATCCATCAGTCGGTAGCAAAGTGTCCTACTTTGATTTGCGTTCGCCCTTAGTCATAATAAATTATATTTTGAAAAGAATAACCATAATATACAAATGAGCTAACAGAAGAGAGGCGAACTCCAGCTAGTCGATTAGTCCACTACGAATTGAAAACCAATAAGTATTTTGGTTTAAGAAGACTGGCTGGGTTTTCTTCATTAGCAATTGACGCGCAGGGAATGACTAACCAACCAATCCACCAGTCAGTAGCAAAGTGTCCTACTTTGAGTTCGCCCCGCTCGTGGGTTGTTGCAGCGGTGGCGACGGGTCGGTGTTGGACGCCATCCCGGACGAGTTGGCTCGCTCCTCTACCCGGCGCCACAGCCTCGTCACCTTCCGGACGCGCCCGCGGGGCTCCATCTGCTCGCAGACGGTCTTGGGGGCTCCTCCACCGACTCCCGCCATTGCCACGTCTCCCACTGGTCCACCCGCCTTGCCGGCGCAGCCGCAGCCGCAGCCGCTGCCGCCCCCGGCCTTCCAGGAGGCTGTGTGTCGCCCGGTGAGCTCACACGCCACGCAGTCGATCCGGCCACACTCGACTCGACCGGATTCGACGAGACTTGTCTCGACTTGACCCGATCCAACCGGACCCGACTCGACGAGGAACCGACTCGACCCGGCCCGACGCGGCGCGACAAAACCCGACTGGACTGGATGTGGACTCGTTCCAATGAATTCGACTGTAGGCTGGACGTGGTTCGATGCGATTAAACTCGACGCACGTCGACACGATTCATTGCGATTCAACTCGATCCGACCCGACCCGACTCGACCCGACTCGACCCGACTCGACCCGACTCGACTCAACCCGACCCGACCCGACCCGACCTCACCCGACTTGACTTCACTTGACCCGACGCGAGACGACTCGACACGACTCAACCTGACTAGATCCAATTCGATCCGCCCCGCCACACCCCGACTCTACTCCACTCGACCCGACTCAACCCTACCCGATGTGACACGACTCAGGACCGGACCTGGCGCGATGGGATCAAAATCCACGCGACTCAACGTACGCGACACAACGCGATTCGAGTGTTTTCTGTCGCGTCAAATGAAACGGGCGCAGCGAAATATGCGTTGCGAGACGGAAGAGCGGTCGTGATGACCCGAATCTCGCCACGTAAAATAACGCATTAACTAACTATAACTCGGCAATTTAGAAAAACACCATGGCGTCGCTAACATCAGTTTTTTATAAGTTATCGAGCTATAACTTCCTAATTTGTGCGCAAACCAGATTTTATCTAAGTCGTCGAGCTATAACTTCCTAACTTGTGCGCAAACCAGATTTTATCTATGTCGTCGAGCTATAACTTCCTAACTTGTGCGCAAACCAGATTTTATCTAAGTCGTCGAGCTATAACTTCGTAACTTGTGCGCAAACCAGATTTTATCTAAGTCGTCGAGCTATAACTTCCTAACTTGTGCGCAAACCAGATTTTATCTAAGCCGTCGAGCTATAACTTCCTAACTTGTGCGCAAACCAGATTTCATCTAAGTCGTCGAGCTATAACTTCCTAACTTGTGCGCAAAACCAGATTTCATCTAAGTCGTCGAGCTATAACTTCCTAACTTGTGCGCACACCATATTTTATCTAAGTCGTCAAGCTATAACTTCCTAACTTGTGCGCAAACCAGATTTTATCTAAGCCGTCGAGCTATAACTTCCTAACTTGTGCGCAAACCAGATTTCATCTAAGTCGTCGAGCTATAACTTCCTAACTTGTGCGCAAACCAGATTTTATCTATGTCGTCGAGCTATAACTTCCTAACTTGTGCGCAAACCAGATTTTATCTAAGTCGTCGAGCTATAACTTACGAACTTGTGCGCAAACCAGTTTTTATCTATGTCGTCGAGCTATAACTTCCTAACTTGTGCGCAAACCAGACTTTATCTAAGTCGTCGAACTATAACTTCCTAACTTGTGCGCAAACCAGATTTTATCTAAATGAAGTCGTAGGCTTCCGCGGCCGGAGTCATGTGGATGATCTTGGCTGTCCGGGTGACGCCGCGTCGAAGGCTGTGTTGCCGACGTTTCGACCATCTTGTCGTGGTCTTCCTCAGGGCTGGAATGCCAAGGGCTGGTAGCATTCCAGCCCTGAGGAAGACCACGACAAGATGGTCGAAACGTCGGCAACACAGCCTTCGACGCGGCGTCACCCGGACAGCCAAGATCATCCAGATTTTATCTAAGTCGTCGAGCTATAACTTCGAAACTTGTGCGCAGCCGCCGCCGCCGCTGCCCGCGGTGCTGCGCGCTGCGCGGGACGGGCGCACAGGCGACCTGCAGGCGATGCAGGCGACGGGCGGGCTGGAGGCCACCAACGAGGACGGCGCCACCGCGCTCCTCCTCCTGGCCGCCGACCCCGACGCCGAGGACGCCGTCCAGCTGCTGTTGGAGTACGGCGCCAACCCGCACGCCTCCGACAACTACGGCAACACGCCCTTGCTCAAGGCCAGTCCCCTTCTTCTTCCCAAAGGTGGCTCTGATGATACTATAGTGCAGTGTTGTCAAGGTCTTCTACTGGTGGCAGTGGCACGCGTCGTGGTTCCGTAGTATGCCACGAGCTACTCGAGCAACTAGCGTCGGGAGAGGAAACTATTAGTAACTCCGCCGTTTTACAATAGGGATGGCGTTGTCTCTGGTAGCCATGGTATCCATGGGGTAATGAACTGCGTGGAGAGGCGAGTTCGTCGTGGCACTCGTGCCACGGACTCCCGCTCGTGGCATCGACCTTGACAACACAGCGTTAAGGCGACTCAGGACGTAAATAGATGACACTGCAGTGTCTCCGAACGGGAGGTACCTCTGACTGTGGCAGGATTTTCGAAGCTAGCTCTAGTTTTGGTCTAGCTGTAGGTCGAGTTTTGTCGCTGTATGCAGTAGAATTATAGCGGTCGACTGCTCCAATTGGTAGTTTCTCTTGGTGTTTCCGATCAGCACCAGGGGAATACTTTAACAAAGTGGAGATCAAATAGAGGTCTCTGTTAACTTCATGTAATATTTTCACTTTTTCTGTGATGGGGAGTGAGTATCGAATAAACAACCTATGTTGTAATTCCACAACTTTATTTTGTATCATTCCAACCGTTTTTTAAACTGCGTTTGGTGTCTCGACAGAAAGACGAACATTATATACTTCAATTTTTAAAACGGCTAATAATATTATGCCGGCGTTACTCCTCCTACATTATAAAACAAACATTTTATTTTCATTCGCAAATCTCATCAGTGCTGGTGGCATCGAAAATGTTCTTGCATCTTTTAAAGAAGGTTCATGTTATAAGCCAGGAGGTGAAAACAAAGAATTAATGTCCTTGGCCACTTAAAAAATCGAAGTATTACTCGTGTACGTTACATTTCCAGACTGCAGAATTAGGAACTAAAGTTGTTTTGAAAGTGAAGGCCCAAACACACAACCGAGAATACACGAATGGCCCCGATGTCAATCAGCATCTGACCAATCAGCTGTCTCCGAAGGCAGCATTTCGCTACGGACACAGCTGACGAATTATGCCTTTCTGAGAGTGAGCTGGAGTCGCGTCCTTAAATGATTAAGATAATATAAAATAAAATAGATCACACCACACGCTATTCACAACATTCACGTACAATATTTTTATTTAATCTTTGCATTTATCTACTGCTTAATGGTAATGTTCTTGCCCCGCCGGGGTTCTGTGTGCTGCTCACCGCCATCTATACCGTATTAAACGGTCAGTATCTACTTCAAACGCGTGTTTCTCTTTCAGCCGGCGGTGACCTCATGTATACAGATCGCAGCGCTCCGTCTGCAAATGTGAAGTGAACGAGTATACTGCGATTTTCGTAACAGCGTCCCTGACAGAAATCAGCTGTTGACGGTTTCATCCAATAGGGAGCTTAAACGTCACCAAAGAGACGTCACTGTCGCGAAATATAAGCTGTCGATTGGATGGCAGCGAAACAGCTGATTTCTGTCAGGGACACAAAATCGCAATATAATATACCGTAACGTCCCTCTCGTGTACCCTGCAGGCCGCGCAGAAGGGTTCCGCGGCCACGGTGACGCGGCTGCTGCGCGCGGGCGCGAACGCGCAGGCGACGGACGAGCTGGGCCACACGGCGCTGCACCGCGCGTGCGAGCGCGGCGCGGCCGACGTGGCAGCGGCGCTGCTGGCGGAGAGCGCGGCGGTGGCGTCGGCGGGCGCGCGCGACGCCGTGGGCCAGTCGGCGGTGCACATGGCGGCGGAGCGCGGCGCCGCGCAGGCGCTGTCGCTGCTGCTGTCGGTGGGTGCGGACGCCGGCGCGCGCGACGACGACCTGCGCACGCCGCTGCACCTGGCCGCGCGCACCGGCGCGGACGAGTGCGTGGTGCTGCTGGTGGCGCGCGGCGCCGACGTGCACGAGAGGGACAGGCAGGGCGAGACGCCCCTGCACCTGGCAGCGAGAGCCAACAGAGTGAACGCGGTGAAGACGTTGCTGGCGGCGGGGGGCGTTGCAGTTGCAGGACAATTATGGGAAGAAGCCCGTCGATTACGCATGCTCTCATGCGGTGCGGAGGCTGCTCCAGCGGTGACGTACCATTGCGATGTTCTGAATGGTCGAACACTGTACTAATGGCCTGGAAGTATTGCTCAGTGACCCAATAAGTCGTTTTTGCTGTGAGATACTGAGACTTTGTAAACGTTTCAAACTCAAAGCGCACTTCGTTTCTAGGACAAACGATGTCTCGCAGTTTTTTTTCTGAATCAAATGTTGTTCCAGAAAGAGACTATTTCTTATACGTACTGAAAGTGCGTTCAATATTATCTTTTATTGTAAATTTTATCCATTTAGAAGAGTTATTTGCAGATTTATGCCCAATTTTATTAATGATAGACAACTTTGCATTTTGAAATGTGTATGAACCAAGAGACAATTCAGTGAGTTGATCAAGCTTAGTGTGTTGCACATTTGGGATCATGAGCATTTTGTGTATATTTACATTCCCCACATTTGATTCTTTATCTTTTTCTGTTTCCGAATAGAAATACTGAGCAGAAATGCGAATAAAAACATTTGCTCTGCTGTTTCCCATTTTTTTTCAAACTAAAATTCATTTTACGCTGGGGAAGGATATGATGACGGTGCTGCACCTAGCGGCGAGCAGCAGTGACACCTAACTGTGAGGCGCGACGCCAAAGGCCAATTGGCGAAGTACACGGCACTGCACATTGCGGTGCACATTGCGATGCACATTGCGGTGCACGTTGCGGTGCACATTGCGGTGCACATGGCGTTGCACATGGCGGTGCATATTGCGGTGCACATTGCGGTGCATATTGCGGTGCACATGGCGGTTCACATTGCGGTGCACATTGCGGTGCACATGGCGGTGCACATGGCGGTGCACATGGCGGTGCACATTGCGGTGCACATTGCGGTGCACATGGCAGTGCCCATGGCAGTGCACATGGCGGTGCACATGGCGGTTCACATGGCGCTGCACATGACGGTGCACATGGCGGTGCACATGGCGGTTCACATGGCAGTGCCCATGGCGGTTCACATGGCGCTGCACATGACGGTGCACATGGCGGTGCACATGGCGGTTCACATGGCGGTTCACATGGCGCTGCACATGGCGGAGCACATGGCGGTGTACATGGCGGTGCACATGGCGGTGCTGTTGGGCGGAACGACTACCTGCGCACGCCTTTGCAATTGGCCGCGCGCACCGGCGCGGACGAGTGCGTGGTGCTGTTGGTGGCGCGTGGCGCCGACGTGAACGAGAGAGACAGGCAGGGGGAGACGCCCCTACACCTGGCAGCGAGAGCGAATAGGATAAACGCGGTGAAGACGTTGCTGACGTACAATTTGAATGTTCTAAAAAGGATGGATGGCCGTACACTTTTCTAATGGTCTAAAAATCATATTATCAGTTGGCCAACGAGTCTTTGGCGTTGGACGTGACTCTTACGGAGATGCAGACTTTAAGTACTTCATGATCCAAGTGCGCATCTTAAAGACGTAGGTATCTATTTTCTTGTGAATTTGCTATTGAGCCTGAAGACTAAACTTACATTCTTCAGTTAATCATTTTTACTGGCAGTGTGTATTATATTATCTACTCCATAATGAATACTGTCAATTTTGTAAAGTTTGCTTCCTCTGCTATAGCCAACTTAATTGCCAGCAATCTTAAATTTTAAAACTTGTATGAACCATAGACCTCATCTCATCTCAATATGACCTTATCGCATTTTGACTTCTCTCAGTTTGTTGCTCAACTAGGAGAATGCACATTCTGTACAATTTTCTCACTATTTTGAAATAGATATATGTAGTATAAATTAGAATAAAAAAATTAGCTCTTGGTTTTTTCCATTTATTTTTTGCGAATTAAACTGACCGATGCGCTAGTTGTCATTTGCTGAAGGAGCGGCACCTGTCGGGGAGGGCACTCAGAGAGCATACTACGATGTCGTAAGCGGATGGAGTGCTGCATGTGGATGATCATTTCAGAAAGACAATCAACTACGATTGATATGTTTGTGAAATAAAGTGAAGCTTAAACCACGTTTATTTCCTCCAAATTTGCACAACCAAAAAGCACTCTGCGACATTTCCCATTGCTACGTAAGCTTCAGATTATCTCTTGCGCCTTCTGCCTTGTAGCAGTAGTCATTAAAAATTTGTGGAGCAGTGTAGACGCCTCGTCCACAGTTCTTACCACATTGGTCCCGGCCCCAGGTTAGGCCATCTAAAGGCAGTAATACGTGTACAGCAAAATCTCAAGAAAAACTTCCTCCTTCCCTTTGAGATTACATCTACCAAACCCTTCCCCACACATGAAGGCGATTTTCCTGAAGGATATCCTGAAGGAAAATGACCTAAGGATTTTTTCCATTTCAGCAGAGTCGTTCTGTCCTTTTTTATTTTGATTATCATCATCATTAAAACTAACTTTCCACGAGCAAGGCTCTTTCTGAAGCATTTGGGTAAATTTTGTTAAACATTCACGAGACTGACTGATGGTATGAAATCCTTAAGAATGACTGAACAACAGTCGCACAGGTGATCAAGAAATGGAAGAAATCCGGCCTCAAGGCCCAAAGGAATTGAGTTTGGTTCGGGATCTTTCGGCCTCTGGCCTCCTTCGCGGCCTCAAGCAAACTACCACACACGTTGGGAACCCCCCTCCGCTAGTAATAAACAACTCCCCCATCACCTGGACCCCACCTTCACAACCCATCAAATATTTAGGTCTTCACTTCGACACAAAATTAACCTGGAAATACCTTATTGATATCAAAGTCAAACAAGCAAGAAATAAATTACTCCAACTCCGGCCACTAATACACAAACACAAATTCCTCTCATTCACAAACTCTACAACATTATAGAAAACAATGATAAGGCCAGTAATGCTCTACGCATGCCCAGTATGGACAAACGCAGCTCCCACAAATGTCAACAAATTCCAAATAATTCAAAACAAATTTATCAGATTAATCACAAATGCCCCCTGGTTCATAAGTAATAAACTCCTTCATTCCGAATTAAACATTAATACAATAATAAACCAAGTAGCCCATACATCGCACAATTTCTACCAAAACCTAGCAGACATATCAGCAGCATCCCACTTCAAATTAGCAAAAAATCTCACCCACACCAGAATAAAAAATCGATTCCCATTTGATGCCTTTCTAACAATCTTAGCCAACCATGCCAGTTAACCTCGAGGTTTTCCCCTAGAGTATCCTCTTAAATGTTTAGAATAAGTTAGCTTAGATATTTTGATTAGTATAAGTCAAAACAAAACATCTGTAAAGTGATTACACTGAACGATGTATTCATCTAGATAAATAAATGTGTTATATAAAAAAAACACTTTGGGAAATTTCTCAATGGTATGATCATGGTTGGTCGGGCCCGCTGTGGACAGAACAGTGGTCTCGCGGGAGCTGATCCACCGCGGAGCGGGGCAGCATGAGCTGAGGGACAGGCTCTGTCCACCCCCAACTCCTTGCCCCTTCGCGAGAGCACGGACCGTTGGCGATGGAGGAGCGCCGCTGACGGCCGGTGGAGACACGCCTCGAGCTGAGGCGAAATAAAAGGGACCGCCGGCTGGCGGCCACGTCTCAGTCCATTGATTGATTGATTGATTCGTGTTTCCGGGCGCGTCAACTACTTTGGTCATTAGTCCCGTAAGTGTAGTGCGTGTTTTTCTCGGGAGGTGGCGGTGATCTTTTCCCCGTTGGATGGCAAGATCTGGTGCCGACCTACCGTCGACTAGCAGGGTTTCCCCTCAACCAGGTATCTCCCACCAGCGGGGCACCACCCCAGCCGGGACAAGCTATAAGCTCCCGACCGGTCTCCCGGCATGTGTGGTAGTGTAGTGCATGTTAGCGTAAGTGTGTGTAAGAGGAGAGGATGGGAAGAGGAAGGAATGATCGCGCGCGGTCCGTGGCCCGTTTGTTAGTGTACTGCTCTGGTATTCGCCTGGGTTTGATCGGAGGAACCACGGAAAACTACCGATCAGAGCAGTCGACCGCTAGAATTCTCCTTCAGACAGCGACTGAATTCGACGTAGCTAACAAGCCAGTGTCGAAAATCCTGCCGCCGTCGAGACTCGAACCTCCCGGTCAGAGGGACTGTCTCAGTCCAGATTCGGCAGTCGAGACAAAAGTCGAGTAGTCGAGAGTCCAGTTCCGCTCTGCCAGCTTCAAGCGCACTGCTAGGTCTACGAGTCGCGCACGGTGAGCGCGGAGTCAGTGCGCAGGGGTACCGTGCAAGTTGGAAGCACGGACGGATAAGCGCTTCACGCCGGGAAGATTTTCGTTCTACATGTTTGGTTTAGTTAAAAATGTATTGATGTTGTATTTCGAATGAAAATAAACAATTTGTTAAATTGCTAAAGCCAAAGCAAAGGCGCGAGACAAAGCAGGCTTCGTGGGATACGAATGGTTTAAAAAGTTTTGCAAAACACCCACTTTCTGCCCTTGGATAGCACAGACAGCCATATCGCTGTTTTCGTGCACTTTCCAAGCCGATGAGACGAATTGAGGTTGAAACAGAATATGGGAAAGATGACGTAAGCGTAAGCCGAAGAATATGTTTGCCTTTTTCACATTACCACTTCACGAGCAAACGCTCTCGGTGGATTTGGCGGCCCCAAAGACGAAGTTTGTCAAGAGACTTTGCCGTTTTCCGAAACCAAAAGGCGAAGCTTTTGTGATTGGAGAGGTGACGCAAAATGGGAGATGATGTAAACCCAGTTTTCCAATTTGTTTTCGAACTATTCGGTTCTCTTCAGCAAAAAAAATGTTAACTTGTTCTAAAACTTGGATATTTTGGTGGACATAACACTCAAGGCTTGGACTTTTCGGGCAAAACCTTGTGAAAATTTCTCTCGTGTATAGGGCGAACCATGCCCAGCTCGCCTTGCCTATCCCAAACTCAGGCCACGATCTCTAGATTAGGCGGTGCGAGTCGCTTCCTCGGTAATGCCAGGAGTCGCCGCTCGAGGTCGCTTTCCGTGTTCCGCCTACACCAGTGTTGTCAAGGTAGATGCCACGAGCGGGAGTCCGTGGCACGAGTGCCATGACGCAATCGCCCTTCCACGCAGTTTATTACCCCGCCACCAGAGTCAACACCATCCTTATTGAAAAACGGCGGGGTTACTAATAGTTTCTTTTCTCGCCGCTAGTTGCGCAGAGGAGCTCGTGGCATGCTACGATGCCACGACGCATACCAGCCACCAGTAGAAGACCTTGACACTACTGGCTTACACGGTCTGTGCTGGGTTCCCCTGAGACGCGTTGCAGCGTCGTCTCCGCCCAGCACTGCGTCCCAAATGTGACGGTGAGTTTCGCCTGTTACCGTGAAGTCACACACTGCCTCCTGCTGCTACTGTCGCGACCTGGCGACTCGTGCAGCTCTGGACTGGTCTTGTACCCGTGACTACAGACTTGGAAGAACGTCTGAATTCTGTAACTGCCCAGGGTTTTTAACTTAAGGGTTTGTAACTCTTATAACGTTGATTGATTTGATTGATTCGTGTTTCCGGGCCACTACTTTGGTCATTGTTCCCGTAAGTGTAGTGCGCGTTTTCTCGGGAGGTGGCGGTGATCTTTTCCCCGCTGGATGGCGAGATCCGGCGCCGACCTACCGTCGACTAGCGGGGTTTTCCCCTCAACCAGGTATCTCCCACCAGTGGGGTACTGCCCCAGCCAGACAGGCTATAAGCTCCCGACCGGTCTCGCGGCATGTGTGGTAGTGTAGTGCATGTTAGCGTAAGTGTGTGTGTAAGAGGAGAGGATAGGAAAAGGAAGAGGAAGGAAAGATCGCATGCGGTCCGTGGCCCGCTTGTTAGGGTACTGCTCCGGCATTCACCTGGTGTTGATCGGAGAAACCACGGAAAACTACCGATCAGAGCAGCCGGCCTCTAGAATTGTCCTTCAGACAGCGACTGAATTCGACCTAGTATCGAAAATCCTGCCACCGTCGGGACTCGAACCCAGGACCTCCTGGTCAGAGGGATTGCAGTGACATCAGGCTGATGCACTGAGCCATTTCTTCCGGTGAGACCATTACAATGGAGCACACTCTTTTAGCATCATCTTACAGTAACGAAAATACGAACTGCTGCCAATGATACTTCAAGCGTGCGTGGCGACGTGAGTTCACGGGACGGAAGCAGGTGCTCTTGATCATTTGATGCAAGATCGCTGCATGATAGTGTATAATCGCGCTTTCTTTGGCAGCATCATATTTCTGTACATATTAAATGATCACAGGTGTTGTCGTTGCCAACAATGTTATTGATTTCAACAAGAGCAGCTTTCTGCTGTCATCAGTTTTCTGCTGTCTGGAAGCCACGAAACGACGAAATAACATTGTTGCCACGAAATAACGAAATAACCACGAAATAACATTGTTGGCAATGACAACACCTGTGAACATTTAATTTTAAATGCCAACGTAATTTCACCACTAAACCAATATTCTGTACATATAATGAATAATTGAGCATTTAAAAGATACTTTTAGTATTTCTCATAAATTCCCCAATTTTTATATGCGGAAGTTCGCGAGCCTAACCTGCAGCTGTACCCGGCGACACTGGCGCCTCTTATAGTAGCACCCTCCAGCTTTGCCTCCGATTTTGATGGAGATATCGAAGGTTCTGGAATTGCCCTCCGGCCGCTTTCAGGCCGTTGTATAGCGGGCGCCGCTGTTGACAGAAATGGCGAGAGGAGGTTGCTGCAGAGGTGGCGAGCACGGCGTCCAAAACGCTGGGCCAACGATAAAGAGAACGATTTGAATGTACTCGATGCACATTCAACGAGCATATAGGCTCAAAGTTGACGGTTTTGGTCAGGTAAGACGCTAATTGCGGCGGTGCTGCTACGCGGGAGTCCGTGGCACGAGTGCCATGACAAAATCGCCCCTCCACTAATAGTTTCTTTTCCTGTCTCTAGTTGCGCAGAGAAGCTCGTGGCATACTACGGTGCCACAACGCGTGCCACAGACACCAGTAGAAAAGCATTTAAAAGACACTTTTCGTATTTCTCACAAATTGGCCAATTTTTATGTGCGGAAGTTGGCAAGCCTGGGATTGCCCTAAGGAAGAGCTTACCTTACACACTAACAAGCGTTTCAAGATGGAAGTCGCAGTAACAATTTTCAGTGTCGCAGCAATTTTACTTAGTTGCGAATTTCGAAGCACAAATTTGAGTCTTCGAGGGTGAGAGAGGAAGGCACTCTTGCAACTGGACCCAGGGCAAACTTTAAGCACACTTTCAAAATTCTCCTTAGTTAGTGTTCTGCAACTGGAGACGAACTTCAAGAAGAAATTCACGATGAACAGTGGACGACGTTGGACAAAATTTGTTGTCTGAGATGTTGATATATATGGCTTTATAAAAAATTGTGTAATTAAATAAACTTTAAACCCATACACCATTCATTTGACTTCAGTATTGAAAAATTAGTCGTTTGGCAGATTTCTGCTACTTTTACGATAATTACGTGAAGAAGTTGAAATGAAGTTCCAGAAAAAAGCATTGTTTCTATGTTTTATATTCGTATGCGAGTAATGTATTGTGAGTTGAACAAAGATGAAACGAAAATAAAAGAGAGCAAACAGAAACAAAATGTTAACGAAAATATGTATGTTAAACACGCTCTCGTTAGCATTAGGCTTGCATCTTACCACTGAGATTTTTAGTCAAAGAAATAATTTTACTGAAAAAAGAAAATTTTATTTTTTATTTTTCTCGTGTTAATGTAATAACTAAATTGAACTAATACTAATAGGTTTAGTAAAAAATGGCCCTACAAACTGACTTTAGCTCTAGCAGTTTTTCTGTTTCCCGCATTTTTCGGCTCATTTTAGAATCTTATGTCACTCCATGCTATAATTCCATCAAGTATATTCAAGGGAACGAACGCAAAGAAAAGAAAGATTAAAGCATTTTCCTATAAAATAATATAGACTGTTTTCTCTTTAAAAGCCAATAGAAAAAGATGAAAATATGTTCTCGGTTAATCGAAAAAATATGACAATAACCCGCGAATCGATACAAGTCCTTTTGGAAGACCTAAAGGAAAGGGAATTACGAGAGATCTTATCGAAGATGTTCTAAATGTAATACCCCTCTACTAGCTACCTTTTCCAATCTGAAACCATAAGCTGCCGACCAGCTTCGCAGTAAAATCTCATGAAGGAAGAGCTTACCCGAGACTGTCACAGATTTCCCAGTCCATGTGCATTTCCATACTCCTTTTTTAAAAGTGAGCATAAAAGATTAGATTAGTACCATCCAGCTTTTTAAATTTTCTTTATTGTAATTCTAATGACTTTTGATAATCAATATTGCTCAACAGCAGCAACAAAAGTTTCATTTTTATCCTGTTTTAGAAACAAAGTAAAATCTAAATTTTGTTCTGATGTTTTTGTACTGGCGGGTTCTTTGTCTTAAGTGCCTTGCATTTTCGCTGTAATATTTTATTTTTTATTGCATACATATACAGAGAGGAAAATAATATTGTGCCATTTAACAAAGTATATAAAATAAAAATGTTACACTTCTAAAAATAACAAAATGAAATAAATTTTTAAACTTTTGTATTTTCCATTTCACGTAAATTACAACCAACACTATTAATATAACTGTAGGTTACAACCAGTATGCATTCTTTACAACCAACACGTTTAACTTTTTGTAAGTTACATAATGTAAGCACAATTTTTAATTATTTTTCTCTAAAACTACCTTGAAATAAAATTAGATCATTTACAATACTTATTTTTACAAGACACTCAGTTTGTTTGTTTTCAATGCATTCCCATTATTTTTACACCACAAGGGAAAAAATACTATCTACAATAATATAAACGAACTATTGGCTTCTTCAAAAGAAATGTGATATCGACATCGTATTAGTAAAATAAAAAAAATGTATTGTATTGTTTCAAGGCAAGAAAGTCAACGTTAAGAAGAAGGAAATGGAAAATAACAAAAACAGAAAGAAAATACTCCTAAGAGAAAACGAAAAGTAAGCGAATGTGTGAAAAGAAAATAAAGAGGGGAAAAAGAAAGAGTTAAAACATACCCGAATATGAAACACAAACCGAAAGTATAAAAAAGGAGGAAATCACAAAAAAAAGAAAGAATAGGAGGACTGACATGAAAGAATTACTATAGATAATATCAATCGAAAAAAAGAAACAGGTCAGAAAGAGAAGAGAAGGAATGAAAGTGCCAAAAGAAGCAAAAACGTGTAAAGCACACAGAAACGAACAAAATAGAGAAGCGAAGAATAAGAGAAGATATAGCAAATGTGAAGAAAAATGTAAAAGAAACCGAATAAAACGGAAAAAGGAGTAAAGGAAACCGAAAAGTAAGAGAAAGAAGGAAAAGAAAGAAAAAGCAAGACACAGATAAAACAAATCGGAAAGAAAGAATAGGTAAATATCAAGAGAAAGATGAAAAAGGAAAAAAGTAAGGCTCTCACAAAACGCATTGGAAGGCAAAAAGCAAGAAAATAAAAAATAAGTAAAAACTAAAGAAAAAAGAAAGAAAGAAAGAATTTAAAGAAGCAAAGGAAGAAAATAAGGCTGATATGTGTGCTATTCATTGGTTTTATAACGTGGCGCGTCATGGCCCATCTTCGCGATGAAATATGTCAAGGCATTTCACGTCTTTCTCGGTCGTGCCGCTATATGTCGCATGATCACAGCATTGCTTGATACGGTCGTGATCATACGATATCTTGCGGCACAACCGATAAAAGACGCGAAATGTGAGATATTCCATCGTGAAGACAGGCCTTGACGAGCCGCGTAATAAAAAACGAAATATAGTCGCTTACAACGGAATGAAAGAAGTGCTTAGAGATAAGAGTAAGAAAAGCCAGAAAAAAAGAAAGAATGAAAGAAAGAATGAAGAGAATAATTAAAAGAAACAAAGGAAAAAAGGCTGAAGTATGTGCTAGTCGCTCTAACCAGAAAGAAATAGATTTGGGAAGCAGAAAATGCAGAAAAAAGAAAGGAAGGAAGGGAAAAGGAAGAAAAAGAAAGGAATAAAAATAGAAGGAAATAATTAAAAGAAGCAAAGGAAGAAAAGAAGGCTGAGGTGTGTGGCAGAAAGAACGAAATAGATTAGAGAATCAGAAAAGAGAAAGAAACTAAAGAAAGATGGAAAAAAGAAAGGAAGAAACTGAAGAAAAAAGAAATAAAGAAAGAGAGAGACGATAAAGAAAGAAAGAAAAAACGAAGGAAAGAGAGAAAGAAAGAAAGAAAGAAAGAAAGAATGAAACGAAGGAAAGAAGGAAAGAAAGGAAGAAAGAAACTGAAGAAAGAAAGAGAGAAAGGAGTTGGGGTGAAGTCGCTATTGGGCGAGGAGCGCGCGCAGGGCGTCGTGCTGCGCGTAGTGCGCGGGGGCGCGGCCCCTGGCGTCGAGGGCGCGGGGGCTGGCGCCGGCCGCCAGCAGCGCGCGCACCGCCGCCTCGCGGCCCCAGCTGGCGGCCAGGTGCAGCGGCGTCTGCCCCTGGCGGTCGCACGCGCCCACGTCCGCCCCCGCCGCCGCCAGACGCTCCACCACCTTCAAATCAACATCCAACTTCATTTGTTCCCAAGTTAAATGATATGGTTGTCTGGGATTGATTGGTGAGCGTCAGCTGCTAAGGTCAATGGTCCCATAAGTGTAGTGCAAGTTTCTTAAGCAAGACGTGGCGCTTTCCCCGCTAAATGCCGAGATCTGGCGCCGGTCAACACGGTGTTAGTTTTCCCCAACCAGGTATCTCCCGTCAGCGGTGGACCCTTCCTGCTGGGAAAAGCTCGAAGTTCACATATGGTCTCCAGACATGTATGGTAACGTAGTCCGTGTAAGTGTATGCGAGGATAAATCAGAGGTGGGGATAGGACGAGGAACAGGAAGGGAACGTCGTGCGCGGTTCTGTGGCCTGTTTGTTAGTGTACTGTTCCAGCTTTCGCCTGGTGTTGATCGGAGAAAGTGCAGACCAACCCTACCCGTGGCCCAATCAATCGGACCAACACAACCAGACGTTTTCCGAATAGAGATAGTATGGAAGATGGCCCTGCTTGGCATGCGTAGTGGATCTCTTCACGTGTTTAAATTGTCGCGCTTTAACGGTGGTCGAGTGCACAGATGTCTCGCGCTAACCCTATTTGATGACATTCTGCGTAGATGGTCCTACTGCGCATGCCATATGGCTATTTTCTCGTGTGGTTCACTCGCGCTTTAACGGTCGTGGAATGCACAGATGTCTCGCGCTAACCCTACTCGACGACAGTACGCGTATATAGTCCCACTGCGCATGCCTTCAGTCTCCCTTCTCGTGTGCCTCGCTCGCGTTACAGCAGCCTACAAGGGTACAAATGTCTCGCTCGAACCCTACTCGAAGACAGTACGCGTGCATGTCCCTACTAGGCGTGCGCCTTCTCGTGTGAATGTCGAGGGACGTTTGTCACCTGCGCGTGTCCGGCGCGCGCGGCGGCGTGCAGCGGCGTGCGCTCGTCGAGGGCGCGCGCGTGCGCGTCGGCGCCGCGCGCCAGCAGCGCGTCCACGGCCGCCGCGAAGCCGCGCGCGGCGGCGCGGTGCAGCGCCGTGTGGCCCGCGAGGTCCGCGCACGCCACCGCCGCGCCGCCCGCCAGCAGCAGCTCCATCGCCTAGGGGCCACCGATATTCCACAAGCAAATAAATAAATAAACAAATAAATAAATAAATAAATAAACAAATAAACAAACAAACAAACAAACAAATAAATAAATAAATAAATAAATAAATAAATAAATAAATAAATAAATAAATAAATAAATAAATAAATAAATAAATAAATAAATAAATAAATAAATAAATAAATAAATAAATAAATAAATAAATAAATAAATAAATAAATAAATAAATAAATAAATAAATAAATAAATAAATAAATAAATAAATAAATAAATAAATAAATAAATAAATAAATAAATAAATAAATAAATAAATAAATAATCTTTATAGGTGGCGAGGTTCAGGTTATTTAGCCTGATCTTATGCCTGACCTCTTTCAAAATTTTTACTACAATAATGCAAAATAAAAAGGAGGTCATTGAATGAAAAACATGTACACGTCACGCAGCAGACATCGCACATTGCACATCACAGCTTCTTTGAGAGTATCACAAGTTCGTTGCTGATAGTACTTGGTGGTTGTAGCCCATGTTCCTAAGTTTGCGGATTCAAATGCGATCATAGCCGTGGATTTTTATAGCCTAAACTCTTTTTAAGTGCTAAAGAAAGCCCGTCAGCTTTCTTTAAAACGCACGAGTGATATTTCTTTTGGTATTAAATGGCGAAAAGAGGACAGCGAAATCACGAAATCTACGTATTCAGGTGAAAGCCCAGATATGATGGCCTTAGAGTCGTCTAGTAAAATAAGGTATCGTTGAGTTGAATTGAATTGAACTTGGGGTAGCTGCGATGCAGTCATCAAGTTCAAACTTGGAACACTATAGTACAAGCAGGTTCGTTCACACTAATTGATTGATTGAGTGATTATTTCATCATTAATGATTATTTCCGGGTGCGTCAACTACTGAAGTCATTAGTCCGTTAAGTCACGATTTTCATTCGAGAGTTCGAGGTGATCTTTCCCTGCTGGATGCCGAGATCCAGTGCCGATCTACTTGGGTTTGCGGTTTTTTCATCGAGGTAATTCCCACTTGCGGGGCACCGCCCCAGCCGGGTCAAGCTCTAAGCTCCAGACAGGTCTCCCGACACCGTGCATGTAAGTGTATGTAAGGAGTGACGATAGAGCAAGGAAGAGGAAGGAAAGATTGCGCGCGCTGTGTTTGTTTGGGTACTGATGCGGAATTCACCTGGGATTGATCAGAAAAACAATGAAAACTACCGATCAGAGCAGCCGACTGCAAGAATTGTCCTAAGGACAGTGGCTGAATCCAACCTAACTCTTAACTAGTGTTAGAAATCCTGCCACTGTCGAGTCTCAAACCTAGGACCTCCCGTTCAGAGGCACTAGTGTCCTCAGTTGGTTGCGGTAACCAGTGGCTAAGGTATTAGTGGCAAAGGTACCCTGAGCCACCTAAGCCGCTGTTGCTGACTGAATCTCCGGAACTCGTAATTGTTTTGGTGCAAACAGAAATCAAAAACATGTCACTATTAGCATATTTATTATATATATATATATAATATATAATATACGATATATATATATATCGGGTAATTCTGGAAATGTTGGCAACATGGATCGTCAACGCAAAAAGGAATGAAAATACCCTGTGACGCTTTGCAGTACGAATGTCCATGAGACGTAACATTTTTCATAAGTTGAATTGTCGTCCTTACTTTAAGTTGACGTGAACAAAACACCCTCTGTAACCGCCGAAAACTTGTTTTTTATTCATGTCTACAACTGTTTACAATTAACCTAACAATGAGCATTGCATCTCATTTTGTACCTTCATTTACCAAATAAATGCACACATTATACTCTGATTTAAACACAGAGGCATTCTAAGGTCAAGAAGAGGACATTATCACCCAATCGAGAGCTCAAAAACCAAAAATTTAAGTGATAACAAATCCCTCGATTTGGATGTTAGTGATCCCCTCTCTGCCCGGCTAGTGACCTTGAAGTGCAACTATGTCAATGGTGTCAAGGTCTGCTACTGGTGGCAGTGGCACGCGTTGTGGCATCGTGCCATGCCACGAGCTTCTCTGCGCAGCTAGCGTCGTCAAAGGAAACTATTAGTAATCCCGCCGTTTTACAATAGGGATGGCGTTGTCTCTGGTAGCGGGGTAATGAACTGCGTGGAGGGGCGATTTTGTCGTGGCACTCGTGCCACGGACTCCCGCTCTCGCCATCGACCTTGACAACATTGAACCATGTTTAACCTTTCAGCGGGCGCGCGTAGAATGTTCACACAAGTAGGCGCGTGTCGTAAATTTTATGACATTGAATGACTCTTGAAAATATCAAAGAAGCTGTAGAACAATGGAAATTTACGTCGCATTATAATATCTAAGAATGATATTTACTACGAAAGTACATATCCGTTGATAAACATTCGTATTTAGGATCAGAAAAGTCATGTTCCGATCCAGTATCGTACTGATGCTCGTCTATATTTTCAACATTCGTTTACTGTCACTGTCACTATTCAATTCATGATCTTCCTCCAATCAGACAGGTCTTGAAGAATATTCTGATTTTCGTTCACATGAATTTTTTATCTAGACATTTTACAGAAAATTTCGATTAGGCCAAATTATAATATTTTAGCATAACAGCCGGCGCGCAGCGTAAAGTTTACGTCGCTATGCACTTATCCCGAATAGAGCGTTACAAAAACTGAACAGAGCGTGCAAACTAAACAGTGGCCGCAGGAATGCATCACTGAAGATACCTGCAAGGAATACCAAGAACGCTGAAGTCTTTGACAACAACGAGTTGAGAGCAAAACAAAAAAAAATCTGTTATTGTCGTAATATATACGACAGCGAGCCCGCTGGAAGGTTAAATCGGAGACTACCCCGAGGTATTTTTTTGCATCCGAGGTAGCGGTCGCTCGCAATTACCTCGGCCAATCGCGCGAGTCTACAGTAGGCGGGCGCGCACCTTCATGTTGCCCGCGCCGGCCGCCAGCAGCAGCGGCGTCTGCTGGGCGGAGTCGAGCGCGTTGGCGTCGGCGCCCTGCTCCAGCAGCAACGCCATCACGGCCTCCGCCCCGCGCACCGCCGCCCGGTGCAGCGGCTGGCAGCCCTGCTTGTCGCGCGCGCACGCCTGCGGAGCGAACAGGGAAGGGCTTCATCCAACCAAAGCCCATATTTACTCGCATTCCACACATTGAAAGAAAAATACTCATGTACCCTGAAATTTAACTAAGATATCCCTTTCCTCCAAGCCTGAGTAAATTTAAAAGTAAATTAGTTTTCTAGATGTTGATATGAGTATTACAAATAGATTTAATATTATTAATTTAGTAGTCTGTTATATAGAGTAATTTTTATTATTATTATTTGTTATTATTATTAATAATAATATTATTAATATTATTATTATTATTTGTTATTATTATTATTATTATTATTATTATTATTGTTATTGTTTATGCGCAGAGACGTGCAGTGAAGTGTAGTGGAGTGCAGTGTAGTGGTGTTGTGAAGTAGAGGAAAAAGAATGTGTAAGAAAGACATTACAGCTCAGTGATCAACAGCGCGGTGAAGTGAATCGTGGTGAAGTGTAGTGCTACGAAAGCTCGCACCGTGAAATGTTCACGTTAATTTGTAAAGTTTGTAATTTTTGTAAAATTGTTAACTTATGTAATATTAAATTAGTGTATTCTGCCACCAAGTCCTCAAACTTAATTGCAGAATTAGTGATAAATCTAATCTAATATTTTCAAATACTACTAAAAGGGACAAGATCCATCATTTTGACGGGTGTTGGGTTTACTCTCCTGCGCAGAATGAAGCTGAATTTATTTTTTTAAATCTTCATTTTGTATTGCTATTATCACGCCGTATTTCAGATTTGCTAAAGTTGTACAAGCTGAGAAGAATTTATCAATGGTTTTTGCCTGGTCCTGACAAATATGGCATATATAACCCTGGTAAACTTTAAGAACGAAAGTATCTGGCAAGCCTTTTAGTGATCGTTATTTAGGGATCCCGGTCGTTATAGGAGCTGGTCAGGGCACCTTTAGAACTGAAAAATTCGTGTTTGACGTGCCACAAATCTATTCTTCCTGAGTCTTTATATCATGGACGAAGAGAAGAATCTGGGGCCCAAGAAATCAGTTGCGAGCTCAGACCATTTATACTGACGCACATGGTGATGAGCTCTTTTAGCATAAGCATTTCTGAGAGACTATCCCAAGACTATCCGATGTAATATTTAGTGTAACTCATTAAATGTTATATTCGCATCCTCCATCACCGCCTCGGAGAAGTTGTCTCCCATTCTCTCTCCCATCCTACCTTCCTCGATCTCATTCCCCCTTCCTCCTCTCCCCTCTCTTCCCCCTCCCATTCTACTTCCCTTCTTTCCTCTCCTTCCCCCTGCCACTCTCCCTCCTTCCCACCCACTCTCCTTCCTCTTCTCTCTCTCCCTTCTTCCCACCCACCCTTCTTCCTCCACCCATTGCTCATTCTCCCTCTCCTTCCCTGCCTTCCTTCTTCCCCACCCACATTCCTTCCTCCCTCCCTTCCAACCTCCGACCGTCCCACCATCCCTCCTTCAATTCCTTCCTTCAATCCCTTCCGTCCCTACCTTCCTTCACTCCCTCCCTTCCTTCCCTCCCTCCCTTCCTTCCCTCCCTCCCTTTCCTCCCTCCCTTCCTTCCCTCCCTTCCTTCCCTCTCTTCCGTCCCTCCCTTCCTTCCCTCCCTTCCTTCCCTCCCTTCTGTTCCTCCCTTCCGTCCCTCCCTTCCTTCCCTCCCTTCCTTCCCTCCCTTCCTTCCCTCCCTTCCTTCCCTCCCTTCCTTCCCTCCCTTCCGTCCCTCCCTTCCTTCCTTTGTTAATATCTCACTCCACCGCTCCCTGCTGAGAGCGGCGTCAGATCATTCGCTTATAGGCTGTACCTGCGCGCCGTGCGCCAGCAGCGCGGCCGTGGCGCGCGCGTCGCCGCGCTCCGCCGCGCGGTGCAGCGGCGAGCTGCCGTTGGCGTCGCGCGCATCGGCGTCGGCGCCGCGCGCCAGCACGCGCTCCAGGGCCTCGACGGCGCCGCCCTGCGCCGCGCGGTGCAGCGCCGTGTGCCCGTACGCGTTCTCCGCGTGCACGTCCGCGTCGCCCTGCAACGCACCGCCGTCCCCGCTTCACACGGCCCCCTTCACACGGCCCCTTCACACGGGCCCCTTCACACGAGCCCCTTCACACGGGCCCTTCACACGGGCCCCTTCATACAGGCCCCTTCACACGGGCCCCTTCACACGGCCCCCTTCACACGGCCCCCTTCACACGGCCCCCTTCACACGGCCTCTTCACACGGGCCCCTTCACACGTAGTAGCGCAGCAGCGCTTGCCAGTGGTGCGTCTTCTGGTCAGGCTTTGGTTTAAATGGAGGTATTCACACGGGCAGCGCAGTGGCGCTGCTTTGACGCTCGGTGGCGAACTCCTGCCACCAGCAGCACAGACCTGCGTCCGCGCCACCACCAGAAGAACACAGTTCTAAATAGTAGCCTTCACACTAGTTGCGCCACTGAACCGGTTTTTGCCTGCTACCTGCCTTTTGGCTGCCTGAGCACACGGCAGTGACTCACGAAACCTTCTCCCTGGAAGTTAGTGGCGGTCGGCGGTGGTAGTGTCTGAAGGGCTCTGCGGTTTCTCGGTGGCGCCATTGAGTGGCTCTGTGTGAAGACAGCCTTAGTACCCTTTCCCACGGTGCCAGTCAATAGCGCTTCCGAGTAGCGCGTCTCCTGACCAGACTTTGGTTTAAATGGAGATATTCACACGCCCAGCGCAGTGGCGCTTCTGTGGCACTTAAGGCTCCTTCACAAGAAGCCTTGTGAAGTCACCAATGCGTTGTTAGCAAGCGAGGCACTCAGAAGCACTGCTAAGTGGCTTCGGATAAAGGGGCTCAAAGGACGTAATCGCGAATCACACGACTTGCAACGGCAATTGCAAGGAAGTGGTGCGTCCTGGAGGCCTGGTGTGAAGGCTGCCTTTCAGACCTGTTCTGATGGCGGTGACGCGGAAGCGCGGTTGCGCTGCTGATTGTGGGAGTTTGCATCTTACTATCACAGAAGATCCGCAGCACCAGTGAGCTGCTCGTATGAATGGTTTCCTACGAGAAGGAAACTTCCGAGTGGCGCGTCTGCTGGCGAGGCTTCGGTATAAATGGAGGTATTCACACAGGCAGCACAGCGGCGCTGCTGTAGCACTTAAGGCTCTTTCACAAGATGCCTTAAGACTTTCAAATGACGCGTCTGCTGGCCAGGCTTCAGTAAAAATGCGGTTTTCACTTTAGCAGCTCAGTGGCGCTGTTGTGGCACTGAGGGTTCGTTCACAAAAAGCCTTAAGACTTCCGAGTGGCGCGTCTTCTGGCAAGGAATCGGTATAAATGCAGGTATTTTGCTTTTAACGTTAGCAGTGACGCTGCTGCGGTAATTACTGCTCCTTCACAAGGCGCCACTTGGCAGAGATTACGAGCTGCACTTCTGATGGCAAAGTACTGGTTTAAACGCACGTATTCACACGAGCAATGCAGTGGTGTTGCTGTGGCACTTAGAACTCCGTAACAAAAAGCCTTAAGATTTGAGAATGGCGCGTCTGCTGGCCAGGCTTCGGTTTAAATGGAGTACGTATTTGTACCCTTACGAACCCTTTCCTTCCCGCGCTCAGTGGCACTGGTCGGCGTCAACGTGAGATAGGGTCCGACACTCTTCGATGGCGCCAGTTACTTGTCATAGGCAAGCCAGTTGCATGTAATAATCAAGCCAGTTACATGTAATAAGCAAGCCAGTTACATGTAATAGGCAAGCCAGTGGTATGTAATAGGCAAGCCAGTTGCATGTAATACGTAAGCCGGTTACATGTAAAAGGCAAGCCAGTTACATGTAATAGGTAAGCCAGTTAAATGTAATATACAAGCCAGTTACATGTAATATACAAGCTAGTTACATGTAATAGGCAAGCCGGTTACATGTAATAGGCAAGCCAGTTGCATGTAATAGGCAAGCCAGTTGCATGTAATACGTAAGCCGGTTACATGTAAAAGGCAAGCCAGTTACATGTAATAGGAAAGCCAGTTAAATTTAATATACAAGCCAGTTACATGTAATATACAAGCCAGTTACATGTAATAGGCAAGCCAGTTGCATGTAATAGGCAAGCCGGTTACATGTAATAGGCAAGCCAGTTGCATGTAATATGCAAGCCAGTTGCATGTAATACGTAAGCCGGTTACATGTAATAGGCAAGCCAGTTACAAGTAATAGGCAAGCCAGGTACGTGTAAAAGGCAAGCCAGTTATATGTAATAGGAAAGCCATTTAAATGTAATAGGCAAGCCAGTTACATGTAATATACAAGCCAGTTACTTGTTATAGAAAAGCCAGTTGCATGTAATAGGCAAGCCAGTTACATGTAATAGGCAAGCCAGTTACAGTAATAGGCAAGCCAGTTACAGTAATAGGCAAGCCAGTTACAGTAATAGGCAAGCCAGTTACAGTAATAGGCAAGCCAGTTACAGTAATAGGCAAGCCAGTTACATGTAATAGGTAAGCAAGTTACATGTTATAGGCAAGCCAGTTACATGTAATAGGCAAGCCAGTTACAGTAATAGGCAAGCCAGTTACAGTAATAGGCAAGCCAGTTACATGTAATAGGTAAGCAAGTTACATGTTATAGGCAAGCCAGTTACATGTAATAGGCAAGCCAGTTACATGTAAATAGCTCATCCTCTACGGAGAACGCACCTGCAGGAGGGCGTCCACGACGCTGGTGAAGCCGCGCTCCGCCGCGCGGTGGAGGGGCGTCTCCCCGCGCCGGTTGCGCGCGCTCGCGTTCGCGCCCTTCGACAGCAGCAGCGTCGTGGCGGCGGCTGCACCCACGTCCGCCGCCCTGCGACAAAGCAACGCCAATACTACACATCATGTACACTTCATGAATCACATATCGTGTACACTTCGTATACGTATCGTTTTGAATGATAGGTGTTTCCAGGTGCGACAAGTGCTCAAATACCGAGTCCCGTAAACGTAGTGCAAGTTTTTATTGCTGGAGGTGGCGATGATCTTTCACTACTGGATGGCGAGACTCGATGCCGACTTACACGTCATCTTGCGAAGTTTTCCCCGAAAAGGTATCTCTCACCAGCGGGGCACGTCCCAGCCGAGACAAGCTGAAAAGTGTTGTGAATCTACGTCTGAGCGTGTGTATGTAAGGAATGAGGATAGTGTAAAGAAGAGGAAGGAAAGATTGCGAGCGGTCCGTGGCCAGTTTGTTAGGGCATTGCTCCGGCATTCGCCTAGTGTTATCGGAGAAACCATAGAAATCTATCGACCATAAGCAGCTGGCCGCTCGAACTCTCCTCCAGACAGCAGCCGAATTCAGCCCGGCTATCTAGCGAGTGTCTTGGCACGGTCGGACTAAATCCTGCCGAAAGTTCTCTCCTATAATCCCTGCCACCGTCGGGACTCGAACCCTAGAACATCCCAATTAGATGCACTGCAGCGACATGAAATGATGCCGTAAGCCACATAAGCGGTTATATACGTATCGTATATGTATACGAACAACACATGCGAATCAGTTCAATTCAAAATTTATATCTGCCTTATTTTACTTAGCGACGCTCAGGCCACTCGGCCCGCTCTTCTTCCTAACCAGGCAAATTTCGTTACTTACCTTTCGCAATCATATCACTCGGGTCACAAACCAGGTGATTAGAATTAGCTCAGAGACATCTTTTAAGCTTGAGGATCTTTTACATGCTGTAAATTTACAACATGGGACAGCCTGCTTTACTTCACCTCGGAAGGAAGGTGTGCGAAGATTTCTTTTCGCTCTTAAAAATCCACGGCTTTGATTGGGTTAGTGTTCTTGAACATGAATGTAATATTCCGAAACGCTATCCCTTACACCAACGAAGCCGCTGCATTGCAAAGCATACGATTTTTTACTTAATAAAATATTATTAAAAACAAATCTTGAAACTAGGTGATGTATAATTTTTATAAAATAGTAAGTAGTTTTTGAACACTTTTGTGTGAAATATAGCCAATTTTTGAAAGCTTATTTTATCACAAACTGTTCCAGATTTTTTCTTTAATTTTTTCCTCGTATGTATCAAGGAATAGTATTTAAAAGGCGTTGGTTTGATTTTTGACAAGCTATTTTCAAAAACTGCAAAACGTTAATATTGCGAAAGTACGATATTCGAGATAAAGATTATTGCCCTTGCCTATTCTTCATATTGTTTCCACGAATAGATAAAGAAATAATAAAAATATAAAGGCTTAAAAAATGGTGCAGATCTCATTTTCATTGAATTCTCTGAATTTTCAAAAAGAGTAAATTTAGAAATAATGCGAAAAAGTATGTGTTGTGGTAGCGCCACTAGCTTCTAATATAGTCATCAAACACATTAGTTCGGGTCGACTTCAAAATAGAATAGTAAAGTAATAAACCAATTTTTAAGTCCCTTGTAATAATAAATGACCACTAACAATAAAATAATACCTTATGGACAATAAACCAATTTCAGAGAAGTTTCCGGGCTGGTAGGCCGTTGTCTAGTTCGCGGTAAAGGGACAAACGTTTCGTTGACGACTGTCGGGGACATTCTCAGAGGCGGCAGGGTCTCGGGTGCCATATCCGGGCCGGCGGATGAATGGCGACGTGGCCGCGGACGAAACGTTTGGCCGTTCAATGACAACTGGACTACGGTCTAACGGCGCGGAAACTTTCTCTGATATTGACTCCAGCCGTGACAGCCTACGATGCTGTGTAAAACAATATTGTTTCACGGAACGATAGCCGGAGTGAACGCCAATCTCAGCGCTATGTCGCCCACAGCGTCCTTCGCCTGCGTGTGGGCACGGTGGTGATAATAAATAATAATAAACTAAAAGTAATAATAAAATAATACATTAAGAAGTAATGAAGAAGTTTATCGTACTATAGAGAACATAACCGAAACATTACGGAAGAGGCGGCTGCTATTTTTTGGACATTTATATAGAATGGACGACAACAGATTAACTTAGCAGATTTTTAACTACCTTTGGAACAACAAGTCGACAATAGCCTGGATTCAAGAAGTTAGGAATGATTTGGAAAGAAACAATATAAGTGAAAGAGAAGCAGCAGAAAGAGAGATGTTTAAGAAGAAAGTGTTAGAAATGGAAGGATTCCAGGGCAGGAAGGAAAAGAAGACATGATCAAAATGGTGCGAGGAGAGAAAAGTCATATACAGCGAGAAGATGAAAGAGTACTGGAGGAAGAAGAAAGAAGGACAAAGGAAGAAGCAATGAAATTGGTTTGTGGTCCCTAGATGACCCAAACGAAAGAAGAAGAAGAAAACGACGAAAATAATACATTACAGACTGTAAAAGTAATTTACCTCACAAGAATAGAAATGTTAGATTATCTGTGAGATGTTTCGAATACGAGTGAGGAATTTCAAACGAGTAATGTAACATTTACGCCCGTGTGTCATAATCAGTTTTATTTCATACTATGTCGCATTTTCTTTCTTTTATTTTAATATCGTATATCAATACTTTACAATGCACGAGTGCCAACACAGAATTGTTCACGTCACCTGAGTCCCCTAGGATTTTGATGTTTGCAAAACAATTGCAGTGCTCTGAACATTTTAAAAGAAATTGAAAGGTAAAAGAGATGCTTCGGACGTCAATAACAGAAGTGTCTATAGAAGCAACCTCAGTATTCAAGTATCCATGAATTAACGCCTCAGAAATCGAAGAGAGATATAAAAAATTTGACAAATTTTGTTCCTGTAAAAATACAAATAATATTATCATGGTTAATGAGGATCAGACATTGTTCTCTGTCATCGCACGGAACTGTTATCAACGTTTTTCATGAATGAATGTAAGTTTCCTTATAACTACTGTAGTTCATGGTGCTGACCATGAAGTTATAAAATAAATCAGAAAAGTTGGTACAAAATTTCCAAGTTCAGAAGTTGGTATGAGATTTCATTGCGGTACACTGTACCATAAAGTCCCACTTTCTAGCCTCCTTTGAGGTATGTCTGTACGTGGCCATGAGTGAAAGAGTAGGGCCATGGGTGTGGGTAGCACGAAAACATTCCTACACCCTCTTCTGGTCTTCTCAATCTGAGAAGTGATTTTTCTCGTCACACAGCAACTTATACTAGGGCATTGCAAGGAAAACGCACACTATAAGCCTGCCTGCCCGGGAACCCGAAGCCAGGGTCGCGTTCTGGAAAGCGAGCACGCTGACCAATGAGCTAAACCGCTAGGGTACTTTAAGGCATGTAAACAACCGAAATGCGACTCAGTATGAAATAAAATATTTCTTTCACGTTAACCCGGCTGGTTAACACTGTAACATTGTCTTTGGGAATCAGAATTTGATTCAGGAGGAACAATTATTACAACACAACAATTATTACAACACAACCCCAACTTTAAATCACTTTCCATAGTCTCTTATTCTCTGCAATTTCCGCATATACGCTCTCCACGCTTTCCCTCTCTTCACCACTGATTACGCTCTCCTCCACTTCTAAATTGACCTTCACTCATTCCCCAAATCCTAGGTCATTTCCCCTAATAATAAACCTCGAAGAATCCATAGTTTGGTGAATAAAAAAAATCAACCCAGGACAAATAGTTGCGTAATCGGTGAGGTGGGGATTGATTACACCCCAGGCGCCAGAAAAAATTATATAACAAGCGTCTGCTCACCTTCTACAATGTGCCCATCCAATAATATTCTTATTTCATTTGGTATTTGGTTTTTATGTAGTAAAATGTGTAAAAGCATAAATAAAGAATATTTACTTCACATTCCATAACAAAAGTAATATCTATTGACGCGAAAATCGAAGTTGAAAAATACGGCACGGAGTGCCGCACGCGCCTGCTGGTGGGAAATGATGGGACGCGCCCGCCGGAGGGTTAAAGGCTGGGGCACGAACGGCACAGTATAACCAGTATGTTCACTCGCGGCAAATCCCATTGAAAAAGTTTTTTCGATCACGTGACGCCCGCCATGTTCTTGGCATAACACCTAGCGTGCAAATTCATAATTACTACATTTAAAATGATTTTTTTACATTTATTTTATTCACTGGTTCAATTCATTGTATTATTCGATCCATGTTATTCAAATTCCACGTTTTCTGAAACAAATTAAACACATACACTCAGTTCTCATATCACACAGTGTATGATATACGAATGTATCTGCTGAAATTCTATTGGCTAACACCAAGAACATGGCCGTGGGTCTATCCAGCGCAAAAGTATATTTTGGAGCAAGTGAACATACTGGTTATACAGTGCTAACGGCCACCACATCACCAGTGACGGGTTAACGGAAGTGGAGGCTTAGTTAGTTAGTTAATGCCTTATTTTAGGTGTCGGGACTCAGGCCATGGGGCCCGCTCTTCCGTCTGACCACGCAAATTTCACTTCAAATTTCACCATCAACGGAGAAAGAATGTATTATCTCGGGCGACGAAACCGGCGATTTGAATTTAGCTCAGAGGCTTCATTTAGGCTTGAGGATCTTTTACATGCAAGTAAATCTACTAACATGGGACAGCCGGCTTTACTTCCCCTCCGAAGGAAGGCGTACGAAGGATTTTTTCGCCCTTAAAAAAATCCACGGCTTCGATCGGGGTTTGAACCCGCGAACTTGGGTATGACTTGGGTACGCTAACCGTTACACCATCGAATCCGCGAGGCCGACCTGTGCAGCGCCGTGTCGCCCAGGGCGTCCTCCGCGTGCGGGTTGGCGTCGTGCTCCAGCAGCAGCTGCACCACTTGGAGGGCGCGCTCGGCCTCGCAGCCGGCGGCCTCCAGCAGCGCCGTGGTGGTGGTGGCGCCGGCGCCGCCCGTGGGCAGCGCGTCCGCGGGCACCCCGGCGCCCAGCAGCGCCGCCACCGCCCCCGCCTCGCCCGCGCGCGCCGCCCGCGCCAGCGCCGATGCGCGCGCGTCCCAAGGCGTCTGGGCCCAGCAACACAGCCCTTAAGTGATTCAATCTCCCTTTCAGGCACCCAGTCAGTCACCCTTTCAGGCACCCATCCAGTTACCCTTTCAATTACCCTTTCAATCACTCTTTCAGGCACCCTTTCAGTCACCCTTTCAATCACCCTTTCAATTTCCCGCTTCACTCACACTTTCGGTCATCCATTCAGCCACCCATTCAGTCACCCTTTCGGTCAGTCTTTCAATCCCTCTTTCATTTCCCTTTTCAATCCCCCTTTCAACACCTCTTTCAATCCTCTTTTCAATCTCAATTTCAATCTCCCTTTCAATCCCTCTTTTAATGCCCCTTTCAATAACCCTTTCAATCCTCCTTTCCATACTTTTTTCCATTCCCCTTTCAGTCAGCCGTTCAATCCCAAATTATTTTATACAGAGAAGAAAACATTTCTTGCGCGTATATCTTCCAAGATTTTCCACAAATTCATATATTGTGAAAATTTATTCTGTAAACAAACTCTGTTCTTCCAAATGGAATATATATTTATATCAAAAATTCACCATCAACATACCCCACCATTCAACAAAACCCTGGAAGGAAATAAAACTTTCACACACTTCAGATCCACAGAACAAATGTATGTGCTGTGATCTATTGTTAAAACATTCAAATAAGTCACAGAAATGCAAACAAATCACAGATATTGGTTCAAATTACATTCATTCGGTAAAATAAAACCAAGAAAGTAATGTAGCCTTTTGGCTACATGGGACTGAAATAGTTGAAGCGTCCTGGGAAGGTATTGCCTTGCTGCATAGATGCCGAGTGAGAGGGGACTTCATTGATTATTTCGTGTTTGAGAGCGCGTCAACTGCTAAGACCATTTCCGGCAAGTGTAGTGCAAGTGTCACGGAAGATGGCGGAATCTGGCAAAATCTGGCGCTAACCTACACCTGTCTTGGTGAATTTTCCTCCTCTAGGTATCACCCCCATGGAAGCACCGCTCCAACCGGGGCAAGCTCTAAGTTCACGAACTGTTTCCCAAAATGTGTGGTAAAATATTGCAAAAAACCGTGTTTGTAAGTTAAGAGGAAAGATGGGAGAAGGAATAGGAAGGAAAGATCACGAGCGTTTTTGTATTCGAACTAGCTATTGAGTTTAGGGTTCAACATTCTTCCACCGTCGGGACTCCTAGTGACAACAGTTGATGCCTTGTTCTCCTTAAACAGGTTTCAAGAGCAAGAATGCAGTATTTCCCCTAATCGGGTTTCGCTCAGTGTAGTTTCGTACCCATTCTGGTGTGTCGTTCCCGGTTCAGGCGAGGCAAGCTCTATGTTCCCGAATGGTTTCCCAAAATGTGTGGTAAAATATTGCACGAAAACCGCGTTTGTAAGTAAAGGGGGAGGGGAGGACAAGGAAGAGGAAGGTAATATCACGAGCTTTTTTGTATTCGAACTAGCTGTAGAGTTTAGGGTTCAAAATTTTCCCACCGTCGGGACTCGAACCCAGGACCTCCCAGACAGAGACACTGCAGTGACTCTTCCACCAAACATGTGACATCACATACTTCCAACAAACACGAGAGAACGGGTTTCGCTCATTGTGGTTTCCTACCCAGTCCGGTGTGTCGTTCCCGGTTCAGCCGTGGCAAGCTCTAAGTTTACAAATGATATCCCAAAATGTGGGGTAAAATATTACATGAAATTGCCTTGTAAGTTAAAGGGGAGAATAGGACAAGCAAGAAGAAGCGTTTTGTATTCGAACTAGCTGTAGAGTTTAGGGTTCAAAATTTCTCAACCGTAGGGACTCGAACCCAGGACCTCCCAGTCAGAGACACTGCAGTGACTCTTCCACCAAACATGTGACATCACATACTTCCACCAAACACGAGACAAAGTGTTTCGCTCAGTGTAGATTCTTATCCAATCTGGCGTGTCGTTCCCGGTTCAGCCGAGGCAAGCTCTACGGTCCCGAATGGTTTCCCAAAATGTGTGGTAAAATATTGCCAGAAACCGCGTTTGTTAAGAGGGAGGATAGCAGAAGGAATAGGAAGGAGAGATCACGAGCTAATACAAAAATTCGAACTAGCTATCAAGTTTAGGGTTCAAAATTTTCCCACCGTCGGGACTCAAACCCAGGACCTCCCAGTCAGAGACACTGCAGTGACTCTTCCACCAAACGTGTGACATCACATACTTCCATGTGACATGTGACATCATGTGAAACATGTGACATCACATACTTCCACCAAACACGAGACAAAGTGTTTCGCTTAGTGTAGTTTCGTACCCAGTCGGGCGTGTCGTTGCCGCTGTCCACGAGATCGAGGGTGGACGTGGACGGCGCCGGGTTGGGGCGGCGGCGGGGGCGAAGGTGAGAGCGCGGGCGGGCAGGACCCCGGCGGGGGGGATGACGGACTCGGCGTCGGCCGCCAACGCGCCGAGAGCGCCTGGCGCCGCGGGCGTCTCTCCGCCGCCGACGGCGGGCGTCAGCACCGTCGCGACGCTCTCCACCGCCTTCCTCTCCGCGCTCGCAGCCCTGCGCCAAAACACAAAATTTTGTCGTGATTGACTCTAGTGATTTCGGGCGTGTCAACGGCTGAGGTCATTAGAGAATAGAATAGAATATTTATTTCGCTACTTAGGATACATGAAATAATTCCGGTGGTAGCGTTCTCTAATCAATTAATCTACATAAAACAAACGTCAAACCACTAAATATTACAACAAATACACAAAATGAACATCAAACAACATTACTGAATACAATTTTATAAAATTAATGTATTAACCCAATGCTAAAGCTAACCTTAATATAAAATAATAAGAATAATACAAAAAAAAAATAATGTTAACATGCTCTAAAAAAATACAATTTATTTAATCTAATTTAAAAATGTTTGACATTCTGAGGGAAAGTCTCTAGCACAGCTGCAGGTAATTATTTCCATAAGCGTAGTGTATTTTTTCCACAGGAAGCAGCGGTGACCTTCCCTGGATGGTGAGATCCGGCACCGTTTTACCGTCAGCTAACGGGGTTTTCCCCAACCAGGTATCTCACTCCAGCGGGGCACAGCCTCAGCCGGAACAATCTCTAAACTCTCAACTGGTCTCCCGGCATGTGTGGTAATGTAGTGTATGTAAGTGTTAGTGAAATTGTGTGTAAGTAAAGAGTAGTATAAGATACGAAATGTGAAGGAAAGATCGCGCGCGATCCGTGGCCCGTTTAATAGCGAACTGCTCCGGCACTCGCCTGACATTGATCGGATAATCCACGGAAAACTTACGAAACACTAGCAAAATTTCGTCGTTGATTAAGAACAACCTCCTACGTGACTGAAATGGCGATTTTTACATTTTGGTATCAATGATTCAGAATGTGCTTGTTCTTTAGTTTGATAACAAAATTACCAATTTTACACAATTCTGCCTTGTTTTCCACGATTTTAATGGTAATATATCTTTAGTCTGAATTTAGCAATTACAGTCTTGTTTACATAAAGACAGAAAATCAAGAAAGACAAATCCTATCAGAAAGGTTACGAGTATATCAGGTTTCATTACTTGCTACATAATGGTTCAATTTTAATATTTCATTTCTTTACTAATACAAACGTTCCTCAATTCGTAGAAAATTCAACCCAATAATAATACATAGGAATATATTAACTAAGTTTGTAGCGTTTACTGATTTTCTATGAATCCAGCATTTCATCTTACTTGAGAAGACTTCGAGTAGCCTCATTTGTAGCGACGTCTTCGGCTGTCTTCCCGGTATCGTCTTTGATGGCTGTGTTGGCGCCGGCAGACAGAAGAGCTCGCACACCTGTTGAATGAAATCCCAGGATTACTTTTCCTTTCAGCATCATTCTCATCCTATGGCCGCCGCCGTCGGCAAGTTAAAAGCCAATTCAAAAGATCGACTCAAGTTCGCCACCAACCCAATAAACCTCCCTACGTTCCACGTATTTTAATGTTAGAACTGTGGGACTTTTACGAAGATCATGTTTTGGAAATGTGCACAATAGAAAATGTTTTCAAAGAATGTACCCCTCAAACAAGATTAAAAATTAAATAGTTTAACAATTTTTTTTCTGAATGACGGGTTTTAATCTGACAACATTATTAACCGTTAACTAGTAACGTACCGTCAAATTTTATTAGTAGTGACGTGCGCTCTCTGAGACCGAGTAAAATTTGAACTGATTATTTTTCGGGTTCTATTTCATGTTGACTTAACATTTTTGTCTCAATAGTAATGTTATAATAAAGAAAATACAAGTTTTTATTTATTTTAATTTATAAACAGGAAATAATGTGCTGATATGTTACTCACTGGGTAAATATTTACGTAGTTACGATATGTTTCATTTTTTATTCGCGTTTAATTGTAGAAGTATAAGAGATTTGAAACGTTATTCATTATAATATATTCAATTCATACGAAATAACCAATAAATATTATTTAACCTATTTTTTATCAATGGATTTTGGGCTGAGGTAGTGCCCACATTACCTCGCAACAATTTTATGATCATCAACAAATACTTATTTGCCTAAAACAGTGTGCCACATTAACTCGATTATGGCCAATTTTATGTTTAAACCATAGAAATAGACACTTTTCAATTGTCCTTAGCTCCGTAAATTTTCATCCAAAACACTTTTAATTTAGATAATCTCTACTTTAAAACTTTGCTTTGCACAATTGAACTATTTCACTGCAATCGGCTAAAATTGCGCCGCGCGCCATCACTATTTACGACCCACATTTCTTCCGCATTGCTATATATGATTTCTTTATTCACCTTTAAGCTGTATTAAAGATACTTGTAGACGCTTAACGAAAAAAGTTATTTTTTGATGCAAGAATAACATTGGCACAAATAAAACCATTTTTAAAACGAGTTCAGGGCTGCCACAAACCCCATAAACACCACATTTTTTCGGGATTGTTGCTACTGTTTAGAAAATTACGAATAAATATTTAATGGCATTTTTATCAACGTATTTTTCATTGAGGGGGTGCCCACGTTATATCACAACAATTTTATGATTATCAAACATTACTAATTTGACTGAAACAGTGGGCAACATTAGTCCGAATATAGTCAATTTTACGTTAAAACGATATAAAAAGACACTTTTCAATTGGACATAGTTCCGTAACAGTTTATCCAAAATACTTTTAATTTAAAGAGGATTAAAACTTTAAATCTCTATTTTAAAAACTTTGGTTCGCACAATATAACTAGTTTATTGTAATCGGCCAAAATTGCGCTGCGCTCTATCACTGATAGCAAGCCTCAAGCCCTGAGGCAACTCGGTAGGTCTAACTCCTACAAAGAATCCCAAGTCCCATCCGTTCCACGCACCGTTCTCGTTCCCGACCCCCCGCGCAATTGTACACCTTCTGCAGCACCCTGCGCAAGTAGCACTGCGGTGACCTGTTCACTCAACACACATTCCCACACAACCATTCAAAGACGTCCACGCACCGTTCTCGTTCTCGATGGCCGCACAAATCCTACAACGCCGTATACCTGCGGCATCCTGCCAATGTTGCACTGCGGTTACCCGTTCATTCAACACACATTCCCACGCAACCATTCAAAGACGCCCACGCACCGTTCTCGTTCGCCATGACCGCACAAATCGTGCAGCGCCGCGTTCACCTTCTGCGGCACCCTGCTCAACTTGCACTGCGGTGACCCTTTCACTCAACACGCACCGTTCTCGTTGCCGGCGGCCGCGCAATCGTGCAGCGCGGTGCGCCCGCCGTGGCGCCGCGCGTCCACCTCGGCGCCGGCGGCCAGCAGGCGCGCCGCCACGTCGGCGCACGTGACGCGGTCGTGCGCCGTGGCGTGCAGCGCCGTGGTGCCCAGGGCGTCGCGCGCGCCCGGGTCGGCGCCGCGGCGCAACAGCAGCGCCACCAGCGCAACGTCGCCGCGCGCCACGGCGAAATGCAGCGGCGTGCAGCGCTCGTCGTCGCGCGCGTTGGGGTCGGAGCCGTGGCGGAGCAGCACCTCTGCGATCGGCCGCGCCGACGTCTCGCGCTACGAAAGGTTGATTGATTGATTGTTCGTGATTCCGAGCACGTCAACTACAGAGGCCATTAGTTCCGCAGCGGCGTGCAGCGCTCATCGTCGCGCGCGTTGGCGTCGGCGCCGTGGTGGAGCAGCACCTCGGCGATCGGCCGCACCGACATCTCGCGCTACGAAAGGACCCGTTCGCGGTTGGAATATATGGGGAATGTCCTTCCTATATTTTCTTATATTTTACCCTGGAGAGATGGCCCTGGTTGCCGGAGTTACGTTAGAGGTGGCGCGGGGTGATTTCTGACCCCTTTATTGTTTTCTTTATAAAATTATATTGAGCAAAAAACAAGTGCGAAATTAGTTATTTTAATAATGATCAATCATTTATCAGGTCGTATTAACTTAATGCACTACTATTAACAAACATGCAAATGAGGAATTGAAACAAATAAAAGAGCACATTAATCATTTATTTTTCATTATATGTAGTGACTCCATTTACAATTTCCTGAATATTTCAACGGCAAAGGTAGCAGAAAATTCAGTAAGTTTCATTTTCTAAAATTGTCTCACATAAAAACAAAAAAAATATTGAAAATGCATCAAAGTCAATGAACACAACTTAGAAAATGTACGAAATTTAAGATGTTTGTATTGGTTTCACAAATATTTTTAAATGAATTATTGCTTATAAAATTTTGAAAATCTTTCATACAAAAGCTAAAGAATATGGTGAAAGGTATGTGAAACGTAAATCTTCTGATTCGCAAAATTAGGCAACTGCAAAGATACGTGGGGTCATCAGAGACCCCGCCCCATCTCTCTCGGGTTAAAACACTGACCTTGCTTTGATTCTTGATAACAAAAGTATAGTTTTTTATTTGTTAGCAAATTGATTTTTTTGAAGCTTTAAATTACCCACGTTTTCTAATCGCTCGCGTACGTGATTGGAAGCATTTCTCTGAACGTGGACTCTCGGTTTTTCTCCTTCCGTGTAGCAATTGTCCATATCTCACAACGCTCCTGCGGCCAGAAGAGAAACATTTTCTCAATGGAGACCTGTAGACTGTTCTTGGGTGCTGTGGCCGCGTCAACATATCTCGCTGGCAAGGGGATCATAAGTGTTTGCAATACGTTAGAGTATAATTCGTTCCCAAAATAAAATATCCCATTTCCAAGAGCTAATTTCTATTTTTAGCGATAGGCCTCTCTGCAGATGTTTTTCGGTTATATTAGGGTGGATTATGATGGAACGTAATCCCCCATGACACACCGTCGAGATTGGGGGAAATCATGGGATGATAATGGAAACAAAAAAGAAAGAAAACATCACACGGCGTTCGAAGCTCGTTGAATTGAATTGCCTTATTTTACGAGGCGGACACTGGCCATGAGGCCTGCTCTTCCGTCTGACCACGTCGCTATGCTCCTTTCACCGGCTACCTGAGAAAGAAGGTATTCCTTGGGCGACGAAACAGGCGATTTTGAGTTTAGCTCAGAGGCGTGATTTAGGCTTGAGGATCTTTTACATGCAGTAAATCTGCTAACATGGGACAGCCGGCTTTACTTCCCCTCTGAAGGAAGGCGTACGAAGGCGTACGATTTTTACTCCCCAAAAAATCCACGGCTTCGATCGGGTTTGAACCCGCGAACATGAGTATAACAGTTAGATACGCTAACCGTTACACCATCGCCGCCAATAACATCATTAAATGGGGTATGTATCCGGCTTTCGACTGGCCAAGACAAACTTTGGAATCTCTGATCATTCAGCCGGGCTACAAATTCGATTACCGCAAGGACCACAAACTTCCCAATATTCATCATACCAAGTACCTTTCTTGCACCTTGCTGAAATCCAATACGCGTCATCCCAATCAGTGGTACGCTCGAGCCGAGAATTACGCTAACGGACGTCTGTACCCTAGTTCGCGAGTTCAAACCCGATCGAAGCCGTGGATTTTAAGGGTGAAAAACTTTCGTACGCCTTCCTTCGGAGGGGAAGTAAAGTCGGCTGTCCCATGTTAGTAGATTTACTTGCATGTAAAAGATCCTCAATCCTAAATGAAGTCTCTGAGCTAAATTCAAATCGCCTGTTTCGTCGCCCGAGATAATATCTTCTTTCTCCGCAAGTTGGTGAAAGAAGTGTAGAGAAATTTGTGGTCAGACGGAAGAGCAGGCCTCATTGCCTGAGTCTCTCGCCACGTAAATTAAGGCATCAATTCAATTCAATACGCTAGAGCCTAGAATTACGCTAGGGCCGACAGATGCGCTCAAACCGACAGATACGCGAGTGCTGAGAGATACGCTCGAACAGAAAGTTGCGTTCGAGCCGAGAGTTGCGCTCGAGCCGAGAGTTGCGCTCGAGCCGAAAGTTGCGCTCGAGCCGAGAGTTGCGCTCGAACCCAGAGTTGCGCTCGAGCCGAGAGTTGCGCTCGAGCCGACAGTTACGCTGAAGCCGACAATTACGCTCGAGCCGACAGTTACGCTCGAACCGACAGTTACGCTCGAGCCGACAATTACGCTCGAGCCGACAGTTACGCTCGAACCGACAGTTACGCTCGAGCCGACAATTACACTCGAGCCGACAATTACGCTCGAGCAATCACGCTCGAGCCGAGTGTTACGCTCGAGCAATTACGCTCGAGCCGAGTGTTACGCTCAAGCAATCACGCTCGAGCCGAGTGTTACGCTCGATCGGACGATTTCACTCGAGCCGTAGCGCGCAGCACTTCTCTCGTCACCCCTCGCACACTTCACACGGCCCGACCAAAAGCGAACCACTCCCACACACACTGCCCTGGGCCCCACCTCGAAGCCGACCACGTGGAGCGGCGTGCCTCCGGCGTCGTCCGTGGCGTGGGGGTCGGCGCCGGCGCGCAGAAGCCGCCGCACCACGTCCGCCCCGCCGGAGGCCGCCGCGCGGTGCAGCGGGGTGCGCCCCAGCTCGTCCTCCGCGTGCACGTTCGCGCCGGCGTCCAGCAGCTGCTGCACCACGTCGGCTTTCGCCTCGCCGCCGCCGCCGGCCCCCGCCGCCAGCACCAGCGGCGTCAGCCCGTGACCGTCCTGCGCCTACGCATGCGACACACGATGGACGTGTTTTCCAAACATCGATATTTTATTTATTTTTTTATTTGCGTCAAAAAACAGTTAAAAACTATGTGTGACGAGCTATGGGGAGAAGTGAAATTTGGGCACGTTTTAATAATTTTGTGATCTATATCCTAAACCCTATTCTAGTGGAATTTTGAATGCAGAAAAAGAGCGTTTTTTTCAAGTCTTTTTTGACAAAATATTCGCTCCTATAAATTTAAATATATTTTCAAAGGTAAATTAGCTATAAATTTCTGCCCTTAACCCTCATCCTTTTCTTCATGAAAGTCTAATACTTTTTGCCGCGATAATATGGAAAAAGATAATTTGAATAACTATACTTCCCACTGAAATTCAGAAGTTGTGAACAAAGAATGAAGTTACATTTATGTACTTTTTATGTACATTTATGTACTATTTTGTACAAACATCGATTGATGGAGTGATCTGGGTGTGCCAACTGCTCAGGTCATTAGCCCGTAACTGTGGTCCAAGAACTAATGCACAATAAGCCGATCGCCCGTCAGTCTCACTCTCATTCACAAACGGACCTTATTTAAAAAAAATAGCCTACGTATTTTATTTGCGTTGAAACTTAAAGTGTTTTATTTGAAATAGGAAAACCCGGCAGACGTTGTTCTGCCCTTCATCTCCCTCTTTCCCCTCCCATCACCCTTTCTCTCCCTCAGTCACCCTGTCCCGGTCTGTCTGTCTTTACCACAATCTGCCGCTCTCTGTCCCTCTCATTCACATTTAATTGCAGATTCTGTACATCTCTAAGAAGGTGAGGTAATATCACGAAGAGCCGGACCAGCAAAAATGTAATAGAATGTTCAAGGTTTCATACTGTAGATTACGGTATGAGAAACGTTTCCTTTTGGCCTTTGGCCTCACAATTTTAGTTTTTAAGGCCATAGAACGCATCGTTTAGGAGTTATTTAACGATGTAGATTCAAAATCCTACCGAAAGTGTTGCGGGTTGCATTTAACATAACTATTTAGTTTTGTTCTAAAGCGCCATGTAGTGGACTTACAACAGATTTAACAGCACATAAACCTTCTGGGTAAAAAAAACACGCAGAAGTGCCAACTTTCATGGAGATCGGAAAACAGAGGCGACTGAATTTAATAGAGATATCTACGATCGCGGGCACCTACGTGAACATACGCTGTTCTGGGACTTAAGTCAGGAGATACGTTACAGGTTGCTAATCCACCTTCAAAAACATACTCTCTGAATCAGTGAAATCGTCACTGATTCAATCAGTGAGAGCCGAAGCCACTGATATCTCAGTCGAAATGGGTAGTTTCGCTGACAATCAGCGAATATGCGAACCTTTTCATAATGACCACCAGCATTTCACTGATCGTCAGTGGTAAAAGTGCCGGGCCACCATCGCTCACTGATCGTTCAGTCGTCACTTTTAATTAGTTTAACACATCTCACTGATTCAAACAGTGAAGTTTCACTGATTCAAAAAGTGAACCCAATTTTCACTGATTTGTTCAGGTCAGTTCACTGATTGCTAGTGGCAGGGTTATAACTGACACCATCAGTGAATAGTCACTGTCAATCAGTAGTTTTTCTCTGATTCAGACTGAGAGAGTTGATGGATTGGAACCGATGTTTTACTAATGACGATTTTGTAATGTTGAGCATCAATGTTGAGCATCAATTCTAAAGAACCTGTTACAAGTATTGTACCACAGCTTTTGGGTCGATAACCCCCACCTCGATTAGATTTTTCGCCCAGTTTCCCTGATCCTTTGAACAAATGCTGATATGATCCCTTGTTTTGCTTCTGGACATAAATGTAACTTCATTATTTGTGCACGTCTTCTAAATTTCAGTGGGAAATATAGTTATTAAAATTATCGTTCTACATGTTGTCGCGGCAAAAAGTATTGTTCTTTCATGAAGAACATGATGAGGGTTAAGAGCACAAACTTATAGCTAATTTACCTTTGAAAATAGATTTTACTACATAGCGAATATTTTGTAAAAAATGCTTGAAAAAAATCGCTCTTTTTTTCTGTATTCAAAATTCGACTATAATACGGCTTAGGGAGGAGATCACAGAATTATGAAAACGTGCACAGAATTCACTACTCCCCGTAGCTCGTCACACACAGTTTTTAATTGATTTTGATGTAAAATAAATAAATGAATTAATGTATAAAAACATAAACTAAGAACGAACACTACTTAGAACATCAGAGATAAGAACATTAAGATCAATATTGGATGTAACAAGATGGGATAGATTGAAAAACCAATGTATAAGAAATGAATGTGACATTACAGACATAGTCAAATTTACAAGAACAGGAAGAAAATGGAATGAGCACGTTACCAGGTCGGACGGCAAAAGAATAATTAAGATTGCGAGAGATTCAAAACCTACAGGAAAACGCTATCCAGGGGTCCGAAGAAAAGATTAATCGAAAGTTGGATTACCACATCTCCTTAATCATCCTGATGGTGAAGTATGATGGTGTAAACAGGTGTAATCTTTATAAAAGAATAAGATAAAGACACGGATGTTTTCTACTCCCGGTATATCATGTCATTTGATGGCTGCAACCAGTTGGATAATGATAATCATTTCGATACAGTTTTCTTTATGATACAGGTTCTTGATCAATCACAGAGAAGTTTACAAACCAATCTTTGACAATTAATCATTGAGAATCATTTTAGAAAATGTTTCGTTCGATGCGCACATTAAAATTGTATTTGATATTATATTACGCTCAATAGTTTTAATTTCTTTTATTATTAGTATTTTTACGTGATATATTATTTAAAATAAAGTGGATCGTAATTTCACTTTGAACCTATTTGACTAGCGCACTACTCATTAGCAGGCGGACAGGTAACCACAGCCACCTGCGACGGCATGCGAGGATAGATTTAGTTAGCTGTCCGCTAGGTGGCACTGGCTGAATCAACTGCCACGATACTATTCATTGTAAACGTTTAACTTATAAAAGTCGTAGAAAAAGTACCATATGAAATTCAATAATGGGTATTAACACACTCGTGTGAAGTCAACGATACTCGTATATTAACCCGTAACTGGTGAGGTCATTTTTTTTGTTACGTAAGTAGTGAGGATGGGGATGTATTGGGGCCTACACGTACCCCAATACAAAAACTTGCTTAAAAGTGTTGAAATAATAAAAATGTCTTTTTTGGTGATAAGAACAAGAAATATTATACATTATCATTAGGATGATTACAAAAATAACTAAATAAGAAGTACCGTGACTTACCAAAATTTTAAAAAAATATTTGTTTCAACATGAATCATTGAAAAAGCACTCCTCGAACCATATTTGTAATAAATACACAAACTAATTATAAAATTGTTTTTTTAGGGCCACAATCTGATTGAGGAGCACTAATTAATAAAATCTTATGACTAATAGAAAACAAACTCAATTTTAAGTCACTTTCCACAGTCCCTCGTTCACTATACAATTTCCGTATACTACACGTTCTCCACGGTCCCCTTTTCACCACTGAATTCGCTCTCTTTCGCTTCTAAATTGACCTTGACCCATTGCTCAAATCCTGGGTCACCTCTCCTAATAATATCCCTCGAAGCATCCATAGTTTTGTGAAATATAAAAAAATAACACGGGATTAAAATTACGTAACCGGTGAGGTGGGGATTGGTTATATCCCAGACGCCATAAAAAATGAATAACAAGTTTCTGCTTATCTTCAACCATGTGACCACCGCCAGGTTCCCAAAAGAACTTCCTGAGAGGCACCCAGAAGCACAGGCTCCTTCGCGCATCCGCTTCAGGCAGGTACATATCTTTCAAAGGCTGGGATACTAATAGCCACATCACCCGTTACGAGTTAATACCCATCATTACTTCGTCGTTTCATAATGTACTAGTGGAACCCGGCAGATGTTGTTCTGCCCTTCGTCTCCTTCTTTCCCTTTCCATCTCTCTTTCTCTCTGTCTCTCCCTCCCTCCCTCCCTCCCTCTCTCTCTCATTCTCTTTCATTCTCTCTCCGTCTCACTCTGTCCCTCTCAGTCTGACTGTCTCTGTATGTCTTTTCTCTGCCGCTCTTTGTAGCTCTCATTCACATTTAGTTGCAGATTCTGTACGTCTCTGTGCAGGGGAGATAATGTCGAGAAGCGCCATACCAGCAAAAATGTAATAGTATTTTCATGAAGGCCTCATCCTGTAGATTACGATATGCAAAACGTTTCTTTGAGGCAAAAGGCCTCAAAAGTTTAGGTTTTAATGCCCTAGAATACTTCGTGTATGAGATATTTAACGATATAGATTCAAAATACTGCCGAGTGTTGCAGGTTGCATTTGACGTGAAATATTCAGTTTTGTTCTGCAGCACCATGTAGTGGAGTTACTACAGAATTAAATGAACATTTGGGTTTGGACACTTTTGAGTGAAAAAAAGACACGTAGAAATGCCAACTTTCATGGAGATCGGTCCAACGGTGTCGGAATTTAGCTCTTATGTAAATACCAACATCCCGTTTATACGACTATTTCAAATAAATGATCACAGGTGTTGTCATTGCCAACAAGGTTATTTATTTCAAGGGCAGCTTTCGATGGCTTAGCCATCATCATCAGTTTTCTGCTGTCTGGAAGCCACAAAACGACCACGTAGTCGTTTCGTGGCTTCCAGACAGCAGAAAACTGATGATGGCTAAGCCATCGAAAGCTGCTCTTGAAATAAATAACATTGTTGGCAATGACAACACCTGTGATCATTTAATTTTAAATGCCAACGACATTTCACCACTAAACCAATATGACTATTGCAGTTGACGTGGCCTTCCTACCTCCACGTCCACTCCCCTTGCCAGGAGCAGCGCCACGACTACACGTCGGAGTTTAGCTCTTATATAAATGCCAACATCCAATTTATATGACCATTTCAGTTGACGTGGCCTTCCTACCTCCGTGTCCACACCCCTTTCCAGCAGCAGCGCCACGACGTCGCGGGCGCTAGCTCTTATATAAATGCCAACATCCAGTTTATATGACTATTTCAGTGGACGTGGCCTTCCTACCTCCGTGTCCACTCCCCTTTCCAGCAGCGCCACGACGTCGCGGCGCTAGCTCTTATATAAATGCCAACATCCAGTTTATATGACCATTTCAGTGGACGTGGCCTTCCTACCTCCGTGTCCACACCCCTTTCCAGCAGCAGCGCCACGACGTCGCGTGCGCAGGCGAGCGCGGCGCACATGAGCGGCGACCACCCGCGCGGGCAGCGCGCGTCGGGGTCCGCGCCGGCGTTGAGCAGCAGCCGCACCACCTCCGCGGCGGCGGGCGTGCGATGGCGCGCCGCGTTGTGCAGGGCGGTGCGCCCAGTCACGTCGGCGGCGTGCACGTCGGCGTCGTGCTCCAGCAGCAGCCTCACGCTGGCGGCGTCGCACGCCAGCGCCGCGCTGATCAGCGCGGTGTACCCGTAGTAGTCCGGCACGTTCACGTCGGGGTCGTGCTCCAGCAGCGCGCCCAGCACCCCGGCGTCGCAGTACAGCGCCGCCAGCTGGACCGGGGTGGCGTCCTCCAGGTCGACGGCCAGCGCGTCGGCGCCGTGCGCCAACAGCGCGCGCACGGCGTCGCCGGCGCCCGCGCGCGCCGCCGCGTGCAGGGGCGTCTCCCGCCCCGACGTCTTCGCGTCCACGTTCGCGCCCACGTCCACCAGCAGCCGCACCACCTCGGCGGAGCCGCCGGCGGCCGCGCGGTGCAGCGGCGTGTTGCGGAAGACGTCCGGCGCGTTCACGTCGGCGCCCCGGGCGATCAGCAGCCGCGCCGCGTCGACCGCGCCCTTGCTGGCCGCCCAGTGCAGCGGGGTCCAGCCGTCGCCGTCCGCCGCGCAGGGCTCAGCCCCGCGGGCCAGCAGCAGCTCCACCGCCGCCGTCACCCCGCTGCGCGCCGCGCCGTGAAGCGGCGTCTCCCCCTTCGCGCTCACCACCTCCGCCTGGTTCAGCAGCTGCTGCATCGTCTTCACGTCGCCGTGCACCGCCGCGCGGTGCAGCGGCGTCACCCCGTACTTGTCCCGCACGCCGGCGTCAGCCCCGGCGCCCAGCAGCAGCCGCACCACTTCCTCCGCCGCCTTGTCCGCCGCCCAGTACAGCGCCGTGCGCCCGTCCGCGTCACTTGCGTGGACGTCCGCACCACGCGCCAGCAGCTGTCTCACCGCACCAACGGCGCCGCTCCTCGCGGCCGCCAACAGCGCCGTCTCCCCGTTGACGGTCTTCGCGTTCACCGGCGCGCCGCGCGCCAGCAACACCCCCACCGTCTCCACCGCCCCGGCGGCGGCCGCCGCCTTGTGCAGCGCGGTGTTGCCGAGGGCGTCCGCCGCCGCCGGGTCGGCGCCGTGCTCTAGCAGCAGCTCCACCGCCGCGCGCCCGCCCTTGTCCGCGGCGCGGTGCAGCGCGCGCCCGCCGTAGCAGTCGCGCGCGTGCACGTCGGCGCCGCGCCGCAGCAGCAGCTGCGCCAGCGGACACGCCCCCTTCTCGGCCGCGCGCTGCAGCGGCGTCGCGCCCACGGCGTCGCTCGCCCGCACGTCCGCCCCGCGCGCCAGCAGCTCCTCCGCCGCCGCCAGCCACCCGCCCTCCGTCGCGCGGTGCAGCGCCGTGCTGCCCGTGCGGTCGCGCGCGTTCACGTGGGCGCCCGCCATCAGCAGCTGCCAAGCGCCAACATTAATAAATTAATCAATTCATTCACTCATTAATCCATCACTCTCAATCCTTCAATCCCTCAATTCATCTATTCGTTGACTCATCTATTCATTTATCCATTATACATTTATTCATTATTCATTGATTAATTTATTCATTATTCATTGATTCATTTATTTATTATTCATTGATTCATTTATTCATTATACATTTATTCATTTATTCAATCTTTCTTTCATTCATTTATTCATTCATATATTTATTTCCTTAATTATTTTCAACTTCTTTTATCATGAGCGACCACTGTGATTTACATTAATTTAGGGTTGTTAATTATAGTACAAACGTGCCTACTTTTGAAAACTTAGCTTGAGATATCTTACTTTTCTTAGTTTTAAAGTATTTTACTTTTATGGTTTCTTTCTAATTTTTCGGATATTTACATTATATCCAAAATAGCTCCAATATCCATAAAATGAACTGTTGAATAGGCATGAACAAAACATTTAAACTTTTAAGCACAGATTGCATTTTGCAACCTTTGTACAACAAAGATGAAAGATATTTAATAATTTGATTTGATTTTCGTCAAAGAAGTAAAATCTGTGATGTATAGGAGAGGAGTAATACATTTTGGCATTCGTTTTTGAATTATAGTTTCGCACAGAACTCTTAGAGTGTGTGAATACTTAAAACAATTGCTAAATACGATATAATTTTACTTGTAAAAAATTTTAACAGACAGACGGTATATAACACATGTGGAATAAAAAACACATTGTCATTGGACGTCAAATAAACATTCTGATTCAAACTGTTCTTCTCAGAAAAGACATTTTTGAGATGTGTCGCTTTTTCTTGTCCGCTGTCGATGTTTCTTCCTTCAGCACATTAGCGATTATTTGGTCGCTCATTCAAGCCAAAAAAATGTAAGGTCTGATTCTAGATTAACGCGTAGACATCGGAAGGTATTTATTTCACGAATGTTGTTTAAATTGTGTCGGGTGTTACATCACTTGTTAATACTTTTTCTTCCCTTTTAACCCATTAACTTTCAAATTAATTTTGTTAAATAGTCATTGCATTTGGTCATTGTTGTCACGTTCATGCACACACAGTCATTGTTAGATGCCTCTGGCAGAATGTTTTTGCAACATCTAGTGCTAATCAATTGTTACGTTGCTAAATTACCAGAGCGTTTCAAAGCGCCAAACAGTAGTTATATGAGCATATTTTTCTAAAAGAAGAAACAAAACCGATAGAACTTTGTTGCAAATGCTCCATCAACTGGACAGGTGATAGTAAACAGTCAGTTTACTTTCGATGTGCATGGCCTTACTTTGAGTTTATCGAATAATTTAATGCAACATTCTCACATGACTTCACACATGATGTATCAATTACATTTTTTGTTCAAAAATGACGTTGGACCTACATGTTAATACAATCCCTTCCCTTTTAACTCCATTCATTGAACTGGTGGGCTAAAGCTTGGCTTATCTGGTTGGCGGAGTAATATATTTCGTGGTGCGATGCTCCCTGCAATGACGCTCAATTATTGTAGAACTTGGTAAAAAATAATCATCCACTGGCCTGAACTGGTTATACCTCACAAGGGGGGGGGGCACAATCTCTGATGAGAGATGTAGGCAATCACCCTGAGTTTCACGGTGGCGCTCATGTCGTTAGCTTCAAGGTGGTGGCAGAGAGTAGGCGATGAGCTAAGCCCCTGGTTGTCGGTTCAACCCGGCAACCCACCAGTTGGGCCCGTGGCGTGCGGACCTTAAGGCACGATCGGGTGAAGGAGACCCTTCTGGGTTCTCTGGAATCCAAATTTAGAAGACCGGCAGGAAACTATCTACCGTCAGGTTGCCTTGATTACGGTCCGACCCAGGTCGCTAGCCTAAAGGTGTGGGCAGTGAGGAGACGGGAAGGGGGCCACAAGCCACCAGGGCCTTAGTTCGAGTGGCCCCCAGTTGGGCTCTTGGCTTCGTCGTGGCAGTGGCCCAATACTCTGGGCATGGAGGAGGAACTTGGTGTCCCGTCGCATGTGAGTGGCGCGTTGTCATACAGGCAACATTGTCTCCGGTACTAGCCCGGATAGCTAGAAGCTCTGAGCTGGCAGGGCGGCCCTATACCCAGGCATTGAATGGGGAGGTTGCCGAGAAGGCCAACTGCGTTCCGGACTGTGATCCGGGATCCGGAAGTGGGATCCGGATATTGGTCTGAGGGAGTACTTGAACAACCGAGGAATGTGAATAAGGCTAAGGCCTAGGCCTTCGTGCCCTAATACCTATAAGAATGAGCATTCTTCTTGAATATTCTGTTACTTTTTTTTGCTGATCCGGCGCTTCCCGATATTACCTCTCCTGCTCAGAAACGTACAGAATCTGCAAGTAAATGTAAATGAGAGCGACAGAGAGTGGCAGAGACAGAGACACACAGAGACATACAGGCAGGGACATGGTGAGGGAAGGAGGGGGAGACAGTGAGAAAGGGAGATGGAAGGGGAAAGAGAGAGATGAAGGGCAGAACAACGTCTGCCGGGTTTTCCTAGTAAGTGGCAAGTGCTGAGGGTGCCAAGCACGCTTACATACTGAACTGGCTATACGCATTATCTGTTTGGGAGAAGAAAAAGGTACTCGCCTGCCGAACCACGCCCTCCGCTCCGGCGCGCGCCGCCTCGTGCAAGGCCGTTTCCGCTTCATCGCCGCGCGCGTTCACGTCGGCGCCGGCCCTCAAGAGCTCCGCCACGTCGCGCTCGCCGCCCTCGCGCGCTGCCTTCAGGAGCGCCGTCGCTTGTATTTCGGTCAACGAGCTCGCGCTCGATTCGTCAGGCACGGTCGCTGTAGAGGTGAACAAAATGCATGGGTTATTTCTGGGTGCTCCAACTGCTTACTCCAGTAAGTGTAGTGCGTGTTTTAATCGCGGGAGGTGGTGGTGGTGATTTTTCCGGCGCCAACCTACACGTCATCTTGAGAGGTTTTCCCCATCTAGGTATCTCTATCAGCGGAACACGCTCTAAGCTCCCGCCCTCGCGTGCTGCCTTCAGGAGCGCCACCGCTTGCGTTTCCGTCAACGAGCTCGCGCTCGATTCCTCAGGCACGGTCGCTGTGGAGGTCAACAGAATTGATTAATTATTACGTGTTTCCGCCAACTTCTTTGTTCAATAGTCTAGTAAGTGTAGTGCGTGCTTTTTTTCTCGCGAGAGGTGGCGGTAGTCTTCCTTCGCTGGATGGCGAGATTCTAAACATGGGCCTGTGAGGTTTTCCCCATCCTGATATCTCTAATAGCGAAGCACCTCCTCAACCGGGACAACCTCAAAACTACCGAATTATCCCCCAAAATGTGTGGTTGTGTAGTGCATGTTAATGTACAGTGTATGCCAGTAAGGTGAGGATAGGACAAGGAAGAGGAAGGGAAGATCGCGCGCGGTCCGTGGATCATTTGTTAGGGTACTGCTCCAGCATTCGCCTGGAGAATCCACGGAAAACTGACTGTGTAACCGGCCGCTAGAATTCTCCTCCAGATAGCGGCCGAGTTCGTCCTAGGTATGTAGCTAGAGTCTAAAGTCCTGCCTCAGTCGGAACACATATCACATGACCTTTTGGTCAGAAACATTGAGTGACATCACTAGATGCCCTGACTCACCTCGTCGAGGACAACAGAAGAAAAGGAGGGATGGGGGTTGTAGCAGACAGTGTGCACCCACTGAATTACTTACCATGAACTTTTTTATTAGTCTTATTCAAAACGCCATGATAGGGCAATCAAATAGAGCACGTGCTCAAGTTGCTTGTAAAAGCCTGAGCACAGACATAACTTTCTCCGATTTCACAGAACCCCACAGTAAGTAGTTTTGAAAGGACGCGAAAAACTAATAGTACGTTTCAGTTGAATTTTCTCTAAAAAAAATCATTTAAACATTTTAACAATATTTGTTTTCTCAAAATATTAAAAAAAATAATTTTTCAAAAATTTTCATTAATTTCAATTTTTGCTTTTTATTTTTTCTAATACAATCAGAAATGAGTTATAAATGTATTTTTTTCATTTATTTCGTAATGAAGGGGGAAGATCCGATTCAAAATATGTTTCGGATGAAAATAATTATTTAAACGTTTTCCTTTACTTCGCTTCTTAACTTACCTTACGCAGCTAATCCATTGAAAATTATATGCTTTTAGTTTAAAGTTAAATTTCACTTATTGCACATCTGCTCCATACGTCACATTGAGTTTTTAATCGGTCTGTGATTTCAAATATATGGACAAATAATATAATGTTTTTTACAGTTTCATAAATACTAGTATATCTTTTTGAAACCCAAATGAGTTTGCTGGATTAAATTTCCATCTCCCTTGTGAAGTTGTATAGCCCCTGCTTCTCGTCTCTGTAAACCCGCGAAACTCGCAGTCTGGCTCGAACCGATCTGAAGGTCATTCGAGTGCTTTGTCTAATGACTGGCACAATGACGTTTTGGTCTCTTCTGTCGGGGTGTAAATTGAGAGTACAGTCGAAATTTGAGCAATATTCTCGTATTACTAATTTTATTTTTTTCTCTTCCTTTCATTTTCAGGTATAATTCGATTACTCTATTTATAATATGGGTGTCAATTAAATCTGTAATATCCGATTATCGAACACCTCGTCATTTTTATATTACAGACTGACAGTATCATGTGACCGTATCTGCTCTTCGTCGAAAAAATATATACGTATTACCTTTGCTCACAGCCCATATTAACATGTATATGGATACATAGGTCTGACAGGCACCAAGTGAATTTGGTTTATGCAATAATGGGCGACATGAGTGGGCGAGAGCGTTGACAGTCATACTAGCTTCCTCCTTGACCCTTTTCTATTACTCTCGTGAGTTTGGTTTAGTTCTACTAAAGTAGACGGCATTGAAGGGACATTTTTGGATATCTTGGCGGTCTGTTTTTCTCTTTCCGTATTTTTCGTAGCAGTATGCAAGACCGTTTGTTTCTCTTAGTAGTGGTCTGTGAGACGAGTGTTTCTATAAAGGCTCTTGGGCAATTGACTCAAATATTTAATATTTTTACTTTCAAAATATTGATTCCCAATTCCTTCAAACGATCCCAGCTCAAGAAGAGAAAATTTTAGAACGCTACTCAAGCTATGCTTCGTGTATGCAAACCTATTGAAGGGCCTAACAAGAATATCACTTTAGACAATTGATTTAATTCTGCAGCAGTTATAATCGAATTGATGAAGAGGAAATTAACTTGTTGGGACACTGAAAAAGGACAAAAATGATTCCTGAGGAATTTCTTGCAAGTCCACAAAGACCAATTGCATCACCGCTGTTGGGATTTAGAGGACGGAGGAGGCTCTACGGATTTAGATTCAATTTCAATGTTTTACAATAATTTAAAAGTTTTTCGACAAAATGTTTTTCAACAATTTCAATCTTTTTCAAAAATTTCAATATTTTTTCAATTATTTTCATGTTTTTCTAGTATAAAATGTATTTTAGAATACTCTAAAGAAATAGAAGAATTGATTGGTCACAATTGAATACTCTAAAGAAATAGAAGAATTGATTGGTCACAATTGAAACTGGTCTACAATTTATTTTACCTTTACATTCCACATTCAACGCCCAATAACAAATGGCGGTCCCTGAGACCGGTGTTTCTCTTTGCGTTATAAAAATCATATTTCCATATAAGTGTTAATAAAAGTAGATACCGTTTCATTGTATTTGTTTTAATAGAGTTTTAATAAAGTAATACCAAACAGCAGGATTTCATTTTTTGTGACCAGCTGGCAATATCATTCCGTAACCTAATAACACTGATCAAATACTAGAATTTCATTTCGGCATTAAAGAAGCGAATTTCAATTATGTGTGAGACACAATATTTTGAACTTCAAAGAATGACAAGAAAATATTTGTACCATAATTTATTTAAAAAATTCCAGAAATAACAAAATGTTGTTAAATGAATATACTAAATTATCATGTAGTTTTCGTTCCAACTGAGTAGCAGTAACAGGCTTCGAACACCAATACCCTAACTGTAATACATAAACAATTTAATCCAAATCATATTTTTAAATTTATTTTGTTGAATTAATAAACTATAAAAATGTAATTGTAAATTCCATTAACTCAGAGCATTAACTATAGTTCCTGCGTAAGTTTTCCATTTCAGTCAGTGCAACATTAAAAAATTAAAAAAAAAACAGATCATGAAGACAATAGTATGGTTGATATTTTAGATATAATTACCATACTTCGTAGTTAAATGTGTATCTTAATAAATTAATACACTTATTTTGTGATATATAATTTCAGCTCTAACGATGATCGCTACTTTGTCGGAAAATGCTAACTATAAGATACCTTGATAACACCAGCGTTATACTAATTAAAAAGTGAGGCTTTATAAGGGGAGTAAATATAATGTTGAAATACATTCTCTCTTGTCTGGCATATAATCCCGTGGTTTCGAACTAGTTTTATGATCCACACGACACTGAGCTCTGACTACGATTACATTGCTCTCAACTTGTTGGAAGTAGTCAAAAAGTCTCTTACATGCAGCGTCTGTCTCCTTGGCGTCGGATGCGGAGGATGTTTGTAGATGAACTGGAATTGCACTCAGCGCGGAGAAGTCAGCCCCGCCCGGGTGAGAGACATCACGTCCTTTTGGGTCACTCATCGCCTCACCCTGCTCAACACGTTCAGGGAGAGAAAGGAACTGTGGGAATGTTATGAGGTCTTGTTGACATTACTTCAATTATTTCATCGTCTAATATTTTTTTTTATTTATGGTCGCTTTTTCATATAGCGACCACTGTGATTTTTTACATTGGGGCAACTTTAAGGAGAATAGACACGAGCATTCACATCCGAGGCGGAATTCGAACCCACGACCTTTCGAGCCGAGGCAGTCAAGGCCCTTGAGCCTTAGCGGCTATCCATGAAGTCATCTTCGTCAACTTAGATTTATTCAAAGGGCCGACTTTCGAGGGCTTTTCTGTCATCAATGTGTTGTTACATGTGGCGAAAGTCAGGAGATAGTGCGCACTCTGTCACAACTTTCGCCACGTACAGCAAGACTAATAATGACGACAAAGTCGTCGAAAGCCTGTGACTAAATCAAAGTTGACAAAAGAGAAAAAGGGTTTACATTGGTCTATTTTTCCTTATATATTAAGAAAAGCGGGAGTGAACTTTTTCATCACATTAAAAAGAGCATTGTATAAGAAGATTTACCCTAATACTGTAAAAGTAGTTGCATGCAACAATAGTAATTACTAGAGTATTAAGTAAGATACAAATATATTCCCACACAATAAGTTCAATGATGCATTGCAGATTAAATACTTTAGAGATTATACAATAAGGCATTAGTCTCAATTTATTAGTTTCACTGTTCCCTGTTTACATCATTTACATTACATCGTCCCCCAAGTCATTTGTCATGAAGCACTCGAAAGTTGTATTAAAATACTTTCAATATTAATTAATAGTATTACTTTTGCCTTAATTCTGCTAAACTTCTTAAATACGACAAAAAAAGAGTATCACAATAACATATGTAGAAACCACAATACCTTATGTACTACACATACAAACATAAATATTTGAACACGAAAATAATAATAATAATAATAATAATAATAATAATTCATAATACCAGTTTAATATGTATGTGTACTTTTAAAGCTAATTTAAATATAATGAATATCAACGAATATAACCTCTAAATAAAATATTCGGCCAAGGTACCTCACTCTATGTACACTTAAAGCATCAACTTTTCACTCATTAGCTCTCAAATTGCAAATGATATATTTAAGAAAAGTCATTACACCAAGCAAAAAGTGTTTGGTTATATTACTAAACATTACAAAAGATATTATATTTACCAACGTCTCTTATCATTAAACAGAGTTTAAAACCTATCTATTTACATACGCTACCAAGAAGACACTACTGAAATATTCCATAATAATTTTCTGAATATAAAAGTAAAACTTACATTTACTACTTTCGAGACGTAAAATATTCAACATTTCCATTATACATGGTTTACCACAATGGAAATCAGACAATTGAAAGCTTTTAGAAGGATAGGAGAAAACAATGAAGCATAGATATAAAAAAACTTAAAAAATATTCCCATAATAACTAGGGGTGCTAAAGAATGGCATCAACTTTCCTGTATTAGTTTTCTATTTCCTTGGGTCTTTCATAGCTATTAGGAATTGCCACAAACTCTTTCTTGCCAGCTGTGATCTATCACTGCCAAAAGAACATTTTTCTTGTCATTTTCTTAATATTTCGTTTTCCTATTGGTAATACGGAAACATTAATTTTAGAATATTAAAAAACACAAAAACCTAGTCATAAATGGCAATTTTCTTTAAAAATTATGTGCCGTTAAAGAGAAAATGGCGTTTTAGCGCAACTAAAAATGCAAAATTTGAAGCTCTTTTTCATAGATAGTTTTTGAGTTTTCAAAATACTTTATTTGAAGTTATTTGAAGGACTTACACTCACAAATATAATAATGTTTGCAAAAATTGCGGATAATGTGCATATTAAAGATGTGAGAGATCTTTCAAAAAAAGTACATTTGTGCAATTTTTGAAAAAAAAATCAAAATAAACTTTACGTCATAAAAAAGTGCAATTAGCACTAGCCGTTCTAAATGTTTGAAGAAAACAGTTGCAGCCATCTACCAGAAAATGGCGTTTGAGAGTTTCTACAAATACGAATTTTGAGCTAGTTTTCACAAAAAATAGTTGAGTTTTCGAGAAACTTTACTTGATATTATTTAAAGCACATGTACTCGGAAATATAATAATGCGAACAAATGGCCGCTGAAGTAAATATTAACGACGTGGGAAACTAGCCAAAAAAAGTACGTTTTTGTAATTTTTGAAAAAAGGATACAGCAATGTAGCGTTTATGCCATCTCATAGAATACATTAGGCACTACACTTACCAAAAATCTAAAGAAAAAATTTGGGACCATTTTTTAAAAAATCTTGTTTTTGTAATTTTTTTAAATTGCACATTTTGCACGGAATATTGTACAAAAACTACTAATATTTTCAAAACATTGTACATGACCCAAAGAAAGAACTCCCTATCAAGAACAAATTTTATTTGAAGAAAATATCTCTATCATCAATTTTGTAGTTGTTGGAAGAAGCCGAAAAAAAAATCAAACTTTTGCAAATTTCGAAAATCCAACGTTAACGCGAAATTCGGATCTATTCCACCTTAATAAGTGTATTTTACTCTGTTCTTACAAGAAATTTGAAGAAAAATTTTGGATCCGTTTTTGAGAAAATTTGGTAAATGTCCGGGGGCTTTATGTAAAGTAGCGCCAAATTTTACAGAATCTTTTTCAAAATCTCAAAGCTCAAAGGTAGTTCGACACGGGTTTCTTCAATTATAAAAAATCGTTCGAATTCTCACGGACAGACGGACGGACAGACGGACGGAGAGACGGACGGACAGACGGACGTTTAGCTTTCAATGGAATTTTCGGTATCAGGGACTTACAAAACAGGGATTCTTGCTACACTACGTGTTAGGGGATTATTTTTTCTTAATTTAGCAACTGGATTTATCCACTTTTCGTTATCAGGGCCCGGCAACGAATTTTTTCTGCCAAAAATTCGCCATTGTTTCGCACAGCATTACATAACTTTACGTACACTAATCAGTGTATGCGTATGTATACGGGAAAGTAAAAAAATATGCTTGTAGTTTAGAAAATTGTAAGAACCATTTACTTGGTTTGATAGAGGCGTACGTAATATTTTAACAAATAAAACAATTAAATATTAAATGTAAAAAGGTTTGAAATAAAATGTTTAAAAAAATTAATTATTTAAATAATTAGATTTTTGTCGCTTTCGCTTGAAGAGGAATGTGCATAGACATTGTCGTGATTTATATTTCGACTTGTTCCCGTTTCCAGTTTAAGCTTAATATAAACTGATATTGTTGGTGCCCAAAACATGTTTTATACCTCGGTTTTTCTTTCTTGTCGCTTGAGGGGTGTCATCAAAATGAAATATCAGTGTATGCGTATGTATACGGGAAAGTAAAAAAATATGCTTGTAGTTCAGAAAATTGTAAGAACCATTTACTTGATTTGATAGAGGCGTACGTAATATTTTAGTAAATAATATATAATGTAATATTTTCACGTCGTTCTCGGTTGTACCGCCAGGAGTCGCATTATGACGACTATATCGAGCAGTGCTAGTGATCATGCAGTGATCATGCGAGATCATACTGACACCATCCGACTCCTAGCGGCACAACCGAGAACGACGCGAAATACCGTGGGATGTTCCGTTTTGATGACACATCCCCACGCGCCGAGAAAGACAAACCGAAGTGTAAAACATGTTGTGAGCAAATTCAACTATAGACTGTCTCTATTGAATTGTTGAGTATACAAAAGTTCCAAATAATTGTCAAGATAATAAATATGTGATGATTAAGACTGTCTATAATTATTTGGAACTTTTGTATACTCAACATGTTGTGAGCACCAACAATGCCAGTTTATATTAATCTTAAACTGGAAACGGGAACAAGTCAAAATATAAACCACGACAATGCCTATGGACGTTACTCTTCAAGCGCGAAAAATCGCGAAAATCGCGAAAAAAAGCGAGAAAAATCTTATTATTTAAATAATTAATTTTTTTAAACATTTTATTTCAAACCTTTCTACATTTAATATTCAATTGTTATATTAGTTAAAATTATATTCCTGATTTATTCCAATTATTTGTTGAAAAGTGTACTCCTGAAATCCATTTTCACTTTTCCATTGCGAATGAACCGTGCGCCACTAAACGCCCGCCCATTCTACCGCCGCAATGAAGATCACCAGCAAACGATTTCGCCAACGCTGCGCAACCACCCGTGTCCAGAGCTGGGCGTCATCCCAAGAGGGTGACCGCGACAGCGCCCGGGCGACGCGACGCGACGCGGGCGCGTGAACCCCCAGGCCGCGTGTCACCGTTGCGTGACGGCGGATCACGGGCGAAGCGCGGGACGCGTCCACTGCCCTGGGCGTCGCGACGCCGACGGCGCCACCGACGCCACCACAAAGCCACCCATGCCGCCGCCGCGCCGCTGACGTCAGTGAATTTCATCGAAGCCGTAGTCTTTGTATGATATGTATGCAAGCGTGTATGTTTGTATGTATGGATGTTGGTGTAATATGTAAGTAGGTAAGTAAGTAGATAAGTAAGTAAGTAAGTAGATACGTAAGTAGATAAGTAAGTAAGTAAGTAAGTATGTAAGTAAGTAAGTAAGTAAGTAAGTTAGTTGCGGTTTGCGATGGTGTAGCGGTTAGCGTAAGGGACTACTGAACGCGGGTTCAAACCCTATCGAAGCCATGGATTTTTAGGGGCAAAAAATCCTTCCTACGCCTTCCTTCGGAGGGGAAGTAAAGCCGGCTGTCCCATTTTAGTAGATTTACTTGCATGTATAAGAACCTCAAGCCTAAATGAAGCCCCTGAGATAAATTCAAATCCCCTGTTTCGTCGCCCGAGATAATACCTTCTTTCTCCGCTAGTTGGTGAAAGGAGCGTAGCGAAATTTGCGTGGTCAGACGGAAGAGCAGACCTGAGTCTCGCCAAAAAACGTAAAATAAGGCATCAATTCAATTCAATAAGTATTTACATAAATGTTAGTATATATGTAGTTTCATTTGTTGCATATGTATGTAAATGCATTTGCATGTTCTAGGTAATGACGAAGATAATTGGTTTTTTATATTGATTTTTATATATTGTTTTTATTGTTAATTGTGTTTTATAATTGTAAATGTACTTTTATGTTTCTGTATTCTGCCACCGGGCAACATCAGCCCATTTGTAGAATAAACCTTCTATCTATATAACTGCCTCCGCCGTTAACGCTACTAGTGCTATTACAGTTGCCGCCGCCATTTCCATCAACGGGAGAGGTGGCTCAGGGCATCAACTGATGTCACTGCAGTCCCTCTGATGCGGAGGTCGTGGGGTTCGAGTCCCGTCGGTGGCAGGATATTCGACAGTAGGTAGATGGCTAGGCAGTGCCCTCTGGAATACAAAGCCTGGCGACGATTTTGTGACGTAAGCACGAGTAGGCCCACGAAGAGACTCTCCGGCCGGATACTCCGTGTGTTATGCATGTTGCTATGTTGTGTTGGTTGTGATTTTTCAGCAATTTGATTATTTTTATTTACAGAAATTCGAACTTGGTAAGTACAATTTATTAACAGTAGTTTCTGATTAAGTTAACTTTACGTCTTAGATCTAAAATTAAGGCAAATATAAGCAAATGATATATTTGTGCTTCAATTTGTAAAAATGTGTTACGAGGCTTCTAGGTTATTGTGCATATTGATCATAGTGTTTAGGAGTTAAGTGATTAGACAGTAAACATATGTTAAAAAATTCGTAACTACTCATACCCTCATTGTTTCATTTACAGCTCATCACAATAATGCCTTTCAAGTATTGTGTACCCAATTGTAAAGGCAACTACCGAAACGGCCGTGCTGTTAGTGTGTCCAGCTTTCCCAATGAGAAAGAACCAAGGAGTGCGTGGATCAAAGCCATTTGTGAAGAGAAAACTTTCATACCCAACAATAACTCAAGGATAGGTATTTTAAAAAATGTTTTAAACTTGCAAACGTTGGTGACAGTGAGAGTGATAGTAATAGTTCTGGTGATAGTTATTGAATTGTTGAAAAATGAATTCAATCTTTGCCTCATCAACAATTAATATCGTCTCATGCACATATTTAGCACAAAATATTACTTCATTTTGACTTAAGATGACTGTGTCTGCTGCTTAACCGATTCAGAAAAGAGATAACTCATGGGTCCCCTGTTTTGGTTTGTAACAAGAATCATTGAACTTGAAGAATTTGTTATTCAACATTAATCTACTTGCTAGCAGGATCTCCTCATTCGGCATTTTAAATGAATTTTGCTTATCAAGTTTTTCGTTCAGAGCTTCAAATATTACGTTATGTGGAATGTCTTATGTGTTTTAATATTTACATAATTGTTACGTGATATCTCAACTCGAAATCTAGTCTGCAGCATGATTCTACTTCTGTACTTTTCTTTCCCAAAATATTTTAAATCTCCTATTCTGTAAAAATAATGATTGTGTGTATTAATGGAGAAATATGTATGCATATGTACTGAGAAACTACTTAAATATTCTTGTTGTGTTACACAAACTATCTATTGAGTAATATATGTAAAATGTGACATGATTTTCTTCAAAATAAATCACTATTTCTAAAATTAATCAAAGTGTATTTTTATTAACTTCTGATTTTAATTTTGTTGATAGTTGTAGGAAAAATTATACTTTTTTTTCTTTCAAAGAAACATTGTCCTGAAATAGAAGCAACATATTTCTAAAAATATGAATCCTTCAATTTTCGTTACCCAAATCTATTGGTGGAAAATGAAGTGCCAGGGAGAAATATATTGTAAAATGCTGCTGTTATTAAGTTCAAGTTCAGCATAGATCGTAGGCCCATGGCGGGGCTGTTGGGCCTACTCATCGTGACGTCATTGGCAAGATGGCTGCCCGTCGCCAGGCTTTGTATTCTAGAGGGCACTGGGCTAGGTCGATTTCAGCCGTTGTCTGTAAGAGAATTATACCGGTCGGCAGTTCTGATCGATTTCTGTGGTTTCTTGGATCAACACTTATGCGAATGCCGGAGCGGTACCCTAAGAAACGGGCCATGGACCTCGCGCGATCTTTGCTTCCTCTTTATATACTCACCCTTTACAGTACTTACATTTACACTTACATGCCGGGAGACCGGTTGCGAGCTTATCATGGGTGTGCCCGGGTGTGGAAGATACCAGGTTGGGGAAAACACCACAAGTCGAGAGGTACATTGGGTCCGGTTTTTACCATTCCGGGGAGAATATCACCGAGGCTTCCTCCCGAAGAAAACACATGTATCACATTTATGTGCCTAGTGACCTTACCAGTTGACGCGCCCAGAATCACAAATCAATCAATGTTTTGAACCACCACCGACATCCCCATCAGTAACATCACATCCGTCATTGTCCGCCACCTCAAGCAATACTACCGTTCCTGTAATAATCACTAACACCGCTGCTTCGCAGATACCACGGCGGAAGCTGCTCCGCTAATGCTGCCGGCACCGCCAAATGCTTCTACAAATATTTCTTCTACTCCCGCCACCTACACCACCACCCTGCTATCGTCGCCGTCGCAGCCATCACCGTCGCCGTCGCTACAGCCAGTCGCAGTCACCCCCGCCATCGCCACAACTGACATTACGTTTGCGTCTGCCTCCATGCTCTCACAGCCGCCACCATCGCCACTGCCACAGCTGACATCCCACTTGCCTCCGCCTCCATGCTCTCACAGCCGCCGCCATCGCCACCGCCACAGCTGACATCACATTTGCCTTCTCCATGCCCTCACAGCCGCCGCCATCGCCACCGCCACAGCTGACATCACATTTGCCTCCTCCATGCTCTCACAGCCACCGCCACAGCTGACATCACATTTGTCTCCTCCATGCTCCCCAGCCTCCGCCATCGCTACCGCCACAGCTAACATCACACTTGCCTCCGCCTCCATGCCTGTTACAAATCGCGTCGAGAATCTGTGCGGACAAAGCGGCAACGCCGATCCAGCGCTCACCGACCCGACACCGCTCCAGCAACAGCGCAGGCCGGGGGCGAAAAAATACGTTACTCTTGGTCGCAGGCAGTGTCTGGCTGGCAACCGCTGTGGGCACACGCACGCAAGCCCTTGCGCTCACAAATTCACTCAAAACATTGTCTTTTCATCATTGTCTATACAAAACGTGTTATATTGAACTACTTCAACTACAGTAAATGTTCAAGTTATACCTGAATTGTGTTGTGACCACACGTTAAGTAATTCATTGTGCATCAACTTCATTACGTCGTAAAATGGAAGGAACTACCACTGCAAACTTCTCACCTTAAACTCAGGAAGCACGGTTGTATTTTAGCTTTAAGTATTGTACCATGTTATACATCAAAGGAAGGTCAGTGTTTTTTTGTATTTATGTATTCATTTGTCACTCAAATTTCTATGTAGTAAATTCAATTTAAACTGCAAAATATCACTTATTTCAGTTACCGCCATTCACTTCTTCATTTCTTCACTAATCATTTTGTTTTTATCTGAAACCTCATTTCGTCAGAACTACCAGAGATGCAAAACAGCAACCTTAAGTCAATTTTTATCATTGGCCACATGGCCACAACTGCAATTTAGACAAAACATCGGTTCTCATGGCCTAATGTTAAAACAAACATCATTAATCCTCCCGATTCAAATAAGAACATTGTTCTTCCGGTTCTCGAATGCATTTCAGATAAGAACAATGCCCTCACAGCCGCCACCGCCATCGCCACCGCCACAGCTGACATCATATTTGCCTCCTCCATGCTCTCACAACCACCGCCACAGCTGACATCACATTTGCCTCCTCCATGCTTTCACAGCCACCGCCTTAGCTGACTTCGCATTTGTCTCCTCCATGCTCCCCAGCCTCCACCATCGCTACCGCCACAGCTGACATCACACTTGCCTCCGCCTCCATGCCCTCACAGCCGCCACCGCCACAGCTGACATCACACTTGCCTCCTCCATGCTCTCACAACCGCCGCCATCGCCCCCGCCACCGCCACAACTGACATCACGTTTGCCTCCGCCTCCACGCTCCCACAGGCGCCGCCGCCATCGCCGGGGCCCGGGGCGTGACGCGTTGGCCGGCCGCAGGACAGCCCGGATCAAGGACGCTGTGCACACGCGCCGAGCACACACGTCGCGCTTGAGTGCTTAATACGGGTTGCACGGGATTGGTAGAAAAGCTTCTCCTGGTCAATATTAAATTTACGACGCTGTGGGCCGAGTCGAAGTGCGCCAAGCGTATGAGTGAGACAAATTCCTCAAGATGTGAAATTAAAAGGAAAAATAATGTAATATGAAATGAGAATTCTTTTAGAAATGAGAAATGTAGACAAATGAACCTGATAATTTGATCTTGTGAAGACTCGGCTCGGGCGCCCGTGCCAGTGGCGGCACCTATCAAGCCCCAAGAGCGCACGCTGCCCTGCTGCGCGCCAAATATGGACGCCCTCCTCATCTGTGTCCAAAACAATGATGTATACATGTACTCCTAGATGGATGACTGTCGCCTTGGCGGTGAGGCCACCCAAGGTGCCATTTTGCACGGCAAAAACCTTGTTCGTATTGCCGAAAGCGGTGTGTTGTAGTGTGTTTTCTCTTGAGTGATTAGTGAAAAATTTTTTTTTTTGATTTTTTATGTTTTCATTTTGACCTTTACTTAATGTAATCGTTATTTTGAAAATTGGCCCAGGAAATCAATTATTTTTTGCCTTTGTTTTATCCATGTTTTACCACTATAAGGTGGGTTTTACAACATTATCGTGTAGTGGAATCTTAGTCTTAAGTGTTCGTGTTTTGAACATCTATTTTAATCTATTCATTTATTCTCTAAATGTATGTTTTGTTCTATTTCCTGTTATGTAAAATTAAAAGAAACATTATTATTTGAATATTTTCTTTCAATGGTGAAAGGTATCATTTGAATGTTTGTTCCTGCAAAGAAGTTTTGCATTCATATGCAAATAAAAATGTCAGCCGATAAAAAGTACATATGTACTATATTTATCTATGTGTTTTCATTTTAAATCTCTCTGCCACCTCCCGAATCCGGAAGTTATTTACAACCATCCATTAAGAGAGGAAAAAAGGGATATTTGGAGTGAAACGCAGTTTTTCTAATCACATGAACAATAAGTACGTCTTATTCTTATATTTGAAAAAGGAATATTGAAACAGAGAAAGAATCCTTAATAAAAAACTGCCGTAATAATAATAATTTACTGTCACGTGCAGTATTAACACATAAATTGATCTCTTCTGAAGTAGTATAAGAAGTTTGTACCAGTATGTCATCACAAAAAAAACAAGTCCTCATTTTTGCAAGTCTCCGGTAACACTATGTCAATGCTGTTCCTAGTTTTATGTAAATTATACAATATATTTCGACAATTTGTTGTTGCCTACAGCTTTACTTTCTTATGATGGAACAGAACCATGTTAATAAATACAATGTATACGTGTTACACTCGTAAAAATCTACCGAACTGTCATAGGCTGCAATTGACATACGAAGCTTTTGCCGTGCAACATGGCTCCCTGTACGGCCTCACCTCCGCCTATTGGAAAGGGCGGAGTCAGCCATCTAGTGGTATTTATAAACATCATTGGTCCAAAAACAAATAATATAACTGAAACAAAACACGTACCAAGATAATGTTGCGTCAAAAAAACCCTTCTACGAATAAGCTGTAATGACTTTGTACTCCTAAATGACCAAACACAGTGTGACGTATGACTTTCAATGTTCGGGTCGGAAATATTAAGAGACAAACAATTCGAAACAATTTTTTTACGAAAATTACTGTTGAATAGTTTATTCCAACAAACAAATAGACCGTGATCTTCAAATAGACAAAATCAAAAACTATATGTCTTCAAACCGCTACATTTTTTAACACTTTGCCTTCTGCTCCCGCTTCTCAACACTACGAACTAGCTTTAAATTATGACACTTACCGCATTAAAGCACGTTTTCCGAAAGATATTTTCCACCCCCCTTAAATTCAAACAGAAGCACACACATGCACAAACTTATATTCCAAATCTTTTCAAAAACGTTCATTATTTTCAACATATTATATAATTTAAAAATTTAATGTTTTGAAAATCATTAGTAAGAGGTTAAAAATTACATTTTTATCATGTAGATCACTGGCATCTTGCCAAAAAATTATGTAGGAAATATTTCATCAAAATCTCAGAAAAATTGTAAAAATTTAACAGCTAGAAATAAAAATTAAGAATAAAAAAGAAATATTAAGATAGTATTTTAATTTTTTGTCAAGCATGTGGCACATTTTTTAAGAAATCCGCTCCATTTCTGTAATATTCAAATTATTTCGTTTATCTTAATTCATCTTGACACTTTGAAGTAATGAGATCCGCGGTGTACACAGTTCTTGACCTATATTTTATAGTCATTACATGATGCAAACCGTTTCCGCGAATTTATTCCTTTCATGACCATTCTGCCAAAATTTCAGACGAATACGTTTTTGCTAGTCTCATACTCATTATTCTCGTAATCATCTTGCATTTGTTAATTACATTTTAGATCTCGGTTTTAAGTTTTCTTCGAAGGGATTTCTCTTAGTTGAGAGGCCTGAAAGAGAAATCAAAAAATAGGAAAACATCTGGGGAGTAACATAAATTATTATCAAAAATATATCGGGTCAAGGCGTCGTTAGATCGTACAAAGCGTCTATCTTTTAGAAAAGATATTAAAGTCTCTATTTACATTATGACATCATAATCGGATGAATGATTCTTTATCAGTGCCATTTTACTTGAATTTTCAAGATATACCAGCGTGTTTCAAATGTCTGCTCATGTAAAACTCAATGAGAACTCCAGGGCCTTTTCTTTGTTTTTTCTCAAACATAGATGATACTATTCTCTACTGTTAGTGGACTTTACCAGACTATTTAAAAAGTAGGATGAAGATGGCACGATTTGCTAGATGGCTAGCGCGATCTAATGTTTTTTTAGTTTCCACAGACTTGCAAGAAAAAATAATAGTTGTACTCTTATTGCAAGCTTGTACACTCTTGAGTCTTTATAAAGATGTGTTTTTCTCAGCCAATTTTTAACAGGTGCTAAAGATTTCTTTCTTTTTGATAGATTGATGTAACCTCTGTAGTCTGTGCACTTCTGTCTGTCGATTGTATATCTGTACATTTTATTTTTCTGAACGAATGCGTAGGAGGTCTTAGTTATAGAACAGAAAATGATCTCAAAATATACATTCTTCCATTATTCCAAAATAATCTCGCGTCTCAGACTATTTGTACTTTATTCAAAACTCGCACGTTCTACTTGTTGATATGTATTAGTTACTTCACTGGCGTGTCAACTGCTTCGGTACCTCCGTAAGTATTGAAGTAGATTTTATTTTGGCAATAAAAAATACATAATGGGGAAAATAAGAGTATCCATTGAATTATTTATTTGAGATCGATGGTTACACCATAGATTTGACTATAGTAACCTACTGAAATACTGAATCAAAACGCTTCTAATTTCAAAATAAAAGAGAACATATAAATGTTCTCTTTTATTTTGAAATCATATCTCTTACAAAAAACTTGGCACATTATTGTTTGCAAACTGAAAAGATCAATACAACATTTAATAAATTCAACAAATTTGAAGAACGGTACGTAAGTTTACCTTCTTCACCTTTCAAATAACCAAAGTCCTTTATGTCGAAGTATTTTTTTTAAATGTATACTTGAATATCAACTCTCCCAAATCTTCTAGTCCATTTACTTCTCCCTAATATTGACCTTAATAATACCACCAATATCACCCTGCATTTCTTATTAAAAAATTCTCCGCTGAGTTAGGCTACGCCGACTGAAATTCTCTATCAAACATTTACGTCCTCAGGACATACCCTGAGCCACTTAAGCCGGTAGTCGTTTGTCACAATATACTCGCTTGTGGGATGGAACTTGCGGTCATTCTGTCACCAGGCTCTCCCGCTTGCTATTGCCAAACCGCTCGCAGCTTCCTTAGCATAATTTTGTCCCACCATCCAACATTCATTAAGTTTCTGTACTCATCATACGAACACTAACTCGCGTACATCAACATCCACCACTCGGCACAGCATCAACAACGTTCGTCTTTCTCCTCACCCTTCGTCACAAACTTCCGATAGCAGGGCGGCCCTTCCCTTCCCTTCCCAAACCACCCTTCCCCCACGCTTGGAAGCCTTCGTCGCAGCAGCAAGTTGCAAGTCGCAGGCGGCGCTCGCATTAAGAGTTGAGCAACAAAATGCGATAATCGGATTAGGAAAAACAGACGCCGCCGCTCGCCGGCGACATGACAGATGGCGGCGCTGGAGTGAGAGGGTGGGGGTGGAGCGAGGGAGGGGGGAAAGGGGTGGGGGAGGCGGCTGTTCTGTTTGGGGTCGGCGCAAGCTGACGCCCTCTCAAGATTAGGAAATCACGAGAAGAAGCAGCGGACGGAAGACTAGATCATGGAAAAAAAAAATCTTGAAATATTTTTTTTAGTTTCCTAGATACACAAATAGCTAGCGATTTTGTTATAGATTTAGAGATTAAAGAACAGATTAAAGAAACAGAGCGAAGATACAAATTATTTCAGAATACGGAGCTGTAATATTAAAATAAGTTTCGAATTCAAGGGGTCGGAACATCAGTCACATGGATCGGGGAATATTAATTTTAGTAAAACTCCAACTTTCAGTTTAGCGGCTAGCATTGTTCACAGAAAGATGGCCAGACTGACAAACATTTTGCCGTGAACGTATTTTTCGGTGTAAAAAATCCATTAAACGTGGATTATGACAAGGTAACATGTTAGAGGAAGCAATCTACTAGAAATAAGAATTCTCCAATTTTTCAGTATCAGAGACCTACAATACTGATTTTTTATACCTAAAAATCGCCGTCATTTGCTTTGCATAACTCTCTATATAACGTATGTAGTATACGAAAAAGTAAGAAAACGTGCCAACCACCAGTAATTAAGAGCGTAGGCTTCCGCGGCCGGAGTCAATATTAAGTTGGCTGTCCGGGTGACGCCGCGTCCATGGCAAAGGTGCCGACGTTTCGGTCGCCATTCTGCGACCTCCCTCAGGGCGTAATGCGCGGAGCTGTACTGTCACCCGGACAGCCAACTTAATAACACCAGTAATTAGTATAATCACTGAAGTTCTTCAAAACGTTTGGAGAAATAGTCAATCAAAAACTGGGAGAAACAAACAACCAGATGAGTAGTACATCTTCTATTATTGTTGACGAGATGAGATACTTACGTAGCACGAAAACCACGACCATCAGTTGGCCTCTATTGTGGAAAATACGAACTGAAAGAAGAGAATTTAACTCCAAGAAAATATTAACGACCTAAAATATTTTAAAAGGAACACTATAAAAAAACCATATGAGATAGAAAGGACAAAAATATTGAACAATTGAACCCACCTACTGGCTGTAACAACGGACAAACGTTCACCCCATGTTCTCTCAGCAGATGGACTATCTATTTAACCCGAGAGAGGTGGCGCGGGGTCCCTTGTGACCCCACGTATATTGTATACTTGGTTAGGTGCAGTTGCCTAATTTTGCGAGTCAGATGCTTTGCATTTCACATACCTTTCACTACATTCTTTAGCTTTTATTTGAAAGATATAAGCTCTTCACGACAGCGCGATGGGTTCCTTGAAGGGCGATAACAGTCGACCCGTCGCGTCGCGCAAATTGAGCTGTCTGACCCCGCGCCACCACTTCCGTTGACTGTGCAAAGAGCTTGCAGCAGTTCTCCAGTCATGACGTTACATAGATAGAATGTGTCAGCGTGAAGGATATTGTTTATTTATTTTACATTATGAATAATTTGAGGAAAACTAAACTTTTTGTGCTAAATGAAGAAAACAAGTTTGTAATGATCATTGCGATATTTTGTGTAAACAATTTAGTTATAAATGTAAGAGTAGTAATAAATTGTTGACATGCAACATGTTCCTTCCCAAATTGTAGATGTAATAATTCATTTCTAAATATCTGCGACACCAATGCAAACATCTTAAGTTTCGTACTTTTTCTTAGTTGGGTTGTTTGACTTAGATTATCCAATATCAAATGATTGTTTACTTGTTTTTGTGTGAGACAATGTTAGAAAATGAAAGTTATTGAATTTTCTGATATATGTGTCATGGAAATATTCAGGAAAATGTAAATGGAGTCACTACATAAAATTAAATATAAATGATATTTTTATCCTTTAATTTTTTTCAATTCCTCATTTACATGTTTGTTTATAATAGTGCATTACGTTAATACTACCTTATAAACGATTGATCATTATTAAAATAACTAATATCACTCTTATTTGTTGCCAAATATAACATTATAAACAAATGAGTAAAGAGGGTCAGAAAGGACCCCGCGCCACCTCTAACGTAACTCCGGCAAGCGCCACCTCTCCAGGGTTAAACAAACTTTTCATTTCTGTAGGGGAACATCGTACATACTTCTCCCGCCAAGACTAGAAGAATTCTGAATTCGTCATTCACGGCCTATTACATACCTACACAATATTGTGGATTCATATAGATTATTTATTAAGGTGACACTGCAGTGCAATTGATGTAATGTGCTTCGTTGTATAAAATGTTTTATGGTCTTTTAAGCAATCACACGTCTAGTTACCTCTTTACTTTTATTGATTTATCTTGAATCTTGAATGGTTTCTTTTCTGTGTCTTGAATCTTGATATCACTTGAATGGTTTCCTTTCTGTGACATTCTGGCTCCAAGTCTTAAATATTTTTTTTAATGAACTGTTGTAATGTTTTTTCTCATTGTCGGAAACGTAAATTCTACCGCCAAACCGAGAAAAAGTATTTTAATTCCATCTTTTAACAACCTTGCATTAGTAGTTTTCCATTAACTTTAACATATGTAGATTAGATTAGATTTATTACTAATTCTGCAATTAAGTTTGAGGACTTGCTGGCAGAATACACTAATTTAACATCACATAACTTAACAATTTTACAAAATTTACAAACTTTACAAATTAACGTGAACATTTCACGGTGCGAGCTTTCGTAGCACTCCACTTCACCACACTTCACTTCACTTCACTGCACTGTTGATCACTGAGCTGTAATGGCTTTCTTACACATTCTTTTTCCTCTACTTCACAACGCCACGCGTGTAGAGGCATACAATTAATTAACTTAACGATTTAACGAAGAAACCAGAACTGCACGTGTGGACCCCCAAAACAATTTTCAGTAATAGTTTTACAAAACTTAAATGTTTATTTTCTAGCTGACTATGTGTATCGAAAAGTATGGTTATGATTTTCGTGTTTATTTATGTGATATTTTTCATTTCACTCTACACAGTAAATGTTTTACAGCGTTTTATAACTGAATATACATTAATCCAGATCTCAAAGCGTATTTTTCTTGCAATGGATTATGAATTTATATCCAATATGTTGAACGTTACGATAGAAACAATAGTTAATTCTAAATATATGTTTTCGCATTAAGCTAGATATAAATGAGCAAGCCGATTGTTGTTACTTAATTGAAATATAATCTTAAAGTTAGTTTTCTCATTTAAACCAGTTAGCTTTAACATTCCACGAAAAGAGATCTAGAGAACATGCACTGAAGAATGACGGACTTGTACTCAGTTGTGAGGCCGCAACACAGTATCTTTCCGACACAAATGAAAAATAGTTTCACGGTGAGATTTGAACCAGGGAGCTAGCTTCTAAATACTTTCTAACCAGTTGATTCTAATTCTAAATTAATTATTTACAGTAGTCTGAGACGAATTGAACACTTGTTTCAAGTCTGTGATCTATCACCACGATTAGGGGCGTTCCACACAAATCGAAAACTTTTTTATGAAGTCCAACTCGAAACGACCCTCAACTTTTTTCGCCTTCCAAAATTAAACTGAAGAGTTCCTCAACGCAACAACGAATATATATATATATATATATATATATATATATATATATATATATATATATATATATATGTCAATGGATTCTCAAAAATTTAACATTGAAGGAGTACAAGAAAACAAGCAATGTTCAATTCAGGCTTCCCAGACTTTCAGATTTTCCAAATCAACTAATCTATCCGTCCTGACAGCCCATTCTACTTGCATAAAGCTTGTACAAACTTCATTATTCTATACCTACTGCTCAGAACAACATTACCGCTCCTCTTAACAGTGGACTTTAGTATAATTTTAACAATATTTTAAGAAACAATGCAGCCAAACGTTGTTTAAAAGTTGGGTCGTGTATTTAAAATGAACTTATTAATGTTACAAATGAACTTCGTACAAATGAACTTATTACTGTTACAATGAGTTCTAAAATATCGACAAGTATCAAATTAGCTATATTTTTCCTACACACAAGTAACAATATAATAACTTTTTAGATTGCGAATCGTACAATTTAAAACAAATAGATACAAGATTCTTCACAAATTTTCCCCTAAAGGTTTTGAAGTAGTAAACAAATATATCGATAAGGGTCTCATAAATCCCACCAGCACAATTAAAAGTTAAAATATTTTCAACATTAATTTGATAAATTTGAGAACCTAACAATGCTGTTAAGAAACACGAGAAAATGACATCAAGATTTTGTGATTGGAGCAACATGCCACTTCAGAAGTTGGAATGTGAGAAACCGCCATAATGTTTTCGCACCGTATACACGTACATAGAAACTAACAAAAAATATCACAATTCTAAAATAAATTTCCTTAGTACGACAAAACAGCTCGGACAGATTCAGGTCTTGCAAGCAATATTTGTTGTTAATTATTTTATTTTATTTGTATTACTTCTTTTTAATTGTACTATAACAGCAACATTAAGAAGAATAGTTTCAGCAAAAAAGACCAATTAATAAAACTGGAAAATGAGGAAAATAAGGCGCTTCTCTTAAGTACAAATTTCTCTTGCATAACCGATTTTTCTTGCTTTCTCAGTTAGTGCCACGATGGTACATTCGGCTGTTACAAAGTATGCCGAGACAAAATTGGGCCAAGTCGAAAAGCAACGAGGACGAAATAGGCAGCGGGAAGTGTTGTGGAGACTAAATGGAGTGGAGCCAAATGCTAGGGGAAGGAATGCGACAATGTCCAAAACTGGGGAGGATGAAATACAGCTAGTACGAAAGGCATTGAGTTCTATGTGGGAGGGAAAAAAATGCACGGGGGAAAATCAAAAGAGGACGAAATGCAACGAGAACGAAATGCAGTAGGAACGAAATACAACGAAAAGAAAATGCGGCTGGAAAAAATGGGGGAAAACGAAATGAACTGAAGATGAAATGCGCTGGGAACAATATGCGCTGGGTTCGAAATACAGCATGGATGAAAGGCAGCGAGGCAAAATACAATAGATTCGAAATGCAGCGAGGACAAAATTCGACAGGACTCAAAACGCCGCTCGGATGAAATGTACGGAAACTGAACGCTGCGATGGCGAAATATTGCGTGGAGCAAATGCGTAAGTTCGAAAGCCGGCGAGAGCGAATCGCTACGAGAACGAAATTTGCGGGGAAGGAATGGGGTGATGACTCAAGGCGGCGAGAGCATGCAGCGGGGACAACAAAGTGCTGTGGCAACAAAATGAGGCGATGACAATTTGAGGCCGGTACAGAAGGCTGCAAAAGAGAATTGCGGTAGGAGGGGTGATGTCTCGGGAAGAGGCAAAGGTCTTGCTCGCTTGACAACCACCTGTCAACCACTCGAGTGGTGTCAACGCCGCGGACGCAGCCTTTGTGACGACATTCACTTTGTTCTGCCACATCGGGCTCCGCGGACGCACCCAATTCCAACAATATGCGGTGGGAACGAAATGTGACGGAAACGAAATTCGACGGGAACGAAATGCGACGGGAACGAAATGCGACGAAACGAAATGAGGCGGAAACGAAATACGGCGAAAAAAAATACGCGGCGGTAGCGAAATGAGTCGGCAGCGAATGCAGCGGTAGAAAAAGGCGGCGGCAGCGAAATGCGGCGGCAGCGAAATGCAGCGGGAACAAAATGCGGCGGGAACGCAATGCGGCGAGAAGGAAATGCGGCGGTAACGAAATGCGTCGGGAACGAAATGCAATGGGAACCAAATGCGGTGGGAAATATATATGGTGGGAACGAAATGCGACGGCATCCAAATGCGGTGGGAACAAATTCAGAGAAGAAATGTGACGAGACGAAATGTAACAGATCGGAAATGCGGAAGGGAACAAATGTAGCAGGAACAAAATTCAGCGGGGACGAAATGTGTCGGGGTCGAAATGTGACCCGGATCAAACGTTGCTGGGACGAAATGTATGGGAGCTGAATGCGGCAAACCTGCGGGGGCGAAATACGAGGTGACTCCAAGCGGCGTAAACTCGCGGCAGCGGAAACAGAGTGCGGTGACTACATGGGTCGGGAACAATATATAGCAGGAGAGCATTGCGGCGAGAGGGTGCGTGATGTCTCGAGAAGGGCCTAGAGTCTTGCTCCCTCGATGACTGCCTGGTCAACCACTCTGGTGGAGTCACCACCACGGCCGCAGTCTTTGAGACGTCATTGACTTTGTTCCTCCACATCGGGCTTCCGCTACGCATCCAATTTGAAAATACGGAAGTAACGAAATACGTCCGAAACCAAATGCCGCAGGAACAAAATTCGACTGGATCCAAATGCGGCTGGAAGAAATATGTAGAAGACGAAATGTGGCGAGGCGACATGTAAGAGATTGAAAATGGCGGAGAACAAATGCGGCAGAAAGGATATTCAGCGGGGACGAAATGCGGCGTGGACGGAAATTTGGACCGGATCAAACGTCGCTGGGACAAAATGTACGAGAACTGAATGCGGCAGGGGCAAACGCTGCGGGGGCAAAGGTGGCTCCATACAGCGTAAATACGCAGTAGCGGAAACAGTGCGGTGACTACGGGGCTGGTGCAAAATAGTGCGGGAGAGCATTGCGACGAGAGGGTGCGTGATGTCTCGGGAAGGGCCGAGAGGTCTTGCTCCCTCGACGACCGCCTGTCAACCGCTCTGGTGGCATCACCGCCGCGGCCGCAGCCTTTGTGACGGCATTCAATTTGTCCTGCCACATCGGGCTCCGGGGACGCATCCAATTTGAAACATTAATGCACTCCGCGTATTTTGAAACGCTGCCCCGCTTGTTGATCGGCCCGCCCTTGCATTCGTTAGCGATAAACGGGGGAATTTCATTCGAATGCGGTCGCGCACTGCGAACCCCATCTGTTTGCGCACGGGCGAGAGGGCAGGCGGGCGAGAGAGGGAGGGTGGCGAGAGGGGGGCGTGCGGGCGAGAGGGGAGCAGGCGTGCGCGCGGGCGAGAGAGGGCGGGAGTGTGGGCATGCGTGCGTGGGAGAGACAGGGCGGGCGGGCGCGAGAGGGCAGGCCGATGGGCGGATGGGTGCACGGGCGGGGGGGAGGAGTGAGGAGGCGGGCGGGCGGGCGTGAGAAGGCGAGTGGGCGGGCGTGAGGAGGCGGGCGGGCGGGCGAGAGAGGGCAGGCGGGCGGGCGAGAGAGGGCAGGCGGGCGGGAGGGCAGGCGGGCGGGAGGGCGAGAAAGGGCGGGTGGGCGGCGAACGATAGAGGGCGGACAGACGGGCCGGCGAGAGAAAACTGGTGGGCGATGGAGCGGACGGGCGGGCAAGAGAGCGGACGGGCGAGTGAGAGAGCGGACGGGCGGGCCGGAGTGAATGAGAAGAGGTAGGGCATGCGAATAGAGTGGATGAGTCCGCGTGGCCAGAGTGGGAGTGCAAGAGAACGGGAGGGCGGTAGAGAAGGTTGGAGAATAGGCGAACGAGATGGAAGTGTGAGGGTAAGTGGACGAGTACTCCGACGTAAGTAGGGCAGGGCATCAATTGGTGACAGTTTTCCGTGATTTCATCTACGAACACCAGGCGAATGCCCGAGCACCACCCTAGCAAAGAGGTCTCGGGCTTTCCTTCCCCTTCTTTGTCATATCCCTCAATTACATTTACATTGACAAGCATTACGCTATCACACATAACGGAAGACCGGTGAAGAGCTTAGAGCTTATCTGGCTGGAATGCTGCCTCGCTAGCGGGAGATACCATGTTGGGGAAGACCCTGCATACCAACGTATAAGTCGAAACCGGATCGCACCATGCGGGGGGAAGGATCACTTTCACCTCCCGCAATAAAACATGCACAACATTTAGGGAACTAATAACCGTATCAGGACGTTCCTGAAATCATAATCAATCGATCACATGCGAGTGTGGGGAGTAGCGAGAGTGTAGGATGCTAGGTGGGAGATTTGGGGGAAGCGAGTTTGAAAGCAGACGGGCTTTCAAACTCCCTTCAGGTGCAAGCAGGTGTAGTGGAAGATTGAATGAAATGAAATTATAAACGACTGATGATTGTAAGGGCGGGTAGTTAGGTAGACTGGCGGATGGGAGTGTGACTGACCGATTGGAAGGGCGAGTTAGTGAACGAGCGGAAAAGCTGGTTGCAGTGTGGGCGAGAGAAGGCAAATGGTCGTGTGAGAGGGCGAATGGTATGGCGGTGCACTTGGCAGGCAACAGATAGATAGATATTTATTTTCGCAGATGGGTTTATGCAACCTAGTGGCAGAACATTAAAATTTACATATTATAATTTGAAATTAAATACAATGTAACTTAAAATTATGTTAAGACAGCAATATTAATAATATGATAACAATAATGGCGATAAAGGCTTTAACAACAATAACCGCATTAATTCTACATTTTATGGCGGTCTTGTACAGATAATTTACACCAATAAATACGCGACTTTTTATTACACTGATGTCAACTCAAATTCACTTCACAACACTTCACTTCACTTCACTTCACAACACTTCACTTCACAACACTTCACTTCACAACACTTCACTTCACAACACTTCACTTCACAACACTTCACTTCACAACACTTCACTTCACAACACTTCACTTCACAACACTCACTTCACAACACTTCACTTCACAACACTTCACTTCACAACACTTCACTTCACAACACTTCACTTCACAACACTTCACTTCACAACACTTCACTTCACAACACTTCACTTCACAACACTTCACTTCACAACACTTCACTTCACAACACTTCACTTCACAACACTTCACTTCACAACACTTCACTTCACAACACTTCACTTCACAACACTTCACTTCACAACACTTCACTTCACAACACTTCACTTCACAACACTTCACTTCACAACACTTCACTTCACAACACTTCACTTCACAACACTTCACTTCACAACACTTCACTTCACAACACTTCACTTCACAACACTTCACTTCACAACACTTCACTTCACAACACTTCACTTCACAACACTTCACTTCACAACACTTCACTTCACAACACTTCACTTCACAACACTTCACTTCACAACACTTCACTTCACAACACTTCACTTCACAACACTTGCACTTCACTTCTCTTTCTACTTCAGTGTTGTACTACACTTCACAACTTCCACTGATGAGTGGAAGAGTTTTGTGTGGGAGGCAGCTGATGGGGGAAGTGTCGGATTGATTGATTGATTGATTCGTGTTTCCGGGCGCGTCAACTACTTAGGTCGTCAGTCCCGAAAGTATAGCGCGTATTTTTCTCGGGAGGTGGCGATGATCTTTTCCCCGTTGGATGGCGAGATCTGGCGCCGACCTACCGTCGACTAGCGGGGTTTTCCCATCAAGCAGGTATCTCCCACCAGAGGGGCACCGCCCAGCCGAGACAAGCTCTAAGCTCCCGACCGGTCTCCCGAAATGTGTAGTAGTGCATGTTAGTGTAAGTATGTGTGTAAGGGGAGAAGATTAGGACAAGGAAGGGGAAGGAAAAGATCGCGCGTGGTCCGTGGCCTCTTTGTTATGGTACTGCTCCGGCATTCGCCTGGCGTTGATCGGCAAAACCAAAGAAAACTACCGATCTGAGCAGCCTATCGCTAGAATTCTCTTCTAGACAGCGACTGTTCGCTCCCCCAAACGCTCGTTCGCTTCCCCAAACGCTCGTTCGCTTCCCCAAACGCTCGTTCGCTTCCCCAAACCCGCCTTCGCGTCCCCAGACTATTATAATAATTCTTTCCCAACCAACAACAGAACTCGACCTAGATAGAATGTCTGGTGACGAAAATACCCCAACGTTGAGACTCGAACCCTAGGACCCCCGGTCAGAAACTCTGCGGGGTCCATAATTGTTCCTCTGAGCCATCTCAGCGTAAAAAATCTGAATGTTTCCCCTCCGAAACCTGTATGATTATACTGAAATACCGGTATTTTCATGAGAAAATACCGGTAAAATACCTCTAAATAGAGGTATTTACTGGTATAGACGTCGAATAAAGGTAAAATACCTCTAAAAATACCGGTATTTGACGTCTTATACCGGTATTTTTTAAGGTATTTTGAATAAAGGTATAATAGAGGTAAAGGTATTTCTATACCGGTATAAATACCTTTACCGCTATTATTTCGGTATTCAGTCACTGAAAAGGACTGCAGTGACATCAGATTGATGCACTGAGCCATCTCTCCCGGTAGGGGAAAGCGTCGCAGCATGGGAGAAATGAGTTAGGGCATGTGGATGTGACCGGACCGGTAGAGCGAGTAGGGCGGGTACAATGCACATAACGAGAAAAAGAGTGAGCAGGTTGTAGGTTGGCCGATCTCTGGGACGATGAGTGTGTTTCACGGTCCGGAATGCTTAACGTCCTTTGGAAGCTCTGTTGCAAGAAAGAAGAGAGTCTAGATGTGGAATCTGGTTCAGAGTAGTAGATAGTTTTCCGAATCAGAAAGCTGTACATATATTTACTTTTTTTTTGGTTCTTGAAAATGAAATGTATTTTGATCTTTTTCTTGAAACAGCTTGACTCTTTGTATATTGATTTATCTACAAAATATGAATAATTTAACGCCACGGATTGATGGAGACATGAATATTAATTTAAAAAATGTTTGAATAACGTGGCAAAGGCAGATAATCAAATGATTCCAGCCGGATAATATTTAGTATGAGTGGAGGAACAGAGTAAGGATTAAGATTCCACATTTGATACTTCCCAATTGCAGGAAATTAAATTTGAATTAAATAATCAATAAACAAACTCAGTCACTTTTAATTACAGGATCACTAGAATTCCGCATATAGGCAAAATTCTGACGGTCTTCTCATTTATATTGAAACACATTGTTTAGAGTACTTAATCTATCTTGCGACTTATTCATGTTTATAGTTCTCTTACAACTGTTAAAAGGGAACTTTCCACATTCAGCTGCGTACTATCACGATGCTAATGGTAGGCGTTAACTTCTGTAACTTTTCGTACATTCCTAATGTTTATTTACATTTTACATTGTTATTTCGTAAACAAGTAACATGTGGTGTACCTCGCTTGTTATGGGAATTCGGTTTTATATAAATAGATGAATATAGTGAGATAGAATTAAACGTAAGCTTGTTCCTCAAAAGAAATTTGTAAATTTTAATATTATACAAAGTGAGAAGGTATAATATGTTAGGATATTGAAGTACATTGTACAAGAGAATGAAATAAAACTTAAAAAATGAGAATTGAAGTGTTACTAATTTAAAAAAATAAAGTAGTAGCAGTAGAAGTAACAGCAGATGTAACGAGAGAAAATTGTTGGCAGAGTGCAACGTTACGGAAATTGATGGCAGCGTGGAACGTTACACGTTACAGAAATAGGTGGTGGCGTGCAACGTTACAACTTCACTTACGATCTGGTTACGATGAAAACATTTATCATCCCGGGGCGTCCACTTCCTACGCTGGTCACGGCTTTGACTGTCTACGTTGAGCGCCGCTACTTGACTGATTACCCCGGTCTCGGCAGCAGACGAATCGTGGAAGCAAATTATTCCGAACATGTCGCCGTGTCACCATGCCCAGAGTCACTCCAATATACCACACATAGTGTGCTGTGTTTGAAGTAGTTGTAAGAAGAAAAATGTGCTCATAGTAGAGTAGTCGAAATATTAAAAGTTGATAATATTTTATAAAATTAATATTATTTTAAATAATTGGCGGGGCCTAAATTACGCAAAACCGCACTACCATTTATGTGAGAACATTATCATAATAGTCTTATCAAACAAGAACCTAAGTGCAAAATTGCACAGAAAAATTAGGGAAGGAGAATAATTTATATCTTATAGTAATAAAATTTTGGAGTCCTTGAATTTCGTAATACAAATATTGACGAAAATTCAAGAACGCTAAACTATAAGGGTATCTCTTTCTGACTCTCAAAAAATTCGAAACGGCATGTTGAGACTTGAAATGTATTTTACACTGAGAATACTTGGATATAATACAGGGAAAAGCGGTGAACTTTATTTTCAGATTTAGCACCGTAAAAAGTCATTGGAATCGGTAGAAACAAGAGAAACAAGAAAAACAAGGACGAGACTTTGTTCACTTGATTAATCGTACATACTAGGCCAACAGACGTGGAAAGCAGTTAGTCAAGAAAAAACAAATTAATTACACGTACACAAATTTAAAAAGGAAACTAAAAGCAGAATGTAGGCTGATAAATTTTCATTTTAGTAACAGAACAATTAGAGATTAAAACAGTTCCAAAGCCTTTCTTATTGGTCCGTAGTTTTAGAAATAAGTTAGAATTATCTACGATCAAAAGTGACTAAAGAATTACATAACTCCGTGCAATGCAATTACGTGCTGGACTTCGTTATTCAAAATACATTGTTATGCAGTGAAAGTGACGAAAGCCAACGTTCGGCCCGATTTAGCGGAATATTAATTGTTATATGAAGCCTCAAATTATTATTATTTATTAGCACTTCCATTTTATTTTTTGTGTGTAATTATTTACTTTAGAATTTAATGAGAATTTTCTGCATCTAAAAAAGAAAGTACCATCGAGATTTGCGAAAATCCAGTTAAAATTTAATATTTCATAATTTCCTCTCCAATAAAACGTCACATTCAATGAAATTCCACTGCACACATCTAACACGTTCGTGCGCCGATGCCGAAAATAACTCAGCCGACCCAGAAGTGTCCTTGCGAAAAAGAGCTTGTAGAATTCGGAAAGGAAAGAGAAGAGGAAATGATTGAGGGTGATGGAACTGGTAAAAGGGAAGGAACTGCCATCGTAATATCCTCAATTCTGATGTTAAAATTCAATACTACCTAAATTAAGCACTGCTCTTCAATAAATCATCACGCCCAATGGAATTCCACTGTACAAACACTTATCTAACGTGTACGTGAGAAAATGGCGATTTTAGCTGACCCAGAAGGCAGTCACCGAGGCATTGGGAAAATGATCTTTTGGGATTGAGAAAGGAATGGGAAGGGGAAAAGTCTGTACGGTATTTGCAGCACGTTACACAGAAAAGCAAGAATAATTTCACAGGAGCATGTTTACATGGAAGTGAGCTTCCAATTTTGTAATATCATAACTAGCCACACATACTTCTTAGAGTATTTATTAGCTCTACGTTACAACGATTACCTTCCTTAAATCTATTTCTTTTTATAAGAAATATATCTTCATGTAGCTTTGAGATTGGGAAGGGAATAGGAAGACAAAAAGGCTGGGAGTTAGAAAATTGGAAGAATGGAAGAGACTTTGTTTTGCCCAATTCCTTTGTTGAAATCCAATATTTCATAAATTTACCACTCCTCTCCAATACATCACGTTCAATGTACAACTCAACTAACACGAACGTGAGAAAATGGCGATCGTAGTTTAGATCACCCAGTTAACAGTCATCCAGTTATTTGTAAAAAACGAGAAAAGGTTTGGGATCGAGAAAGGAATGGGAAGGGAAAAAATAGGAGAAAAATAATTAGAAAACCGGAAGAAATTGCTTTATGCCTAATTGGATTGTCAAAATCCAATATTTCATAAATTGAACACACCTCCGCAATAAAACACCATATCCAACGACATTTCCCTGAACAAGTACTCATTTAACACGCACGTGAGCCTAGGGTGATAATAACTCAGCTCACCCAGAAGACAGCCTGCGCGAGGACGTCGGGAAAAAGAGAGCGGAATCAGGCGCCACCGAAGGTCGTAGGCAAAAGGCGCCGAGCCCTTTTTTCCGAAAGTCTGCGGAGAGAGGGGCGAGAAGAGGGTGTTTGACCAAGAACTCTTTGCGCCGCGCGCCGCCGCCGCGGGCCAGTCACCCCCCCTTTTCCTCTCATCTGGCTGCCCTCCCACCCCCGTCACGTCGGTGCAGTCGCCGCCGCGGGCCACGTCATATCCGCCGCCTTTGTCCCGCCGGCAGCGCCCTGCCTCCGCCGCGCCGGCGACTCTCCGGCCAAAGGCCCCGCCCCCGCCCCCGCCCCCACCCCCGCCCCGCTCGCAGATAGACACCCGTTCCATCCCCACCCCAATGGCACCCTCATTCTCTGCCCTGCCCCGCCGAATCCATTCCTCTCTTTTCGGTCTTTGGTGCCCCGCCTCGGACATTTCGCTTCTGCTCATAAGACTTCCCGGGCCGTCTTTTCCTTCCCCGCCCTGCCCTGCCCTGCTCTGTCCTGCCCTGCCCTGCCCTGCCCTGCCGCCGTCCCTCCTCGCAGATAGACACCCGTTCCGCCCCCACCCCAATGGCACCCTCATTCTCTGCCCTGCCCCGCCGAATCCATTCCTCTCTTTTCGGTCTTTGGTGCCCCGCCTCGGACATCTCGCTTCTGCTCATAAGACTTCCCCGGGGCCGTCTTTTCCTTCCCCGCCCTGCCCTGCCCTGCCCTCCTCTGTCCTGCCCTGCCCTGCCCTGCCCTGCCGCCGCCGTCTCCGCTCGCAGATAGACACCCATTCCATCCCCACACCAATGCCACCCTCATTCTCTGCCCTGCCCCGCCGAATCCATTCCTCTCTTTTCGGTCTTTGGTGCCCCGCCTCGGACATTTCGCTTCTGCTCATAAGACTTCCCCGGGGCCGTCTTTTCCTTCCCCGCCCTGCCCTGCCCTGCCCTGCCCTGCCCTGTCCTGCCCTGTCCTGCCCTGCCGCCGTCCCCGCTCGCAGATAGACACCCGTTCCGTCCCAACCCCACCCAATGGCACCCTCATTCTCTGCCCTGCCCCGCCCGAATTCTCCGCCCTTTTCTGCCTCTCGTGCTCCGTCTTGATCTTCTCGCTACCGCTCAGAAGACCCTCTGACCCGCCCCTTCCTCCTTCGTTCCTCATTCCTCACCATGCCCTTCCCTCGCTCACAGGTAGACACCCGTTCCTCATTCTATGCCCTACCGAACCTTCCCATCGCTTCGGTCACTCGTGCCTCATCTCAATGTTACCATCGCTCCGCCCCTGCCCACCGCCTCCCCCTTCTTTCTCCAACACTCCCTGCCCCGCTCTCCTCTGCCCTGCCCTGCAGAACCTTACCTGCTCCATCCCGCCAACCTCTCCTGCCCCAACTACATCTTTCCCCTTGCCTCTCCTGCCCTCGCTACTTTCTTTCCAGCGTCATCCCTCCCCTCCAGGATATTAATTGATGCTGATGGGCAACTCAACAGCTATAGTCATTAGTCCGATTAGTGGCATGAATATTTTGTCCCTGGAGGTGGCGGTGATTTTTTCGCTAGATTGTAAGATTCATTATTATTATTATTATTATTATTGTAATACTTTCCTCAGCTATTTTCGCCGGTAAAATGTTCACCTTCCCAGAGTTGTTTTGGAACAGGTTCGGTCACAGAAAAAGAAGTTCATCTTATATCTGGACTTAAGACATAAATTTTCTGACAATATGGGCTGTTTGCAACAGAACTGCGCGCTGTCCCATGTTCAGAACGTTTTTCGGTAGTTGAAGTTCTTTTAGGTATTTTAGGAAGTTTTTACTGACAAGGCCTTCCGCCGATATCACGAGTGGGTATGTTTTGGTAACATTTAATTTCCAAATATGTTTTAGTTCATAAGACAAGTTTTCATATTTGGAAATTTTTTCAATTTCTTTCTGTTTGATATTGTGGGATAATGGTACTGCGATGTCTATTATTACTCCTTCTTTTTTCTTTTTATCTATGAGGAGAATATCTGGCCTGTTGTGATCGACAGTACGGTCAGTTAGAACTGGTCTATCCCAATACAAAAGAGCGGAACTTGATTCCAGGACTGGAGCAGGAGTGTACTTATAGAATGGCGGTGTCGATTCATCCAGTAAATTATGCTGTATTGCGATTGCCCTGTGTACGATTTTCGCAACTTGGTTATGCCTTCCTAAGTAAGCACTGTCTGAGAGGAAGAGCATGCAGCTGTGACATGTTCTATAGTTTCTCCTACAGCTCCACACTTCCTACATTATTATTATTATTATTATTATTATTATTATTATTATCATTATTATTATTATTATTATTATTAATATCATTACTATTATTAGATATAGCTAATCCAACCACCTTGCATTTTGTAAAAGAGCAAAAAACTGAGTTTGAAGAACTATTACTTAAAGCGTGACGATGACGTTGCACAGGACATTATCGCTTCATATTCAGTAGAATTTTGATTTACACTAATTTAATTATTTTGACCCAGGGCATTCTTCTAATATCAGTCCTAGTCCCTTTAAGTACGATATCAGTCGTACTTCCTCGTCTCCTAAGCATTCATCAGCTTAATGGGCTTCAAGCGTGATTTGCATCCGGAGTGTGTATTGCACTTACACCATAACTGTGATCATTCCAACCATTTTAGTGTACCATCATTAGCTCTGCGAGTGCTACCCTAAACACTTTATGATTCACCATAACACTTCCCACTACAGCCATATCATTTCCATATACTCTACCTCCTATATTACCCCGTCCCCATCACACTATGTTTAACGGAGAACCTCAGAGGCTGGTAAAGTGACCATCTATGTTATGTCAATCTTTATCGTGTCCGTAAACCACATTTTGAAGTAGTTGACCGGCGGAATTTGAAAGATGATGCAAATCAAAGCTAAGTTTGATATCTATACAATTCATCAATCCGTAATTTTGAACAGCACAATTCGAGTCGTTTCAATTTTTTTTCATGCAAAACGAATTACGTACTCAAAAGGCAAGAGTAAAATCGAGCAAAATCGCATGAAAAATCCCCTTATCACTCCTTACTTTCGTGATTATACAGGACAACATTCTTCAATCGGGTCATATCATTTCCGGAGACAAAAAAGGGGAATTAACACAAAGTGAGGTAACGTAAGTTGCCCAAGTTGCAGCCCAAATTGGCTCTTCTGCAACCACCGTTCTCCTGTTCCCAATATTGTGAAGTATTTGACAGAAATGAAGAATTTTGCGGTTGTTTTTGGCTTTTTTTTAATTAAAAAATTTTCTTTATTTCACACCATATATTGTTGTCATGTACATTTGTTAGTAAGTACTGTCAAATCTGAGCTCAGTACGACTCACATCCTTCCATATATCTACACTTATAAATACATATCGTAGTAAATCATTCATTTCGCCTCAGGGACTCTCAAAGTCGATTTTAGACCTTGACTTCCAATTATGAATCGTACCCAAAACTTTTCCTCAGTACCATATGTGGTCGAGGAATGGCAAAAAATTGTCTTATGTGTTTATTGCGACTACTCGTCTGTCTGTTGGTAATGTAGACGTGGTAGCCGGCTCGCTCAGTCGGTAGAAAGGCTTGCCTAAATTGATGAAGATGGAGGAAGTTGGTGGCCGGTGTAAAATAAGAGACTTTTACTCATGTTAACAAACAGGTGGCTTTTATTTTTTTTAAAATTGCAAGATTTTACCACTCATGTCGGCGAGCATGCTCCCCTTTCCCAATTCCACAATATGACATGCTCACATAAAATAATAAAATAAATTGAAAAGTGAAAATTACTACAGTAAAAAGAACAATATTTTCCTCTACGCTGATTCCCTCTTGACAGCCAAGCGCGGCCGGGAATCTTCTCTTCGTCGCCCGGTCAAAGGTAATTAAAGATTGTTCACCAAACTGTTTATGCCTTTCGACCCCGGGCGCGCCAAAAGGACGAAAAAGATACCGCCTTAGCGGGGCGGCGTGCACAACAAACCAGAGTTGAACGACCTCGGGCCGCCAGCTGGCTGGCAGGGGCGGCGTGGGCGGCGTGGGACGCCGCACAAAGGGGCGCGCAGGGCCGAGTCAGGTAGAAGACGGGGTCGCAGGGGTGTTGACCCAACACACAGCGCCGCTTGTTCTAGAACATTCTAGAGCTTTCCCTACGTCCGGCGGCTATTGGCGAAAGGGTATTGCGTCGTAGAATAATTCCGCCCAATCATCGGAAGTTTTTGGGGCCGAGAAATGAGAGAGAAACCTGCACTCGTTCTTTCTCGCTTCAATTTTCTGTCAAATAGGGGCAGAAATTAATGACTGGGGGGGAACGAAAATCTCAAGGGAGGATGGGGAGGGCGAGGGACGCCGCGGAAAAGTACTGCAGTGCCGCGTGCACGAGAAGACCCCCCCAGGCCGCGGGACGCTTGGGTGTGACGGATTTTAGGGGGTGGGTCCGGCGGGTGGCCTGACAGAACCCTGGCGCCGCCGTCGACCCCTCTGTCGCGCGACGCGGAGCAATTCTCAGGCTCGCAGCCGTAATGGATTCGGTATCACTACATTATAATATTTATATTATAGATATTTACTTATTAAAATACTTATTACTTAATACTTATTATATTATAAATTAGTATTAACATAAAAAAGGGCGGATATGATGTTTTCTTAAAGCTACCCCTGACTCCCAGTTTTTTTTACTGGAATCAATTAGGTAGGAAGTAATGTAATTAGTAGGAAGATATGAGGCATTCACATGACACGATCATTATAACATGAAGTGTAAAGAGCTTTTCGTTCGAAATGGAACTGGTTCTGAATTTTGAGGGCAGTGATCTGTTAACGTATATTTGAATAATGCCACACCCTCTTGATTCATAGTAGTTTCACTACAGTTGCCCACCAACACGAAGTCACACCATCGAAATACATAGGAGCGTTCTTTGACGTCGTATTTGGGAACAAATTCCATTGACCCTAATCACGTGACTTCTTTCATACCTATTCACTACACATTATTACTCTCGCTACTTGTGGTAAAGTGGAATTTTACTTTATGATTCTAAGGCCTCAATCCCAATGCAAACTTAAACGTAAATATAACGCAGCCACAAAACCTAGAAATGAGTTATTAAACGAGATCATTCACAATCCCTTGACCTAACTGTAGACGCAAAGCCGTATACTGGAAGAGTTCACAAGCACTAAACTTTTAAATTTAATTTACGTCGGAATTCTACCGAAGGCCAAAGGGCAGCAGAGAGCAGCATTAAACAAATAATTGCACAAAAAATTCGCGAGAAGTAAATTAAAGGTCGATTTCAGATTGTGTTTGTATTCCAGATAGTTTGTATTTTGAGTCAATTAATTACTGTTATGCAGTGAACTATAAACTAGTAGTTTGCAAAGGGTTTTGATGCGAATAGTGAATTGAAAGTAAGAATTTCAGCCAATTTTTGGTGACATTAACTTGATAGAGCAAATAAAATAATTGCGTTCGATGAATTACTCGTGAATTTTGTTCAAGAGAATCGTTGTTTATAAAATGAAGGAAATGCCAGCACTGTTACAACAGCCACACACATTTATAAATAAAGACAAATAGGTACGAAATTCGAAGAAAAAGCGAGAAACCATGGTGAAAAGATCTTTCTATAATGTTAGAAACGAATCGATCAAGCTTCAAAACGTTGATTTCTGATTGGTTCAGAAACTTACGTTACAGATTACGTTCATCATTGTGAATGCTTGTTTTTACGTGTAAATTTTAGTGTTAGGTTAACGGCATTACGATACGTTTTTGATTGCGTAGAGAATGAGGCCAAACGTAAAGTTAGAACTCGCGCATGCCACGAGTCTCAAAACTGGGTTCATACCGTAAACGACGAGGTGCCTCACGCTGGGCAAAAACTCCCTTTTGTCAGAGTCGCTGAACGCTACAATTCGCTCCGCTTGCTAATCTCTCTACCTCGGGGTGTCAGCAAAGGAGAACGCGAGGACTGAAGTGCTAGGCGCGCACGAGGTGGCAAATTCTGAGGCATTATGCGGAAGTAATTCAACACGACGACACTGAGGAGCTGTGAGCATCTACGAGGGAAAGTGGGGAGGGGAGGGAGGATGCATGGTGGAAGGAACAGCCAGAGAGCAAACAAGCGAGGCAGAGAAGTTATTTGCGCGAGGAACGGAGTATGGTTGGAATGCCGAGAATGTGGATTTCATCCTCCGTCTGGATACAAAATTTTCTTCACATTTTCTGACCATCGTTTCTTATGAATGAGAGTTGCGTGAGGAAAATGAATGCTTTTTGCGTGAGGAAAGAGTTTCCACGATGCGTTGAGGTACTGTCTGTTTATCACGATCTTCGAAGGGATATTTTACTGCTTGCTAACGATGTCATTTGATGACGGAACTACTGAAAACGTATTTTAAACATTTATTTTACTAAATCTTACAGATACGCTTTACAGGTATTTGAAAAAAAGTGTCTTAAATAATAACATTCTGATAGACTCATTCACCTGAAACGATAGAATTAAACACTTAATCAAAAAGGAAAATCACTTTTAGGTAGATAGTAGAAATATTAGAGGCTTCTTCTTCATCTTTGGATGTGGTAGAAGTGATTTGATAATGCAAGGTTTAACGAATCAAATATTGTAAGTAAATAAGATTTTGAAAACATTCAAGCCAACAAGTTAGTTATATTTAATGCTGAATTAGATTCACCAGTTAATTTAGATTTGAGAAAATCTGGGTAGATTTAAGTGCTGGTATTGTACAAAAATTGACGTCTGTTAGGAGATATCTCATTCTATCTTAAGAGCTTTCTTTATGACAAATGTTTAAGATGACGAATGTTTATTTTTTTTAAATTTTGGGCTAAGTTTCATATTTTTCTATTTGTGTGTAAAGTGGAGTATTTTACAGGTGTACATTTTAAAAACCATTTCCAATTTCCAAAAATCTACATTATGTTCTTTTAATTTTTCTTATTTTTCCGGAGTATAGCACCTTTACAGTCATCTTCTGTTTATTTTTTCTCATTCATAATTTGATTTCTCTTAACCAGCAATGATTGAGTCTTCCTTTGCTCTTCCTACCAAGCACAATTCACTTTAAAATAAACTTATTTTCCCCTCTTCTGTAGTAGAAATAGTTTTTGGCGTTGTACCGTAGACACGTGACTACGAAACGCCACCGATATTGTCCCACTTCCTTTCTTGACATCAAGAAATAGGCTAATACCTTTTTTGATATATCTATACTAGATCCAGTAATTTACTTTGATACTGGAAAAAATATATTGGGAGAAGTTTTCGGTGAGGAACACGAAGAACCATTCACACACATTTTACAAGCCTTGACAAACTTGTGCAGGTTTTGCGATACGTTCCACCATTTTATACTGGAGAACGTTTGCTCGCAAAAATTCTTTCTAGAATTGATGGAAAATGATCTTATAAATTTCTACTTAAAGAAATAATATATAAATAGTTTGTAGTTTTATTAAAAATAGATCTAGGGCGAGTTTAATTAAAGGCATGATAAAGTGGAAAGGACACTCTTTGATGCTCGATGACTGTGAACTTTCCATTTATCTAAAATGTACAAGCCCTTCCTTTTAATTTATATATCAAATAATTTATGCTAATATTCTCAGCTTAGATGGGATTTGCATTAATTATTATAATATTCTGTCCACGAGATGACTTGGGAACAAACTGAATCACATTCTCATGCTTCGTCTATCATTTTTTAACACGATCTTCCTGAGGGTTGAAGTGCAAGACCATGACAAGATGCTTGTTAGCATTATAGCCTTGCACGCGCCATCACACGGCAGTTGAAAACATTCGCATTACTGGCCACTTATGTAACTTCAGCCCTGAAAAGACTACAGAACAGTGGTCGAAATAACTCATGTGGGCATATTGGATATTTCCCCTTTAGATAGGTACCGCCAAAGAAAGAAGTCTCATGGGTTGATATCTAGACTATTGGGGGGGGGAGGCAATATTTTTCGTCATTGAAACGACCTGGAAACCTGAGTGAAATGATCCAAATGTCGAAACCCTCTCGTAAGAAATAAAAATTAATTGTAGTCTATAGGTGGTTCTCCTTTTCGTCTTCACCTTTGAGTCACAAGAAGACTTTTCGTTTCATGGAAGAGAAACACAGCCGCCGCTCGCTGCTGCGTCGTCAGACTTCTTTTGTCTACTATTGTTATATAAACTAGTCTCTTAGCGACGGTATCGTCAATTACGCGTAATTTCGTACCTCATTTGTTTCTCCAAGCGGTGCTGCTATTGCTGTTGATATGCTCAACGGGACTCATAAACTATGTAAGAAAGAAATGGTGACTCCATTTCATGCACCACCCTGCAAGAGGCGTGTGATGCTGAGGAGTGTGTCGATGTGTCCTGGGCGTAATGAGACGATGCAACTCGGGGCAGTCGGCGAAAGAGTGGTGGTGACGTGCAATGGGGATGGGGAAGGAAGGTGACGTACGGAGGAGGAAAGTACGGTCAAGGTATTGAGAGTGGCGACGGGAAAAGGACTCGCAAAACAGGAGCGAGCACGCGGAATGGATATTAAGAGGAAAGTCAAGGACGGGACGTGTGAGGAAGGTGATGGGAAGGGCAGGGAGTTGCAAGAGGTGGGCGAGAGGGCGGGTCGGTGGGGACTGAGATGGAACGAGAAGGGAAGGGGTTGGGACGAGGAGGGGACAGGGAATGGATTAAAGTGGTTGGGGAGAGGACGTGACGGGGAGGTGACGGGGGTGATGGGGGGGATCAAGGTGAGGATGGAGTGGGGAGGGAACAGGGACAGAGGCGATGGCAAAGAAGGAAGTGGAGGGATCGGAGAAGGGAGGGGGAGGAGAGAGGTTGCGACGGCGAGGTGACGGTGATGACGGGGAACAATCGGGGTGGGGAGGGGACAGCGACATGACAGGGACATTGGCGAAGAGAGGAGTGGAGGGGGCAGGGAAGGGACGGGTAGGAGATGGGGAGGGGAAGGGTTGGCGTGGGGAGGGGACGGAGAGTTGACGAGAGGGAAAAGGGACGGGAAGATGACGGGGTGGCGAGGGGCCAGGGAGATGACAGGGGCAGTGACGGAGCGGGAAGAAGAGAGGTCGGGAAATGGGACGGGAAAAGAACGAAAGGGAGAGGGGGTGGTGACAAAAGGGACTGGACAGAAACGGCGAGGTGGGCGTGGCAAAGAATGAAGCGAGGACGGGAAGATGGCCAAAGGGACTGGGCAGGGTCGGTAAGTTGAAGCAGAGGCAAAGAATGGAGCGAGGACGGGCAGGGCGGGGAGCGGGCGGTAGCTGAGGGTCAGCTGGGGCGCGGACGCGCGCTGAGGGGCAGAGGAGGGAAGGGGAAAGCCAAGCACAGAGACATCAAACGGGCGCAAGGCTATTGTGTTCCGTCGTCATATGTTTAACGAGCTATCGATCCACAGGAGGCCGGCGAGGACGGTGAGGACGGCTGGCTCCAGTAGCAGACGAGGACGGCGAGACGGGGGAGACGCTGGCGACCTCTATTTTAAGAGAACTGCGCAATAGAAGTAGAACGCGGGACGAATGTAGCGATGACCTTCAAACTGCTCTTTGATATGCGTCGGACGGAATAATTTCAAATATCTGTGTGAACGCATGCAAACAGCAATAAAGGACTAGCTGTGTTCATACGTTCGCATGACAAACCGTTTTCTAGTTTTCTTTCACAGATTCGCCTACCAATTACGGAACGGTTGGGTTCTCTCAGACACATCGTTGTGTCAAAAGCCTTTTGAGAGATAATTCATAGGGTTTGAGTCCCGTCAGTGGTGGTTTTTTTACTAACTACTTAAATAGGTCGAACTAAACCACTGTTAGAAACAGAATCAGCGGGCTGCTACGACTGGTAGTTTTCCATGGTTTATGCGATATACCTTGTTTTCCATGGTTTATGTGATCAATACCAGGCGAATGCCACAGACTACTGTAACAAATGGGCCTCAGACTACTCATGATCTTTCTTTTTCTCGTACTTGTCGCCTTCTCTGCCTTTGCACATACGTATAGACTCGAATGAACTATGCTATTATACAAGTCAGGAAACTAGCTGGGAGCTTAGAAGTCACGGCTGCGGCAATGCGACATTGGAAAGAGACCTGAATGACGAAATCCCGCAAGCCGGTAGGTCGGGGCGTGATCTCTACACACACTAATAAAGTCTAAATCGTTGAGAGTCTCGGAAACAAATACTACTCATTAACTACTAATTACGGTAATGTACAATGTTCCTTATACATACGTATTTCAGCAGCATGTTTAATGCAACTCTAGTAAAAGGAACTGAAGATAAATTTTAAATTACAAAGTTATTTTCAAATGGGTTTGATTTGTTGGAGAGTTTATCAAAGCAGAGCCAAAGAAATAAAATGTATATATACACAAGTAACGCACTTTCCTCAATTGTCTACATAGTAAGCAATTCTTTTACACCCTTAAAATGTAGATACAGCAAAGAAGACAGCAAATGTAGGTACAGACTCCAATATCGTGTTTCCTTAAGCTACAAATACAAAACTATTTATTTGCGCACTTTCCAACAATAAACGTCCTTAGATATAAACAACCGTATTTTTAAATTAAATTAATGTAAATACGAATTTCAAAACAAAATGTCATTTTCAATAGCTCGAAAAGTGAAAGAAAACGCAAGAGAGATGTTTATGTTTTCGTTACATACTATGAAACACGAGAAAATCCACAAACAATGAAACAGTTTAGAATTTCACTTCAAACTGAAAACATTTGTTTGAGTCATTCTGCGCATATCCACTGAATTATATTCAGTGCGTCACTTCTTAAGGTATAACTAATGTTATGCAACAGCAAGGCTCCAACAAAAAGACTGCCGGCTATTAAATAATTGCTATTTTTACGCGTTAAGGAAAAGCAAATTTTTGTTACATTCGGTACGAAAAATCTGTTATATTGTGAATATATTATACAGTATTATTATACACTTTATGAGGACTTTTTACTTTAAAAATCTCATTCATTACAGTGTTAAACGGGAGGATTATATTTTACTCGTATGTTCTTGGGCAGTGAGCGTGAACCTTGTTGGAAAATATTTTGCCTTTCGATCAGCAGCATTTTTGCGGATGCAGGCCACCAGTTTTTAAAGTGATATTTTTATAGAACGTTCCACTCCAGTTGCGTCACTGCCATGAAACCGCATCCAAATCTGATGGGAGTGAGAGGGGATAAAAGGCGGCTAGAGCTGCAACGTGGCATTGATCAGAGCAGGTTGATGCACGTCAAGCTAAGTGAAGCAAAGCTGAGTTTACGATGCGGCGGTGATCAAGATCACAGTGATATTACGTCGGCGCACTAGAACCGGACGAATTTAGCTCACACATTGCCCCTGACTTTGCGGCGAGCCTGGCCCGGAGGTTCTAGGGTTTGAGCCCGAAGGTGTCAGGATTTTCGACACTAGTTAGCTAGAGTGATTGATTGTGATTCCCAGCGCGTGAACTTCAGAGGTCATTAGTCCCGGATGTGTAGTGCGTGTTTTTTTCTCGGGAGGTGGCGATGATCTTTTCCCCGGTGGATGGCAAGATCCGGCGCCGACCTACTGTCGACTAGCGAGGTTTTCCCCTTAACTAGGTATCTCCCACCAGCGGGGCACCGCCCCAGCCGGGACAAAAACTCTAAGCTCCCTACTGGTCTCCCGGCATGTGTGGAAGTGTAGTGCATGTTAGTGTAAGAGTGTGTTGTAAGTGGTGAGAATAGGACAAGGAAGAGAACGGAAAAATCGCGTGCAATGCTTGGCCCGTTTGTTATGGTACTGCTCCGGCATTCACTTGGTGTTGATCAGAACAACCAGGGAAAACTCACGGAAAACTACCGATCAGAGCGGCCGGCCGCTGGAATTCTCTTCCAGAAAGGCTGAATTCGACCTATCTGGTATGAAAATCCCACCATTTTCGGTAGTTGAACTTTAGTATCTCCCGGTCAAAGGCACTGCAGTGACGTCAGCCGATGCCCTGAGCCACCATCTCGGTGCGCCACAAGGAAGGCCATGGCCAGTGAAGGGCGGTGCGGCGTGGGGTGGAGGCGTGAAGGGTATCAAGGTGGGCCAGCACCGGCGCTGACACAAAGAGGCGTTGGCGGAAGCTGCACGTGGCGCCCCCTTCGAGCGGCACAATGCCCTTGGACATGACCCTTCGTTACACCTAGATACCCTTGGCTGAACTTGAGAGAAGGCAAGGGGCGACTGTTGTACTTCAATATTTTCATCATCGATTATTTTGGACGGAAAATTTTCGTTGGTAACTTTTGCATTATAAGAAACCGAAACATTTTACATTGTTCTCAATGTTTAGGATCCTAAAGCTGCTTTTGCCAAAAAAATGCCACAATTATAATGGCTAAATGTTGTGCGGAATGTAAAATGTTTTTGTTTTTTATAATGTAAAATTTGTCAGTTAATAAAGCTAATCGTTGAAAATAATTGTTATAAGTATAGATGACGTAAATTTACATTAATTTTGCGCTTTATTTTAAATAGAATTTAAAATGTGTAATTACTTATAAATATCTTTTCAAAGTTCACCATTTCTGGTGACTAACGTAAATCATTTTCAATGAAATTATATTGATCCAAATAATAAAGCGTATCTACAGATAAAAATACATTATTTTATAAAACGCTTTTAACAAGCTTGTGTTTCTAATTTGTGGAAGACTGGTTGAGTGCCACCTTCCAAATTACGTAGAAAATGCTTTTGTGTCTTAGTGACTTCTGTTACCTGGCTGATATCAATAATTTATTAGTATTTCATTTCATATTTATCTGATAGAAATATTTCAGTTCTCTCTCTCTCTCTACCCACACTTAGACTTACAGTTAGCGCACACGAAAGAGGTGAACTGGCGATGAGTGACATTATTTAATTTTATCTGTTCGTTCATCTGAGTACAGGTACTGGGGGTATCATATGAATACGCAAGTGCTTGTAGATAAATATCAACAGCAATGGCAGTTTGCGAACCTATGGAGAAATGTTTGGACAAAGAAAGTCAATTGCATAAACTACTTCGAATGGAACACAGAACAAATTAGATTACATGCGTCGACTTGAAATGGAAGGAAAAATATATAGCTGTGAGTTCGATATTCTCAGTTTCCATCAGTCACATTTTCAGATTACACCGGTCTGCTGCTCGGCCCAATGTAGACCCAGTTGGATGTCTTACCACCCATTACACGTTCAGCTGGAAACCAATAGAATGAAACCAATCAAAAGAAACCAATAGATGGCAGTTTAAATCAGAAGATCCTCCCCACCTGCAATGTAAATATATTAAATTTATCTTCTTCTGTCCTTGGGTGCGCTTTGCAATATAAGCGATGAAATCTTGTAACACACCAGAGAAGGAAATATAACGAGTTTCTGCTGAGAGCGACTTCATTTGGTTTTAATTGTTTTCACGAAGTGGGCGTAGTATAAAAAGCAATCAAAATTTTCTCGTAGCTATCAACACAAAAATAGAACATTTTCCCTTAATTAAAGTGTATAGTTTATTTGCTGTTCACATCCCGAAGAAGAAAATATAAGAGTAGCACTATTCTTCCTTTCCTTTCCTGTGAAACCGCCACTGCTCAACAGGTAAGAATAAACACGGCTTAGTACACAAATCGCTCGTTGATAAAGCTATGCACGTGAAAATGTTAACTTTAAACTATCACCAAAATTGTAAAATTACATACCATTATACTACGCGTGATCAACGAAGCGTTCACTGCAAATACTAATCATTTATAGCTCATTTAATACGATTAAATACCAAACATTACACATTTACCAGTTTAAATAGTGATAGCAGTACATATAAAATTAGTCGTACTATTGTAACACAGAAATAATACAAAAATTATTTGTAATGAAAAAAACTACACACTCATAATCTTAATTACATTTTCTCATGGTTATTCACGACTCTGCTCAGTTTTGAGACAATAATGAATGTTTCTTTTAAGAGGTATTTGAAAACAGAAAACAACGGCAGTTTCCCAAACAGTTGCCGAAAATTTGTTTAAGTATTCCTTTGAAGTGTAGATAATATCTTAATGCAAATATTAAACAACATAAATACTTTATTACCAATTATTGAAAAATATTTAGTTAATTATACTGTTTAAATAAAAGTTTATATTATAAAAACTTACATTTTAAATATTTATTATATGAAAGTTTATAATTATATAATGATAATTATATGAATATTTAAATTGTGTAGATATTTTACCTACAGAATAATCAGTGAAAGAACAATATTTTGAAACAGAGACAAAACAAGAAGGCATAATGTAACTCGGTATACAACAGAGAATTTCAATTAAAGCACACTGCACTGACATATGGCACACCGCAGTCAATGACGATTAAAGAAATCGCTAGCGTTCCTGGGCAAGAACTCTCGCATGCTATATCACGCTCGCTTCCCTATTTTTCCGTTCCCATATCAAACCTGTAATATATATTTTTCTTCAAGACCCGCTTATCCTCCGTCACTTGCTCTATATGTCACCTAATAATACAAACTATTGTTCTTTAACTTTATTACCAATACAAACTGTTTCTTATTTAACTTTGTTATCGAGCATAGATGTACACTCGTGTAATTCGAAATCGGGAAGCATCAAACCCGCAAAAGTGTAATATAATGGTCAAGAAGATCTCATCCTGTAGATTACGGTGTGAGAAACGTTTCTTTGAGAACTCTGGCCTCTAAATTTTAGTTTTCAAGGCCTTAGAACACTTCGTTTATGTGTTATTGAACGATATAGATTAAAAAATCATGACGTGCGTTACGGATTGCATTTTACATGAATATTTCGATGCGTTTTTTAAACAAACACATACTATTTTTAAAGTCAAAGTGAAATTTGTCACATCTCCGTGAAATTCTCTTTCTTTATAGATCTCATTTATAAAGATGGCTGCGTTTGAGAGACGCAAAGGGAAGGTATATTACTTAAATAATGTAGGAGTCAATTATGTTATGAAATGTTACGTAGTACGTAATAAGAAACAAATCATGCAAATGAAGATACATGAATTCATAATTGCAAATATCAGCCTTCCTAATTTGTCTCTGTTATAAGAAAAATTATCTGTGAATATATTTCGCCGTAATTTATTTAAACGTTACAAAATATACAACTCGATGGAAAATCCCTGATGACGATGTAGCTCTAATTTGAATGTTTGTTTAGCTCTCGTAAAACAGGGGAGCCATTCTATAGGTTCCGCGAAATACGTGTCATTTGAATTACAGATAACGGTGAATACATTTCATGCGCCACTGATCGAACATCAGTGTGACACTGCGGCCTTGTGTTTCTGAAAATGTTATACAAACACAACAATTGAAACTGCCGACACAACCCTAAGAAGTTAGTTGGAAATGTAGAGGTTCGTTAATTTTCCATTGTTTATTAATGAAGAAAAAACCCCAATAAATTTGTTTATCTAATTTTGCTGCCAGAACTTAGTACGTGCGGCTTTCGGTTGGCTGATGGACAACGTGCTAGCTTTCTGTGAGTCGATTCCGAGTTCGATTCCCGGCCGAGGCAAGAATGAAGCTGTAGTTTTCTATTACAAATTGTCGTAATTTCTATAGTTGTGCGACCAAAAAATTGCTTCAAATAAGTAAGGTACAACAGGGGGAAAATACGACATACTCGCTACATGAACTCTTTGGCTCCAGGCGTGAATCATAAATGAAAATGGGGCCAAGATCTGGGAACATCGCTAGCTGGCAAAAGTATCGTTAATCAGACCCCAAATGCCAAATACACACACTTGTACAATTCGACAGATATGCCTTCAGAGATCATAAAATAGTGTCTCACACATTCATTCGAATATAGCTATTTTTATGTATGCAAAGGAAAACGTTACCTGAAGTATCAAACGAAAGTTTTTTCAGAGTTTTGACGAGTATATTATAATACAAGAAAAACAAGCAATTTTATGTGATACTATTCAGTGCATTAGCCGGCTTGTTTGATTATTCCTGTCACGTTGTGATCGATCATAAATAACTCAAGAACAGAACGTCCTTGGCCCTTAAAACCGGGATTATTGATCTACATTACAGATTTTAAAGAATTTTAGGAAGCCAGTGGAAGGAAGTGATTCCAGGATGAAAATAAATCGTTTGTTCTAGAGCATCTTGGATGATCAAAATTCTTTGATTGGTCCAAACGTTAGTAGAACGGAAAGAAATTCACAAAGTTCACGGTGAAAAATTATTCAGTCACCAATCACTGAAACTAAAAACCTGCTCTTTGAAATCTATTATTCAGTTAGTATCTAGCTAATGAGTTTTTAGTATAATCACAAAGAGTGCTAATCTGAGGGACCCTATTTCAAATCTCAACATAGCTGAGAATTTTCATGTGGTCATGGCCTATTTAGAGCAGTCCTAAGGTTCACTCAGCCTTCTTTCCAAATAAGTAACCGTATTTACTGGCTTTGTTAACAGTAAATATTTGGTAACAAATATCCGGTGGAAGCATGACGCTTTCCACATCTTCTTCACCTCACTTCCAAAATCATAATAAGACCTGGAAATATCAAATTACATGATCTGTACAGACGGTCATGGAAGTGTATAGTAACCGGAGAAGTGTATAGTAATTGGAGAAAAAACCCCAATAAATTTGTTTATCTAATTTTGCTGCCAGAACTTAGTACGTGCGGCTTTCGGTTGGCTGATGGACAACGTGCTAGCTTTCTGTGAGTCGATTCCGAGTTCGATTCCCGGCCGAGGCAAGAATGAAGCTGTAGTTTTCTATTACAAATTGTCGTAATTTCTATTAAGGCTAAATGAAATGATTCCTAACATCCTGTAAAGCAGGCACTTCAAACCACGCCCGCACGAGCTACTTGCCCGCCTAGGGAGCCCGGCGCTCCTACGGGCACGGCCAACTTCCCCATCTCCGCACTCATTTCCACTTAAAATCCAAAGTGTGTAACAAGAAAGGGGGGTACAAGCGCAAGCTAAAGCGGCGCGAGGCGGCGAATAGTGGCTTCGTACGAAACTATGTTTGCTAGATTTTTTCTATCAAATAAACGAGAATTGTATTATGTTTATATTCTTCACTACTTATTACTATTTGAGGTTTATTTTTTACTAAATTCTCCCTTACATAAACATCTTTGCTAAGTGACAGGAATATCTTTGAATGGCGAATTCTTTCCTTGTTTTTGTTTTGTACTGTATTGTGTTATTAAATCATTCAGTTTTATTTAGCAATAATGTGAAATAAATTAACAAGACTCTGTAAGTTAACAATTCTCATTTACGGACGGTCAGAACATTTATCAGACAGAAACATTTGTCTGTTAAACCTTCTAACCTGAACGTAGAAATGTCACGTTTTTTTATCACTTAAGTAAACAGGATTACAAAAGCAATTTTTTTATTCCTTTTTTTTTATTTTCCTCTCAATTGAGGATCTGTAATCGGACTAATGTATTACTTCATTTTAATGGATCATTTATTTGTCTTGAAAAGAAAATGGGAATTAATATACCTAAATTTGTGATAACTGTCAAGTAACGCCTCCCAATGTCTGTCATGGGCCAGGTATCCAGTGACGTACCGCTCCTCCGTAACCTTTGAACAATCCTTACTTTTAAATACAGCGCCAATTTCTCGGGATAGAATGCCCGCGAGTTCTATTAAGCGTGTTACCCTTCCCGTGACTTTGACATGCCTCCTTCAAACCCTAAGCAGGTTACCTAAATAGCACAGTACAAAAGTAAAAAAGTGGTTTGTTTCAACTCTAGAGTGCCTAAGTTAAAAGTATAGTAGAGTACAGACCAAGAAAAGACAAAATGCTTTGCAATGTTACTCTGAAATAAAGAATGCATCCTAGTAGTCGGAAAAACAGCATGTGATGTAGTGGAACTCTCACGGCGTAGCGGTGTAAGGCAGTCAGTGGAAAGAGGCACAGAGACCTGTGTCTATGAGCTTCCACAGGCGAGCCATGCAATGTCCCCCAGAATCGCTGGACGTGCCGTGACACCGCTTTTGAGAAAAGAGGATACACATGACAGACACACGGGACAGGTGAAAGACAGGCGTACGTTTTCAAAGAAAGGAAACGTTCGGGAAAGCTGGAAGATTTGATTTTTGGAAGACTTTTTTGATGTTTCCAGGAAGTGTGGTTGACAGGTCTGATTGCCAGTCTACATGTCTCTTACCAGTGGGAAGGAATCCACCCACTTCTGGTGTGACATTACGAACAATTATGGTTAACAATACATACATTTTGTTGTAATGATACATTATGTAAGGGCTAGCATATGTATCGTTCCCAGCGCAATGAGCTAGATAGATAAAAGTAGATATTATTTTTGTAGGTTAGTTAGGTTTTTCGAAACCTAATGTGAGAACACTATAATTTACGTACACTTAGGATACGTTAATATAAATCAAAGTTGTTTTGAAATAGTAATAATAATATTAATTACAATAATAGTGGATGATATATTTCTTAAACATCTTTTACGGATATTGTTCTGAATTCAATTCCATATATTACATATTGAGAACCAATATTAGCCGAAAGTTTCTTCAGCATTGGCATTTTTTCCACAGATAACTCAGTTAACTGAAACAACAAAATACAAATTTTTACAGGATATTTCAATTTAGAAATTGTTGTAATTATATTTAAATTGCATTCGAAGAATGTTTTATTAATAATTTACACAATTATATTTTATCGTACGTAATGCTAGTAACACAAAAGCGATAGGGGAATAAGAATGTAATTCTCTGCCCAAACGTTTTGAATGAAATAATAGTAGATTGTGTTTAGGAAATTAAGGAAAAGTAAAATGATCAATGTTTCAGACCTACACCCTTCTCCTCTAGATGCTATAAAAAAATCTTCATTCCCGCCCAAGTTTATATCGTAAAATGGTTGAACAATTGGTGTCAATGACATCGGTTTTGTAAATACATAATAATAAAAACGTCATTCATTTTAGTAATGTTCCTAGATATGTAGAATGTGACATTCAGTGCCAACCTACTTGACAGACCTTCCGGACAGTGATACTGCAGTGGCATCAGCTATTGCCCTGGGCCATCTCATTCGACCAGATTAAAATTACTTCTCCATCGCCTTTAGGTGTCACATAAACCGCAACAACACGTAACTTATCAAAAATATACGAAAACAGAAAATGCACAAACCTTCCACAAACACTTATAGGCCTGAAGGTACTTTTAAACTGCAACAACATGTTTTTTGAACAAATATTAATATCAAAAACAGAAAATGTGTAAACGATCCCTGCACTGCTTCCAGATCTAAAGGCAGATAATAATGCAACAACAAAGTTTTCGAACAGATTTATATCAAAAACAGGAAATGATTGATTGATGTTTCCCTTTCACGTCAGGGCTATGGTCATTATTGCCGTTAGTGAAGTGTGTGTGGGATTTTACTTAGTGTCGAAAATACGCCAACATCGAGACTCAAACCCTACGACTCCCTAGTCAGAGTCGCTCCAGATCCAGTGTCAATTCTGGCTCTGAGCTAAACTCACCGGGTCAAAACAAAAAAGTTGCAAACGCATCCCGGCCTGTCCAGGTAGGTCGGCACTGCACCAGCGGAGAACGCCAGCGGCATCGGTGGGGTGGGGTGCGGAGGGGCGGGATGAATCAGGGCGAAGTAGGGTGGATGTGGCGGCGTGAGGCGGTTGGGGAAGGGGTTGGGGCGAGGTAGGGTGCTGTGGAGCGCTGTGGGGCGATGTGGTGCGGGTTAAAATGGGCGGGTTGGGTGTTGGGGTGGGCAGAGTCAGGCGGGGTTAGGGAGGGCGCATTGGGGCGGAGTTGCGTGGGGTGGGACGAATTGGGGCGGGATGGGCTGACCGGGTTTGTGGCGTTGTTGGTGAGGTTCGGTGGGGCAGGTTAGGGTGGGTTCGGGTGAGACGGGGTGGCATGTGGCGGGGTAGGATAGGGTGGGACGGGGAGCAGTGTGGCGGGGTGGTATGGGGTGAGGCGCAATGGGATGCGGTGGGGTGGGGTGGGTGGGGGTGCGGCAAGGTGGAATGGCGTGGAGTGGGGCGGGGTGTGACGATTTGATGGGAAGAGGCGGGACAGAGTGGGGCGGGGTAGGTCGGGTTTGTGTGGGGCGGTGGGGACGAGGTATGGAGGGGTGGGGGAGGGACGGGATGCGACGGGGAGGGTAGGGGTTGGGGCGGGGTTGGACGGGGTGGGGTGGGGTGAGGCGGGTTGGGTGGGGTGAGGCGCGGTAGGGCGATATGGGGCGGGGTGGGGCGGGGTGCGACGATGTGAGCTGGGGCGGGGCGGGGCGATGTGGGACGGGGTGGGTCGGGGGTGGGTCGGAGGTGGGTCGGGGGTGGGTCGGGGGTGGGGTGGTGTTGGACGGGGTGGAGTGGGGTGGGATGTGGTGGGGCGGGGTGGGGGCGGGGTGATTCGGGGCGGGCGGGGTGGGGTGAAGAGAGGTTGGGCGGGGTGGGGCGGGGTGAAGCGTGGTGCGCGGGGTGAAGCGTGGTGCGCGGGGTGAAGCGGGGTGAAGCGGGGTGGGCGGGGTGGGCGGCGGCGCGCATCGGCCGGGGGGCGCTGCGGTGGCGCCGCGGGGAGCCGTCGTCGGCAGGGACGCATGAAATTCGCATGCGCGTGTGATGTCGGTCCGCCCGCGGGGGCCCCACGGTGTCCCCCAAGGCCCAAAAGCTGGTGCAAATTTAACGAGCGATCGAGGTGAGGGAGGGCTTAGGGAAGAGGGGGGACGTGGGATAGAGAATGGGTAGAGGAGGTTGGTGTAGAGGAGAGAGGAATTGAAGCAGGGGCGAGAGGCGTGCGAGAAATGTAGGGGTTGAGAGAAAACGGGGATTTCTAGGGACAGAATATACAAATGAGACCCTCCGGCAAAACGGAGCTTCGAAACGCAAAAAAATTTGATGGTTTTTACTACTCAGCGTGTAGATCTTAGCCGATATTCCGACTATTTCGTGTGTCCTTGAGTGAGTTTGTTAAGCTTTATTTACATTTTAGCTCTGAGAAATTACTGCAGAGACTATTCGAATTTTTCTTAATTATTCTACGACTTCACTATGAAGGCAAAAATTGCTCTTGAATTTGCGCCAGGGCGAACATGGCAGGAGAAAATGAAATTGGGGAGGGAGGGATGAGGAGAGGGGTACACGAGAATGCAGGAAGGAATTGATATAGATCAGCGTCTGCTGAATGTTCAAATGTGGCATTTTAGATCCCAATAGCATAAAAATATAATTATTTTGAGCAAAAAAAATTTAAAAACTGAAAAGCTTACAAAACATGTAAAATTGCACATAAATAGCATATCTACAAGGAGACTTTCATGTGCTTTCAATGTACTGCAAAAAATGATTTGCCCCTTCTGTCAAAAAGACCTCAAACAGAGTCTACGGCTTAATGAACCAATCAAGATGTATGGCCAGGTGATGGTCTAGGAGTCATGTGGCCGGTGTCTGGGATGTCCGGAGGCCGACAGGGGGTGGCGGGGTGGATGGTCGGCGAGTGTGTTGGATGTGGGTTGGAAGAATCGGTGTGTGGCTTGAAGGGTTGCGAACGGTCAGCGTGACGTGGAAATATGTTACAGGGTAGCGTGAAATTTTATGGTGTGGAAAACGTGAGCAAACGCGACGGCGCGAAGTCGGAAACGCACATTAGAGGAGATTTTGCAACAAAGAGTGTGACTATTTCAGGACCGAGAGAAGGAGTGGAGATTTGGTCGACTGAGATCCTAGCAGTGCAGAGAATACCTGCCGCAAAAGGGTATGCGGAGTTTTGTACGTTTGACAAAGTGTAGTGAATCTCAACCTAGATTCACAGCGAGAGGGCGGTAGTGTGCAATCTAAATCGTCTTAGGTGGCCAAGATGATCAATTGATGTCACTGCACGGGAGATCCTGGGTTTCGAGTCCTGACCGGAGCAGGATTTTCGACACTGGCTGGATAAATAAATCAACAAATAATAATGAATAAGAGAGTCATTGAAGCCATTGACTCTGATCGGTAGTTTCTTCTATCAACACCAGGGGAATGCCGGAGCAGTATCCTAACAAAGGGGCCACGCATCGCGCGTTGTTTTCCTTCCTTTTCCTCGTCCTATCCTTACTCCGTACTTACAGTCACAGGCACTACACTACCACATGCCGGGAGAACGGCCGGAAGAATTGAGCTTATCCCGGCTGAGGGGGTGTCCCGCTGATGGAGAAAGTCCCGCATGCCGATAGATCGGTGCGGGATACCTCCCTCCAGCGGAAGAACATCACTACCACCTCGAGCGATAAAAAATACACTACACTTAAGGGACAAATGTCCTTAGCTGTTAATGCACCCGGAAACACTATTCAATCAATCTGAATCATGGAAGTGAGATAACTGAATAGTGGTACCGAGTGATGGGATGTCATAGTGACAGACGTAGGGGCGACCGCGTGAACAAATCAGAGATACGTTGAAGGGAACGAAGCATGTCAAGAGAATAGCTGAAGGAGTATGTTGGGGAGAAAATAAGACAGGGAGTACCTGAGGCGCGATGATTAATAGTTGGGGTGGAGAATAAGTGCGTAAACGAAGCATAGCTGGTAGAAAAGAGCAATGAGAAAATATAGTCACGATGTGCGAAAACCAATAAGCGAGTCAGTCACAGAGGCAACAGCGTGAGATCGATTAGAGTAGGTTAGGACGGAGGAAGCGCGTTGGGATAGCGGGTTGGGAGGCCAGGAGCCGAACAGACACAGCCGGCGGTGGAGATACAGAGGAGCAAAGATATGCGTGCGTGCGACCGTGAGCTCTGTATCCCATTGCCACCCGGACAGGGGTGAAAGTCCGGGAGAGGGTGGGTGTAGGATGCGTAAGGCACGGGGAGGAACTGGTCAAGGAAAGGAGAAGGTGGGGTAGGGTCATAGGAGACGTGAGGGGAAGGATATGTGTTGCGGAAAGCAGTGAGAGCGGGAAGGTGGTGGCGGGGAGGTGGGAGGGGTGAGGATAGGTGAGGGATGCGTTGGTCAGGTGAAGGGTATCGGGAAGGCAAAGGGGATGGGAAAGGCGGGGAGGGACGGAGAAGTGGAAGGAAGGACGAGCGGGAATTGTAGGTAAGGACAGAGCTGTGGAGCTGAAGCCTCGGACGAGGCGAGGGAGAGAGGGAAATACATATACTGCGATTTTTCTAACTCTCCCCCTGTAGGCCCCGCCTTCAGGATGGAATATGTCACGGTGTTTTGCGACGTTCTCAGTCGTGTCGCCAGGTATCGCATGATCGCGACCGTATCAAGCAGTGCTCGCGATCATGCGACTTCTAGCGGCACGACGGAGAAAGACGCCAAATGTCGACCATAGGGCCTTGAGGGACAGAGAAAAATCACACTAAAGGGCACTGGGAGAAACGGTTTAGAAAGGAAGAAGGCTGGGACGGGGGCGGAGAAGAGTGGGAGATAAAGACGATCGGTGGTATCTTGGCGGTGGGGGCGGTGCTTTGGTGTCACGGCGGGGTGGGGAGCGGGAGTGTAGACCAAGCGAGTGGAGGACGTGTAGAGCCGGGGGAGGGACAGACGCGGCGGGAGGACGTGCGTTGGGGGCGAGGCTGTGTGGGGGAAGCGGGGAAGTCCATAACAAGGCGGTGGACGGGGTGAGAATGCATTGGTCAAAAGGGAGTGGCAAAGGGGAAGGGAAGGCGGGGAGGGACAGAGAAATTGAAGGGCGAGCGGGGTGGTCGATGGGGGCAAGGTAACGGAGGTGACGCTGAGAACGACGCGAGGGAGAGAGGGGAATGGGCAGGGAAGGGGGAGGAACCGCTAAGAGAAACAAGTTGGGGGGGGAAGGAGTAGAGAAGAAGAGAAGAACGATCGGTGGTATCTTGGTGGGGGGGGGGCGGTGCTTTGGAGTCATGGCGGGGTGGGGAGCGGGAGTGTGGAACGAGCGGGTGGAGGATGTGTAGAGCCGAGGGAGGGGCAGATGCGGCGGGAGGACGTGCGTTGGAGGCGATGAGGGATGCGTTGGTCAAGAAGTGCCATAGGGGAGGGAAAGGCGAGGAGGGGCGGAGAAGGAAGAACGAGCGGGGTGGTCGATGGGGGAAGGGTTATGGAGGGGACGCTGAGAACGACGCGAGAGAGAGAGAGAGGAATGCTTAGAGCAGGGGGAGAAACGGTCAGGAGGGGGACAAGGCTGGGGAGGGGCGGAGAAGAGCGGGAGAAAAGTACGATCGGTGGTATCTTGGCGGTGGGGGCTGTGGGGGTAGTGGGGGCGGTGTCATGGCGAAGTGGAGAGCGGGAGTGTGGCACGAGCGAGTGGAGAACGTGCAGAGCCGGTTGAGGGACAGATGCGGCGTTGGGGGCGGGGCTGTGCCGGGGGAGCGGGGAGGGGCTCCCTCGGGCTGTGTGGCGTGCGCGGGCGTCGATGGAGGACTCCGCTGTGTCGGACGTTGACGGCCGCGGGCTGCCCCCTCTGCCTGTGTCCTGGCAGTGGGCGTTCGCGCGTCACCCACAAGGGCCCAGAGGCCTCGGGCGGTGACATCACACCCGTCCACGGAACCCCCGCACATTGGCTCTTTTGCACAAACTCACTGCGCTAAGGAGCGACTTAAAACTTTCCTTTAAAAGCAGTGATGTTACGCACTCTTTACTGTACTGATGTTCGAGAGCAATGGAGCCATACGAATCAATAGTTTCATTCTACAACAATCTGTATATATAACAGTGGATGTTGGTGTAAATAAGAGCTTAACTCTGACACCGTGAGACCATGAAAATTGGCATTTCAACATGTTTTTTCACCGAGAAGGTTTGTGCTGTTAAATCTGTGGTAACTCCACTACATGGCGGTGTAGAACAAAACTAAATATTGACGTCAAACGCAAACCGCAACACACTAGGCCACATTTTTGAATTCATATCCTAAATAACTCCTAAACGAGGCGTTCTAGGGCCTTAAAAACTAAAATTTTGAAGGCCTTAAAAACTTTGAAGGCCTCAAAGAAACGTTTTTCACATCGTAATCTACTCTTCTCAAACATTCTATTACATTTTGCTGGTCCGGCGCTTCCCGATAGAGAATGAGGACATACAATGAAGGGGGAGAGACAATGAGGGGGTGATGGAACGGGAAAGAGGGAGATGAAGGGTAGAACAACGTCTTCCGTGTTTACCTTGTAGTTAATAGTAATTGTCATGTAAACCACTGAAAATGTTTATTAGTTACAGATGTGTAAACCTCAAACAATTCAACCAGAACAATGGACCCATGCCATATTTTCTACAACAATAGTTAATATTTATTCGTATGGCCACATTATACTGAAACATCAGTACACTTACAAATAATAAAACTTATACTAAAATTGAATTAAAAAATTATCTCAAAGGAACTCAAATAATTTTACCTAGTATATTACCTTATTTTCAAATACTGCGTAATCCTGTAATTTGCAGTTCAGGCTTAAGTGCAAATTGGTTCTTTAGACTACAATTATGAACTGTGATAATACGTATTTAATAATGCATCTTCAATACGGTTTGAAATCACCTCCAACATGAATAGTAATGCTTAATCTATTTTGAATTGGAAAGCTTATCTCTAAATTCTGTAAATGATTGTGTTAGTTTCTACTGAAACACTTAAACCAGAAGCTAGCGATACTACATTATCCTGAACTTTCTCGTCAGTTTTCTTCTGGCTACATAATATAATAATACTAAAATTTAAAAAATGCAAATTTTCAATATTGTAATTATTGGATTAGATGACTTCATTCGAAAACAAATAAAGAAAACCGGTTTCTGCGAAAACGTTTGTAAAAATATTTTTATTTCATTTCACGCAAAATTATGCAAAAGCTGTTCATATTTAAAAGAAACTGTGCATGGTCTGAAGTAAAGATCTACTAATGAAGAACGTATTTCAGTATGAAAATATTTCTATATCCAGTATTGTAGAAGAGGTAATATTGTTTGTTGAAAGACGGCGAAAACGTTCAAATTATGCAGTTTATTTCATTGAGTATTGGCCCGTAAGAGTGGGGTATTGAGAAACTTGTTCTAGTTTCATGTGGATACATTTTACATTTTTATATGTTATAGACGCTTGCATGATAATTTTTAAGTGTTATCCTTCATTACGTACTCTGTTTCTATTACCGACGCTTCTAGAACGAATGAACTATTACGAATACTATTTCTACTAGTTATACCATATTTTCATATTATTTCAACAAAAATCCCAAAATTAGAAATCCAACAGAAAATACTGTCCTTTTATCGGACAATATTAAAAAAAACATTTTAAAAGTGAGATTGTTGTGGAAACGTTTCTAACTACAATTAATATTTTCGGTTAAAATTATTTTACAGAAAGGGAAAAGATATCTCCGGCCAGAGAAATTACAGTAACAGAAGAGAGGGTCAAGAGATGTATCAAAGAAATGAAAGGTGGTAAGGCTCCGGGTCCAGGAGAAATCCCAAGCAAATTGATAAAGAATGGAACACTAAAGCTAGTACGGATGATGACGAGGCTAATTAATAGTTGTATCAATAAAGGCGATATACCCGAAGACTGGAAAATGGCTTATATAACACCAATATATAAGAAAGGAAGGAAAGATATATGTGAAAATTATAGAGGGATAGCAGTGACAAACACGTTCAGTAAGGTATATGGAAGAATGTTAAGAGAATTAATAGAAGAGGGATACAAGGAGTACGAAGAAGAAGAACAAATTGGTTTTAGAGCAGATCGTTTTTGCATAGATAATCTGTTTTGTTTGTCCCAAGTGATGCAAAAGAAATGGCAAACAGGGAGAGAACTCCATATGGTCTTCCTTTATTTAGCAAAGGCCTATGATAGTGTGCCAGTCATAAAGTTATGGGAAGTTATGAATGAAAGTAATGTAAATAAAATTTTAATCAATGCGGTGAAGGAATTGTACATAGATCAAAAAGGAAAGGTGAAAATTGGAAAACAGATGACCAAAGCATTTCCTATATCAAAAGGACTACGGCAAGGATGTTGTCTGTCACCTACCCTCTTAAAAATATATGTTAATGCGGTGTTACAGGTATGGAAAAGAAAATGCGCTGGGATGGGAATACCACTTGATGATAATGTAACACTTTATACCCTACAATTTGCTGATGATCAAATACTGATGGCGCAAGACCAGGAAGATACTGAATATATGACTAGGAAGATAAAACAAGATTATGAGAAATGGGGACTAAGCCTCAATCTAGGGAAAACAGTGTACTGGACACTAGGCAGTACACATGATGTATTGACTATGGAAACTGGAGAAATAATAAGAACAGCAGAGGACATAAAGTACTTGGGAACAACAATAGGGAAACAAGGTTTTTATGAAAAGGAATGTTGAACTCGATTAATTAAAGGAAGAAAAACTTTAGGAGCCCTGAATCCAGTGATCTGGGATCCAAATATAAGCGGAAAACGAAATTTAGAATATATGAAAGTATGATTGAAAGTGTTGCATTGTACGGAGCAGAAATATGGCAACTTCCAGAACAACAGAAAAGAAAATTGAGAGCCCTGGAAATGGATTTCCTCAGACGAGCTGCAGCAATATCTAGAATGGAAAAAAATTAGAAATGAAAGGGTTAAGGAAATAATGAATTTGCATCATGATATTATAGAGGAAATTGAAAAGAAACAACTCACTTGGTTTGGACATGTACAGCGAATGGAGGAGAAAAGACTCCCCAAAAGATCATTAGAATGGCAACCAAGTAAAAAGAGAAAACGAGGAAGACCAAGACCAGGGTGGAACGACCAGATCAGAAAGACAATCGAGAAGTGGAAATTACCTCCTGATGCCTGGAAGAACAGAGAAGACTGGAGAAGAAGATTAGGCGCCGGAAGACCGAAGTAGCGGTTAAGAAAATGGCAAGAAGAAGAAGAAATTATTTTGAAATTTCAAAGGATCATATTACATTAAAAATTACATAAATGTAATGAAAAGTTTTGTAGGAATGTGCCCCGAAAACTTTGATAAATTGGTAAAAATTGCAACTCATTTTTGTGATGTTCTAAAAGAGACTTTTACACAGGTGAACATGTTGAGAATATCTCTGCTTCAATTTTGGTAGCAAACTGTGATGTATTATCTGTATCTTTGTGACGACAAGTTTATCCATGTTATCTTGGCTCTCGGACCACAAAGCGTTTCCAGATTAGACTGGGGAAAATACATTCTCGAACTCCAGCGAATTGAATCCAACCACAAAACGTTTCGACATCGCGTTAGAAAGAAATATGTCTTCGGATATTCATTTTATACCGTCCTTTTCATTTATTTCTCACAACGTTACTTTGGAGTAGTTATTTTTACAACTGCTGCAAGCCTCGCACGAGTGTGAAGTTAACCCTAGATTACAAAGGTGTCTCTCGGTGAAACTACGCAACTAGTGCTGAAAGTTAAATGATCACAGGTGTCATCATTGCCAACAATGTTATTTATTTCAACAAGAGCAGCTTTCGATGGCTTAGCCATCATCACCAATTTCTGCTGTCTGGAAGCCACAAAATCACTACTAGTCGTTTTGTGGCTTCCAGACAGTAGAAACTGATGATGATGGCTAAGCCATCGAAAGCTGCTGTTCTTGAAATAAATAACATTGTTGGCAATGATGACACCTGTGATCATTTAATTTTAAATGTCAACGACATTTCACCACAAAATCAATAGTTCTGAAAGCTTCCCCCATCCCTTCCTTACACTGCCCGTTACTAAAACTCTAGGTGCCTTCACTGTGTGACTAGCCAGTAAAATATACGTAACCTTGCGCACGTGCCTATTTCCGGTGCACGCCATTTCCAATGTATGCCATCACGTGTCGTCCAGTAGACAACGCCTTTGTAATGTCGTCCGTTTTTGGCGCTAAATTGCCTAATTTTGTGAATAATGAATACAAAATGAATACTAAATTCCTTGTCTTGTAGTGTGTAAGTGTTGTTCTGAACATTTAGCTATCATAATGGGACGACGGCGATTATAACAAAGGCCTCACGACGAAATACTACTGCGGACGTGGAGACATGTGTGGAGAGCTCCAAGCAAGTGTGTGCTGTGAGAGTCAAGTTATTTAGGTGTGTCTAAAAGCTTTAAAATCTAATTTGTAACTCAATATCATACATGCTCAATCCACATAATTTAGTATTTCATTGTAAAAATGAGTTTTTTCTTTATTTTTACCCAAAGTAGTCTGTCAGATACGCCTTTGTAATAACACTTGGGATAGGTCGCCTTTGTAATCTAGAGTTAACGTTAGACCTGTATGTGTTTGTGACAATTACTTTCATGCACTTGGAAGGGTCACAAGGGAGGTTACGCACGGCTTAGACACAGGTGTGTGTGTGTGTGTGTGTATGTGAGTGTGTGTGTGCAACGCAGATTGAAAGACTCTTATATCTACACGTTCATGGCGACGAAGACAACTGGGTCCTCTTCTGTATAAATTGCTCTCCCACCAAAACAGGGATAAGAAAATGGATGAGATTAGAAAATTATTACTGTTGACATACAAGAAACGTAACTAGTGCTAAGGATATAAGAGAAAATGGATGAGCCGACCTGGACGGCCAACGTGTCTAGAGCGTGTGCTGACTCAGTGCCTCGGTCTTAAGGGCTGCGGGTTCGAGTACCGTCGTGAGCATGGTTGTTTGTCCCTTGTCGTTAATGTAGTTGCCGCGGATTGTGAATTTGCTGACCGCAGACCGAGGAGCCCGCATGTGCGTGCGTGTGTGTGTGTGTGTGTGTGTGTCTATTGAAAAGGTTAATATGTGTCCCATGAAAGACATGGTACCCGACTGGGGTAGTCGAAATCGGCATCCCGTGAAGCTGGAAAAAGCCCCATGAAGCAAAAAATATAAGAAAAGAACAACGTCATAGGGCTATTTCCGCATATGGCTATTTTCCTAGAAGATACAGTTTACAAGTCGTTTTTACAGATTACATTGTTTTACGGTATCGGAGGATAACGTCAATTACAGTTATTGGGTTACCCGTATCTGTAAACTGATAGATAAAATCCAGTCACATTTCAAAATATCCAGTTATTTGCGCAAACGATGCGCCTTTGATACAGGTACAGTTCCGTGTGTTTTGCAGCTGGGTTTATCCACTCACCCCCCAACGGTGATACAACTTTCGGTTTTACGTTTTCAGCTGCACCTCGGGGAACGTGCGGTTTGCAACATAAATGGGCAGTGAATATTTTAAACCATCAAAACCGTCCTGAGCCATTTGTTGAACAATGTGACCACGTCCTCTCGGTATTTGTCATTGATAAAACATTTGCGTTTCGACTAACAGTGGTTATTCTCTCGGTGACACAGATTGTTTATGTTGATTTATTCTCATTTTTTATAAATAAAAGTAAATATAGAAAGCATGATACGTATTACCACACACCTAAATACTCGAGCCTATGAAACATGTGGAATCCAGCAAAGTCAAGTAATCATCAAATATTGTTGTTCAAATTGAGTAAGTAATTATTGATATACACTCCACAAAAAATATTAATAATTTGTAAAACGTTATTTACTGACATTAAATGTAGCCGTAAAGAAAAAAACAGGGTACAAATACCGCACAGACAACACCAATGTTTTGTCCAGTATTGATTATTTCTCCCAAAGCAGTAGAGCTACGAACAATCCCATTTAAGGGTTGTTAAATGTAATTACCGAGAATTATTTCAATGATAATTTAGCTAAACTTGAGTGATAAGAGATAACGACAAAATTCATTCCATAAGCTTTCTATAATTTTATTTCTTGGTATACCTTGAGATTTCTTCTGCTAGACGTCTGAGAATAAAATACACCAATTCCAATCTTAATTATTTCTTTGTGTTATCACTTCTTTTATTTCTTCTTCTCTTCCTCCTTATCTCTTTTTCTTCTTCTCCTCCTTTCGTCTTCTCCTTTACCTACGTTCGAACTATTGTTTCTCTATTGGTATCGAGATGTTTGCAATGAAGTAGCAAGCAACCTCAAGCACATGTCGTGGAATAATAATATAAATGTTAAATTGAAATGGTGTGCTAGGTGATTATTTCGTGTTTCTGGGAGGGTCATCTGCTGTGATCATTAGTCCCGAATGTGTAATGCTTGTTTACTAGCGGGAAGTGGTGATGTTCTTTACCCCTTAAGACGTGAGATACGTCGGTGACCTACAAGCAACTTCATGAAGTTTACCCTCCAGGCAGTTTGCGCTAGAGGGGCATCGCTCCACTCGACACAGACTAAGCTCCCAACTGATCTACTGGTGTGTGGTAGTACGGCGCATGTAAGAGTACGTACAAAACGAAAAAAACGAAAATGAGAAAGGGAACATCACGCGCGGTCCGTGGCCCGTTTGTTAAGGTACTACTCGGGCACTCGTCTGTTATTGATCAAAGAAGCCACGGAAAACTACCGATCAGAGCAGCTGGCCACCACAATTCTCTTCGCGCAGCGACTCAACTCGATCTAGCTATCTACTGTCAAAGCTTCATTATCGTTAGCACTCGAACCCTAGATTCACCAAATCAGAGTCGCTGCAGTGACGACAATTGTTCCTCTGAGAAAACTCAAAGGTTTGGCATGATATGATAGTTATTATATGACGTTGTTCTCTGTGATTGACAAAGTTATTCGTGCCAATCCCCGGTGGCCGAGATCGCTAAGTCAGTAATGTCGTGGTGATCTCGGGCCCAAGGATCGCGGGTTCGAGTCCCGCTTCGGACATGTTTACATTTGAGTCCGTCCTTTCATCCTATGATCACCATATCATGACATTTTCAGAGTTACCATAACGTTAAAACCCAATAGTGTTCGCTAATGGCCTACAGAGGTTGATGCAACCTTAAAATCTAAACAAAATGTAAAAAAGATATTCATACTCCACAACTTCCCACAGCTTTTGTTCCATGGAATAGCTCCTAACCTGCGACATTGCTACAAATTACATTTCTCTTCAGAAGAAAACTCCCAAAGGAATAATACAGTCTAAACCAATATTCTGTTGTGTCATACAAAATGCCGCAATCTACAATGTCACCGACAAGTAACCTATGTTACCTTTATTACTACGTCCCGCTAGCAAACCGTACCGCGTCCCTAGCTTTTACCAGAACCTTTTAGATTGCGTTTATTTAACCTGTTCGTTAAATCTAAAAATGCATCTTAGCGAGTATAATCTACCTTCATCTTCTTCCAGCTCGCCAACATCTGTCGTATAAACTGCTCTGCTATTACCATTCGCAATATCGTGGACACACAAATAAAACTTGTAATTGCCAACGTACAAAAATACCTCCAAAGCTATTAAAGGTTTCGAGAATATTGTGGTGTGCAAATTAAAGCAAAGAAGAAATATTACGAATGACAAACAATATATGTTGAAATGGTGAGTAAGACAGCAATGAAAACTCACTTGCATTTTGAAATTAAAAAAATTCTTGAATCGCTGCTACACACAGCAGAATCAGCAAAGTAGATGAATATTACCGAGTTAAATAAAGGTATATACAACAGTAAGAATACAACAATACAATAATAATAATAGTAATAATAATAATAATAATAATAATAATAATAATAATAATAATAACTCCACCTAGGGAGTACACGACCTTGCAGTTGGTGGTGGAGCTTGAGTACCCCCATGAGCCTTAAAGCTATGTCAGTGGTAGCCTAGCTACCGGTGGGGCCTCCCTTGCTGAATGGGTTGAAGGTGAGGGGTCAGACGAAGAAGTACTCCATTTTGAGGAGAGTGGGAAGTAAGTAGAGAGGGAAGGGTCATGAACCTTTGGACTTCCTGTTGTCGGCCCATAGAGGGTACAGGAGAGAAACTGGTTTGGCACACCAGGCCACTGATTAGAGTGGAGGCCCGAACCTTGCATTAGCCAGCGAAGGAGGCTGCCTTCAGCAGTCAGTGAAAATCCCGTAGGGTTTAGTAATGCCGACTGGCGATCGGAGGGACCCCTTGCTGGGCCCTGCGGGGGGATGCCCCGAGGCCACTGTGGGTCGCAGTAACGGATGGCAGGAAACAACCCGAGGGTTAAGTGTGATCTGTGAACTCGAACTTGCGTCCTGCGAATCTTCAATTCAAACCAATGAGCAAAATGGATAGAACAAGCAATGTAATGAATCTTAACGTGCCTTGTTCTACCAATGTCCCATACCTGCTCAGAAACCGAGCTAATGTCACCTTGTCGACGTCTGGCCATCCCACGGATGCTAGTCCCAGGGACCCAGAGCCGGCAGTAGCTCGAAGCCATCGTCAGAGATGGACCCGGGATGAATTAAAGGAGGTGATGTGGTGCTTTTACTACGCAAAAGCGAAAAATGGGGGCTCTGAAATAGAAGTTTTCAAGGTATGGAGAGAGCGGAACCCAGATATGAGACCTACCCTAGACTCAAAGAAGCTTGCCAGTCAACGACGATACATACTCAGCAGTGGAAAATTCACAGCAGATCAACTTGCTGACATTGAGAGAAATGCGGAATATGTACTTCGCTCGAACAATCCACATGACGAACATGTAGAACTTGAAAATGATGATCCCGTGGAAGGTTCATCGCTTTCCAGTGAAACACACGTCAGTGGTGAAAACTCATCTGGCAATGAATTACACGATAAGGACATGATGCGAAATCTCCTTCGGCGCGAGATAGAAAGAGTTAGTCAACTCCCGTTTGAATCTCGCGAACCGTTGAGGAGAATATACGAAAATGCCAAAGCTAAAAGAGTGATAGAAACAGTGAATTCTGTCTTAAATGAGGTGGTGGAGACCCCAGGCAGAGATCTAGATATTACTGAAATCAATCACATCATATATGCAACTGGATATCTAGTATCTCAGATAATTTTGGGGCCAGCCAAGAACACCGACGGCCGACAGCAAAACAGAGTAAACAGCTCTGTACCCCCATGGATGAACAGAATTATGAAACGGATAGCCGACACCCGGCGTGAAATATCATTCTTAGCTGAGGCATCTTCTAAATCAACGCACACCTCTAAAGTTCAACGAAAAATATTCAATGTTGAACAAAAATACCAAATTGAAAATGACACCAGCAGGCTAATGGTAGTTGAGAAGCTAAAAGAGAAAATTCAAGCATGGGCTCAACGAATAAGAAGGTACAAACGTAGAATAGATTTCCGTGTACAGAACCGGTTGTTTGAAACAGACGCGAAGAGATTCTATCGCAATCTGACTCAAAAACCGAATGGCAAAGCTGTTACTCCTTCAAAAGATGACGTCGAAGCATTTTGGGCAGGAATCTGGGAAGAGAGCAGATCCTACAACAAAGACGCATCTTGGCTTCAATCTGAAGTTGATGCTGCCGAGGAACTTGTAGAAACAGTGGAAGATGTTCACCAATTCTCGGAAGAGGACCTCTTCCAAGCAATTAAGAACATGGGAAACTGGAAGTCCCCCGGGATTGATAAGATCCAGATTTATTGGATTAAGAAATTAACAGCAATACATTCTCATCTAGCAAAGGCTGTTAATAAAATTTTTGAAAACCCAAAGGAAATCCCGGAATGGCTCACACGCGGCATCACGTATTTGCTACCCAAAGCGGGAGACAGCTCTTTGGCGAAGAACTACAGGCCAATTACTTGTCTGCCAGTACTGTACAAAGTTATAACTTCAGCTATAGCTGACAAAATATATAGACATCTGGATAAGAATCATCTAATGCCAGCTGAACAAAAAGGATGTCGTAAAGGCTCTTATGGGTGTAAGGAAATCTTGCTACTGAATAAAGTCATCTTGAATGATGTAAAGAAACGCAAACGTAATTTGAGCATGGCTTGGATTGACTACCAAAAGGCCTTTGATAGTGTACCACACGATTGGATTTTGAAGACCCTGGAGATCTATCGATTTCATCCTAGACTTGTTGAGTTTTGCAAGGCTAGTATGAAGTCGTGGAGTACCAGGTTACTAATCCACAGCGGAAAGGAAGCAGTAGAAACCAGAAGTATTCAGATTAACAGGGGTATTTTTCAAGGAGATTCACTATCCCCTCTGCTGTTTTGCATTAGTTTGATCCCACTATCGAGACAGTTGTCGCAAGCTGACTTTGGTTTTAAGCTCCATGGTGATGAAAGGCCAGTATCACACTTGTTTTACATGGATGATCTGAAAGTGTTCGCCAAGAATGAAGCGATTCTCTCCCAAATGCTGTCTGTCGTGAATGACTTTAGCAATGACATCTGCATGAAGTTTGGTCTTGACAAGTGTGCAAAAATCAATTTAAAAAGAGGGAAACTCACAACGTCTGAGAACATTGAAATTGATACGCACACTGTGATTCAAGATCTTGAGCCAGGTAAAACTTACAAATATCTGGGCATTGAAGAAAGTGAAACCATCTCGAATGACAGAATGAAAGAGAGAATTCGTAGGGAGTATTATAGAAGAGTGAGACTGGTCCTGCAGTCCGCTCTGAATTCCAGGAATAAAATATCTGCAATAGGTAGTTTGGCGGTACCTGTAGCCGAATACAGTTTTGGACTAGTGGACTGGACTGAGCAAGAAATTCGCACCATGGATCGAAAAACCAGAAAACTGCTGACAATGCATCATGTTTCCCACCCTCGAGCTGATATACATAGACTTTATGTGGCACGTAAGGAAGGAGGAAGAGGCCTCAGACAAATTGAGGCCTCCTGGCACAACGCAATAGTCGGGTTGGGTAAGTATGTAGTCAGCCATCAAGACGACCCTCTAATGAGGCAGGTCATGAAATCTGACCGAAGAATGGGAAACAGAGGCATTGTTAGTGTAGCAAGAAACATTGCGAAGAAAACTAGGCAAGACACGTCGAATAACACAGACACTGAACTTCTGATGCTGCTAAACATGAAGTGTGAGACACAAAAAATGTTAAAGAAATCGTGGAGAGACAAACCACTCCACGGTCAATACCTAAAAGAATGGACAAGGTGCAGATCAATAAAGATCAATCATTTATGTGGCTTAAAAGGGGAAGGATGAAGCCAGAATCGGAAGCACTTGTAATAGCTGCCCAAGATCAGGCCTTGAGAACACGACATTATGATAAAGCGGTTCTCAAAATTTCCCAAGATGACAAATGCCGCATTTGCCTGGAGCAAGTAGAAACCATTGATCATATTGTCTCAGCTTGTCCAATCCTAGCAAAGACCGAATACCTTAAAAGACATGACAGGGTGTGTAGCTACCTCCACTGGCAGATCTGTACCGCCCTCGAAGTTCCAAACACATGCCCCAAGTGGTACGAACACTCACCGAAACCGGTGACGTCTGTTGGATTGTGTACGATATTGTACGACCAACAAATTCAAACTGATCGCACGATAGCGGCAAACAAACCGGATATAGTTATCCGGGATTTGGCCAAAAAATCGTGTTTACTTATCGATGTTGCTGTACCTTGCGATCAAAACGTCGTTACCAAGGAGGCAGAGAAACGTCTTAAATACAAGAGTTTGGAAATCGAGATCAGCCGAATGTGGGGCGTAAAAGCACAGGTCGTCCCGATAGTTATCGGAGCTCTGGGATTTGTTCCGCAAAATTTGAGTAAGAACTTGTCTAAACTCCCAGGTAATTCAAAAGACTGGGAAGTGCAAGAAATTGCTTTATTTGGAACAGCCCACATTTTGCGTAAAGTATTGTAGAGGCACTGATAGTCACCGAATCTGCTCCTTAGGTAGCTGGTTGCAACCTGGAGTAGATTTTATATTCAGCCGACTCATAAGATCTTTAGTCGTGATGTAATGGAATAATAATAATAATAATAATAATAATAAAAATACCCGAAGTGCGCAACCTTCGCCAAGACCAAGAAACTACCCCTTCATAAATATTGGGCTGGATATGGTGATCTCAATTGATTATAAACAGGGACATAACATGGCGCGAATTATACGTGTCAAACCGGTAACCAATATTTTTCTAGATTTTGATATACACGCGGTACCGATAATGACAACATAATATCATTGAAAAGAGCACAAGTAGTCTTAGTTGAGATCGGCTCATTCTAACTTATCGGAAAGCTCATCGTAATAAACGTGATGTGGCGCTCTGTGATAGACTAACAAGAAAGTACGCTTGATTTCTTTAGCTGTTTTTACTAATAATCACACTGCAGGTCATCATAGAAAGATACGGAAGTGTAGAGAAATAGAGCGAGTTGTTAAAAAAGAATTGCAAATTTTGAAAGAGAAGAACATTATTTTAATCTCATAAAATGGTATAATAGCGAAGACTGGGACATTCTACGAAAAAAAGAAACAGCCGTCAACATTAATCTGCAGAATTCACAGATTGTAAGTACATGCCCATTACGTAGAAAGTTCCTGAGTGATACCACGAGTTTCTGAATTACTGAAACCAAATCCGTTCATTTTCTAAATATGTAATCAACTGGCAAACTTGTATATCTTTAAAATGTCTGAGGCTAAAATGTCTGAGACTTCCTAGAAGAGTGGGGGATGGGGTTTATGAAGATAGGGTGGGTTTTAGCCCATCGCTCAACTGCAAAGATGAGAGTTGGGCCAGAAAGATCATGCTTGGATGGATACAATATTTAAGGTTATACTCCGATGCTTAATTGTGATAGAATCGACAAAAAGTACGCAATAAAACATGCATTACATTTACGGGACTAATGACCATAGCGTTTGATGAACGAAATAAGCAATTTCTAATCGATGCTAAGCAATTTCTTTACGAAACGATTTTTTTTATTTTTAATTAACGAAAGAGCGTTTTTGATTACTTACCGCATCTAGAGAGATGATCCATGGTGGAAAGAGATGGTTTAATTGAATTGAATTGCCTTTTTTTTAACGTGGCGAGACTTGGGCCATGAGGTCTGCTCTTCCGTCTGACCACCCAAATTTCGATACGCTCTTTCACCAACTAGCGGAGAAAGAAGGTATTCCATGGGCGACGAAACATGCGATTTTGAATTTTGCTCAGAGGCGTCATTTAGGCTTGAGGATCTTTTACATGCAGTAAATCTACTAACATGGGACAGCCGGCTTTACTTCCCCTACGAACGACGGCGTACGAAGGATTGTTTTCACCACTAAAAATCCATGGCTTTGATCGGGTTTGAACCCGCGAACTTGGGTATAACTGTCCTATACGCTGTTACACCATCGCCGCCACTAATGGTGAGATGTTGCGCATTGTATCCGACTTCAGTCAATGAGCTTCAGGCACCACTTTACGTCCCAATATTAGCGAGAATGTTACATGCAGCTACGTACCAAAATTGTCAGTCACCTTGTTAAAAGTCATTGAAATACGAACCTTTATTATTGCGTCTTTTACTTTAATTACGCCTTCATCGTGTTACTATTGATTGGTTACCGTTGAAAATAGTCACTATACGCGACATTCAAAATGCTTCTCAACAACTTTTCGCTCTCCATGCAACATGGTGATCAACGTCTCGCCTGGCTTTTCAAACAAAGTACCCGTGTTGTGGTCACGTGGTTTGTGACGCGAACTGGTGCTGCGCTGAGCAAAAAGGTGGAACGCCGAACTAGCTCACCCATCCCTTTCCAACATGGAGATGATCATAAGCTCAATCGACTCCTCCCAAGAAGACAAAGTGATTGTAACAATTGTTAGCCGGTTCCCTCTAGGATACTCTGAAAATAATAGAAAAGAGACGTGTTCGTAATAAATTTAACGCACTTACGAATACATTGGTTAATGCAAATTATTGCAACAATTAGAGGGTCTTGGTAGGTGAGGGGTTCGCTTTCTGGCCTCTGAAATCCCAGTGCGCGGGTTCCATCTCAACAGAGGTGCCTGTATTTTCGAAGGGCGGAAAATCGACAGTAGCCATGTCCCACTTTTATGTAAATAAACCCTGTCGGATGCACGATAAAATTAAATCTCTCCGACAATATACCACCCTAACAAGAACTCACTTACTGCCAAAAATATTGTTCGGATATACTTAGCTGAGACCCACATCTGGCGGAGAAAGTGAGTCACACAACAGGCGCATCAAGGGGCCGCCTGCGAGGTGCGCCTTCTCGATAAAGGTCCCCAGACCCGCGTCGGGGATAGGCTCTCAAGGAAGCCTGTGTCGAAAATATCGGGTGCGGGCCAACTGCATAACTTCCCCACTAACAGTCCGTTACAGTATTTGTATTAGAAGAAAAGTCTAGAAGAACTTGTACAGCACTTCCACCTCGATTGATTGATGTTTCCGGGCGCGTCAACTACTTAGGTCATTAGTCCCGTTAGTGTAGTGCGTGTTTTATCTCGGGAGGTGGCGATGATCTCTTCCCCGCTGGATGGCGAGATCTGGCGCCGACCTACCGTCGACGGGGTTTTCCTCTCAACCAGGTATCTCCCACCAGCGGGGCACCGCCCCAGCCGGGACAAGCTCTAAACTCCCGACCAGTCTCCCGGCATGAGTGGTAGTGTAGTGCATGTTAGTGTGTGTATGTGTGTGTGTGTGTGTAATAGGAGGATAGGACAAGGAAGAGAAAGGAAAGATCCCGCGCGGTCCGTGTCCTGTTGATTAGGGTACTGCTCCGGCATTCGCCTGGTGGTGATCGAAGAAACCTCGAAAAACTACCGATCAGGGCAGCCGGCCGCTAGAATTCTCCTCCAGACAGCGACTGAATTCGACCTTGCTCACACGCTAGAGTCGAAAATCCTGCCGCCGTCGGGACTCGAACCTAGGACCTCTCGGTCAGAGGGACTGCAGTGACATCAGGTTGATGCACTGAGCCATCTCTCCCGGTTCCACCTCAATGTCAATCTTTTTCAATTTGTTTTTAGTCATTTTATGTCGCGTAAAAGGCAATTGGCTTCGGCGGCGTTAGATCTCTGGATTTCCAGTCAGTCACCCAACCAGGAACCCGTGATATCTTTCAGAATAACCACCTCTGCATTCGCCTGGATGCCCGAGAGTAACCCCAAAGACCCCGATCAGGATGGCCGGCACGGGCATCGAACCCGAGCCTGCCGAATGCGAAGTCAGCGCGCTACGCTCTGAGCCACCTCACTCGGTGATGTAACGTTCAACAATTTCCAAATGAAATCCTTTCGCCGTGGAACTATTTGATATCGCTTTACAGCCATCTGGAGGGTGCCGGAACATACAGACTGCACGGAGAAGCCACGTCTGCAATCGGGCTTTGACACAGTCGCATCAAACAGAGCCTGGGGCTAGCATTGTACCGTTCGCCCGTCATATGTTTAACGAGCTATCGATTGTCGACTGCGACCGACAGTGAGCGCCAGAGGAGAGGACGGAGAGGTGGAGAGAACGACGCTTTCGGCGCAGACTGTTCAGTGTCGGCTCTCCTCCTCCCCCGCCGCCAACGCTACCTTTGCTCACGGGCATCCGTTGCTAGCCTGTGAGAGGCAGACCGGCGAGAATAAAGGCTCTGGCAACAAACAACTCAAACCTCCATTGTATCTAAAAGGAACGTGTGGTAACTCGCATATTCAGATACATAACAACAACAATAATAATAATAATAATAATAATAATAATAATAGTCACAATATTGATGATAATAATAATAATAATCACAATAATGATAATAATATTCACAATAATAATACTACACAAAGGGAAAAAAATCGTGTCTACTTGTTGATGTTGCTGTACCTTGCGATCAAAACGCCGTTACCAAGGAGGCAGAGAAACGTCTTAAATAGTACAAGTGTTTGGAAATCGAGATCAGCCGAATGTGGGGCGTAATAGCACAAGTTGTACCGAAAGTCATTGTAGCTCTGGGATTTGTCCGTCAAAATTTGTGTAATTATTTGGCTAAACTTCCAAGTAATTCAAAAGACTGGGAAATGCAAGAAATTGCTTTGTTTGGCACAGTCGACATTTTGCGCAAAGAATTGTAGAGGCACCGACAGTCCATAGAGCTGGTTCTTAGGTTGCTGGTTGCAACCTGGAGTAGATTTTATTTTCAGCCGACTCATAACTCTTTAGTCGTGTTGTAGATAAATAATAATAATAATAATAATAATAATAATAATAATGTTAACGGATGGAGCGTTAATGCAGGTCTGCACCATCCAGGATTAATCCAAAACTAGATATCAAGAAATGTGAAACTCGTGTGTATGTATATATATATATATATATATATATATATATATATATATATATATATATTTCAGCAAGAAATAACAACAAATTGCAAATAATAACAATTTAGTAATATTTGTTTCTCCTTGTGTTCCATCAAAACATGCAAAGTGAACCCAATATGTGCAAATCTGTGCATCCTTTACTCACGGTTTGGTCCTTTCCTTACGCTCATTCGTAGAGGTGAGGTGTCTTTCAACGCGGCTGGTCCTGCTGGAGAATTAAACACTTCTTTTTCAAATTCTTCCACAATATTCAAAGAGATTTAATAAAAGTAAACGTTTTCGCACTACTCAAATTAACACTTTTCAATGAGAAACGAAAGTTACGTCAGACTGTCGGAATTGATCAACAATGTGCAATTGGTCTCAACAGAGGCAGGCAGCATTACTTCAGAGTATGGTGTAAGGAAAGTTTCCTTACGCGGTGCTTCATAGTAATACTTTCTCAAAAAATATGATTGCTTTATAAGGGTGAGAAACGTTTGTGAATATTTCATTTTGTAACTAATAATTCTATATATTATCACTTCATTTAATATAATAGAAAATCCGAATTTTATTATTTTCATATTTAACTCTGAATGAATATGATATGAATTGATTTTCATATGTTTTTATTTCATATATTAATAAAGTTTCTACTTCACAAATTAATTACCTGTTAGGACACAAATACAGCAAAATCACGAAACCTTGAGCCTCGATCCCTCAAACCTCGATCCCTCAAACCTCGATCCCTCAAACCTCGATCCCTCGAACATCGATCTCTCGAACATCGATCTCTCGAACATCGATCCCTCGAACCTCAATCCCTCGAACCTCGATCACTCGAACCTCGATCACTCGAACCTCGATCCCTCGAACCTCGATCACTCGAATCTCGATGCCTCGAACATCGACTCCTCGAACGATGACCATATGTGTCAGGATAACTCAAAAATCTTAATTCTTATAATCGTTCATACCTCATCGCTATCGATAAACGATATTCGATATAGGTGGATAAATTAAATACAATTCATTTTTTGTCTTCCTTACCCGATTCGAGAAACATTTCATCGTACTTTGACGCGAGCAAATATATCAGAGACATTGACGTCTACAAGCTACAGTTATTTCCACCCCAAACCAAAAATTTAAACCTCTCTTCCAACCAGTTCTATCGCGGTACAGTCGCCCAAGGACCGGATTGAGATCCAGAAAGTTCCCTCCGGGAGCAGTAGCAGCAGCAGCAGCGGCGGTCGACCGCGGCAGAAAAAGCGAAGGCAGGGTGGCGGGCAGAGGGCGGCGGGCGGCGGGGCGTCGACAGCCCTGAGATAGAGGCAGTTCACGTGCACTTTGTCTCCGCGGAGCTCCCGCGCTGACAAATGACCGAGCCAAGCGGCCCCGGCGCCGCGGCGCGCCGTGCCGGCCCTCGAGGTGTAGTTCTCGGAAAGGCGGTTTCCGCTCTCAATTGCCCCGCGCTCCCTGGCCGGCGCGAGTCAACCCCGTGATAAGCAGGGGTTGTGCCTTTCGTTGCGATGCATCGTCTATACTACGATTTTCATAACTTTGTCCCTGACAGGAATCACCTACTCGCCCATCCACCTACTCGCCCATCCACCTACTCGACCATCCACCTATTCGCACATCCACCTACCCGCCCATCCACCTACGCGCCCATCCACCTACCCGCCCATCCACCTACTCGCGCATCCACCTTCTCGCGCATCCACCTACTCGCGCATCCACCTACTTGCCCATCCACCTACTCGACCATTCATATTTGTTCGGCGTTTGTCTGGCGTGAAGCGCATCGGAGTGAAGCCTATCCGGTCGCCGTGTGCGCAGTGCTTCACCCAACCACTAGCTTATCCGCTCGTCGTTCCGCTCGCACACGCCCCGTCCTCCAACGATGCCTCTGGCGATGAGACGCTGCGCCAAAGATCCACAGTGCAGTGTTTAAAGTATCGACGCGCGGCGTGTAATGGAAACCCTTTGCCGGCGGGCGGGCGGGCGGGCGGATGAGCGGGCGGAGGCGGACGGGCGGGATGGGTGAGTGGAAGGGTGTGTGGGTAGAGGGATGAGGCGGGACGAGATGGAGCAGGCGGGCGAGGCAAGGCGAGGAGGAGCGGGCGGGTGAGGCGGAGAGGGTGGGGTGTGGCGCGGCGGGGAGGGCGAGGTGGGGAGGGGTGGAGTTGGGCGGGTTGGAGAGGGGCGGGTTGGAGAGGGGCGGGTTGGAGCGGGGCGGGTTGGAGCGGGGCGGAGCTGGACTAGGCGGGGCTGGACGAGGCGGGGCTGGACGAGGCGGGACGGAGCGGGCGGGCGGACTGAGAGAGCGGTCCGGCGCAGCGGGACGCAGGGGGCAGGGGCGGGCCGGGGCCGGGGCGGGGCCGGGGCAGGGGCGGGGCGGGGCCGGGGCGGGGCCGGGGCGGGGCCGGGGCGGGGCCGGGGCGTGGCGGGGTCGGTCTGCCTGGCGGGGCGGGGCGGGGGTAGGGCGATGGCGACATGGGGTCACGCGATAGCGGGGTGTGGCTGGGCGGGACGGGATGGGACGGTCGGGCGATCCACGCCCGCGGCTGTTTTCCCGCCGCACGGTCGATGGAGCGATAGTGGTTGGAGTGTCTTTGACGGCGCGGTCTTCTGTTCTCGCTTATGAGCGACCGCTGATGAAGAACCGCGCCATTTTCTGCATCCTCTTCTGCGTTCGCTTTGCGGAGTCTATTTCATGTGGGGATCTTACCACAGGTATTGATTATACGCATCCTCCGTTCCTGATCATTATTTCATACGTACGCATGGTGATATTTGGAGTGTCAAAGCGCCAGCGTGTTCTGTGCAGTGAGAAGAATGAATTCCCTGTCTTTACTTTGCTGATAAATACTTCATTACTGCACGACAGGGCGAAGTCTAATACGCTGTAGTACTAATCATAACATATGAAGTCGGAAAGTTTGTTGACGTCCAGAATATTGGACTATAGAATAATCGAATCAATAACCACACTGCAAAGTGTCGCCAGACATAAAATATACTTACATCAAATATTAATGATAAAAATGCAAATATGTTTTGATTTGGTGTGAATAACGACATGTTTGAATGGAACTGTAGCGTGACATAATTCTCTCAGTGTAAACCAAAATAAACAACTGCAAAGCGTTGGTGTAATAAATTATTTATTTCTACATTGCAGTGTGTAGATGATTTTTCCAATTACTTTCAGATTCTTACAACTGAAGTTTATGTAATCAGTAAATTTAAATTAACCAAAGATGCATTAAAGGATCAATACAGAGTCGTGAATGGGGAATTCATTTGATTTCAGTAGTTAGAAGCGCAATCCATCTCGACACTATTAAAAGAGTTCTCCGGTAAAATAAATGGGAAATTACTTCCTCCAATAGTCTGGTCGACAAAATGAAACAACAACCAGTTAACGGTAGTTAAAATGGGACGGATGTGATGGAAACAATCCGGTGGTTTTTATAAAACTTCGTGACGTCATGAATTTACATTTATTTGAACTGTAATTGGGTATGACGCGGTGGCAGTTGATTAACAATAATTACAATTATAATAACAAGGTAATAAAAATGTACTATACAAAACTATACAATACAATACGATGCAGTATTCATACTATCGCTGATATTAAGTGTTATGATAATTATTTCAACTCTACTATGATATACAACAATTATATGTTAGTGATAATAAAAATCAGTATGAGCCACATAGATATTGGCTAAATTAGATTGAAAAAATCACGGTCAATACACTTGACTGCACTACACTACACTGTTTTGCATTGGATTAGGATTACACTTCTAGTCTCATTGGTCTACACTCAACTAGTACTTCACCACACTTCACATCACTTAGTTACTCATTTAACATCTATTACTCTCAGCTTGTTCCAACGCTTTTGTATGTATTTGTAATTTTGTGTCGATTGTCCGTCTTGCCGGCCAGGTAAAGGCGTCTCCCAAGCCTGCGTCTACTTTAATTTCTCGCTTGTGGGGTAACAGGGGCTTGTGGCGAACATTTTCCCTTTACCGTATCTAGCAAACTTGGCTTTTTTAAAATTTTTTAAAATTATTTTTTCTGGTACAGTGGATTAACCACTTTACAGAATAGTTACAGTACATTTCACACATAGTATATATACATGCTATGTTTAAATTATTATAAATAAGGAGGGAGTCCCCTCTGGGATCCTCTTCAACCATTTAGCAGTGCAGAATTGAGTTCACTTCTTTTCTTTTTTGTTAGTTTTTGGAAACTTTTAAAATATATTTAATTAGAGTATGGATTTGCCTAGATGAAAAATGTCCTGGGCTGGAAATTTAGGTAATTTAGAGTAGAACCTATCTGCGATTTGGGAAATATATTGGGATACTGTTGGGAAATTGAGGTCTTTATGCAGTTGGTTATTATAAACACACCACGGAGCATTTACAGCAATTCTCAAGACTATTTTGGAAGGTTTGTAGGTGTTTGATGGATGGGCAAGCAGCGCCATCCCAAACGGGGCAAGCCTAGGTAAGAGAAGGAAGAAGTAGGGATTTGTGGAGATATAGTGAAGTTTTTGTATGAAGGGAGGACTTCCTATTTATCATAGGCGAGAGGCATAGGCTAGATTTAAGCGGGAGAGAATGTAAGGTTTCCAAGTCAGTGCAAACTCCGCTTGCTTGAGTTTTTTCGGCAGACAGCTACAGAAAACGAAGTGATTTTAAATGAAAGCTTCAACATTTTTTGTTGCTCTGAATGGGAGTTGAATCCTCAATCGCACCACAGAAAGCTAGAAAGCTGTCCATAAGACATCATATGACATCGAGGGAATCATATTTTGTTTGTTTTACGGTGAATTTCATGTTTGTGATTATGTGTCAACGAGAAATAATTGAAATTAAATTTCAAAACTTTATTCTGAGGGTAAAGATTGCAATAAGAATATACGTTCACCAACGTATAAAATATTGTATATACGAACAGAATAAGTCACTAGTTAAAAAATCTGAAATTAAATAAAATTTAACTTGAAAATAAATGTTATTAAAAAACACTCACAAAATTACGAACACTATTAAATGAGAAAACACAATGCAAATAAAAAGAAGAGAGTAGCACTTTATAAACTGTTGCATTATCCAAAGGATCACATAAACAAACTTCAGAACATTTGTTTTGTAATTAAACAAGTCCCTGGCCACTGAGGTGCTACCTGTCGAGTCACAACTAGTATTTCAGGAAAACAATACGGCTTCAAAGTTCACAATTAACTGTAGTTAGACGAGAATCCAGCTAACGGATTGCTTTTCAAGTAACCCACAATTAAACAAAAATAAAAGTCAAGAGTTGTTCAGGAAAGTTACAAAGTTTTGCATTCAACTCAATCACCGATCCATGCAGAATACTAAATTTAAATTAAAAAATGCCAGTAATCCCTGATTAATTTAATATAGTTTTTCTAAATTATGGCATAATTCGATCTCATTCTTGTTCCCGTTGCATATTTCATTTTCATCATTTTATAAAGGAATGATCAAATTTACATTCGGATTCATTTCAATCAAAATATTTTACAAATAACCAAAAATGCTATGAAAAAAATTCTCTGTAACATTTGTAAAATGCCAAACTGATACTGAATGAATGATTAAAATAATTCACCTTGCGAGTATGAGACTATGAAATAAGTATGTTTCTTCATGATACTGATTTAATGGTTAAAATAATTCAGCTTTTGAGTAATGTGAGTATAACATGAGTATGTAACTTCTTGAAAGGATCCAATTCAAAACGAAAAGACATATTATTGTTGAAGAGGAATTGGAAACTCAGAACCATTTGTACTTTTAGTTCTTTGCATTCAGAATGTTGCAGTATTATTTAGGTAAAAAAAGCTCTAATACTTGGGGGAAAAAAGATTCGCACATCGTTTTAATTTTGTAATTAACATTCCGTTTCTAACTTTTTAATAGAGCACAATAATACTCAGAATTTAAAGATAAGTTCTCTAACTTCTAATTCATTCACAAACTTAATAACTTCAAAGTTTATAACTGAGCATGGTGTAGATATAGAGTTGTTTTAAAGGTCGATAATTAAATACTACAAAACATTATCGTTCAAAGTGTATTTTAAGTCTGAATTTTACTTTGAGCCTAAATTGAAAGTTGAAAGATTACACAAAAAAATTAAAAACAACAGTGTTATGTGAAATTGTTTATTCTTTTAAGCGCCTTTTGAAATCTGCTACCTTTAATTTTTATTTGAAAAAAGATTTTGTAGATTAATTAAAATTGTTTGGAATTACTCTATGAGATACAATTAAAGAGAACATTGTACACGAGGGTACTTTCTCCGTGAACATAAACTATTATAAAATGAATAACCTCCGGATATGTTAACGTGGATCGATGAACACGTTTCAAAAGCATGGATTGAGATGATACCAATATCATAGTTATCCCCTTTCCTCTCTGACGATTAACCACTCCCTGAAGGCAGACATTATTTGTGCACGAGAGCTAGGTTAAAGCGCTATTTGTACTCACAACGTTCAGCAATCCCTCCTCTCCAACATCTCATCAAAAAATCCCCCTCACGACATATCCAAACACTCGTCTCGCACGGTTTTAGTTTCATAACACACCGCCAGCGAGATCTCCACCCTCTCCATCTGGCAACCAACCCGTCCTTCCCCACCACTCGAGAGAACTCGACTCTGCGGCGCGACCCCCCACCCCTATTATTCTCCCCCTCCCCGCCCCCGCCCGTGTCCCCGGAGGCGGTCATTAACGCGCGCACACGAATACACTTTCGCGGTGCGGCCTCGCCCGCCGCGGCGCCAGCGGTCGCGAGTGATCATGTAAATTAGCCGCCCCTCCCCGGATTGCCACCTTGGTGCGAGGGCTGCCACCTCTGCCAGTTGCCCCCGGAGGCGCCGAGTTTTAGGGGAAAAGTCATCCGCGATTGCTCGCTTGTTACGTTGTTTTTGTAGTTACTAGGAAAACTCAGCAGACGTTGTTCTGATGTTCATCTCCCTCTTTCCTCTCCCATCTCCCTTTCTCACTGTCTCTCCTTCTTTTCCTCGCCTTGTCCCTGTCTGTCTCTGCATAACTCTGTTTCAGCAGTTCTCTGTCCCTCTCGTTCACATTTACTGCATATTCTTCATGTCTCTGAACAGGTGAGGTAATAGCGGGAAGCGCCGTACCAGCAAAAATGTAATAGAATATCGGAGAAAAGTATTCTGTAGATTACGGTGTGAGAAACGTTTGTTTGAGGCCTTTGACCTCAAAACTTTAGTTTTTAAGACCCTAAAACGCCTCAATTTGGAGTTATTTAACGATATAGATTCAAAATGCTGCCGAGTGTGTTGCGGGTTGCATTTGACGTGAATATTTAGTTTTGTTTTACATCGCCATGTAGGTGAGTTACAACAGAATTAACAGCACATAAACCTTCTGGGTGAAAAAACATGTGGATGTGGAGTAAACATTTAGAACTTTCATTCGGAGTTTAGCTCTTATATGTAGAGATGTTTTATATAGAGAGACATTTTATATAGAGATAGATATTAATTATTAGGGTTGCATCAACATCTAGGTCATTAGCGGCCATTATTGGTTTTAATGTCGTGGTAACTGAATATGACATGATATGGTGATGATAGAGAAAGGACGAACACAAATACAACTATGCCCGAGGAGGTACTCGAACCCGCGATCCTGCGGTCCGAGATAGCTACGACATTACTGCTTTAACGATCTCAGCCACTGAGGATCGGCATGCTGTTACGTTATGTGCATTAATGGTGAGTCAATTGTGACGACACTCACTATGTTAGACCGTAAGCTTCCGCGGCCAGAGTCAGTTGTTATTCGGCTGTCCGGGAAATGCCGTATCCTTGGCACAGATGTCAACATTTCGGCCGCTATTCTCAGCCAAATGCATTTCGCACTGAGGAGGGTCGTAGAATAGGGTCGAAACGTTGGCAGCTGTGCCTAGGACGCGGGGTCTCCCAGACAACCAAATAGATAATCAACATTTTCTTCCGGGCTAGGGGTCCGTGGTCTGTAGGAAAATATACTTTCAAACGTTTCGTCCGTAACTGCGACGGACATCCTTAGTGGCGATGTCTCGAACGAAGAATCCACTTCGATGGTTCCCCGATGACTGACGGAAGAAAATGTTGATTACAACTCCGGTCGTGAAAGCCTACATTGTTATATAAACCAAATAGATAATCACTCAATATGTATTTGTCACTCTATTCTCGATCAATTTCGTACATTGATACTTAAAGTGTTATTGTGATTTATTAAGGTTTTATCCACTGCTGAGTTTACCATCAGAGCTGACAATGCCTTCTGTCTTTGCAGTGACTAACTGAATGGTCTTGGGTTCGAGTTTTGGTGGGCCGGGATTTCTACACTAGCTATATAACTAGATCGAAAACACACACTGTCCGGAGGAGAATTCTAGAGAGTGACTGCTCTGATCGGCAATTTTTCGTGGTTTCTCTGATTAGCATCAGGCGAATTCAGAAGTAATAACCAGGCAATGGACGGCGTGTGATCTTTCCTTTCTCATTCTTATCTCTTCCTCTACAGGTACACAGGGGCTTACGCTTAGATACAGAACTTAATTGCGCATGCTGAGAGACCAGACGAGACCATAGAACTTCTTTTGACAGCAGGCGACAACTTTAGTTCGGTATTAAATGTATTATTTTTATATGCGCCCTCCAATTTTAATCTGAAGATACTGATGCGTACACATGGGATGCAAAATACCAAGCCAGGTGAAGTAGATCAGGGCATCAACCATCAACTGATGTCACTGAAGGGCCTCTAACCGGGAGACCTTGGGGTTCAACTCTCGACGGTGACAGGATTTCCGATACTAGATAGATAGCCAGGTCGAGTTCTGTCGCAATCTGGAGAAGAATTCTAGTGGCAAAGCGCTCTGATCGGTAGATTTTTTCCGTTGTATTTTCGATCAATACCAGGCGAATGCGGGTGCAGTATACTAACAAACTGGCCACGGAACGCGCGCGATCTTTCCTTCCTCTTCCTTTTCCTATCCTCTCCTCTTGCACACACACACTAACACTAACATGCACTACACTACCACACATGCTGGGAGACCGGTTGGGAGCTTAGAGCTTGTCCCGGCTGATCCGGACGGGACTGGTGATTCCGGATCCCGGCGGGTCCGGAATCACTAGTAATCAATCAAAATATTTGATTTACAGGTTTAATAACTTTTCAGAAGCCGAAACTAAATTTTTATGGTACCCTTCGTTAAACTTAGGCATTCAGCTCAATAAAATCAGACAGGTTTATTAACAAAAATTAAAATGTTTTTCCTTCACATCTTAGAAACAAGGAGCTTTGTCATTAATTATATTGATTGAAATCACGGTCTTCACAGATGAAGGTTTACAGTTCTCATGTTCACTTATGACCCGATTTTATATCGCCATGTAGGTGTAGGTATAAAATCGGGCCATAAGTGAATATGAGAAGGAGCTTTGTCTTATCACGAGAAAATTATTTCATAAAGTATCTAATACTTGTAATTATAAAATTATTTTCTTCTAGATATACAATCAAGTATTGGCTCTCTCTAAAACTGGTGATATGAGACCATGGGTCGTAAAAACATGTAAACAATCATAATAACAGAGTGTATTTCAAATGCTTTCTCTGCAACAATAGATCATTTACACATGTACAGAGGTTTTAGTTAAGTTCATTAATTCATTCATAATCGAAAAAATGAAACGTTTTGGTATCTAGTAATACATTTTAAAGATTTAGGTCGTCGGAATACCTCACTCCGTAACCCTCACTCCATGGTTAGTTAAAAACATGCAGATTTCGTAATCTGTGTAATATTAAATTGAAAGTTTGATACTCTGTACAATTCAATCGTCCGAATCGAAGTCTATATGTTCGTTAATAAAACACTTAGCAATAATACATTATTTTCACACTTACAGAACCACATGCTATAACGCACACTTATGCGATTGGCCGTTCAAAATTACGACCCTCTAAAAAACTATTTCCAGTTTTGAAACAAAATGTCTAATGTTCGTACGGGTTCAACAAAAATGTATTAATACAACAATACAACATCGCTAACACCATGAACACTACGTTCAAAGATAGACAATTTAAATGGAATCGACAGTGCCCGTAAGTACGAATATCTAATAACTTCCTAGAAAGAATTACAAATACTTGCAAAAAATAGCTCACATTAGCGTTTGTCCTGTGACAATCTTATTAATAGTAGGAAATGGTACGGCATTTACGATGCTATCATCGAAATCAATATTTGATGTAAACATCATGATGAAACAACAAACATGATGTTTTACATCTCTTTAAAATCCAATTCTTGACAATATTCTGTAAAAAGTTTTTAATTCTTTAAAATTTTTAAATTTTTTTGTAATTTAGATATATTATTATTATTATTATTATTATTATTATTATTATTATTATTATTATTATCATTATTTTGTAGCACTGAAGATGGCCGCAATGCGGCCGAAAAAGCTTTATGCCAAAATAAACAGTTACGATGAGGAGCCTACATCAAATATTGATTTCAATCTTATTAATATTAATAAGCATTCTGTAGATTCCTACGTACGCCCGAGAGATGTTTATAACTTGTCAAAAACGATAAATGTAAGTGAATGTATGACATACGCCCATAGGGGACAGCAGTAAAATGAAGATGAATTATAAGATTCGGCCATAGGATCAAAAGTACTAAAAATATAATTTCCCGTTTTGTTCTAATTTTTTTTTTAAGTTATTTTCTGCTTTTCCACCACCCTCGTTTGAAAATCTCGGGGTCACAAGCTTTCAAAAGGTGGCAACTCCTTCTCGGCGTGGTGGCCGCAGCCGCAAAAATTACTGCGGGGAGCTCTGCGGACCGCGAGAGCGGGGCTGTAGATAAGGGAGAAATGCGACCCGGTCGGTGCTGCGGGCGGCGAGGCTCCGGCAGAATGTGCTCGAGAACATCGATATTTTCTTCAATATGGAGAACGTAACGAGAAACCAGAGTTTTAAAAAAGAACCGCTCTAGGGAAGCTGTTTCTGTGTGGGGGGGGGGGGGAGTTGGGTGTACGGGATGCGAAAGTGATTCGCAAATATAAAGTTTCTCTTCGATGGTGTCGATTTTATACTGCGTTTCGCAAACAGGGTGATTACCTACCTACCCAGGTAGGAAGGTAACTGCCACAACCTGTTGAAGTCGCTAGATTGGTAACCTCAAGCACACCACAATAGTATCGTGAAAGATACACACTGAATTTGTGAAACGAATGCAGAGTAAAATAATAATGTGTAAGTTAAATGCGTCGTATAAGTTGTAGCAACGCCTTTCTGATGTGAAATGCATATTACACATACTGCAACATAAATTGAAACTTTTTTCCCTGGAACCTAAGATGCTCGCTATACCCCACGTGTGAACATACAGAGGTAATTTTATACCAGTGTACACCCAATAGGGTCAAGGCAACTTCAATAGAGGTATATAATTTAAAATATTGTTCTCCTCTTTTGCCTACATTGGTGGAAGTAATACAAGAAAGGTTTAAAATTGTCGAGCAATCTAGTCTAAAAGTTTTCATAGAGATTGCATTTTTTTGATTCTTGAAGCGTTTCCAAAAGACTCTACAATACGTATGACTGTCTTTGTGTTCTTTGGTTTCATTCTATGCGCTTAATTACATCCTACGCGGGATGCTCACACGTTGAGTCTTCGCAGAATGCGCTCGGGGGATATTGGTATCTTCCTAAAAATTCTTAACGCAACGAAAAACCAAAGATATTTTATAGAACGACTTAAAGGAAAATATTACTCCGTGCGGTATATGTCATTCTGATGGAATACAGCGTAATGATATTTCTTTTAATTCCAACATCAAAGAGAAAAAGTGGAGAATAAAAGTGCAAGAAGAAGAAACAATACGACCATCTCCGCAATCTAGATTCTATGAAAACCATTTCGAAGAAGTACAGTGATGAAGATTTATATGGAATGATAAAGATGAAAAACATGCGAGATCGAGCACAGGGATGTGATAAAACCTGAATGTGCCAAAAATACATAATACATTTTTACGTCTAGAATATATTGCTTCATATGGATCCAGTCTACAATTCTTAGACGCATATTCGTAGAATATTCGTCTCGTTCAGAACCTTGCTTGCTTGAGGTTTCTCCATGCTGCAATTATTAGTCCCGATAGCAAAATGAACGTTTTATCCCGGTAGGTGCTGGTGATTGCTTTCACCATTGGATGGTGAGATCCGGCGCCAACCTATCCGTCGACTTGCCGGGAAGTTCCCTTAGCGGGGCACCGACCCAGACGGAACGAGCTGTATGCTCCCGACCGCCCTCCCGGGATGTGTGGTAGTGTAGTGCATGTTAATGTGTGTATGAGTAAGGGAAGGCGCGTAAGAGTATGTGTGTGTGTGTGTGTAAGACAAGGAAATTAAAGAAAGATTGCACGCAGTCCATGGCCCGTTGTTAGAGTGCTGTTCGGGCTATAGCCTGATATTGATAGGAGAAATCACGTAAAATTACCGATCAGGGCAGCCGGTCGCTAGAAGTCTCCTCCAGCCAGCTGGTGAATTCAAACATAGCTATACTGCGATTTTCCTACCTCTGCCTCTGAAAGCCCGTCGTCACAATGGAATATGTCACGGTATTTCACGTCTCTCAGTCACGTCCCTTGGTATCGCTTGATCGCAACCGTATCAAGCAGTGCTTGCGATCATGCATCTACTAGCGGCAGGACCGAGAAAGACGCGAAATGCCGTGTGATATTCCATCGTGGCCATAGGTGCTCAAGAGTTTAAAAAATCGCACTATAGTTTCGAAAATTCGCTACCGCCTGAACTCGAAACTTACGAATTCCTGGTGAGAGTTACTGCAGAAACAGGGGCAATTCTCTGAGCTTAACTCAGCCTTTACATATCTTGCAATTGCAGAAAATTATATGCAACAGTTAGTCAGGTGCTGGTGGCGAAGCTGTTGGTCGTCACCAAGACAATCATCTTACAAATGTACTAAAAATGGATATCAGATGATATTACAGTAACTCTAACGCATGACTTACAAAATTTGATAAATTCGAGTTATGTCAGAAGGGACTTACGAGCAGAATACTTGAAACAATGAACTCTTCGGTAATACATAGTGTCGTAGGAATTAAATGAAGGTGTATTCGATAGAAGCAATCAAGCGAGGCCATGAATCCAGGTCCTTCCGCATTACTAAAGGACCATCCGCAATTTTGAGTTTGTGAATTATTTCCCAAAAATGTTTGTATATTATAGTCAATCCGATGTTAACGTTGTTGAGCTGCTGCATATGACGGTGATATAGATAATTTCATCCGTTTGTAAAACCTTGTTGACTTTTTAAGCTTCAGTAATGTTGAAGGACCTGGATTCATAAACTCGCTTGACTGTTTCTATCGAATACATCTTCATCTAATTCCTATGACACTTAGTATGTATTACCGAAGAGTTCATGGTTTCAAATATTCTGCTCGTAAGTCCCCTCTGACATAACTCGAATTTATCGAATTTTGTAAGTCATGCGTTACAGTTACTGTAATACCATCTGATATCCATTTTTAGTACATTTGTATGAATCAGAGTACATTTGTATGTAGTACATTTGTATGAATCAATATTGTCAATGTAATCGTATTTTCATACATTTCTCCATTTCAAAATGTAGAGAAATATAATTTAAAAATAGATGTTTCGTAACAATTTGCTAAGAAAAATTACCAATAATATGTTAATAAATAATTTGTACGTAAAAATTATTTTGCGCTTTATTCTTTTAATACTAATGTTTCCTTAGTGATTGAACGCTATAAAGCATGTTGTATGTTTCTATTCTCTCTGTTAAGAACTCTATCTTCTGCACAAACTCATCGTCATAGTCTCCGCAACGCATCATCGTGTCCGTCGTGGGAAAAACAATGAATAAACATTGTTTCCTAAGAATTTACTAAAAATTTGACTATCTACTGGCATTTCTACGTCTACCATCAGTCATAAAAACTGTTTACAACCAATTTTGTGGGTACATTTATTCACTTCAAAACTTTTAATAAGGTTTTTAACATAAAAGGCATAAGAACCAGAACATTTGCGAACACAAATTTTTAAAATTTGTGACTTTGACATCAAATAATTTCCAACGCAAACGTGATATCGATCTGAATTTTTTTCACCCGATATAAAACGTCAAGACACACACGCTCTCTGCAAAAATTGCAGGTGACGTCCTAAATTTAGGTCACTTGTGTTGTCGTTAGATTTTTAATTGTTGAGTTGGATCCTTTTGTTCCCGAGAAATGGCAGTAGCTCAGATCGCGTCTGGAGGCCTCAAATGACCGATACATTTTTAAACCTTATCATTTCTGTAGTGGTGTTTTTAGTTGCACACCCTTGAAATTCAGCATCCTCAAAAATGGCTTCATCATCGCGTACTAGAGAAGATAAGTACGCATAGTTCATGTATTGTGAAAAGAATTAGTTTACATTTAATTTTATTCGAAAGAAAACATTTCAATAATCATATTAGTGTACAAGTATAAACAAATTTAGTATTTATTCGCTGGATATTACGTGTAGAAACTAGGTGTCCTATATGTAGGTCGCTAGGAAAATATACCACTTTTTCCGAAATATACCACACTAACGCGGATAATGGTCTGATTTCAATTTTATTAATCGTATTTTGACACATCTTTGCAAAATAATAGTAAATAATGTAAATTTTACATTTTGCAGTCCATAAGAAATTTTGATACTTTGGAAGAAAGACATGGGTATGAGGGGTATTGTACGCAGAAGAAGAATAAATTGGGAGAATGCACTTGACACTCGAAATGAACTCGTGATATCGATTACTAGAGATCGTTTTGAGTTTATTATGACAAATTTTCATGTGTGCGACAATGACGGTCTCAATAAAAAGGACAAGTATCCAAAAGTTCGTCGTCAGTATGATGCATTGAATAGTAAATTTTCAGAGCCAGAGAAAGACGATGACGACGAAAAAGACGAAAACGAAGGTGACGAAGAAAACGAAGACGACGAAGACGAAGAGGAAGACGAAGATGACAAAGAAGACGAAGACGAAGATGATAAAGATGACAAAGAAGACGAAGACGAAGATGATAAAGATGACAAAGAAGACGAAGACGAAGATTATAAAGATGACAAAGAAGACAAAGATGATAAAGATGACGAAGAGACGAAAACGAAGAGGAACACGAAGATGATAAAGATGACAAAGAAGAGGAAGACGAAGATGACAAGGAAGACGAAGACGACAAAGAAGACGAAGACGACGAAGAAGACGAAGACGAATTTGCCTTCTATCGAATTTTCATTATTACAGTGTCCGTGAACATTTGTGTTGCATCGTCCGTGTACATGTGTTTTTACTTTGCAAAACAATTACTCTTCATATTACACTATATACATTGCAAAAATTAATTTACTCACTTTTACAAGTAATATTTTACAACTGAGAGATTATTAACCAACTTTTGTCAAATAAAATTTGTTAAACTAAAAAATTTTACTTTGATCACAATATGCGTTCTTCTGTATCCCGTATTTGCCTGACGACCTATATGTAGGACGGTCGATTTTAGCGAAATGAACAATATATTAAAGGTTTAATTACATTTTTTATTGTTTTAGTAACCTTATACATAGAAAAAAGTAGACGGATTCCAAAATTTCCCCCAAAAAATAATTCAGGCATATCTGGGTTAAGGGAAGTTTATCTGCAGAAGAGACTTTTTATTTTTGCTCCCTTACAGAGGTACTTTGTAAGAAGATATAGTTATGTAATCGTGTACCCGGAAAACGGCGAATGTTTGGCCGAAAAACACTTATTGCTAGGCCTTCGTAATGAAAAAGTAGATAAATTCTGTTGCTTAATTTATAAAAAGAATCCTCTAACACGTGGTGTAGCCAGAATCCATGTTTTGTGAGGCCTTGGTACCGAAAATTTATTGATGGCGAAACATTAGTTTGACCTTCCGTGACCAACGATAGCGCCTAAAGAATAGTTTTGATGTAATTTAGCTCATCTTTTCTCAAAAACCATCTCTAAATTTTTTATTAACATTTTTCACGGATAGACTAAAGGGGGGGAGTACTTAAAAGCATGGCGATGGTATGATTTTCGTTGAACTTTGAATTTTCGAAAACTGCAAATTTAGAAATTATGCGAGAAAACATGTGCTGTTATAGCACCACTTGTTTTAGTTTAATTTTTCCGAGCTATCATCAGGAAAACGACGAATACCATTGGTAAGAGTAGGCGCTGTAAGAATTTGTTTCTCATTGCCACTACAAACTCATTTATTTTAAACAGGTAAGGCAAATTTTCGATATCTGGCCGAGATACAGCCTTTCACTCACCGTTACAGTTGAAGAGAGAGGCGCGGCGGCAAAGAATATAGTTCTGTTACTGTGGTTTGCACGTGGTTTTATTTCTTTTTCTCAGTAATCATTATTTATTACGTTGTACTATATTATTTTTTGTACCATTATTATTATTATTATTATTATTATTATAGTAATATTGTTATTCTATTGTTGACATTGTTCTTTTATTACTATTATTATTACTACTACTATTATTATATTATTATTGTGTTCCCTTCAACAGTTTTTGTAACTATTTGAATTTTAACTCCATTTAACATTCATTACACAGCACTTCGGTCAAAGATTCGCAAAACTACATTGAGGTAGCTTAGAATTATTATGGTATTATGGAGAGCGAGTGAGTTGCATATTATAATGAAACGCTGCAGTTATTTACTCTCTTAACGAAGTAAACAATAGAAGCTATCACAATGTTTGGTGATAGTTCCTATCAAAATGTTTTTGTAAGGGAAAATGTGTTTTCATTCCTCGCAAATAATAGTCAGGATAATATGTTTGTAAAGATTATGCATTCTATTCTTTGAATTTTCCAAAAAATTAATTTAAGTTATGTATTTTTTTAATCTCTTGTATTTAATGCATTCTTTATATGTTTCTATTTTAATATTTACATGAATTCTCTTTTTCGTATTTTCTGGCAAATTGATTGTATTTTTTGTTGAATTCAAATAATTAATTACATATGCAAATAATAATTAATTATATTTTGTAATAAATTATTGGAATTCGAATATTGCAAACAATTCAGTGAGAAAAATGAGAAAAAAAATTTTTAGTGTCAATATGTGCTTTTTTTATTTTTTTAAATATTATTTTCATGAGATATATTAAATGAACATACATATTAATGAACATACAACTCACATTGTAATAAAATTATATTGAGAGCTTTCTACAGGATCCTATCCATTATATATAGTTAACTAGGATTCTGGACAATTGGTTCATATTAAATATATACTCAAATAATTCCAGCTAAAATAACAGTGCCACGATGAAATCACCCCTTCACGCAGCTCGTCACCCCGCCACCAGAGACAACGCCATCTCTATTGTACAACGGCGGGGTTACTGATAGTTTCCTTTCCAGACGCTAGTTGCGCAGAGTAGCTCGTGGCATGCTACCGAGCCACGATGCGTGCCAATGACACCAGTAGAAGATCTTGACACCACTGGGTTAACGGGTACATGTGGTTGGCACATGAACATTTTTACGCCGGATTCTGGTCTTCTCAACTTGAGATGGGAGCTTTCGTCGTAAAACTGCTACAGATTGCAAGGACATTGCAAAGAAAGCGCACACTATAATCTGCTCCGACCAAGAATCGAACCGGGGTCGCGTCACGGAAAGCGAGCACCCTGGCCAGAGAACTACTTGTGGGGCAATACAAAAATGTGTAAACCAAATACTGAATTTATTATTTTTTCTTACCACAAGCCATTTTCTATTTACTGATAAATGTATTGATTTTTTTGAGTTAGTTCACTCTCTCCAAATTACCACCGCGTCCGTAATGATCGTAGTTCTACTTACATTTTATTTCAATTATTTATTTTCCGCATTTCTGTTTTACTAATCCTTACCAAATTTTGCAAGAACACTGCGACTATCTCGAAGAAGATCATGTACACATTTTCTTGTCTATTCATACCCTCCTTTTTGTTGAATGGATGCTGGTTGAATTCACTTTCATTCGCATACATTTGGGCTTATTTCACCCCCTCTAAATTACCACCGCGCCTGCAATTATCGTAATGCATCTACGTACATATTATTTTAATTATTTATTTTCCGCATTTCTTTTGTACTAATCCTTACCAAATTTTGCAAGTACACTGAGACAATCTTGAAGAAGAGCCTGCAAACATTTTCGTGAGTATTCATACCCTCCTTTTTGTTGTATGGATGTCGGTTACACGTCGTTGAATTCATTTTTATCCGCATAGATTTGGATTTATTTCACCCTCTCCACAATACTACTGCGCCCGTACTGATCGATGGCGATCTACCAACATGTTATTTTAAATATTTATTTTCCCCATTTCTGTTGTACTAGTCCTTACCAAATTTTGCCAGGACACTGCGACTATCTCGAAGAAGAGCCTGCATACATTCTCATGTCTATTCATACCCTACTTTTTGTTGCATGGATGCCGGTTACATGTCGTTGAATTCACTTTCATTCGCATAGATTTCGGCTTATTTCACCCCGCTGTAAATTACCACCGCGCCTGTAATAATCGTGATCCATCTATGTACAATATTATTTTAATTATATACATTATTAAGTAATAACTTGGGCGACAAACAATTCTATTTTTCTAATATTGACCAAACTTTGGAATGACACTGTGTCAATTCTGAAGAAGAGCCAGCATACATTTTCATTTCTATTCATACCCTACTTTTTGTTGCATGGATGTCTGTTACATGTTGTTGAATTCACTTTTATCCGCATAGATTTCGGCTTATTTTACCCCGCTGTAAATTACCACCGCGCCTGTAATAATCGTGATCCATCTATGTACAATATTATTTTAATTATATACATTATTAAGTAATAACTTGGGCGACAAACATTTCTATTTTTCTAATATTGACCAAACTTTGGAATGACACTGTGTCAATTCTGAAGAAGAGCCAGCATACATTTTCATTTCTATTCATACCCTACTTTTTGTTGCATGGATGTCTGTTACATGTTGTTGAATTCACTTTCATCCGCATAGATTCTGGCTTATTTCACCCCTGCACATTACCACCGCGTGCGTCCCGCTGCATGTCTCCCCGGGCCGTGCAAAATGCGCGGCCCCGCGGCGCGGCCGTGCGCCAGAGATGCCGCCTTCCTCATTAGCGGGTGGGCGTGTCGCATTAGCATGGCGGATCATTAGACGCGGCGGCAGCTGCGGAATCTCGGGCGCGCAGCCCGCGCCGCGCCACCGCCCACACGCTGCGGAACGCCGCCCGCAGAGGGACCGCAGAGGACATGAATTTTTTGCAAACAGCCAAAGCATACGACAAAGGAATCACGTGAGGAATATTCTGTGTAAATAGACGCCGCTGGCTGGTGAGTACATATAAGTGTTTTTTTTTGACAAACAGATCAAGTGTAGGATAAATGAATCGCGTGTGAAATGTGGTGTATAAATGTATGACTTTCAGAAAGGTGTACCGATTGATACTAATTAGCAATAAAAGTTAGCAATTTGAAATGGCTAATTTGACGCGTCGATACGCACATTTCCAAATCTACGGCGAGGCTCCGGTTTTCAACTACCGCAATTAACGCTGGCTGGCGACTTTTTTTTTTGTTTTTCGGCAAATAGCGAAGGCATATGAGAAGAATCATATGTGCAATGTGCTGTATAAATGGACGAGATTCAAAAGGAGTACCCATTGATGCTAATGTAATACATAAAGATAAATGTTTGCATATTTTGCGTTGCCGTTCCGTTCATTAGATTGCGATAAAACTTTGTCAACTTATTGCTTGCACTTGCGGAAAGGACACAGGCATAATAAAATTATTGTAACTCCACTAGATGACGCCGCACCGTTAGTTAAATGCAATTCTCAATTCATCTGAGCGCCTTTCTTGCTAAGCATTGGCGTGTGACACTGGGACAATCCGAGGAGAACAGGAGGAACAGGCGGAGCAAGATGGAGGGAAAAAGAGAAGGGAAAAGAGAAGAGGGAAAGGGAAAGAGAGAAATGGGAAAGGGAAAGAGAGAAGTGGGAAACAGTGAGGTGGGAAAAAGAGAGAAGGGGAAGAGACGGGGGAAAGAGAGAGGGAGAGAGAGAGGGGGAAAGAGAGGAGGAAAGAGAGGAGGAAAGAGAGGGGGAAATAGAGAGGGGAAAGAGAGAACAGTGAAACAGAGAGAGGGGAAAAAGAGAGGGGGAGGAAAAGACAGCAGGACGTCTGCTGGGTTCTGGTAGTTTGCAATAAAAATTGACAATTTGATACGGCTAGTTTGCTTTGCGTCGATCAAACATTTCCAAGCCGACGGCGCGGTTCTGGCCTTCAACCGTTGCAATTAACTGGCTGGTGAGATATTTTGTTTTTGACACACAACTAAAGCTTAGGGTAAACGAATCTCGTGCGACATGTGCTGTATGAATGGACGATATTAAGAAAAAGCACTTCATAAGGTTAATTGTCAACCATAAAATTGCCAATTTTATATGTCTAATTTGAGTTGTGTCGATCGCATATTTCCAAGTCGGCGAGGCTCTGACCTTTGACCGCCGCAATGAACATGAAACAACCTACAGTTCAGCATATTCAAAATTTTCAACGCATTTTAAGTCAACAAATAAGCCAATATGCGAAACCATTCATCCGTACACTTTTCAACTCGTACACTTTTCACTCCGTAAGAGTTTCAACCCGTACACTTTTCACCCCGTACGTCTTAAATCTCGTAAAACTTTCACCCTGTACAAATTTCACTCGTGCACCATCTACTCTGAACAGAATTTATCTTGAATGATAGAGTGATTACCTTGGAAGCAGATGTCTTCCTATTCCTCATCAATGCTCTACGCCATTAACCCTACTCCCATCTTCGCCGGCATCTACTCTCTACGCCAATTACGCTGAAAGTTTTCATTTCTGCAACAAACACCCTACACCAGTGGTGTCAAGGTCTTCTACTGGTGTCTGTGGCACGCGTCGTGGCACCGTAGCATGTCACGAGCTTCTCTGCGCAATTAGCGTCGGGAAGGGGAACTATTAGTAACCCCGCCGTTTTACAATAGGGATGGCGTTGTCTTTGGTGGCGAGGTAAATAACTGCGTGGAGGGGCGATTTCGTCGTGGAACTCGTGCCACGGACTCCCGCTCGTGGCATCGACCTCGACAACACTGCCCTACACCATTTATGTCATAAACCATCCACCCTGTACATAACTCTTCAGAATGTCAGTCAATGCTCAGTCAAATTTCCGGAAGTCACCACCTCCATGTACCAACTTTCACAAGCGTCTCCTTTACGCCATTATTCCGATACATTGTCGATATCAAAGTCTATTCACTACATACACCCTCAACCTCTTCAACACTAACTTCCTTCGCCGTTGATTTCGTGCGTAAACATCCATCCATTACGTCTCTCACTCACACTTACACCACTGTGAATGACAAACAACCTGTACGTCACCCATCCTGAGTGCCGCTTAAACCACTCACCCTGACAGCCATTAATTCTCGTAATTGAACCACCACGTAGGCCGTTCACCCTCTACGATTCTATCCATCCTCTACGAAACAACTTCCTCTTTAACAACAAACGACCAGTCGCGAGAGTAATTTTGTCGTTCCGTTCAACATCATTTTTGTACGCCACCCATTTCTTAGGACAGACTTCCGTATGCCGACAACCCGTCTCCGCCCTCGTTCACTCTTCACAATACAGTAGAGGGGGAAATTGAAGATAATAATATAATCATAATTCCAAACTCTTTAAAGGTCTGACATGCCCTACAGGAGTTGAAAGAAAATTGTTTTTATTTAAGTGACAAAGTAACATGCCCTGTAATGAGACTCGACTTGTGGAAATGTACAGCAGGTTTTCATCCATAACAACGAACTTCTGTTTTTATATGGCAACTTAACACTTCTTTATTTTTAAACAAGTTTTATAATGTATACATTCAATTTTACATTATTATGCTAAATGCATTGCTGATGCTAACTGTCAGTGTACAAAGTTTGAATATCTCGATTTTTTCAAAACATATTACATTCCATACAATATCATTTTCGCGATCATATGCCTACCTTTAAAATCAATCGAAAACAAAAGTACATTTTTTAAATTTTTTTAAAAGTTTTGTGGTTTGATAGTAGTAGTAGTACCGAAATAATGTTTAAAGAATATTAAATAAGAGTAAAACCTCGTCATATATGATATATCGTCTCGTCATATCGTTGAAAATGGAGCCGTTTTTAAGAAAATTGAGTTTGGTACTGTAAATGCAAGATTTGAAGCTCAATTTCACAGAAATCTTTTGAGTTTTCGAAACACTTCATTAAAAATCATTTGAAGCACAAACACATAAATGCAAAGACGTTTACAAATTGCGGCAAATGTGCATATTAAAGAAAGGTGAGATATTTGAAAAAAATTACATTTATAAATTTTTTAAAAAAAAGGAATAACCCAAAATGAATTTTATGTCATATTAACCAGTGCAATTAGCACTATCCGTCAGAAAAAAGGAGCCGTTTTTGTGTAAAAGTATTTTAAAAACTCTGAAAACGCGGAATTTTGAGCTCATTTCTGCAGAAAACCTTTGAATTTTCGAGAATGTTTGAAAGACTTCATTTAAAGCCCTTGTAGTCATAAATGTAATAATGATAACAAATTACTGCTATTGTAAATATTAACAACGTGGGAGACAAGCAAAAAATTACGTTTTTGTAATTTTTGAAAAAACAATAGATTAGAGGAATATGGAGTTTATGGCATCTTACAGAGTATACTTAGCACTATTTCTTGAGAAAATTTTGAATATGTCCCAGGGGTTATATAAAGTAAATTATAAAGAATGTTTTTCAAAATCACAAAGTTTCGAGTCGTGCCAGATCGACCATTGAATATCCAATTTGAAAACCATCCTACATATAGTTTAGGGGCGCTAGTGTGTTCACAGACGGACAGACGGACAGACGGACATATTGAAAACAAAACTACCACATTTTAGTACTAGGGGACCCCAAAACATGTTTTTCCGTAAAAATCTCGAAATCTATTTCCCGTAGCGTTACTTTCTCTACACTACGAGTATTACTTCGTATACACGTATCTATACGAGAAAGTGAAAACAAAATAACATAACGTGTATATTTGATATTTTTTTTAGAAATTGAAATTTACGAATTTATATACTTGATATAGATCACAATTACCAAAATTTCCAAGGGTTGAATATATTATTGGTAATCACATTGTTGAGGATTATCAACCATTTTCTGAATTTGTATTCCCTGGTTTCTCAATATTCATCTTCATAAATTGTCGCTTTTATTTATTTAAAACATATTACATTCTGTCGTATCTTACTCATTTCTTTATTTGTACTTTCAAGGTGCTTTCTGTCTTTTAGTATTTGACATTGTCATACAGCTTTCAAAGATCTGTGTAATTAAGAGTGCGACAACAGCTTTTCCAAAAAAAATATTCATATGTCATGTTACGAGTAATTGCAATTTTTCTTTGTTTTTAACGCATATAGTCTGACTGTGAACCGTGGGGGGCGCTTACTGTATGAATATTTAATAAATGAAGGAATGACTGAAATGAACATTTAAGTTTTACGTACATAACAAGAATTAATGTTAAATTTCAAAACGTGGTAATGTACAGTGGTAATGGAAATACAATCTAATGTAAAATTGTGTAAAATCTAATGTGAAATTATTTTTCAATTGTTTGTAATTTTTTTCTGAACTTCTGGGTAACTAACTGGTTTTTGGCGTAAATTAATAACAACAATAATAATAATAATAATAATGATAATAATAATAAATTACCTTCAAAAAAACCCATCTCGATCAGGTTTTTCGTCCAGTTTCCCTGATCCTTGAGCAAATGCTGAGATGGCCCCTTGTTTTGCTTCTGGACATAAATGTAACTTCATTATTTGTGCACGTATTCTGAATTTCAGTGGGAAATATAGTTACTCAAATTATTGTTGTCCACATTATTGCGGCAAAAAGTATTATTCTTTCATGAAGAACGTAAGGGTTCAGGGCAGGAATTCATAGCTAATTTACCTTTGGAAATATATTTCATTATATAGGAGCGAATATTTTGTCAACAAAACTTGAAAAAAACCTCTCTTTTCTGTATTCAAAATTCGACTAGAATATGGTTTAGGATAGAGATCACAGAATTATGAAAACGTGCACAAAATTCACTTCTCCCCATAGCTCGTCACACACAGTTTTTGACGGTTTTTGACGTAAATAAATAATAATAATAATAAATAAATAATAATAATAAATTATCAACATATTTTAAATGACACGAAGCTTCATAGTATTCTTTCAATCTCTACAAGTATCCGAATTTAGTGGTATAGATATAACTTACTATAAGTATTGGAATACTGGAATAACTTCTAATTTCTTTAATAAAAATTTAAAACATCGCAGCTGACGATACGTCGAACACACAGTTCAATATAAACGAAAATTTTACGAGTTCTTTTTCAAAATAATCCACTTGACGCGAAGTTCCTACTCTGCAAGAGCAGCAGATCCAACTTCCCGGTTTGCGCACTGCTCGTCACAAACTCGACAACTCCATTCCGCATATCAACTGTCTGGTGTCGCTAAGCAGGCTTCCATTTGGACAAGCACGGAGCCCGTCCGGGAGGCTGCTATCAGCGACCCTGGCGAGCTCTTCGTCAACTAATCACGGCGAACGGTGCAACTGCCAGAGGAGCTACTAAGCCCTTGGAGCGGGGAAGGGGGACTTCTGACGGATGAAGTTCGAAACAGCGACAAGTGACGAGCGAGAATGAAGTGCGAGGCTTATCTACGGACGTGTTATACGTATATTTTTGCATGTCTCTCGAACAAAACGAATAAAGGAAAAATAAAAATTGTTTTTGAAGCAATTAAGATTTAAAGTTTTGTCTATGGTTGGTCGGACATGAAACAAATGATAACATTTGAAGATATATTAATTTAATTGTTTAACAGGCAGATATCCTTTATCTAAAACCATTACCCCCCCACACACACACAGGCACACATAATGCTTTCATTAATGGTATAATCTTAACGAATATTTTAAAATATCAGCAATTCGTGCTTCAAGTTTTAAAGAATAAAATGCACAAAATCATATCATAAATGTTATGTTATCTACGTACAAAGTTTCGATAATTTCTCCATCATCTTCATGAGGTTCAGTGAGAATTAGAAAGCAAGCATATTAATACATTTTGTTGCTTTTTTGTTACAAGAACATTTTAAAAAACAAATAGGAAAGTACACAACAAAATAATTAAAGCCGTCTAATTATGTCGAAGAGAAGCATGATCTATGACCTATGATCTAGAACGATGAGCAGACTTTCAGATTTCCACCAAGAGAGAAGTATTCCAATTATAAATTGAACTCCATTAATGAGTTTTAAAAAAGATTTTATTGTAAATTTGAAAACTAGTGCAAATAACGTTGAAAAGAAAACTCGAATTGGAATATTTACGCTTAAAATACATCCATTCTACCCTTTTTAGTCACGTAGGCGTGTCCCTACTGAACCGACAGTTGGGCAAAATGAGCTCTCTTGAACGAAAAAAAATCTTTGTCAACATTGCCAAAAAAATGAACATTTTGGTAAACTTAAAACTTTTTAAACTTTTCAAAAATTCTATTTTTTTCTATCCTGAATGAACATTCCTTAATAAAAAGTTGTCCGGGTCAAATCTTTTTATTGACTAGCCCCTTCTACTTTTCCAATTTTTCTTCCCTCCTTTACGGGCTTTCACATCCCCCTATTCTAGAAGATGGCGGCAACCTAGCAGTTTCTAGCATATTTCTTTCTTCTGTTATATATTTCCTGTTACATTTAAGTGTGACCCAAATTGTTCAGACAGTAAGTAATTTTTAATTTTATTTATCTATTATTTTATTTTTTGTTTGTCTTTTTGATCGCATATTTTTGCTATATTATTCTTTACTCCCATACTTTATATTATTTTCTTATCCTTTTCTTCTTCAAGTTATAGACCTACTGAAGATGGGAGAAATATTTCCCGAAAATTCTGAGTTTAGTTCCTAACTCACATTATGGATTACCACAATATATCTGCTACCACATCGAAATTTAAGCTTCTTTTAGCTAAGACGACTTCAGTTACCCAAGCACAAACTTCATAATTACTTAACCGAACAAATTGTCTTTAACACCTTCTGAGGGGGGTCAGTGACTGTCCGAGATTAACGTACGTTTGAGTTCGATATGGGGTGCCAATTCTACATTTATAATTCATGTTGTTATCGTGGAAGTGCCCTTGGGTTTATTTTGATGTACCTTGTTCATTTTCAGTTGGATATTTATTCCACTTTTTTTATTGCACCAACCCCTACCTACGTTGGCAAGTATGGTATAATATGTTGTATCGTCCTGTACAAACCTGTTCCATCCGTTGTGCAGACATATCGGAACCCTCCTGCCTTGCGCAGATATCTACATTTTCAATCTGCCTAAATATTTCATATTGTATCTTTAAACTTATTTCACTAGGCCACTTGCAGTTTGTAATTTATTTTAATTAAATACCCTTGTTTCTCTTGAATTATTAGCTCTTGGTAATATTTCAAGCTTTAACATAATTACGACATAATATTTATTATGTTATTAACATTACGGTTTTCTAATTCTTTCCGCCAAATGTTTTTATGAAAATTAATGTATTACATTTAATCTAATTTTTGTATAGTATTCCATTACAATGGAAAGTTATAACTTGCAAACAGTACTGCAGCACTGTAGTGAAGATTCAATTCTTCAATGCATATTTTCCGTATAATTACGATTGTCACTCCTAAGAAAGTAAAATAAGATCAGTTTACATTTTCTTTGAATTACTATTTGACACCAGTCACGTTACTTGCCTACGCTTGCTGCACTATAAACCTACCTTCCGGCAGGAAGAATGATTCAGCGGAGGCATGACGTGTAGGCAAGGTCGTTTGCCATGAACTCAACAGTTGCCCTCATCAGCTGATGTGAAAGTTGGTAGTGTCCCCCGACGAGCAAGCGAGTTTATGAAGGCCTTCAATGCATTTTTGCATTATCAAAGCATTCGTAAAATCACAACAACTTATTTGAATATATTTAGCGTATAGACCTTGCGCCACTGTTACCTAACGTAACTTGTTTCGAACTACATAAAGCTACATTTCTAACAACTAATTTAACTGATCAATATTACGCATAAATAAAATGTATTCAAACTTTTTTAGTGGCTAAATGTCACTTCATTGAACAACAAATATATTTAAGAATTACTTTCTCCTCGATGTTACATTTAAGACAAATTTTTCACCTATGTAATTTATTCCTAACACAATTCTGCTCCAGACTGTGCCAATTTAGCACACGAGTGTATCTTTTTTTTTAACCCTTAGGTGCCGATGTAGGGATTCAGTCAGTCTCTCGTACCGACATGGAGTCCCGTGGATTCATATGTTGTTTCAAATATAACAGTATTGATTTGTATTTCGAGTGAAGAACATTGAAAATTATGATAAATGATGACTAAAGAAAGGATATGTCAGGATATATTTGTTAATAAGTTATTTAATGAAAGAATATTATGTGATTAGGAATAGTTGAATAATATTATGCAGACCTTTAATTTAATGAATTTATCTTTATAATAAAATTTGTTAAACATTAAAAAGTGTATTAATGGAAACTACTAAAAACTTTAGAACTCATAATCAAGAACAAAAATGTGACTACCGCATACAATGAAATTCTGGGACAAGTTTATTAAGTCACCATTTTCTACACAACTCTTGCACACTTGTTTGTTCTTTCCGTAATAGTATTTTGCATTCTGAGTTATTTCTAATTCGGGTTCTTCATTCTCAAGAAATTCCTATTCATTATCGTCTTCTTCTCCAGATTCTAAACAAAATTTTCCGTATGATGAGTAATGGTAATTTTCAATTTGATGATCCGAAGATACTCTCAAAACTACTTTACATTTGCTCCACCCATTGCGCAATATTTTCTTCCAAATCGTAGTCACTAATATTTACACACTCACTTAACAGACAAGTCATGTTTTTCTGTACACTGAACTTTCTTCAGAGGCGCAACAGAACAAAATGTACTCACTGGCAAAGTGCGACGGGCAATTAGCGAAAGTTACGTTGGTACTGACGCGGAGTCCCTAGGTCTCCTACGCGCCAACAAAGACTGATAATTTCCCTGAAAAACATTCTACAACAGTAAGCTCGCAAACCATTACTTAAAACTGGAGAAGGAAAAGGTACAACTAGAATCAATGTTATAAAAATGTTTTTTTGTTTTTTTGTTTTTGTTTTACATTTGTTGCGTCATTACGCAACGCGTGTCTTAAGCTCTTGGGCCGTTCATGCACTTATTCGGATGTTCATGCTCTTATTCCCTTGGGCCGTTCATGCACTTATTCGGATGTTCATGCTCTTATTCCCTTGGGCCGTTCATGCACTTATTCGGATGTTCATGCTCTTATTCCCTTGGGCCGTTCATGCACTTATTCGGATGTTCATGCTCTTATTCCCTTGGGCCGTTCATGCACTTATTCGGATGTTCATGCTCTTATTCCCTTGGGCCGTTCATGCACTTATTCGGATGTTCATGCTCTTATTCCCTTGGGCCGTTCATGCACTTATTCGGATGTTCATGCTCTTATTCCCTCGGGCCGTTCATGCACTTATTCGGATGTTCATGCTCTTATTCCCTTGGGCCGTTCATGCACTTATTCGGATGTTCATGCTCTTATTCCCTTGGGCCGTTCATGCACTTATTCGGATGTTCACGCTCTTATTCCCTTGGGCCGTTCATGCACTTATTCGGATGTTCATGCTCTTATTCCCTTGGGCCGTTCATGCACTTATTCGGATGTTCATGCTCTTATTCCCTTGGGCCGTTCATGCACTTATTCGGAGTTTCGCGAAATCGGAGGAGTCTCAGGGACTCCAAGTCGGTAGCAGAGGGTCAAAATTTATTAGAGATCATTTTACAGTTTACTATCTGTTAACGTTTGGATACGAAAGGGATGCCCGATACGCACGTGCGCATTTCTATAAACGTACCACTGAAGCGTTCCAGGAAGACCCAACTAACCTTCTCGAGCTACACAACACTTCACCACTAAGTGGAAGAGCAACCTGTGAGTGGAGCGCTTGTTACACGGAGGGAGTCGTTCTCAGAAAATGATTGGCTAGCGGTATTCCATGGAGCAAACTCCAGAACTGCGAGAAATCTGCTCATTTTAGAAAAAGGTTTATGAAAGGAATGAGAAAATGTATTGTGAGTTACATATAATTGAAATAGCACATTTTTTATATCCCATTAGTCAGTAATTGTTGATAGATCAGTTCGAAATGTATTAATGAGAAGTAAGCTTCATGACAATTTATGGGAATTAATCCTATTACATTTTATGATTTTCAAAAAACTAGAAAAGACAATGTGAAAGCAATTTCCTCTGTCATATAAATTATTATTAAACATTTCATGAATACTACAAATTTAATTTACTACTGCAGATTAGGGACTAATTAGAAAGGTATTTGAACATTTGATAGTATTATTTGCGATTTTAGAGCAAATATTTTTAATATTGCGGGGTGCATTTGTGTGGAACAATATGTGGGTATATTTAGGGGGAATCTGAGAAAACGAATCTTAGAATACGATATCAGCGAGGTCAGCTGTCTTTGCACGCTACAGCATGGCATTTACCAAGTTCTAATTGCACTGTTTTTGCAACAAATACTTTTCGAATATTAACAATATTTATATTAACGTATTGCATGTTGAAAGATCTTTAGAATGATGGAGAAAATATATATACTTCCATTAAAAAAATCAATGTGTCAATATCTCTAAAGTTACATTCGTTACAAACAAGAAAACGAAATATGTTATTTGCTCCATCATCTGCAACAACATGGCGCAAATAGCATCTCGATACCTCGAACCGTTTTCAAGATTTGCTGTGGACAACTTAGGTGGTCGACCCTGTAGAAGGTGTAACGTTGATGAAAAAAGATTTAGAATGACGATTATTATGAGAAGTGATTTCAACATTAGTTGCAATTTAGTTGAAGATCAACTGCTGAGAAAATGTTTTGGGAAAAAATTTAATTTTAAATTAAAGCCTGACAAAAGACAGACAGCAAACAGATCAGGCATTAGCATTGACACAGTTTTGCCTATAATTTAGAAATTTGACACACTAAACTATTTTGTATCTTACTTCAGTTATTATAAACTATTAATTTTTCTTTCAATATGAATCTGGGTAAATTTGATAAATAAATAAAATTACTAATCTTATTTACATAAAAGCAATTTTCTTCAAATAAATTCCACCTAACCTTTTCCTAATCCTACAATTCCTAATCCTACAATCCTAGTAAAATCATTAACAATTTGAAAAAAGCAACGCACAAAATCAACTTTTCTTTTAAGTTAAGATGCTTCACTTTTACCGGGCGAGTGCGTTGTGCAACGTTTTTTAAAAAATAAATCATGTGTAAAATGGTGCATCTGTCCTATAATAATTTATTACCAAAGCATGATCAAATAAAATTTTGACAAAAATGGTTTCTTCAAAAGTTTTATCAAATTAATTTCTCGAAAAATTTAATGGAAAAAATATTTGTTCTTTGGTATTACGAAGACTTGGTAAAATTTTATTTGGTCATAAAATTCATGAACCTGGAAATATGTGTTTTTTAGGAAAGAAAATGTATTAAATATTATGATAAGAGAAACCAAACTCCTGTTAGCTACAACGTTTAAAAAACTTCTTCCAGTACATTCCTTATAGAGTTAGTAAGGCTTGAAAAAAATGTTTGAGGGAGAATGCCAAAGTTTTTAAAGGTAAAGAAGCTTTCGACAACATTATCCTGACAATTATTTTGTTGAATGACACTAAGGTGTAAAATTTCAGTATTTAGAAAGAAAATATTTTCCATATATAGGGGGAAAAATTTAACTTCTCCCTATGAATTGAACTTGCTCTTAAAATATGTTAGGAATTGTACAAAATGTATTGTGTTTGAAGGAGTTTGTAAGAAATGCTTTAAAATGGCTGAAACTAACGTCGGCAACTCTAATAGGTAAGGCCTGCAATACAGTTTCAAATAAATTAAAATTAAATTAATTAATAATTTAAAGGAGTTTGATGAAAATTTTGTAAAAGATCATTGAAATAATAATACCTATAAATGCCAAACTAATTATTATGTTTCGTTACAGTTCCAAATACTACGAAAAAGCGTATATTACATTGTAGACCTATGAATTTTATATGGTATACTTTTTTATTTTTTCCTTGAAACATTTTAAAGACTGAAAGTTTATTAGAATTATTAAAATTTTACAAAAAACTTCTGATTATTTGTGCCAAGATTTTGCATGAAGAAAAGTTCTTGGTTTTCCAGCAGCTACAAAACAACCTGCTCGTACTCTTTTGTACAATTCCGAAAATCTAAAGATGTTTGAAAATTAATGGATTCAAAGACCATATTAATTCACAATGAAATTTCTCTGAAGCGAAAAACTATTTTAAATTTATATTTTCAATTTTAATTGTAAAATGTAATATATTCCTGAGCCAAATACTAATTCAAATAAATATTTTTTCAAACTACTGAGACCGCTATGAAAGTTACTAATTCAGAAACATTTCATGTAGGTAATCGTCAGCACAAAAAATACAATTTAGAACTAGTAATAATTCATGCACTTAAATGAAGCTTATTTATATTTTGTCACAATATATTCATCGCACTATTCTACGATTTAATGCAGTTGCAAGTTTGACATTTTATTACTCGTGCAACATGTTCTACCACCCAAAAAACACAACGCACCCATCACGGACATATTGATATCGACATTATAGCATTGCCTCTAATGAGTGAGACTGATCTTCATGACAGAGCCCTGCAATGATCCCCAAAGCACAGCACCGGAAACAATGAATATCGTTGCAACATAATATTTCTCTTGTCAGTTGCAAACGACAACGAAAATACGTCTTTGTGTTGTGATTTTATGATCACAAGATAATATTATTTTACATATTATTCGTGTGTAATCCGGTACCAAAGTTCCTCAGACTGTTGTATCACGTGAAATTTTCCCGTAAAATAACCTCAACGCTGAATAATGAAACTACAAACTAGGATCCATCTCCACTACTCATCTAGAGATCGTCGGAAAACGAAACAAAACTTATGATAATACTGAAGCAACAGTAACAATATTACTCACAACAAAAAACTATTATTCTGGTAAATAACATAGATATTCAAAATTTATCAGTTTTACACAAATTATTTTTAAGAAGGTCATTTCATAAATAATATTACAGTATTTTATATTTTCTTACATGTTTATATTTTTGAGAAAATCTCTTCACGATTCTTCATTATAGTCTCCAGTGTTCTCAACCACCAAGTTCCAACCTTTAGAATTCCATCAAATTACCAAGAAATCTCTGTCCATCGGATGAATCTTTTGGGTAACTGTTGCACAAAACTTATCAAAGAATAAAAAACGAAGTTCTCGCAGAAGATTTTTCAATTCTGGAAAAAGTCACAGTCTGGCGGAGTCATGTCAGGACTATAGGGTGCATGATGTAACATTTTTCCTACTACATCCGTGGAACTTTTCTGTTCAGACTTTGCCCGAGAGCGTTGTCGTGGAGAATGAATGTTTTAGAGTTGTCGAGCTATTGGTGACGGGTTTTGTACATTTTCAGTATCAATCATTTGACAGTTTTTGAACTACGGACCGTATTAAAATTCCTGAGAATTCAGAAATTTTTTTACATGTCGCACAACGATCTTTTTCAATAAAATGTGTCACAAATTTCACACTTCATTCATCTGTCGATGTTCTGGGTTTTCCCGGTGTTGCGTCTTCATTTTTTCTCCTAATATCGTCACGAAATCGACTACAGCAACTACAGCAAAGGAAACTGTGCTACAGACCACGCAAGCTCACTGCACACTTCACTTAAAGCTTTCTGGATTTTAAACGGGGTTTTACGCTGTAAAGTTTAAATCTGAAAATGCGATCTTCGATCCTCAATACTCCCAATATCCGACGCCTGTACAGGCTCCATTTCTGATAACCATAACGCTAATGTTGACAACTTACCGACTGACAAACAAACGTTTTGTGGTGCATCAATATTTTAGCATTACGAACCCACAAGACAGGTATTCTGACTATACAAGTTGTTCTTACTACAAATACGAACAAGATACAACCAGTTTTTCGGTATCTCTATCATTACGATAAAACTATTTTTATCGAAAAATTGCCTGTTTTGGCTGCAAAATTACAATACTTTTGCTTTACTACCTAACTATATAGTAGGAAAGAAAGTAAAAAGTATTGAAATACCAATGCTTAAAGAAAATGTGAGGAAATATTTCACATGTAAAATATTTCCATTCTAAATATCACATTATGAACACTTTTGAGACAATAAACCACAACAAAAAACTTACAGTAATAAGCATTTAAAATTATATGATTTCCTTGTGAATAACTAGTCACTGATTTGAGTCGTCAAGTAAAACATTTGAGTACAGTGAGGTCGGTTCGTTTGAATCCATAGAACAATATTGTGCTACGATATAATTCTAGTAAAGCAATATTATTTTGTCGCGTGAGCTGAAGTTAAGTAAAACACATCAGGCATGCGTTATCTATGGTAACGCACAGTATGCAGCGCATAGAAAAATACCAAATTGCTACAACTGAATTTGGAAAGCAAACGATTGCCTTTGTGTTTGCATTTGCGAATAAACCCACAACAGAAATATTGAAAATTCTCCTCTTGGTAGGTTTTCTTTATAAAAGCCATTTACATTTATTAATATCTCCACGTATTATGTAAGTAAAAGTTCAAGTGTCAAATCCAATAATATAGAACACAGACCATTTCATTCTTCCCAAAAAGCTACCGAAAGCGATTTGCAAAACTGTACTCTTCACGGAGATCATATTTATAAGACACCCCTTAAAAATGGCAACTTTACGAATAAACAGTTCTCGTTACGCAGAAACGGGTCTAAGTCTTCTTTTAAATTCACTCAAAGTCGCAGTCAACTCTATCAGCATTCACCGACACCTTGATCTCTTTTTCCTCACGGATCGCCGGTCCGGTTTGCTCTGACAATCACCGTCACCATCGTGACTGAAATCTCTGCCCTCAGCCTTGTCTACTTTCTCTCTCTTCTCTATCATCGCCCCATTAATCGCTTAGAATCTTTGTCTTCCTTAACCGTCGGGAATTGATTGGTTGATTGGTGGATTGATGGATTGATCAGTATTTTCGGGCGCAACAACTGCTATGATCATTAGTCTCGTAATTCTTGCGTGTTTATTTATTGCTTTATTGTTATAGCATTGCGGAAGGTGGCTGTAGTTCTTCTCCACTGGATGACGAGATCCGGCGGCGACCTATACGTCGACCTGCCGTGTTTTCAACAACTTGAAATATTTCCCTCAGGTATCTCCCACAAGCGAGGCACTGCCCCCTCCCCGAGATAGCTCTAAGCTCCTAACTGGTCTACCGACATGTGTGGTAGTGTAGTGAATGTAAGTGTAAGTGTACGTAAGTGAGGAGTGAGGATAGGCAAGGAAGAGGAACGAAGGACCGCACTTAGTTCATGAATCGTTTGTTAGGGTACTGCTCGGGCTTTCGCCTATTGTTGAGCGGAGAAACCTCGGAAAACTACCTAACACGGAGCGTCGGTCGCTAGAATTTTCCTTCTCACAGCGTCTGAAATCGACCCACCTATGTAGCTATACTTGGGTTTTTATTTCTTGGCGCGTGGGGGCGAGCCATCACGATGGAATATCTCACGGCATTTTGAGTCGTTCTCGATCTTGCCGGAAGGAGTCACATGATCGCGACTGTACTAAGCAGTGCTGGCGATCATGCAACTCCTAGAGGCACAACCCAGAACGACGCGAAATACCATAAGATATTTTATCGTGATGACACGCCTCCACGCGCCAAGAAATAAAAACCCAAGTATAGTGTCGAAAACTCTGCCACGGTTGTAACTCGAACCTTAGGATCCCTCGATCAGAGGCACTCCAGTGACATCAATCGATGCTCTGAACCACCTTAATCGGTTTCGTCTTGAAGCAGTCTTGGCTTCAGGGCCTACTCTGCGTTTCTCCCACCTTAAAGGAGATATTCTTTTACCAACAAAAGACCCTCATATCGTGCTTCGCGATCTCAACATCTCAACACTTCACACAAACAACTGGAAACTGCAATCACTTACACCATCATCTTTCTTCATTGTCTAAATAGGCCTATCAGCGGCGGTATCTCAGCGGTTTCATTGTTTCCTCTTCAATGACGTTGACTGAGAAGTTCTGCCATTCGAGTCCCAGAAATGGCCAATTTTCGATGTTAGCCACTAAATTGGATCAAATTCAACCACTACCAACAAAACTACATTTATAACATTTTCGATCAAATTCATGCATTGACATTGCAAAACTTATGTTGTAATCAGTTACATTTTTATACATCGACTGAGTTGAGCTCAATGCCAGCGGTGCCGCTGACTCTGACGGGTCTCTGACTGAAAACTCCTAGGTTTCGAGCCAGGACGGTAGCAGATATTTTACTTACATGCTACCGAGTAGAGAGAAAGTTACGTAATGCTGTACGAAAAAAACGGCGAATTTTCGTCAGAAAAATTCCCATCACAGGGTCCTGGTAACAAAAAGTGGATAAATTTAGTTTCTAAATTTAGAAAAAAATCCTCTGTTACGTGGAGCAGTCAGAATCCATGTTTTGTGGGTCCTTGATACCGAATAATCGAATGACGGAAAAACGTCCACCCGTCCGTGAAAAATGCTAGCAGTTCAGCTAGAAAATCGTTCAGCCGATTTTCTCCAACATTGATATTCGCCAATCGATCTGGTTGATGTCGTAGCCCCTTGAATTTGATATTTTAATTTTGGGGGTTACTTTACATGAAGCTCCGGGTACATTTCCAAAATTTTGAAAAATATGGATACATCGATTTTGATTAAACTTTGTTGTTGGATAGTGTGAAGGTCGTTTAAGAGGATGGTACAGATTTCATGTTCATTAAAAACCCTCATTTTTCGAAAATTGCTGAAGTTCAAAATTTTTTCGGAGTCTTCCTACAATAAAAATATTAATGATAGAGATTTTTTCTCCCAATGCAACCTCTTCCTTCAATATAGATTTTGAAACAAGATCATCTACAATCTTCCGAAAATTGCGCTACTTTTCGCGTAATTTTGCGTGAAAATACGGGCGAGAAAGTACGTCCAGTTACATTTAGTTACCATTAGTTACATTTGATCGAATTCAGCCGCTTCTGGTGGAGAATTATGACGACTGGCGACTCTGATTGGGAGTTGTCCTTTTTCAGCAATTCCAGACACACACCATAGCAGTACTCTAGTAAAGAGGCATCTCCCGGGCCATAACATGCAGTACTCTTGCAAAACGAATCACCCCAGTTGATGCCTCCTTCAAAGAACTCTTCACTCTCTTCACCTCTTCACTCGAATTAAATACACATTATTGCCATACTTGACCGTTTTGCGAGCGGCTGAGGTTGGGTCAGGATATCAATATTACACTTCAGTACTTCTGACCTGGAGGCCCTGGAGTTTAAGTCCTGATTACGGCAGAATTTTCGATACTATTTAGCTAGGTCGAATCCAGCTACGCGCTGTCTGGAGGAGAATTCTAGAGGTCGGCTCATTTGATCGGTAGTTTTCCGTGTTTTTTCCGGTCAACACAAGGCGAATGTCGGGAGAGCATCCTAACAAATGGGCCGCAGATCGCACGCGACCTTCCCTTCCTCTTCTTTACCCTATTCTTACCCTTACTCACGCACTCACAGGCACAACATTACCATACACGACGGGAGACCGGTCGGGAGCTTAGAACTGGTCTGGGCTGAGGCGGCGTTCCGCTGATGGGAGATATTTGGATAGGGAAATCCCCGCATGCCGACATGTAAGTTGGCGCCGGTTCCCTCGGGGGTAAAACATCTCCATCTCTTGTGTTAAAAACATGCACTATACGTACGGGACCTCAGCAGTTGAAGCGACTGAAAACACGAAATAATCAACTAATTATGAAACATGGAATTCCGAATGGGTAAAACTGTGAAATAGCGGTTTTTAGACCCTGTACGGTATCCTCTGCTTGAAACACCTCACATCGCTTATCCTCCGTTTCCATTGTTTCTTCAGGTGGCTGTCTCTTCCCTCTACCATCCTCCTCTCATGCCCCACTAAGCACCTTCCTGAGATACCACTTATTTATAGCTTTAAACTCTTTGTTACCTTTCCGTCTCTTAGGTACTTCCTTTTCCCATTTCCACTTCCGTGTGCAATGTGCATTGTACAGGCTCTTTAGGGGCACTGTCGTCGTGAATACCTCCATAGGCTTTCTCGTCTTTACTCTCGCCTCACCGTACGCTCCCTTTCATTTTAAGCTTACGAACTTGCCTCAGCCTTTGCTCGGCCCGCGAACTCACCTTTACTCACGAATGCCTAATCTTTCTCTTACTTTTGTGTTAACATTTTTTTCACACCTCATTCGCTTAATCTGTGAATTTCTCACTCACTGCTTTTTCTTTATTTGTCACCACCGTACTCTTCCCATTTTCTGCACCAACTCACCACAATGTAGTAGGAAATGGTGTGGCATTTACGATGCTATCATCGAAATCAATATTAGATGTAGGCTCAGACATGACAGCTGTCTTGTCTGGACTGAGGCCCACAGCCGCCTCTGATAGCACTGAAGATGGCCGCAATGCGGCCGAAAAAGCTTTATGCCACAATAAACTGTTACGATGGGGAGCCTACATCTAATATTGATTTCGATTTCACCACAATGTCTTCCCTGTACACAATTTTAATTGCTTCTTTAACCTACCTATTTGTCATTCATTCCCTGTTACTCTCCCCTTAACTAATAAACAGTAATTGCCATTTGCCTAGAGTTCTTTCTTGTCCTAACTTGTCATCAACCCAATGTTCTTTCGATGCTCGTTCTAGCTCATTGTAATTTTCACCGTTACCGCTATATCCGTACTTGCTACCTTCTTTAGCAGTTTCTTCCAGCTCAATCTTCAGAATCTCCATTCCATACTCTACATCCGCTTTCTCCATAGCCATTCTCCATGCTCGTTCTAGCACATTGAAATTTTCATCATTACTGCTATACCCGTACTCACTTTCTTCTTTAGCTGTTTCTTACAGCTCAATCTTCAGAATCTCCATTCCATACTTTAAACCTCCTTCTTCATAGCCGCTTTCGCACCCACTTCATCCCATCTCTTCCGCCCCTACCACACTTACCGTTCTCCTCTTCATACTCACATCCCCTTTCTTCCTAAATGCACTGCCATGCCCTCTGTACTGCTTCCCCTCCCATTCCATGACACCTATTTACCCTCTTCATCGGGTTCATCCACCATCTTCATACTCGCCCTACCGGGAGAGATGGCTCAGTACATCAACTGATGTTACTGCAGTCCCTTTGACCGGGAGGTCCTAGGTTCGAGTCCCGACGGCGGCAGGCGCTGTCTGGAGGAGAATTCTAGCGGCCGGTTGCTCTGGTCGGTAGTTTTCCGTGGTTTCCCCAATCAACACCAGGCGAATGCCGGAGCAGTACCCTAACAAAAGGGCCACGGACCGCGCGTGATCTTTTCTTCCTCTTCGTTGTCCTTGTCCTTGTCCTATCCTCACCCCTTACACACACACTAACACGCGCTACATTACCACACATGCCGGGAGACCAGTCAGGAGCATAGAGCTTGTCCAGGCTGGGGCGGAGCACCGCTGGTGGGAGATACCTGGTTGAGGGGAAAACTCTGCTAGTCGACGGTAGGTCGGCGCCAGATCTCGCCATTCAGCGGGGAAAAGATCATCGACAGCTCCCGAGAAAAAAACACGCACTACATTTACGGGACCAATGACCTAAGTAGTTGACGCGCCCGGAAACAACAATCAATCAATGAATCAACTCTTATTAATATTGTTATTTGGTTTGGTATTTTGTTATTATGAAACAATATGTATAAAAACAAAGAATATTTCCTCCACATTCCATAACAAAAGTAGTAACTATTTTGTCGCGAAAATCGAAGTTGATAAATGCGGCACGGTATGCCACGCGCACCTGCTGGTGGGAAATGATAGGACGCGCCCACCGGAGGGTTAACATCAAAATTTCTCTAAAAAACCTCCAATCATTTTGAATATTTTTCTCACATATAAATCAAAGGACGCTTAAAAAATGGGAAGATCTCATTTTCGTTGAACTCTCTAAACTTTCGAAACGTAGAAAAGTTACCACTTATGATAGAAGGTATGTTTTAGCATCTTATTTACTTCCACTTCCTTCTATGCCGCAATCCTCTACCTTCCACTCGCTTACCTATCCATTCATCATCGCTCTTTCTCACACCCCACTCCGCAGCCCCCTCTTCCTTGGTAGATTCAGCCTCGCCCTCCTGCGACAACTTTCTATTTTCACTTATACGATTTACAAAGTACAGTGAAAGTATTGTAATGCTGCGTCAAAAAATGCAACTTATCGAAAGAAAAATCCTTATTGTTTCGCCCTGATAAAAATTGTTTGATTAATTTTTCATCGTATTGAGTAAAGTGCGCTTGAAAATGACGTAGGTCTCACTTTATTTTAACTCTCCGAATTTCCGAAAATTTCAAATTACTGAATGGAATTTTTGAAGGAATGAGTTTTTAGTACCACTAGTTATTCTTTGCCACACACGTCGCAATCTCCTCTCTACAACTCGGTTACCCCTCCTCCTATCTCTACTCTCTCCCACCCTCTTTGAGGGCAGCTCGGACCCCACCCTCCTGCGGCAACTTTTTACTTTCTTGTACACTATTTACGTAGAACAAAGAAGTATTGTAAATCGAGAAGTTATTTGTGCTACGACAAAAAACGGCGATTTTTCAACAGAACAATTTGAATTTTGTGATTCTGATTGCGAAAAGTGGATACATCTTGTTTCAATATGTAGGAAATTACTTCCTAAATCTTTTTGAGTAGTTAGAACATATGTTTTGAGGGTGTTTAACACCGAAAACGTGGTTGACGACAAAACATGTCTGTCCGTTCGCTCATCTCCCAGTCCGTCCGTGAGTCTGAAAAGGAATGCGTGGAAAAAATCTACGGAAAGAATCTATGGAAAGAAAAGCAAATGGAAAGGAATGTGCACCATTAGATATTCTTTGCCATGCACTTTCTTCTACGTCACAATCTTCTCCCTGCTACTCTCTTTAACCCTCCTTCCATCTCTGTTTTCTCCCAACTCCTTCTCCGGCCTCGCCGTCCTGCGAGTGTGACCTTGTTTCAATTTATGGTAAAATACTTCCTTTATCACGTTGAGTAGTCAGAACCCACGTTTTGTGGGTGGTTAACACCGAAAAAATTGGTTGACGACAAAACATCGGTCTGTCCGTTCGTCTATCTCTCCGTCCGTCCGCGAAAAGGCATGTGCGGAAAGAATGTGTGGAATGAATGGAATACGGAAAGGAATATAAATCATTAGATATTTTTTGCCACGCACTTTCTTCGTCGGAATGCTCTCCTTGCCCCTCGCTTACCCCACCTTCCATCTCCACTCTCTACCACCCCCGTTCCCGGTCCCGCCCACCTGGAACAATTTTCTACTTCCTTGTACACTGTTTACGTGGAACAGAGAAGTATTGTAATGCTACGGCGAAAACAAGAGTGATTTTTCAACAGAATAACTCGCATTGCGTGACCCTGATTGCGAAAAAAGTGGATACATCTTGTTTTAATACGTTGCAAATTACTCCCTCTATCTCGTTTTGTAATCAGAGCCCATATTTTGTGGAGGCTTAACACCCAAAAATTGGTTGTCAAGAAAATATCTGCCTCTCCGTTTGTCCGTCTATCTCCCAGTCCGTCCGTGAGTCTGAAAAGGAATGCGTGGAAAGAATGTATGGAAAGAATGTATGGAAAGAATATAAGGAACGAATATAAGGAAAGAATCTATGGAAAAAATCTATGGAAAAAATCTATGGAAAAATCTATGGAAAAAATCTATGGAAAAAATCTATGGAAAAAATCTATGGAAAAAATCTATGGAAAAAATCTATGGAAAAAATCTATGGAAAAAATCTATGGAAAGAATCTATGGAAAAAATCTATGGAAAAAATCTATGGAAAGAATCTATGGAAAAAATCTATGGAAAAAATCTATGGAAAGAATCTATGGAAAAAATCTATGGAAAAAATCTATGGAAAAAATCTATGGAAAGAATCTGTGGAAAGAATCTATGGAAAGAATCTATGGAAAGAATCTATGGAAAGAATCTTTGGAAAGAAAGGCATATGGAAAGAAAGGCATATGGAAAGACAGGCATATAGAAAGAAAGACATATGGAAAGAAAGGCATATGGAAAGAAAGGCATATGGAAAGAAAGGCATATGGAAAGAAAGGCATATGGAAAGAAAGGCATATGGAAAGAAAGGCATATGGAAAGAAAGGCATATGGAAAGAAAGGCATATGGAAAGACAGGCATATAGAAAGAAAGACATATGGAAAGAAAGGCATATGGAAAGAAAGGCATATGCAAAGAAAGGCATACGGAAAGCAACGTGCACCATTAGATATTCTTCGCTATGCACTTTCTTCTACGTCACAATCTTATCCCTGCTCCTCGCTCACCCCTCCTTCCATCTCTGCTCTCTCCCGCCCCCTTTCCCGGGCAGCATCGGCCCCGCCCCCCTGCGGCGGGCCGCCCGCTGCGGCGCGCCACTTGCGGGCAGATTGCGGGCGATAATGAGGGTGATGTATCGGGGGCGTAATGGCCGGCAGCTCATTAAGCCACCGCGCGGGCCACCTGCGCTGCGGTCGCAGATAACGGCCCCCCTCCACCCCCCCCCGCCCGCTGCCCACCCGGTGGAGGGGGAGGGGTGGGGGGTGGGGGCTCCATTGAAGACGCGGCTCGTTCAATCGGCCTCGCCCGACAGCGGCGGCGGTGGCAGCGCCGGCCCGCGCGGCGGGAGGCGATGCACGCGCCCCCCGCTGGCAGCGCACGCGATTGCACATGCGGCGGCCGGGCGGCCGAGCATACGAGGGCTGCAGGAGATAACCCTCGCCCAACGAGCCAGGGACGGAACATGTTTAGGGTTTTGGGGAGAGCATTGGCGGCTATTGTTATTGTCATTATTATTATTATTATTATTATTATTATTATTATTATTATTGTCATTCTTAATATTGTCATTATTATCATTATTATTATTTTTTTTTGCTTGCATATAGGCCAACTCGAACCACGCGTACATGCATACTGCCTTTTTTCCGGGGCTCAGAAACATTATCTCGGAGGCAGGACATGAACTATTCTTAGGGGAATCAGCATTTTAGTTGAATCCCATTTTTATCTTCCAGCGTTGTTAACCCTGGGGGTATTGTCATTATTATTATTATTAATATGATTATTATTGTCATTATTATTATTAATATTGTCATTATTATTATTATTATTATTATTATTATTATTGCCATTATTTATATTGTCATTCTTATTATTTTCATTATTATTAATACTTCTTTTCGAATGGGCCACTGTGGACTACGTTCACCTTTCTGCCTCTTCCTACTTTTCTTTGCTTCCATATCTCTTTCGTTGTGGCCCAACGTTTCTCTTTCCTCTCCTCAGTCCAAATAACCCCTCACGTCTTTTTTGGTTTGTCGTCAAATCCTACGAATTTCTTAAATTTGGTTCCCATTGAAGTTCGTTCAGTAACATCTGCTTATCTAATTCTCAGCTCCTCCAAGTCCTTTTCAACTTCTTTAAACCATGTATTGGTCTTCATTTAATTTTTTGTAATAATTAAAGAGTCTTTCAGTTAATTTTTGCAAATGTTATTTGTAAAGTTGTCCACAGAATGTAATTATTTTCTTTTCTCATCATGCCCGCAATTTAACCATATTTTTATGTAGTGCAGGTTGTTGTTGTTGTTGTTCTTATTATTATATTACAATAATGAATGAACCTAGAAATATATTCTATGAATAACGGTATTGAAAAAATTGTTCAAGCGGCCACGCCCGACGTCGACACTGGCCCGCGCGACGGGAGGCGAAGCAACTCGCCCCCCCCCCGCGCTGGCAACACACGTGATTGCGCATGCGTCGGCCGGGGGATCGCGCTCCTCGGGCAGCATGCGAGGGCTGCAACAGATAACCTTCACCCAACGAGCTACGAGGAACAGCATGTCTGGGGTCTTGGGAATTATACTGGCAGTTATTATTAAGCCCCTTGCACTAACTATATGTATTTAATATCGTTTTATTATTTATATCTACAAAAATTCCCTCATTGTAGAAGGCGTGAGTCTGAAAAAAAACTTGTCACTGACATCTTTGAAGAAAATGCCCCTAAATTAATAATTCTACTAACACTTCTTTTGTTTGATGCATAACAATATTTTGTGAATATTACTTCGAGTATTTTACGCATTACACATAGCTGTAATTTTTTTTTACGTATTTTTAAGAATGTTTAGTTTTTCTATATATGATATTATAACCTCAATTGCAAAATGTTTGTGAGTAAAGTTTCTTATTGAAAAGTAACGTAAATGTTGCTGTACCCTCAAAATGATAGAGAAGATACATATTGACCATGACGACCACATTGCGTACATAATAATTACAAGAGTTGGATATGAAACCTGATCGATGAAAAAGACAATAAAATTGTGGAAATTTAATGATAAAGATATTGATTCTCATTCTTCGAAATTGAAAACAATTTCTCCATTCATATCACCGGAGTACGTAACAATAAACTGCATTGCTTCAACTTCAATTCGCCAAGAAGATTGTATTTTGTTTTTAATTGATAATTTAGAAAATACATTTTTGCAACGACAATTCACTTAAGAACCTAGTATAATATTGCAATTAACACACATTTAATTGCGTGATTATAATGTTTACAAAGTTATTACTAAATATGCGTAACAGAACAATACTATTCTATGGATAAAAATAGACAGTTGCTTGAAATTTAATTAGTGTTATTTCTTACATACATTCTATGTACAAAATTGGGTTCAATTTCCTTCAATTTTTACTTTCCCGTACATATAATACGAAGTTATGTAATTCTGTGCGAAAAAACGACGAATTTCCGGCAGAACAAAATTCATTGCTGGGCTCTGATAACGAAAATGTGCATAAATCCAGTTGCTAAATTAAGAAAAACTAGTGGTGCTACAGAATGCTACAGACTTTTCCACATTAGTTTCCCATTTTTCCCGTATTAATTTCTCTTCGACATAAAAACCCCAAAATAAATCACAATCTTTATCGGTATAATCTTTGCCAGCGCTTTACCTTTTAACTGCATTATAATTTACAAATAGTGGCTTGAGTTTGTTTACGTCTCAGAACTAAATCTCTTAAAAATAAGAAAAACATACACAAATATTCTTCTCCAAAACAATTACATAATGTACACTTTCTAAAGTACATATATGAAAGAGCAATTCAAAATCTCTTAATAATTATATATTTCCACCATTCTGAGCACAGGAAATAGTCTCACTGAAAAACGATATGCAATTTTCATGGTTTCCAAAATAAATCCGACCTTACGATTACCATTTAACTCACCTAATTATATTGATCATGTTCAAAATGAAATATGATTGCACATTTAATCATAACTCCTCCCTGACAATTATAAAAATGTTGCGTTCTTGCCAAAATAATCACTGACATTCACTTCTTCCATATTTGCAACACCCTCTCTTTCTCTACAGTTTCTAGCTTACGAGGCAAGTAGATTAGTATCAAAGCGAGATTTTACAAACAATATCAGTTCATTACAGTTTGCGGCGTTGATGGTGTAGTAGTTAGCGTAACAGACTTATAACCAAGTTCGCGAGTTCATACCCGCTCGAAGCCATGGATATTTAACCCTCGGACGGGCGCGTAGCGGCACTCACTGCGCATTCTTACATTTTTGTTGATTTCGCGTAAATAATTGGTGTCGCACTATTGAGAGAATAGTTTTTCTTCATTCATTATATTTTCAACCGGATGACACTCAAATCACGATTTCAGACACTGCCGATCGAACGTTATTTATTAGTAATTCAAACTCTGTAACGGTTGCGGCACTCCGTACCGCACGCGCTTTGTCAATGAAATTATATTTGCGTATTTTATCCATTAGAATTCTTATTGCTGTTTTGTTATTGAGCTTTGTGACAGATGTTGGAGTACTAACTACTAATTCAAATTTAAATGCGTTGTTTCCGAAGAAACGTTAGAAGGCACGTTTTCACTGTATTCATTTCCCGAAATGTAACACGTACCAAGACGCAGAGGGAGCGAGTGATGGATCAGATTCTTATTAATATTGTTATTTCGTTTGGTATTTAGTTAGTTATTAAGAAATAAAATTATAAAAAATAAAGAATATTCCCTTAACATTCAATAACAAAAGTAATAACTATTGACGCGTAAATCGAAGATGATAAATGCGGCACGGAGTGCCGCGCGCGCCTGCTGGTGGAAAATGATAGTAAGCGCCCGTCGAAGGGTTAAGGGAGAGGAAAACCTTCGTACGCCTTCCTTCAGAGGAGAAGTAAACTCGCCTGTCCCATGTTAGTAGTTTTACTCCATGTAAAAGATCATCAAGCCTAAATGAAGCCTCTGAACTAAATTCCAATCGCCTGTTTCGTCACCCGAGTAATACCTTCTTTCCACTAGTTGGTGCACGGATCGTAGAGTTTGTGTGGTCAGACGGAGAAGCAGCCTTCATGGCCTGAGTCTCACCACGTAAAATAAAGTTTCAATTCAATTCAATAGTACTTATCATTTGTAGCATCGGCTGCGAACTCCTTTACAGCGGCGCCGCAGTCGATAGTAGCCACCCGTCACCATCACAGGCACCATGCAGCCGGAGCCGAAATCTTCCTGACACCGAGGGTTGCGAACTCTCCCGTCATTTTGCGAGCTCCTCTGACCTCGGAACTAGAGCTCGTAGCCAGGGCCCTTGCAACTCTCCATCAAAACCGGAGGCAAAGCTGGAGAGTGCTACTAGGAGGCGCTAGTGGCGCCAGGTACAGCTTCAGGCTAGACTTGCCAACTTCCGTACATAAAAATTGGTGATTTCTGAGAAACACGAAAAGTTTCTTTTTAGTGCTCAATTATTCATAATATATACATGTAAGAAACCGCTGAAGAAAGCGCAAACATCGACTCTAGTTTTTGTAACATTATGCGCCTACTTGCGTTTAGCGAACCTACACAACAGCCGTTTGAAATGTTGGCAGCAGTTCCTATTTTAGTTCCTGTAAGTAGGTGCTGCGAGAGCGCCGCTATAACGATCTCTACCCCCTTATGTGGGGGTTGAAAGGCCCTAGCTCAGTGGTGTCAAGATCTTCATGTGGCAGTGGCACATATCGTGGCCCCGTGGCATGCCACGAGCTTCTCTGCGCCACTAGCGTCAGGAGAGGAAACTTTTCGTAACTCCGCAGTTTTACAATAGGGATGGCGTTGTCTCTTGCGGCGGGGGTGATGAACTGCGTAGAGAGGTGATTTCATCGTGGCACTCGTGCCACGGACTCCCGCTCGTGGCATCAACCTTGACAACACTTCCCTAGCTCTTAGCGGCCTCCAGGCTATGACGACCTGGCGGCTGACAATCCGTCAACTCCCAGGCAGTTCATTGTTCTTCATTAGCACCTGCATCCTCCGTCCAGATTTGTTCCTCACTTGGTCTTTGCCTGAATAATGCAGTCGCCATCCTATCACTCGAAAAGCTTTTCTACACGCGTTATAATCAAATGTCAAATGGCGTTTTGCTAGACTAGCAGTTTACAACGCACCCCTCACTTTTACTTGTTCTCTCCGCTGCTTGACGCTCTCAATCTCATAAAGGTCACTCCGCCTTACACCACTCGGCACAGCTTTTCGACCAGGCCTTTCAACTCCAATATGTCGTAGTGGAGGCCATTATAGTGTCGCTCTCTCCTGCAGCACCTCCGTACGGGAACTAAAATACAAACTGCTGCCAGCGATACTTCAAACTTGCGTGGCTGCTGCGTAGATTCACGGGACGCAAGCAGGCGCAGTATGTTACGAAAGATAGCATCGATGTTCGTGCTTTCTTCATCGGTTTCTTATACGAATATACAATAAATAATTGAACACTTAGAAGACTCTCTTCGTTCTCACAAATTAGCTAATTTTATGTGTGAAAGTTGGTGAGCTAACCTGCAGCTACCCAGCGACACTAGCACCTCCTACAGCAGCACCCTCAAGCTTTGTCTCCGGTTTTGATGGAGAGTTGTAATGCCCTGCTTGCCCCTAGCCTCCCGGTCTTCGTCTGCCCGTTTTCACGTTGCGCCCCCTCTTTCTCGACACGATCGTCTCTACTGATAACGCCACTTATCAGAGCGCCATCTCCCCCTGGGTTTGCGTACCAACAATTGTTCTTCGGCGCGCGGGTTTCGAACACGTGGCCGGGCGCAATGCCACTTATGGACGCTCCCACATGGCTCCCACGCTCACACATGGCAGAGCTTCACAATACGAACGTTCTTTTAAAATGAATGCATGTTTATTGCCAAAGTTATTACTTACAGATAACGTTGAAATACTAAGTTATTTTAAATATAATACTTTTATGTCAAAATGAGGGACATTTTTATTTCGTTTTCCAGTACATGCTAGTTATTAAGATTAAGAACATAAAGAAAGTTGCTAACTTGTAATGAAAACACATGAATCAGAATGAGATATGGTAGCAGGCGATGGCGATTCAAATAATTGACAATCCTCCTTGACAGCACACCAACGGGAAGGAGGTCAGAGACAAATCCAAGTGCAGTTTTTGACAAATCTTGTTTATATAAAAAGATATTTTATTCTTTAAAACAAGTATTATTTAAACATTTCTTAGGGTAGTCTACCTGAGAATGATGGGAAATGGTGAAATTTCGTGTTTTTCAATGTTTATTGGGTTGTATACTCTGTTTTATTCTCTTTTAAATGCTTCAAACTATTTCTTGTTACGTTTCATAGTTTTGAGAAAAAAATTCGAAGCGAGTGTCAGCTGTCAAGCCCTTAACGAATGAACTTTAGATGCATTTTCCGAACTTTGGGAACATTGGGAACTTTAAGCACATTCATGCATGTCAAACATCACAAATCATAAACTGTTAAAGATAATATAATTCTTTCTCAAGTATGTAACCCATAAGTTGCTCTAGTGAATGAACTAGAATTGAATCAGTTACGAAATGTTACAGTTTAATAAACTAAAATGTCCATAATAAATTTATAAACAAATTTTTCTCAAATAATAAAAGCCTTAATCTTTAGTTTCCACATTATCTTTGCCATTCTGGTTCGTTCACAAATTTATTCGATTATAATTAATGTAAAAAAAGAATTACCAAAATATATCAATTTGTTGTGATGTTATGATGTTTGCGGTAAAAATCTGCATTTTTGCCAATTATTTATAAACAAATAGAGATTTTTAAAAATTATTTAATCTTTAAAACAATTTAGAAAGGAGATGTACAAGGGAAATCAAAATAAATTAAAAATTCTAGAATTTTTTTTCTCAGATAGACAGCTACTTTAAGCATAAATTATAATTCCATATTTCAAAGCTTACATTAAGTTTACAAAACCTCTTGAAACCTTTGCTGTAATCGTGTCGAAGAAATTTTGGCGCTCTCTTACAATCATGTCTACCCATAAACACAATGCAATTTTATTTTAGTATCTCTCGATACAGGAAAAAGATGTGCATTTGAATTACCAAGTGAAAGTTGAACGAGTTCTAAAAAAAACATGGTCACCTTTGACCTGTGGAAAGATTCAGAAGAACAGAAAATGTTCAAATATTTATGATCTAACCAACCTCAAATTATGTTATTAAATTACTATATTTTAACCCAAATTTGCAGAAAATGATTGTTATGAATTGCTAAAAACATATAGCAATAGTTCTTAATTACGAAAAATTTCCTTCAATTATATTGCAACTCAGCCGATCTGGATAGCCGAGGTGGCAAAAAGCGAGCACCGATTCAGCGTTTCAGTCCGAATGGTCGGGGGGTTCGAGACCTGCCTTGGGAATGGTTGATTGCCCCTTGCCTCTCATGTATGTGTTATCGCGGAGGGCCTCGCGTTCTACTGACCCAAGATCATAGGAGCCCGCAAGTGTGTTGGTGTGTAGTGCATCGTCGGATATGCATCCCTTCGGGATGTAAAGAATAACCGGTTGTCAACTGGAGAAAACAAAAAAATATTGCAATCTATTCTGGGATCTATCACTTATTGGTCACATTGCTGTTCTCCAGGTATCAAAGCGACATTGGTATGCGAGTGTTTAGTACCTGCAGGTACTGACGCCGTATCGTTGCGCCTAGCGGCTGAGCTTTCGATTGCTGTTACCTTGCAATTTGGGCTTACAGACAGTAGTAAAAGCGACAACTGGGTGGCGCAATAACTGATGCTACTTTCAGTAACTTTATGCATACTAATGTAAAATCGTTCTTAAACTATTGTTTTTGTACCTTGCCTTGTCACGTCGCCAAAAGTTGATGGCATGGGCCGAGCAAGGGCCGAGTCAGGCATGGGCCGAGCAAGAACACAAACAGTGGTTACGGGCAGTCCATTTACATGTGAGCAAGGCGGCAGGCATACCCACGGGCAACAGCAACAAGAGACAAGAGACGACGCAACTATCAGCGAAAGTTTACGAAGTTTAATCAAGTTCTAAGTCAATACGTTTGTATGAATTATTTCCCCTTTCCGAATATTATGTTATTAAAATCAGAAGTGTGTACTGTTATGTCTAGATATAAGACCACTAGGTTGCAAGCAACGATTTTTTCTTTGAGAGAGTAAAATCAAATCACAGATGCGGTATCTGATGACAATTTGACATGATGACAACCCTCTCTTCATCACTCGAATTGTTCTTCTACATATATATGAATATTAAAAATGCCGTAAATAGAGATGCATATACAGTAATTCTATTGTGACAAAATTTCATTACAAATTCATCTACACTGAATTTAATTAAAGCATTTAATAACTGTACGCTTAATAAAGTTAAATAAGAATAGTTGGTATTGACAGTGGTGTATTATATTGTAATCAATGACAAAGTGCCATAAAGAACAAGTGACGGAGAATAAAAAGATCTTAAAGAAAAATATATATTACAGGCTGGAAAAATAAGGAAGATGGTGGGGTATAGCATGCGAGATTCTCGCACGACTACGCTAGTTCATCGTAAGCGAGTTTGGAATAAAAATAATTCTTTTGTTTTGTCGACCTCTTGTCCGAAGCCCCGACGTTTCCGTTCTCAAATTACCATCATGCAGCTGTGGCTTCATGTTACCATGCCAGTGAAGCAAAGGCAGGAGTACCACTGCCCGAGCATGAAAATCGGGCTTGCCCCTGGGATAGGCAACCCGATGTGTGAAAGATTTGATGATTTGACGACACTTCCGCAGGATACGTTTAGTATGTAAATTCAAAAAATATATAATTTTTTCAAATAAACTACCTTATCTTATTCAGTGTTTTTCTTGGTAATGCATTATAAACACTATTTATGATTACCTAAACTGCAGAAATATTATCTATTAGTGGTAGGAGCACATCATGATCCCCACAAGTCATTACCTTCACACGCGGATAATAAATTAAAACTGGTCCCAGGCATTCGCATACCTCTAGCTGAACAAATCGAACTAATATGACCCTAAAATTCAAACTACGTGCATACGATATATACATAGAAAACATAAATATATTCATAGATACGTTGGCCTACAGGCATACATCGTATATACATATTTATTAAAACCATACAACATAGCAATTTAAAAACAAATGCAAATAATATTTAAAGGTAAATTGATTATTATTGAAAGGATATGCAGAAAACAATTAATATGAAGATACTTGTAGTTGAAGACATAGCATCTATAATCTGCCTTGGGACACTTTGCTTTCAAACAGGTAACCTTTAGGGAAATTTCAATAAAAATCGCTTTGCATTTATAAACTTTATTGATGACTACCACAAATTACACAATGGTTATACAAACATATGTGCTATTGAAATTAATTTTTTACAGACTGTGCGTACCAAAGAGTTAATGTTAGATTGTGATTAGTTTTCATTTCAAATACATCATTAAACAATATAAGGCGATTTAAGTACAAAACATTTTTGTTTAAATATAATTACAGATCTGTTAATGTTCAGAGTCTATTGATTTGCGTTTGTAAGTACCAATGTGAATAATTTGAAACTTACACTCACATTTCTTTAGTGAGTTCAAACAAAAGAACACAAAATGAACTTGTCCAAAAATACTACATGATACAGTACAAGTCCATAAAGGCAAACTATATGCCAAAAATCTGAAACAAAAACACTAAGAAAACAAGCCCTAATGGCAAAAACCTACTCTTTTTTTCAATCCACTCATTTCTCTTTTGAAAATCTCTTTCTTACTCATGAACTCATGAATTACTCTTTCACCTCCCCTCAATCATTGAACATGGCAAAGCAATGTTACATAGCAAGTACTTTGGACTGATTTGCCTTGATTACACCCTCAATCAAAACTTTTTTCATAATTTCATTCATTTGACGAACGCAGAGAGACAGATCCTTTACACGGCCCAGGGCAACGCACATATCCAAAGGTCTGACTTGATAGATGATAACTTTGCAGCCCTCATGCTTCCCAGTGATGTTCATGGTCACATTCTCTTTGTTTTCCATGTTCTGAAACATAAAACGGATTATGTAAGTTTTATATCGAAAATATGAATTTCATTCACAGACATATCATTTCAAATACAAAATTATAATCATTTGAGGAATATCTTCGTATTTTTTCCCTTCCAAATATTGGATGAAAATTCTGATGAAGATAGTACGAGTTAATGATATTTACCGAGTCATCGGCTGCATTTAAGAGCAGAACGCTGCATGTCAGCAAGATGCTTGTCAATAACAAGCAGAAGCAGATTTTTAAGCACAGCTGCAACTTATTCATGGCTGTTTCTGAAACAATAGATTACTTGTATTAAAATATTGCTTACTGAGTTACGTTTAACATCGGTTTATGCAATAAAATGTTCTCTACGAATTTTTTGCCCACACATCCTATCTTTAGATTAAAAATACTCGCAATAGAAAATTTTGAAAAGTTCGTACCTCCAAAACGGACATTTAAATACGCGTAAACTGAATGCAATCCGCCACAAACCTACTGGAGCAACTCATGCCTAATCATCAGAAAGCAGTGCACTAGCCTAGAGCCGGAGATAAAATCACAAAATTGTAGACGCAATTATTGCGTAAACTGGACGAATTGAAAAAATAAACTGTAAAAATGTCAATTCCCTTAGCACTTCACTGCTACATTGTTCACTGATGACGTGCATATTAATTCACTTTACAAACCAAACGACGTAGGAAAATAAAATGTAAAAAATTACATTACCCTAACACTTCACTGCATTGTTCACTGCTAAAGTATATAACTCACCGAAAAATATAACCGAATAAGCCGAACACCGAATAAGCATATAACCGAAAATGTAACTTGGATAAATAATTAAAACACCATGTAATTAGTCTTCGCGCGTTTCGACGATCACTATTCAAAGTCGCACAAGTGAAAACACTGCAATGTCTCGGAAGTTTGCAAGCACACGATGGCCAGTCACTTTCGCTAGGCGCACTCACCTTGGTTTCTGGTCAGCTTCACCTCTCGCACAGGCTGCATCTGGAAAGGCATGACGAAGAACCAAACGAGGAAATCGACGAAGAACCAGCGGACGCAAATGCGTTCCCCTTCCGCAACCACCCTCTTTTATAGCATAAAGTCATGTGACTTATCACCGCCTTTCCTTGCCCCCCGGCCCCACATCAGCCCCACCACTGCACCGTGGTGACGTCTGCAAGCTCCGACCACGCCACGTCGGGGTCGTCTTACCGTCGCGACAGACTGGCGCCAGAGGTGGAACGCATCGTGGGAAGACCAGGAAAGCGGCATCAGCGAATTCCAAATTTCATCGACACGAGGTCAGAAAATTCTAATGTAGAACACGTGACTTCAAAAATGTGAAGTTTCGTCTTACTGTCGGGACAGCGTGGCGCCAGAGATGGAATGCACTGTAGGAAGAGCCACAGCAAATTCTCAATTCCATCTTCTCGACAACATGGTACAAGGAAAAGTCTTCAGTAGAACACGTGACTTCAAAAATGTGAAGTTTCGTCTTACTGTCGGGACAGCATGGCGCCAAAGATGGAATGCACTGTAAGAAGAGCAAAGAAGAATTCTTAATTTCACCTTCTCGACAACGTTGTACAAGGAAAATTCTGCAGTACAACACGTGACTTCAAAAATGTGACGTTTCGTCTTACTGTCGCGACTGTTTGGCGCCGCGAGTGGAACTCCAAGTAAGAAGACCAAAGGTGCAAAATCAGCCAACTCCAAAGATCGTACCGTGAGAGGTGGTCAAGACATCAACTGATGTCATTGCACTCCCTACGTCTGGTCCTATGTTCGAGACCCGATGGTGGCAGGATTTTTGAGACTAGTTAGATATCTAGGTCAAGTTCTTTCGCTCTCTGGGGAAAAATTCTACTCGCCTGCTCTAAGCGGTAGTTTTCCGTGATTTCTTTGATCTTTACCAGGCGAATTCGGGATCAGTATTCCAATAAACAGACCGAGAACACCACGCGATTTTTCCTTCCTCTTCCTTGTCCTATCCTCACCCCTTACACACACGTAAACCAACGTGCACTACACATGCCGGGAGACCTGTCCGGAATTTAGGGCTTGTCCCGTCTGGGGCGTGCCCCGCAGATGGGAATACCTGGTTGGGAAAATCTCGCTATCCCACGGTAGGTCGACGCGGAATCTCACCAGCCAGAGGAGAATGATCGCTACCTCTCAATGAAAACCACGCACTGCACTTATGGAACTCACGAACTTAGCAGTTGAGGTAACTGTAATCACTAATTAATAAAAAAATCTAATTTCTTCGAAAATGGGGTTCAAGGAAAAGACTAAAGTAGAACACGTAACTTTAAAAATGTGAATAAATTCTGTGGGGCAGTAGAGATCTTGTGGCCCTCCATGATAAAATTTCAAGTATAAAGAGGTATCAACCACAATAGTAGACATTAAATTTTTTACTTTGTAGAAAATTCAGCCATACACGTGTTTCGGAAGTGTTTTCCCATCATCAATGGCTCCAAGTACAACAGATTAAACACACATTAGAATACATATTGTTCCATCCTAGGATGCCACCATTTTGTGCATCGTACGAGGTATATCGTATGAGTTCGTCTCCGTACCTCGTATTATGCACAAAATGGCGGCATCCTAGGGAGGAGCACTATGTATAATTAATGGGTGTTTAATCTGTGTTACTTGGAGCCACTGATGATGGGAAAAACACTCCCAAAACATGTGTATGGCTGAATTTTATACAAAGTAAAAAATGTTATGTTGGTTGATATCTCTTCACCCTTGAAATTTTAAAAATGTGAATTTTCGAATGTACTATGGGAAGACGAAAGGAGCAGCATCAGCGTATTCAAAGTTTCATCGTCACGAAAGGGTAGTAGGAAAATACTAAAGTACAACACGTGATGTTTCGTCTTACCGTCGAGACTTGCTGGCGCCGGACGTAAAAGTGTATAAGATCAAGAACGAAACTTCAGGAAATTTGGAAGTCCAAAACCGCACATTGTTGCTAGCACAGATCAGAATAAATTTTATAAAAAAAAACGCAAAGCATGTGCGGAGCCAAGCTTTTCTGTGAATAATGAAAATAAAGATGTGCCAAAAAGTATTAAATTTGGAAATACTTCTAACAACTTTTATTCCTTCATTGGTTCGTAAACTCGACTGGTAGTCACTTATGGGCACTACTCCCGTAAGTGTAGTGTATGCTACAAGTGACGGTGTTCCGTTCCCATTGAAATGCGAGATCCGACGCTGGCCAAAACGTCTTATTGAAAGGCTTTCCCTCTCCAGGTATCTGTGCCAGTGGGTCATCGCAACAGACAGTACAAGTCCTAAATTCCGAACTGATCTTCCAAAATGAGGTCGTGTGTGGTATATGGTCGTTATGTAGGTATAAAAGGGCACGAAGTACCGAGAATTAGAAATAAAAAACCGCGCGAGGTCTGTCACTATTTTGAAGAGATATTCGTCTTGTAGTAATCGATGAAACTACGAAATACTACCAGAACAGCCGAATTATCTTCAAGATATTGCTGAATTCCAAACAGTTCTGTAACTAGTGTTTAAAATATTTTACTGGGAGGAATCGTATTCTAGGATTTCTAGGAGACACTGAAGTGACAACAGTTGTTTCTCTGAGACAGTTCAACTGATATGAATCATGGCAAGATTGAGGGAGTCTTGTCATCACCGAATTCCAAATTTCACCATCGCTTTTGCACGGTGACATAAATGACATCGCATGAAGAAATCGTAAAATTGGTTGATTTTCTGATTCACGAATCCTGAAAGCATGGAGTATATCCAACCAACACTTTTTATAAATCAAAGCTTTTATGATCGGAGTGGTAGAGGTGGCTCAGAGCATCAACTGATGTCACTGCCGTGCCTCTGACCGGGAGCGTGTAGGTTAGAGTTCCGACGGGGCCACACAAACGGGACTAATAACATTAGCAGTTGACACGGTTGGAATCACTCACCAACCAACCAACATTTATTGTAAGGTTCCTTGGAGATGTTTCATCTGCCCCTGTGGCAGATATACTCAGTGACGGTAGAGCAAATTCGTAGAATCCTTCTCCTCAGCTTCTGGCCGAGGAAGAATGTCTCCCGGGCATCGTCAAAGTATTAATGATCTCAAAGTCATTAATGGCTATATTTATGTTACATAAACTTTGTCAAGTTGTAATAATGACCACCTGGTGTTGACATCAATTAACTTGACTTATCAGGACCCACATCAGGATTTAAAAATATTATTAATATTGTTATTATTGCTACTATTATCATTCTTCCTTTATTCACAGATTTCTGTACAAATGTTAGTACTACGCGTTTTTCTCGAAACAGAGCAGTAATAAATATATATCATTTACCAAATTACACAATAATTTTGGTATTATAATTTTGTTATTATTTGTTATGAATGGTGGGCCGGAAATCGTCTAACCATGAGTGGAGGCAAGGGACAAGGACGGATACAGGTTACTCGATTGTTGTGAGGTTAATTACAGATGTTTCATTCGTTCCTGAGCCAGACAAACTCAGTAACGATAAAACAAAGTTCGAAGAATCTTTCTCTTAGGATTTCGGCTGTATAGTGTCTCCGCGGGCTTTGTCGAAGCGTTAATTATTTCGACGTTTTTAATTACTTTATTTGTGTTGAATAAAAATTCAAGTTATAATGGTCACCTAATGCTGACGTAAATCAATTTTACTTTTCAGGAACCATACCAGATTTGATGATGATAATAATAATAGCAATAATAATAATAATAATAATAATAATAATAAGTCGTTACCAAGGAGGCAGAGAAACGTCTTAAATACAAGAGTTTGGAAATCGAGATCAGCCGAATGTGGGGCGTAAAAGCACAGGTCGTCCCGATAGTTATCGGAGCTCTGGGATTTGTTCCGCAAAATTTGAGTAAGAACTTGTCTAAACTCCCCGGTAATTCAAAAGACTGGGAAGTGCAAGAAATTGCTTTATTTGGAACAGCCCACATTTTGCGTAAAGTATTGTAGAGGCACTGATAGTCACCGGATCTGCTCCTTAGGTAGCTGGTTGCAACCTGGAGTAGATTTTATATTCAGCCGACTCATAAGATCTTTAGTCGTGATGTAATGGAAAAATAATAATAATATTTTCATTTGGTTCACAGCTTTCTTTCCCTAAACACAACTATAATAAATATATTATTTACCAAATCATTCAATAATTTTGGTATTATCATTTTGGTTTCACTTGTTACAAATAGTGAGTCGGAAGTGGTCTACCTGTGAGCGACGGAACGGCGCGTGGACGGACGGAGATAACTAGATTGTTGGAGGTTTCTTACAGATATTTCATCCGTACCTGAGATTTTAGTGACCACATTTATATAAAAAATACATTGTCAAGTTGTAATAAATAACTTCTGATGCTGACATAAGTCATCTTATCTTATCAAGGCATAACCGATCTGAGAACTATAAATATTATTATAATTAATATTATTATTATATTTTATTATCCTTTTATTCACAGCCTTCTAACACATACTATAAGTTTCATCCATTTTTCACAAAATACAACTTGATTTAAAATCACATTTACAAAAGTATGCAATTTTTTTATATTATCATTTTAGACTTACTTCAACTTTCAACCTAATATTATAAAAATATTCAGGAAATTTTCTTAAAATTTAATTAATTTTTTCGTTAATTTTTTAGAAACTAATTATTAAAAAAGGATCTAATACAATATAAGATCACAGGATTAAAATTACGAGAAACCGGATTCTCTGAAAAAATATCACCCTGGGGGAACAAGATACAGAGGCAGCGACGCCGCTAAATTTAGAAGCTAGGGAAGCCTGGTCGCCGAGCTCTTCCCGAGAATCGATTTGGCTCCCGCAGCGACTCCGCGTCACTAATGAATGCGTGCTCGGTGTTTCAGATGCTTGTGTCGAAGTGTTTCTCCAATTACGGGACGCTGTCTTTTCTAGGAAGCGCCTCCACATCTAACTTACAACACTTGGCTCACCACGTTTCTTGCAACCAAGGTCTTCACAGAATTTCGTTTCCAGGCGTCTCTGGGCAAATCGTTGCGACGCCAAATCAAACGCGCACTGCTGGGTTTTCACTAACTACGTTCCTGATAAAATGAATGTCTAAAATTTGCTTTGAACCGCTTGATTGATTGATTGACTATTTCGTGTTTTCGGGTGCAAGAATAGCTGTGGTAATTAGTAGCACAAGTGTTGTGAAGGTTTTTTAACGGTAGTTTACGGTGTTCTCCCCCGTGTTGATTGATTGATTGACTATTTCGTGTTTTCGGGTGCAAGAATAGCTGTGGTAATTAGTAGCACAAGTGTTGTGAAGGTTTTTTAACGGTAGTTTACGGTGTTCTCCCCCGTGTTGATTGATTGATTGACTATTTCGTGTTTTCGGGTGCAAGAATAGCTGTGGTAATTAGTAGCACAAGTGTTGTGAAGGTTTTTTAACGGTAGTTTACGGTGTTCTCCCCCGTGTTGATTGATTGATTGACTATTTCCTGTTTTCGGGTGCAAGAATAGCTGTGGTAATTAGTAGCACAAGTGTTGTGAAGGTTTTTTAACGGTAGTTTACGGTGTTCTCCCCCGTGTTGATTGATTGATTGACTATTTCCTGTTTTCGGGTGCAAGAATAGCTGTGGTAATTAGTAGCACAAGTGTTGTGAAGGTTTTTTAACGGTAGTTTACGGTGTTCTCCCCCGTGTTGATTGATTGATTGACTATTTCCTGTTTTCGGGTGCAAGAATAGCTGTGGTAATTAGTAGCACAAGTGTTGTGAAGGTTTTTTAACGGTAGTTTACGGTGTTCTCCCCCGTGTTGATTGATTGATTGACTATTTCCTGTTTTCGGGTGCAAGAATAGCTGTGGTAATTAGTAGCACAAGTGTTGTGAAGGTTTTTTAACGGTAGTTTACGGTGTTCTCCCCCGTGTTGATTGATTGATTGACTATTTCCTGTTTTCGGGTGCAAGAATAGCTGTGGTAATTAGTACCACAAGTGTTGTGAAGGTTTTTTAACGGTAGTTTACGGTGTTCTCCCCCGCTGGATGGTGAGATTCAGAGCCAACATCCCCGTCGACTTGCGGAGGTTTCTCCAGCCAAGAAAACCAGGTAGTGGTGGTTAGCGAGCGCCCGGATCTCGTTCTCGCGCGGGGCCTACACTCCGTCATCATGGATGCAACGGTAGTGGCGGCGCCCGCCGGTAAGCTGCAGGAGAGATACGAGGAAAAGAAGAATAAATACAGTGCCTCCCGCGCAGCTCTCCTCAGCGCCGGCTACGCCTCCGCCGAAATGATACCGCTGGTGGTGGGTGCCCTGGGCGAATGGTACCCCGGAAGCGACGCTGCGCTCCTAAAGGTCTCGAATGGCTATCAGCTGAAAAAACGAAGACAGAGCATTATAGCTGAAGCCATCACCGGGAGCGCGGCGTGCTACTTCGCCCACACGGCCAGGCCCTACCTCGCCCCGCGCGAGTACAGAGAGGTCGTTGATAAGATCTGTGCCCCCCCCCCCTCACCGCACCAACGGCAGCAGCAGCAGTACCGGTAGCAGCACCAGTAACTCCTTATTTCTCTTTCCTTGAATCTCTAACTTTTTGTTAACCTTTTTTTCTTTAATTTTTCTTTAACTATTAAGTATTTAACTCTTACCCGTGAATTAGAATTTGTTTTTGAAAAAGTCTGAATAAAATCTTTTATCTTCCATCACTGGGCCACCGTCCCAGCAGGGACAAGTATTAAGCTCCCGATTGGGCACCCCAATTGTGTGGTAGTGTGGTGTATGTAAGTGTAAGTGTGTAAGAAAGGGCTGAGTGTAGGACAAGAAAGAGGAACGAAAGATTGTGCGCGAGCATTCCAGTTTGTTAGGGTATTGCTCCGGCGTTTGCCTGGTGTTGATCGGAGAAACCACGAAAATCTACTAATCAGAGCAGTCGGCCACTTGAATTCTCCTCCAGATGGCGACTAGCTTGTGCCGAAAATTCTGCCATCATCGTTTGGGCTGTATTCTCAGAAGGAAACAGAAGTTGGAGAAAAAGAAGATGGGGCAGGAGAAGAAGAAAAAGACGATGATGATGATAATAAAGGAGAAGAAGAGAAATAAAAGAAGTATGAGCAGTCCACTAGCTTTTAAAAGCAAGTCGGTTGTACGTAAAAGTGAACAGTTGAAAAAGAAAAAATCTGAGGTTATTGGAAATTCGTGCGAAATAAACTGTACATGATGTGCATCGTTGTAATACGTCATATCCAGAAGATAAAATCAAACAGTTAATTATAAATATTTATTCACACTCATCTAAATTAATTTCTCAGCAAAATAGTGATTTTTTCTGTTTTTGCACCGCTTAAATATGCGAATATTTTTATTTTGTTATACAACTTTCCCTCGCATCACCCACATCGTCACATTCAACGCAGCCACCGCAGAGTTGGAGATATCTCCATTGACCATCTGCTGTATCGCTTTCGGCCTCACTTCCTCCGTTACCTGTCCCCCGCCCACCCCCACCCCGACCCACATCCCCCCTCCCCGACTCCCCAGGTGCACCGGAAGCCGCTAATGTAGACGGATGCGTTTCCGATAGGAAGCCTCTCCAGCCGAAGACCGCTCGGCGGGCACTTCGCGAAGTTTCGACAGCGCTCGTGCTGCACCCGCGCGTAGGAGCGGCGGTTATCGGAACTAATTCTCGGTTAAATCCCCAGCTGGAGGAAGACGCCGCCTGCTCAGGTTTTGCGGTGGTGGATTTCCAGATCATCTTCGATAACCGTATTACAAAATTGGGTAGATCGACAAAATTCGAGTTGCAAGGAATATGACATCCAGTGGGGTCTGATCAAGTTAATTAAAATTTTAGATCGAAAAAGAACAAATTAGTTAGCGCATCAGAGTAAAAACACCCTTATCTGAGTGATCTCAGACTCAAAATCATTTATTAAATTGTAATTAATAGATTTGTTGGTTTTTACTCATTTCTTTGTTGGGTTTTTTTGGTTTGTCTGCTTGACCGGATTAATCACGGGAACGTCTTTTTCAATGTCAAGAGAACATTTACTAGACTATATTACCGATAACGATTTTGGCTACAGTTTGAGACTAATATTTTCCGTTATATAATATTTCTTCCCTTTTTTTACACAATATGCAATTTCTTTCTGATCTTAATAACATTTTGCAAAAATTATTTTCAAAATAATTAAAAACTCTTTATACGTCAGATTTTATAAAACAATCTCTATCTCTCTTTCCCATTCTTTCAACCACAATTTCATCGGAGAATATTTCAGTTTTTCTAGAACATCACTGGCCCACAAGGAACATTGCAAAAGTAGATCAACATTTTTATGCACAATTTTCAGAAAATTGTTTTTCAATTTATCTTGAGAGAGGAATTCAATTCTGAGTACTTGAAGTTCATAATAGAAGATTACTTCTGACAGAAAGCGTAAGAGCGGGGGCGAGGAGGGAGAGCCGGCTAGTATTGCGTTTTTGGAGTGGATGGCGGATGGGCGGAACGATGAGCGGAGCTGCCCGGAGAGAAGAAGGCGCTTATTTTACAGTTCGGTTATCTCAAGAGAAAAATGTTAAGAACTTCTAGGTCATATAGAGAGATCGAAGATGAACATTTTTTTATTATTTAAGGTCGCATCAACATCTAGGCCATTTGCGATCACTATTGTGTTTAACGTTATGGTATCTGTGAACATTACATGATTTGGTAAAGATTGGGGATGAAAGGACGAACACAAATACAACCATGCCTAAAGATGGACTCGAACCTGCTATCCTTCGGGCCGACATCGCCACGACACTACTGTCTTAACGATCTCGGCCACCGGAAATCGGGGAAACTTTTTGGGCAATGAACGTGTTTTCATTCAACCAAGTTACGCAAGAAAAGGGCTTGTCTTAGAGTCTAAGGTAGGTAGGCAACCCACCGTACAGCGAAGTTTGGCGGGTGCGCTTCTTTACCCCTTGCCAAAGCCCCTTGCCGCCACTTTCGGTCATCCGCAAATTCCCTCCTGACCCGACCGAGTCATGGGCCACCAAACTTATAACGAGATTACTCCTACTCTGTTATGGATAGTCTTGTAATAACTCTTAATACGATATTTTCGTCACGTCGTTCCAAACGCCATGGCAGAGCGTTGCGGAGTATGCAAGCATGCTGTTTCTGTACAGGATGGCCGACGGCCATGAAGGAAGCTAATCTGACACGTTGTGAGTCTTCCGATAGGTGCAACCCAACTCAAACATTATTCACACAGGCGGACCAATGGCTCTGTGACACGGACCCTGTTACGTAAACATCAGACGTATCGTACCACCCAGTAAGAAGGAATACCGACACATTCCGGAATAAAAATATTCAGCACACTAACGGGACTAATGACCATAGCAGTTGACGTGCCTAAAACACCAATCAGTCGCTCAATTGGACAGACCGCACTGAGCGATTTGAGGTGGAGGTGTTGCACTACTCTGAGGGATTACAGCAGTGTTGTCAAGGTCGATGCCACGAGCATGAGTCCGTGCTACAAGTGCCACGACGAAATGGCCTCTCCACGCAGTTCATTACCCTGCCACCAGAGACAACTCCATCACTATTGTGAAATGGCGGGGTTACTCATACTTTTCTCCCATGGTATGAGAGGAAGCTCATGGCATGGCACGGTGCCGCAAGGCGTACCACAACCACCAGTAGAAGGCCTTCACACAACTAGATTACTGTCTACAAACACAGCGGCCCTTGCTGATGGAATGCTAAGGAACAATGACAGTTGTGTCGAGTTTTAAGGCGGAGGTCACAGCACAGCCGCTTTTGGTCAAAATTTCGGTCACACGACGTCCAACGTTTGCGTTCGATATGCCCGGTTCGGGTAATAACTTGTTAGTAATTGGAAATGGACTTATTGTACCCCAACCTTCGCATAAGGAATATCGTACGCCTTCTTTCGGAGGGGAAGTAAAGCCGGCTGTCCCATACTAGTAGATGTACTTTCATGTAAAAGAACCTCAAGCCTAAATGAAGCCTCTAAATTCAAATCGTCTGTTTCGTCAAATTGTCAAATCGTCCGACATAATACCTTCTTTCTCCGCTAGTTGGTGAAAGGAGCGTAGTGAAATTTGAATGGTCAGACCGAAGAGAAAGCCGCATGGTGTGAGTCTCGCCACGTAAAATAAGGCATCAGTTCAATCCAATTCAATTCAACCACCTCTTTTGATGGCGTCTGGGAACACCAACTGTCTGACGAAGTTCTGTTTTGTTTGATTTTATCTGTTTCATTCGAATCAAATGAAAATGCCGTTATTTGAAACGGCAGAGGCGACGGAGAAAAATCTTGTAGCCAGAATTTCTGCTGCACCCTACTGTATCTACACAAGGCATTTTTCAGAAGGTGCATAAGAAAGTAAACATAGTTACCGCGTGCGCATCGAATATGATTGCCATTTTCAGGATTTTAGTAGTTATTTTTTCTAGGGCTTTAACCCAACCGGCAGCCGGTTACCTTTCACATCCCGATTGTACACATTTTCGACTATACACTACATACCAACACAATTGCGGGCTCCTCTGATCTCGGGTCAGCAGAACACGAGACCCTCCGCGATAACACACACATGAGACACAAGGGACAAACAACCATGCCCAAGGCGGGACTTGAACCCGCGACACTTCGAACCAAAGCATTGACTCAGTACACGCTCTTAGCCACAAGTTAGTTGTAACAACTTAATAATAAAAACGAAAAATACATAACTTCATTTTCATTGCTAGTCTCCTGTTCTCATGGTCCTCTGAAGGTTCGCTACTTACCAAACACGAATGAAATATTGGTTGCGTTTACCTATGAAGCTCTCTGCCATAATTTACATTGGTATATCGATGTTTAATGAAATTTTCGCCTAATGTTCAGTGCCAAAATTATCATCTTTGACCACCACTCCCACATATCCTAGAAATGTGTGACATTTTATTCTGAAACTGCCTGTATAAATTAGGTTCACGACTTTCCTGCCTAATAATATTTTCTTCTAAATAAATTATCTATTAACAGTGGTTTATTTTCTCTCACTGCGAATAAAATACCATATACCTTTTAGTACGTATTTAGTTATTTGAACTTTCTCCACTATAAATATCACACACTACTTTGATACTGAAATTTTGACAGGACTCGTAATAATTCTGCGTGTAGGGGGGGGGGGCAATTAAAGGTGCTATACCTCGTGAGGAAGTTAGCAAGTGAAGGAACATGAACACTTTAGAAGTTCGAGAGGTAGAAGGCCTACACATACCCCCCTGCACTCTCACATGTAAAACATCGTTAGCGCCGAAATAATTTTAGGAAATTTCTCTGACAGAATTACACCTGGAGGAAGCCTACTTTAATATCGTGTCTTAAACTTCCTCGAAGCAGAAATTTTCAACAGTAATTATAGTATGAGAATATGAAGTACAAGTGTACCAACAACAAAATCAAGGTTCGCGATATTCATTTTTCACAACTTGCACAAGGAAATTTATTTCGCATATGTCGCAAAGATGTATCTCCATTGTAAACACACATTATCCATGTTATTTTCTTGTTGTAACTTAAGAAGTTTTGGCAACACTACCGCCACTCTCTAAGGGAATCCCTTATCAAAACTAGAGCTCCGAAAGTTATAACGGAAAACGATAGAGGCATGTTCTCCCAACAGAGAGAGAAAGTATGTGCGCACAGGACACCTCAAGCATTTTACCATTACCAGCAGGAGTCGAATATCTTTTTGCGAATCCACAACTGAAGCTTCGTAGATACGAGAGTTCTAGGTTCGAATTCCGACTCACATATGTTCAACATTTTCGACTTGCGAATACAAGTAAGAAACGGCCACACATTTTACAGTCTTGATATTTCAATTGTAAATTTATCGTGTTTTAATTTTTCATTTAATTTCTGCAGGGATTTATTTAATATTTACCTGAAATTTTAACACTGATTGATCGCTCTGCTCCTTTTCTTTACTTTCATTTTTTTGTCTTAAGTTCAATTCTTTTTTACTAAATTTTTAATTATACATTTACTAAAACTTTCAATATTGTCTATTTATGGATCAATTATTGTATATTGTTATATTTTCTATATTTTTATGTCTGATGATGATGGCTAGCCCATCGAAAGCTGCTTATAATAAACAATAAGGTTGGCCAAGGCAAACGCTTTTTGTTGTAATTTTTTTCGACACCTTCTTAGCAGCTTCACATCGGCCACTATCTGAATGATAATTTTATATGTCAGTGTCTGCCTCTTACTGTTTCCGTAGTTTATCCGGTCTTTTCCAGACAGATTCCAAAGCAGTCTTAAGCAACGAGACTCATACCGCGCGCAATCTTTGATTCTCCCTTTAAATTCCAGCCCGTTATTAGAGACATACGAAGGGTTGATTAAGAGGTATTGCAATATTTACTTCAGTATTTACGCCCTTGGGCATGTCAGACTCATATTGTAAAATTTCCTACGACTGCAACCCGCAATGTGTTAGTATATCCTGTCTAATAATAATGGATAGAAATGTTTTCAACAGAGTCACGTATTCACAAACATTATTCCAAATCTTTAAAAATGATCTGAATGAATTCTTACTTTCAGACCAAACTATTATTTACAAGCAGTCACAGTAAAAGAGATACGGTACATGAAAGTCCGTACTATAATAAAAGGAACCTCATTAAACTATTGATTGATGCAGACATATTATACTTCTCATATGGGACAAAAAGCTATGAATAAGAGTATTAACTGTACATTTTTTCACTTTTACATTTAATATATCATAAATATTTGCGAAAAAACACACATTATGTTCGATAACGTACGTACTGTTCATTCTCTTTCTTTAAATGCAATAATCACGAAGGCAACTTTAAGCATAACTAAACGGAATGTCTTGAAAAACGTAAAATGTGTAGATTATTAATCTGTTTATATTCTGAAACGTAATGACTAATTCAGTCACTTTCCCATTGCGTTTGGATCGGTTAATGGAACAGATAAACGAGAACAAACTTGACACCTAAACCCATTACCCTCCTGGCGCGTCCGGCAGTCGAACAAAAAGCGCAAATTCGGCATTTTATCTCCTTCACGCTTTTTGCCTACTATTGTCTTCATTCTCAGCTTCCTGGCAAGGGGATGCATCGGTCGGCAGAATTTTTAAGCAGCTGCGCATCGCTCCGCGAGGCGCCGATTCATGTTTCCTCCGTCAGAGCGCAGCTCCATCAATTTCCGACTTGTCTCATCTCTCTCTCTTTCTCTACTTTTTTTTGTAATTCGCTCCATACATTTCGCGGGACGCGGAATTCCCTTTTCTTCTTTATGTCCTCATTTTTCGGTCGCCTCTCGCAGCGCGTCCGCCGGTCGGTGACAGACGCCTCCGGAGTCAAAGCAGTGTGTCGTGCGCTTTGGGAGTACTAAATGAAAGAAACCACGAACGCAGCTAGAATTGTCATCGGGGGATACAAAAGGAAATAATAATGATGATTCTGCTGATAATAATAATAATAATAATAATAATAATAATAATAGATCGTGTCTACTTGTGGATGTTGCTGTACCTTGCGATCAAAATGTCGTAATCAAGGAGGCAGAGAAACGTCTTAAATACTAGAGTTTGGAAATTGAGATCAGCCGAATGTGGGGTGTAAAAGCACAAGTCGTCCCAATAGTTATCGGAGCTCTGGGATTTGTTCCGCAAAATTTGTGTAAGGACTTGGCTAAACTTCCAGGCCATTCAAAGGACTGCGAAGTGCAAGAAATTGCTTTATTTGGCACAGCTCACATTTTGCGCAAAGTATTGTAGAGGCACCGACAGTCCCTAGATCTGCTCCTTAGGTTGCTGGTTGCAACCTGGAGTAGATTTTATACTCAGCCGACTCATAACATCTGTAGTCGTGATATGAAACAATAATAATAATAATAGAAGTACATGTCACACACAACAATAATTAATGTGTTAATAAAATAAAGGAATAACAAGAATATTAAATTTATAAACTGAATTAATAGTTAAACATTGGTAGGATTAAAAGAAGGAAATAGTATATTTTTGTCTAGAGTTTTGTTTAGAGCCATCATTAGAGTTTTTATTCAATACCACACAGATTTTCCTTGGTCTCTCGAAGTCTCTGTTACAAAGCTGTAAAAGGGTCAGGGATACGCACCTCTCCGGGTTTAGTCAAACCATGACCGGTCCGGAACCGGAACTCGTTCGAGTAAAAAAGCTCCGATGTAGGGACCTGGGCCGTTTTACTCGATTGGATATCGATCCGAGCGTTGGATCCAAAACTCACATCGCCCACATACTTCAAGCAAGTTCTATTATATGAGTACATTGTCAGTGGTGCTACAACAGCATATACTTTCTCGCATTAATTCTAAATACGCAATTTTCGAAAATTCAGAAAGTTCAATGAAAATAAAAACCGCACCATTCTCTTCTTCTACCAGTTAAAAGAATTTGAAGAAATATTAAAAAGAGTTCTTGGAAAACATATGTTCAAAAGAATTAAAATTGCTTATATTTAGAGAAAAACTACATGAAAATTATACTATTTTCGCAAAAACTAACATGAACTTCATTTAGGATTCGCCCTTAGAGAACAGATTTCATGAAGAAAAAATCTTCAATATTGAACATGTAACAAACCGCTCAAAAAAACTAAATTGCGATTTTTGGATGTTTTGCGACAACTGGTTTTGCAATTTTCAAAAATTCAGGAATCTGAACGATCATGGGACCTGCATCATTCTCTTTAACATGCTTTACTCTATCCGAGTTTAATCAAATTACTCATTTATGAGAAAATTTTGAAAATGTTGAGGCTTTTGTAAAGTACTTTATTTATCATCTTTGCGGTCCTTTCACTTTTCTGTCTTGTTCGTCTGGCGGTCCGATGTCCCGCGTCACGGGACTTTCCTTTTCCCTGATTCTGGTCCTTTGTCCCGTGGGGCGGGACCTATATTTAACTCTGTATTATTTCACTCAGGTAGATGGCACCGGTTTCCTGTACAACTAATTATCTTCAGAAGAGATTAGGCAGTATTTTCCTTCATTGTAGCCACACTTTGCACATTTTATGCTGTTTAAAATCAGTTTGCTTACGAGGTTGCAGTTGAACGTATGGTGACATCGAGAAGTAAGTGTTCGAGATTGTCGAAGCTTGAATTGTGTGAATCGGTAAACAATTCTGAGAGTTAACAATCTTCAGGAAAGTAAGAATTTGAAAACATTTTCTCGAGATATTCCGAGGAGTATTAAGAAAATGACAGTAATGATAACTCGGACTTCGTTCATACAATGCAATATGTAGGCGTTATTGGTAATGAGGTGAAGCTCTCCACACCAAACATAAAGTTACAAAATTATGTATTATGAATTAGGCAAATAAATTAAAAGATTTCGTTTGTAATAATACGAAAAATAATTTGAAACCCGAGTACAGTTTCTTACGCCGCGGCACGCCGGACCGGTGCAAACCAGCTACCTGGGGATTTAAAGGGACTGCAAGGAGGAAAACGCTGTGTCCCGCCACACGGGACAGAGGACCGCAAAGGGTTAAGTCTGTTTATATTTAAATCTATTTAATTGTATTTAATTTGATAATTTGATCAATACAATTTTGTAAAGTACGCTTAAAAATCAAAGTCACTAATTACCGAAATATCCGTTTGAAAGTCTCTAAACCTCGAGTTTGTTCAGGAAACATCACTATCAGGAAACTATCAGGAAACGTCACTTGTGGAGATAATTGGCTGAACGGTTTAGGCGCTGGCGTTGACCACCGACGGAGAAATGGACGGACACACGGTTTGCTGTCAATCGATTTTCCGGTACTAAGAACCCACAAAACATTGATTCTGGCTACACCACGTGCAAGAGAAAGTAATTTGCCATATACAGCAACATTATTTATCCACTTTTTCGTTGTCAGAGCCCGTCAATGAGAGTTCAATATTAATCTTAATCACCAAAATGAATTTTTTTCTCGTATATAAGCAAAGAAAAAAACAATTTGTGAACTGATAGAAATTGGTGAGTAAATTACCACTAAGCTGTATCGAATTAAAGCGCGACAAAGTTCTCTCAGTAGGTCTTGAGACTGGGGTTCAGGAACTGCAACTAGTTTTTCCAAGGAAGCAATGGAATGTCTGCCAATTATCGCATTAGGGATGGTTCAGAAACGACATCCTCTTAATGACGGCAGCCTCTGAAGTGACACTCTCTGATGTTAAACTAGTGACACTATAACAGCACTTATGTTCGCGCGTTTTTTCTAACTTTTCCAATTTTTCAAAAATAAGTTAAAGAGAATGAAGCGTACATCATTATTTCAAGCGTCCTTTACTCTACCCGATGACGATTTAAAAATTTTAAAAAATATGGAGTAATTTTCGAGAAAAGGTTTATTGTTATGGAGGCTTTATGTAAATTACACCCGAAATCAACATATCCGTTTTAAACTTAGAGAGCCCTGAGTTACATTGAATCTATGAAGAGGAATATACATTAAGTAAATCTAGAAGAGGAAAACCAGTTTTGGAAAACATCGTCTGAATGATTTAGACGCCAGCGTTGACAGGCAGATGGAGAGAAAGACCACGACAGACAATTTTTCAATCGAATTTTCGGTATCAAGGATCCAAAAAACATGGATTATTGACAGCTTCTTAGATAACGTAATTTGTTATGCATATGAAGAAGATTTATCCCCTTTTTGTTGCCAGAACACGGCGATAAGAGTTATTCTGTCGACAATTCGCCGTTTTCCAGCACACAATTCAGAGGCTTTCTCTTCTACGAAGTCAGGGCGAGAAAGTAAAAATATATTGGATAAGAAAGAGATTTGTAAGAAACTATTAACATCAAACCCTGTAAATGTGGTACTGCTAGATAAAGAGTTATCCCTCCTCTAGACGAGATAGAAATCCACGTGAAACAGAAGAAAAGTTTGTTAAATGCAATCTGAGAAAAATAGCAAGCTTATCTGTAACCCCCAATACACATTGTGATGGATCGATGGATCTTAGGCCTCTAAAGCTCAGTTTTTGTGTCCCTATGGGGATTTTGTTCACATGTCCCAATTCATATGATGAGACTTTATTGGACGTATTGTTATATTTACCTAACACACTCCACGGGTGGAGAGTGGAGAGAAATGTTTAGTTGGGTTATTAAGGTATTATCATTTCTTAAAATAATAATAATTTAAAAAGTTCGAGTTGTTCGCACGGGCTCAACTAGTAAGATAAATTAGCAAACAGGAACATGAACATGTCCTCTGCAACCGTGTAGAAAGTTATCACCAATAATTGCACTCTTAAAGGGTTACAAAAGACAAGATGCATGAATGACTGTGAACAATAGACTGAAACTGTGTGCCGTTTATGTTAGAGCAACCACCGTAAAGTGGTAAAAACAAAGGTCAACATGTTGAAATTAAAGTTTATGTATAGAAACATTTTAGATTTTCATATTTTCTGGCAGCGATTTTCTTAATGAATTTTCTTAACCCTGCGGTGTTAACGTGACTTTTTGAAACAAAAGTGGTAACGTGAGGTGTCTCCAAACCCCCACACTCTTTTCACGATATATGCAAAATTATTGAAAAATAAATTAATATAATATTACTTTTCTATTATTAACAATGTTTTTCATGAAATTAAACCATTTATTAAGACTTTAGTCCCTAAAAGCTCTAAAAATTCGTCAGGAAAGTATCTAATATTTGGAGTTAACTTTTCCACCGGTGTGCACATTTTGTCACATCCAAGCCCATAATTCGTAGCAAAAATTGAAATCTTTTCAAATTCAAAATAAAATGAAAAATTCCAATGCCCATCATATCCACATTACACAATTCAGCAACATTTGGGTGCCCAGATTTTACAGACCCAGCCAAAATACGTAGCACAATTACTGCCATAATTTCCTCTTTGTCAGTCTTATACATGCTGCGATCATTTTTATTCCTCTCTAAATCCATTTCATTTTTGATGTTGGTGAATTCTGTAATTCTCTCAATCATATCAAAATCAATAAACAAAGAAAACACTATCCTGGTCTTTTGGAATTGCGTGCAGACTGATTTTTCTAGGGCGGTGCGTAACGATATTCTGTTCCCGTTTTCAGCAAAAGTTGGCGTATTCTTCCACTCCTTTCTTAACAAATAAAGTGACCTAAAATGTTCGTAGTACTTCAGTTTTAATTTTTCAGGAGAATCCTAACGTAAAAATACAGCATGCAATACGTTCCCAAACTAATAGAATGTACGAGACTGAAGACACCTTTGGTAACGTAGAAAGTAACTCGGGGGTCTCTGGGCACCCCAAACAAACCAATAGCTTGCTACACGGATAAAACTCACTAAACTGGCAAACTGAGAGCACATAAAATATCATGACACAATAAGAGAAAGGTACTAAAGCAATGGTCAGGGTAACCAACATGGGAAACACAACAAGCCGGAAGAAAGTATCGTGGGGTTCCCACAGATTCCCGCGTTACCACTCCCGGGTTAATTGTGTGAAAAGTATTCTAAGAGTGTCTGCAATCAATAAAATATAGTGAAGCAAAACAGTTAAATTACTAAAAATTAAGCCATTACAATTGTCATGTAGACATTTTTCAAACCAATGATCACACTTGAATGATCGACATGAAAGCATGTTTAATTTGAAAGACTATAAAAAGTATATAATGTTAATAAAATGTGAGTTGCATGTGCATGCTCATTAGATTGCATTTCACGCAAGCATTAAACAAGCCATCAAGGACTATTTTCACTTCTAAAATACATTACCTATTCTGTAGGAAAATAGTGCTTTGAGCAACTGCGGAACATAGAATTACTCTGTGAAAGCATAGCTAGATTGTGTTTACTATTTGCGAAACTAGATTGTGTTTGCGGTGTCGAGCGGTCCACGAGATTTAAAGTAGCGGTCTATGTCATTTAGGCGACAGCAGGCAGAAGCCGACGATCCGTGGCAATAGCGTTAAAGAGCCGAAATCGAGATAATTGCTCGCAACAATATTTTCAGCCTCATTAAGGTGGTGTGTTCTTGTCAGTCGCTAGTCAAACACTTGATCATTTATTGCATACAGATCAGCAATAGATGCTTGTGAAGGTGATCGTATCATTTAAATAATTATTTATAAATAGTTAAAAGATAAGTATTAAATAATGCTCCAGAAAAACAATTTTACTAAACAATTTATTCTCTCGTAAGATTTTTTATTTACAGAAGTTCGTAATACTTAATATAAGTTTGGTTGACTTCGCCGCCTGTATTTTTCTTTCTTTCTGTATTGACTAATAGTCCGTATTGTTTACATTGAAAGTGAATTATCGTCCGAACGTTTGTGGTTGTGTATTTTTAAATAAGGGTGGTATTTTTGGTACCCCAAGAAAAACAGTAGCAACAATGACTTGATTTTTACAGCATAACTCAGTATTTCCGTTTGGGATGAATTTTCAAACAGTTTTTTATCAATTATTCCTTAGAATGCATGTTGAGGTATGTTACATTTAATACCATCTGATTCCTAAAAAATTTGACCACGAATTGAATAAAAGAAAAAAAATATTTCCACCGAATAACTTCCTCAATAACTTAAAAAAATATACCCGCGAAAGTTTTGCCATAAGAGCCTGTACTAATTTAAACTTTTAATTAAAAACTAGGGCGGCAAGGGACAATTTTTCTTACTATCTTAAGAAACAGAGATTTTGATTTCATTTAAAGTTATATTTGGGGATACTTCACCGGAATCGATCTAGAGATTCTTAGACGCTTTTACTGAATTTTAGTTGAATTATTCAGTAAACTATTAATTCTCATGCATTACTGGACACCTTTATGAATACACATTGTAGTTAGGCGTAAACAAAAAACATTTGCCTCACATAGATGCAAAGAGAAGTTTATCGGTGCACAAAGTACTCTTCGGTCTTTCGGTATAAAATTAGACGACTAACTTTACTAAAATAAAGTTTACACAGGCACTGTATGTAATCTTGTTGAGGTTTGCAAGTGCCTCTGGGAAATAAACGTTAAATGTCTTTTGAAAATAAAAGGGCCAGTAAAAATGTTTGGGGTTCGTTGAATTGTGAAATTTAAGTGCACTTACAAAATCGTCTCACGAAAAAATCTGAATATTTCATATCTCATTGATTGGAAGCTTATTAATTTTAGTTTTAAGCCCTTTTCAAACTTATTCTCCATCTTGACATCCACGATCACATTAAAAATCTACCAAAGATTTCTATAAAAATTTCAATTTTATTATAAGCTTAGGTGCCATGATGTTTAACAAGAAAGTGGTACCAGAGAAAAGAGCGTCATTCATGTGTTTAAAAGACAGAACACCCTCCGAAACAAGATTTTGGCAACCCCATCCTGCGTTGCTTCAGAAAGATAGGTCCGAATATTGGACAAATGTTGCGATGACTACGCTAATATGCCACGTCTAGCCATGGTTCGTATCTCCGTATGTCATCAAGGTTATGATATGATGAGTTGTGTGTAATGTTCTGTTCTCGCGAAATCCAAAGTGGTTTCCTTCAAGAGAAAGCAAATGTCCCACTGCATGGTAACAAAACATTCTTTGTATTTGACCCAACCCTATACCGCATAGGACAAATATTCCTGAACTAAACTCTTTCAGTCTGAATCAGTGAAACACGACTGATTGACAGTGACTATTTTCTGATGGTGTCAGTTATAACCCTGCCACTGACAATCAGTGAATTGAACTAAACAAATCAGTGAAAATCGGGTCTCTTTTTGAATCAGTGACGCTTCAGTTTGAATCAGTAAAATCTGTGAAAACAGCAGCACGTGAACCACTGATCGATCAGTGAACGATGGTGGCTCGGCACGTTTACCACTGACGACCAGTGAAATGCTGGTGGTCATTATGAAAAGGTTCGCATATTCGCTGATTGTCAGCAAAACTACCCATTTCGACTGAAGATATCAGTGACTTCGTCTCTCACTGGTTGAATCAGCGACAATTTCACTGATTCAGATGCAGAGAGAAGGGATGGCCATGCGAAAACGGCGTTTGATTGATGTATTGGTTTATTCACGATCAGTTACTGGGAGCGTCAAGGTATACGGCCATTAGTTACGTAAGTGTAGCGAACATTGTATCATGAGATATAGCGATGATATTTCCTCCCTGTAAGGCGAGTTTCGGCGCCAACCTACACCTCGGCTTACAGGTTGTTGCCTTTTTCAACCAGATATCTCCAACCAGGGGAGATATCTGCCGAAAGAAGCTCTAGGCTCCCGATTGGTCTCCTGGCAAGTGTGAAAGTGAAGTACATGTAAGTGTGTGTGTAAGTGGATAGGACAGGACAAAGAAGAAGGAATATCTAGAGCGGTCCATGGCCCTTACTTTGGGATACTGCACCGTCATTCACGTCATGATGATCGGAGAAGCCACGGAAAAGTACAAACCAGATCAGCCGGTCGCTAGAATTCTGCTCCGGACAGTGGCTGAATACAACGTAGCTATGCAACTAGTGTCGAAAATCCTGCCACCGTCGGGACTCTAAACCTAGGCCCTTCCGATCAGAGGCACTGCAATGTTATCAATTAATGCCCTGAGCCACCTCAGCCGGTCGGAAATGGTAAAAGGGACGCGCTTAGCGTTGACTGCATGACTCGCTTTTGATTGATTGATTGATTGATTCGTGTTTCCTGGCGCGTCAACTACTTTGGTCATTAATCCCGTAAGTGTAGTGCGTGTTTTTCGTCGGGAGGTGGCGATGAACTTTTTGCCCGCTGGATGGCGAGATCTGGCACCGACCTACCGTCGACTAGCGGGCTTTTCCCCTCAACGAGGTATCTCCCACCAGCAGGGCACCGCTCCAGCCGGGACAAGCTGTAAGCTCCCGAACGGTCTCCCGACATGTGTGGTAGTGTAGTGCATGTTAGTGTGTGTGTGTGTGTGTAAGAGGAGAGGATGGGACAAGGAAGAGGAAGGAAAGATCACGCGCGGTCTGTGGCCCGTTTGTTAGGGTACTGCTTCGGCATTTGCCTGGTGTTGGCATGACTCGCCGTTTCATTCATCCACATGATATAACGCGAGCGGCGACTTAATGTCACAGGTTCAATTATATCCTTACGTTATTGCGTAATAATTAATATGGCATGTTCATTAATATAATGCATTCTGTCGTAAGGCAGTGTTTAATAAGCTTCTGGTCCATTGTGTATTCTACATAACATGCCATTAGTACTTTCGAAATAACATCGGTTTTCATGTTTTTGCAGAAAAGGCATCATCAACGATATGAGAAGACACACCTCCCGAATTTGAGGGCAATTTTGAATTCTTAGACCGGCAGTTCCACACTTCTTCACAAATGTTACTCCCGCCTATCTATGTCACTCCCGCTATCTTTCACCTACTGCCACCTTAGGTTACCAACGGGCACAATGTGGATCAATGCAACAAACCGAAGTGGAACTATAAAAAACATGTGTAGCTACAGGGGAAAACTAGCACCTGGGAAGCGGTACGTTGCAAACCCACAGTAAACTGGCGCGGATCGGCTTCAGTTCGCTGTCCCTGGTGCACCACTATGCGACCTGATTGTACTCTCAACGACCTTGTTCAAAAGTTACAAACCTACACTAACTAGATACTTGGGCCAACCGCTCTGATCGGAAATTTTCCGTGGTATTGTCTAGGTTATCCAGAACTCCGGAAGCCTACGGGAACATATCTTGAACCTCTTCGCACACCAGACGACTGAGCCATCGCTCTGAGGAAGGCCACAACATGTTGGACCGGGAGAGATGGGTCAGTGCATCAACTGATGTCACTGGAGCCCCTGTGACCGGGAGGTCCTGGGTTCGATCCCGACGGAGGTAGTATTTTCGACTCTAGCTTGTCAGCTAGGTCGAATTCAGTCGCTGTCTGGAGAATAATATTCTAGCGGGCGGCTCTCTGATCGGTAGTTTTCCGTGGTTTCTCCGATCAACACCAGGCGAATGCTTGAGCAGTACCCTAACAAACGGGCCACGGACCGCGCGCGATCATCCCTTCCTCCTCCTTGTCCTATCCTCATCCCTCACACACACACACACACACACACTAATATGCCACACATGCCGGGAGACCGGTCGGGAGCTTATAGCTTGTCCTCGCTGGGGCGATGCCCCTCTGGTGGGAGATACCTGGTTGAGGGGAAAACCCCGCTAGTTTACGTTATGTCGGTGCCGAATCTCATCATCCAGCGCGAAAAAGATCACCGCCACCTCTCGAGGAATAACATGCACTACACTTACGGGACTAATTATCTCTGTAGTTGACGCGCCCGGAATAACGAACAATCAATTAGTCAATCACAACGTGTTGGCCGAAACGTCAGCCACCACGCCAGAATTTCGGCATGATCCGGATAGCGTAGATAAAACAGATACCGGCCGCGAAAGCCTACGCAACCACAATTTTCCGTGTTTTTTCCAATCAAATCCAAGGAAGTGTTGGAGTAGTACCCTACCAAACGGGCCAAGGACCTCGCACGATATTTTATTCCTCATTTTTGTCGTCTCCTCTCCCTTTACTTATATGCAGACACGTACACGCGCACACTTTCTTGCACTACACTGCACTAATCTACGTATCGGTATAGCAGTGAGAAGTTTTAAGACAGTATCGGGTGGCACGGTGTCCCGCTGGGGAAGACATCTAAGGGAGGGAAACACATACGGGTTTGTAGGTTGGCACCTAATCTTACGGCCCAAGGGAGAAGTAACACCGCTCGTGAACTGGATATTAAATATACGTACGGAACTAACAACAGTTGCCACGCCTAAAATAATAGTCACTCTACAAATCAACGTTTTGTCCCGGTTGGGGCGGTGCCCCGCTGATGGGAGATACCTGGTTGGGGAAAATCCCCGCACACCCACTTAGGCCGTTCGGATTGATTGATTCCTTATTCCGGGCTCGCCAACTACAGATTCTCATTATTCCCGTAAGTGTAGTGTGTGTTTTTCATCGGGAGTTGGTTGTGATCTTTTCCCGCTGAATGGCGAGATCCGTCACCGACCTACCGTCGACTATCGGGGTTTCCCCTTAACCAGGTATCTCCCACCACCTCAGTCGGGGTAAGCTCTACCGACCAGATCAGCCGGCCATAGAATTCTCCTCCAGACAGCAACTGAATTCAACCAAGCTGACAAGCTAGTGTCGAAAATCCTGCCACCGTGGGGACTCGAACTTAAGACCTCCCGGTCAGAGGGACTGCAGTGACAGGGTCGGCCGGATCTCGCTAACGAGCGGGAGAAGATAACCACCATTTCCCGCGGTTAAACATGAACTTCATCTATGGGGCTAATGACCTTAGACGTTGACGAGCTTGGAATGACTAATAAATCAACTTAAACTTTTCTTTTTCTAATTCTGACAAATCAATAAATCACGAATCCAACTTTTCTTTTTCCAATTCTAATAAATCAATAAACCACGAATCAAACTTTTCGTTTTCTAATTCTAACAAATCAATAAATCACGAATCAAACTTTTCTTTTTCTAATTCTAATAAATCAATAAACCACGAATCAAACTTTTCTTTTTCCGGGCTTTTGCCCAAGGTTTCGTCGTTCGGGCCCACCGTGCGGCCGAGAGAGGGTCACCAGGCAAAGGAAGACAAGAGAGAAGCTTTTTGCGGCGTTTGTGTGACGCGTGTCACACACTCCGCGGCGAGCGCGGCGAGTCCTCAAGCGAGGAGACGCCACGCCGCCGCGCCGCCGCGGTCGACCCAGTGGCAGTTGGCCGGACACCCGTCAGATGGCAGGCGGAGCGCCGCAGTGCTTGGCTTGAGGTTGCCCTCTTGGACGGATGTGGCATCAATCAAGCCGCTTTGTAAATGCGCGCTTGGAGAGTCGCCGAAACCGACAATGAAAAAAAAAAGACAAACAAAATAAAAAAAAAAAACGAAGAGGACAAACGAAGTTGGTCGCGATGTTTCTCTTTATGTGGGCGAATGCTAACAAAATGCGGCTTCACTAAAACTCTGCGGTCGAGATTGCGTTGTATTTGCGAGAGGAAAAAAATGAAGACGAGATTGCAGGCACACAAATCAAAATAACAGATCACGTTTCTCCTGCCATCAATTTTGGTTGGAAATGAGAAGGGATGCATAATACAAACAATGGATGCTTTATCTCACTAGACGTGCTGCTCGTATTTTGTGCTGACAGAAACAGTTCGGTTAACAAGACACGGTTATTGTAAAATGCAGAGCAACAATCTTAAAATTCACTTTCATTTATTGTTACTCTTGCCTTCGTTATAATGATACTGGTACATTCTGCAAATTGAAACCAATGAGCTAGTAAAATTGTTCTATTTAAGTTTTTGCTTATTAGTTATTTATAGAAATTCCATTACACTCAAGCAACCATTCATTTTTCATTACCTTTTCATTAACGTTTTGGCAGTCTTTAAATATGCAATGGCACATTACGGGGAGTCAGAATGGGCAAAACTTATGAAAGCATAATTTTTTTTTTACTTTTTTAATAATTAATAGTTTTCTGTGTTAAATAAGCCAATTTTCATCTTAATATTACATCTCTAAGGTTTTTTCAAGTTTGTATATCGTGGGGGTTGCTTCAATGTTTTGTTCTGCTTTCATTGTGAGCAATGGTTAATAGTTTGATTTCTAGTATTGAACACACTGTTTCTGGTTTGAGGGTTGAGTAGCCTCAAAATACCAGCGTGTCTATGTTTGCCCAGAATGTGGAATAACACTGAAAACTTAAGGAGCTATTTCTCTAAATTCAAAATGTTCATCTTTAGGGAACATTTGCTCAAAAACTATTGTTATAAGGATGTTCACATTTTAACAGAGTGTGTAGCACACCAGTTTATATGCTTTAACTGAGCGGATTCATAAAATATTAAATACTTTAAACAATCTTCTTATAAATGTTAGTATTTTTCACAATAAAACCGATTACAATAGACAAAAATTGATATTTAACCTTCCAGCGGGCGCGCGTAAAATATTCACACCAGCAGGCGCGTGTCGTAAATTTTACGACATTCATTGACTCTTGAAAAAATCAAAGAAATGGTAGAACAATGGAATTTTGTGTCGCATTATAATATCTAAGAATGTTATTTACTACCAAAAAACATATACGTTGATAAACGTTCGTATTTAGTATCAAAAAGATCTTGTTCCGATCCGGTATTGTTCTGATGCTCGTTTATATTTTCAACATTCGTTTACTGTCACTGGCAATATCCAATTCATGATCTTCCTCCGATCAGACAGCTCTTGAAGAATATTCTGATTTTCGTTCACATGAATTATTGATCTGGACATTTTACAGAAAAATTCGATTATGTCAAATTATTATACAATATTTTAGCACAACAGCCGGCGCGCAGCGTAAAGTTTACGTCACCATGCACTAATCCCGAATAGAGCGTTACAGAAACTGAATATAGCGTGCAAAGTAAACAGTGGCTGCAGGAATGCATCACTAAAGATACCTGCAAGGAATACCAAGAACGCAGAAGTCTTTGACAACAATGAGTTGACATCAAAACAAAAAAATCTGCTATTTTCATAAAATTTACGATAGCGCGCCCGTTGGAGGGTTAAAAGGATAGTAATATTTATTTTAAATCGTTTTCGTTAAAATACATATAAATAATGAATGTACATTAGTAAATTTCAAGTCTGTACATTAAATAGTTTCTGAGAAAATGTTCCTTACATTCGCATTGGAGAGATTTGCAATTCTTGCTCTCTTTAAGCATTTTCCCTTATGCATTGGTCTTCGACAGGTACCCAAAATAATTTTTTGACAGGATCAGAACGTAGTCTGCGACTCACCAAAGCATGGTTAGTTGCCTATTAATCAGGGTCACATGCCCCTCCCCTTTTGTGTACTATTTAGGTATAGAAAATGTTGCCGGTTCAGGGTGGACGAGTTTACTAACACAGTAGTACCGTGGTGACCTTGGACCGAAGGATCGTGGGTTCGAGTCCCGCCTCGGGATGGTTGTGTGCGTTTCGTGATTTTGTGCGTTATGTGAATTCTGCTTCTGTGTCCCTTGTTGTTGGCGTCAAGAAGGGTATCCAGCCGTTAAAACATTGCCAAATCTGTATAAAAATATGTATGAAATATCTGTATGAAAAGTTTGTAACATTTATTTTGAGATTCCAGGTATATGTTAAAAGCAGAAGTATATGGCATTGAAAGCGTATACTCTATTAAAGAGGAAAACCAATGAATTCTATTCATAGGCAAAAAAAGCAATTTTATTTATGTTCATCCTTTACTGCTTCCCATTTGTCTTTGCCACCCTCTGATTCGCTCTGGTCCGCGCTATCACCCCGCAAAGCAGCACCGTCCTTCGCAACGGTTACCCCCCCCCACTAGCACCTTCCCTCTTGTAGCCTCGCAATCGTCAGCAAGACCAAGGTCATTTATAGGCCAGCTGACATCCAGTCCTTTTTTTTCTGAACAACAAACTTTTATTATTCCTGTTCTAGTGTATCCAGTACTAATAATATATATATTAAGAAGCTATCAAAAGCTTATCTATTATATCTATTGTGGATTTGCTAACCAAGTCAATTTACTTCTGCCTATGAAAGCTTTCTGATTATTTATTTTTAAGTTCCTCAACAACGTCTCCTGTTGCTACGCAGGACATACGACTAATAACTACTACGTTACACTCTCCATCATTTCACTCTCATTTCCTACAGAAATCTTATAAATATCAATTTAGTATCAGAATTTTATAACAGCCTCATTAGCACAGTAGGGGATCTGAATGCTATCGTGCTGTGGCTATAGTGGTTACACAGTATGTCATTTCAGATGTAAACCACACGGGCTTGTTCCTCATTATATTAGTAATAAATAATTATTTTGCCGGTCCAGATAGGCGAGAATCGCTAAGGAAGTAGTGCCGTGGTGATTTTGGACGGAAAGATCGCGGGTTCGAGACCCGCCTCGGACATGAGTGTTTGTGTTTGTATGTATGTGTTGTACTTTCACCCCTCATTATCATCATCATTTCATCATTCATACCCACAGGGCAAACAACCCTGGGGATAAAAATAGGATCCAGCTAAATGCTGATCCCTTAATAAAAATTTCATGAAACTGTTATCGAGATAATGTAATTGAGTCCCGATAAATGTGCATGCAAACATGGTCCAAGGCGTGGGCAAAATAAAAGTGTTTTCCTTTGGCCTCAGAAGCTTAGATCAGAAATGCGTTTTTGTCATATTTTTCAATTTTGTTGTAAACTGTATTTACCTCGCAGCTGTTTTAGACTGTTTGAGACCATTAGCGTCATAATCGAACAGTGCACGGCAATTCTTACAGCCGGATAGTGGATTAATTTTTCCGATGGCCTAAAATAGTCTGCGTCCGCAGGGAATCTGGAAGGCATGGGTAGACGTAATTTGCACCTTAATTTTGGTCAATTCACAAATTTGCAACCTCATCAGCAAAAACTATTTTTGGCAATACCCATAACTATCTTCAAAGACTTGAATCAAGGGATTGTTAAGAATTTGCTGCGCAGAAATAAAGCGTTTTTCAACAAAAGGACACAATAAACATTTTTACATCGAATTGAGGGCAACACGAAGGTGATTTTTTCCCCCCAGTGTTCTATATTGTTCATAGCACACGTCCCACAAAATGGGCTTCATGTTAAATTTATTGATAAAGTTTTCGACGTAAATTTGGTGCGTTTTAAATAATACCAACGTCAAAAAAATTAAGAGCAATTTCGCACGTTATAATGTTCAACACTGGTACTTCCTGTGATCAGCAGACCTGAATACCTAGAAATTACGTCCTTCAGAAATACTGCGCGCATCCTAGCGGTAAATATCTGCAGCTGCTACCCGACGGACGCTGGTTTCGATGAATGCCACCAGAGTGCGCTTGCAACATTCACTCGTGTGTAAAGTTAATGACGTACTTTGTGTGACGTCGATGAGACAACCGTCGGGATTTTGAATTTTAATGCAGATCTTTTATAGTTATTACGAGACCTCTTCTAGTTATTTAAGCATCGGAGGATATAATATTACAATACTTTGGTTTAGATGGCTCACGCCAATAATTGATGTCGTTGCAGTGCCTCTGACATATAAGTCGTAGGGTTCGAGTCTCGATGGTAGCAGGATATTCGACATTAACTAGATAGCCAGGTCGAATTCAGCTTCTGTCGGTAGACTTCTCTATTTCGGTAAAGACGTATATTTTTTCTTCGCATACTAACCGCTTTCTAGCTTCGCATTTTTTACTTTCCCGAACGCCATCTTGTTATGCCACTCCTCGACCAAATCTCCTCTTCTCATTCCCCTACTTACAACCTTCTCTCTCATTTTCCTTCCGTTTGTCTCCTGTATAACATTCTCATTCGTTCTACAACTATTCCTCCTTTTCTTCTCATTTCATTGATCTGCCGATTTTGGTCACCCGTTGTTCCTTAAGTCATTTACCCGATCTTCCAAGTGTAAAACGTTTGTACATCCTTGTGATATCAATTTATTTTATTTGTATCTTTTTTTAAAAATAATGATGTCAATTTAAATAAGCATACCATAGTCAAATGCTGACCGGAGTACCATGTAATTTTATGCATTGATAAATTTCACAAGGAAGTTTTCCAGAACTTGCTAACGGAAAATTCTTGCTAGTACTAGCTTATATTTGTAAGTACATTTATGATAACTTACTTATCTATGTCATACCAATCTGTCATATAAACCTTCAATATTCCAATTATCTTTCCTTTTTGCGTAGTTTATCACTTTTGCTTCAATTTGTACGCGCTAGTCTAAGAGACGCCAGTCCATTACGTTTCTAGCCTGACTGTACGCAGTCGATAGCCAAAATTCGAACATAAACATACGAAGGAAGCGGGTGCCGAACTACCAAACTTCATTAAGCGAGGGAAGACTCCGTTCAGAGACCCAATAAAAACTACCCTCCTCGACAGAAACGAAACTTAATTGGTTTACTCTAGTATATAGTTCCCTTGTCACTAAGCCAGGACTTCGTTCATGGATTAATTAAAAAATTTCGGAGATGAAAATCTCGTGAATAAAGTATGATGGTTTAGTTTGCGTTATTATCAACACAGGCAATGAAAACAATTTATGACAGTTCTCTTTGAAGCGAAGTTGGAGTGCTAAGTACACTGTTCGGAGGTAAACTTCAAAGAAAAATCAACGTAAAATACTTTCTCGGAGTCCACCTAGTGAGTAGCCTGTGCTGAAGATTTTAATGGAAAATCCCTTCTTAGGAGTCATCCCCTTTAGTGCAGAAACGCTTACATTTGTCTTTTCGAAAAATTATAACAAGGAAGGGATGTGCATAGTAGCCGATTTAAGATACTGAAATTTATCATGATTATTGTTTTATTATTATTATTATTATTATGCAATACGACTAAAGATGTTATGTATCGGCTGAATATAAAATCTACTCCAGATTGCAACCAGCTACCTAAGGAGCAGATCTAGGGATTGTCGGTGCCTCTACAATGACTTGCGCAAAATGTGGGCTGTTCTAAATGAAGCAATTTCTTGCACTTCCCAGTTTTTTGAATGACTTTAGAGTTTAGACAATTTCTTACACAACTTCGAGCAAAAACTCTCAGAGCTCTGATGTACGACCTGTGATTTTACTCCCAACATTCGGCTGATCTCGATTTACACGTAAATTTCTATGGTCATTTTCCAATTAGTATTGTAAGAAGTGAATGTGAATTCCAAGTAGTGAATGTTCTATCTCTAGAGGTGCCGACTGGATGATGAGATACGGCACCGACTTCACATCCACTTGCGGGCGATTCTCCCCAACGCCAGATGCCTCCTGCAGCAAGGGAGAAGAGAGGAAAAGGAAGAGCAAGAAAAGATCCGTTGGTTAGGGTAGGGCTCCGGCATTCGCGTGATATTGATCGGAGAATCCACGATAAATTACCGATCGGAACCACCGACTTCTAGAATTGTCCTCCGTATAGCGGCATAAATCGCTTTTTAAAAACATGGTCATACAGCAACCAGTGTGACTGTTTTAACTGGAGTGGAAAGTGTGGGAACAACACTAACATGTACAAACATATTGTACAGGTCGGGATTCCAATCTGCGACCCTTCGAACCAAGGCAGCTACGGCCCTTCAGTCGTAGAAACCTCGGCTATCCATGCTGAAATCAACTGTGTTGTATAGGAAATGTCGGAACTCAACTACTATCGAGACTCGAACCTAGGACCTGTGGGTTGGAGTTGCTGCAGAGACAGCTACAATGCTGACTCTCAGTTAAAGATAGACGGTAGAATTAAAGGCTTGAGATTCTTTTATATGTAATTGTATATCACAAGACTGATCGATTTGCTTTTCTTCCGAAGGATAACGCATAAGAATATTTTGAACCCCCAAAAATTCGGCTGGGTTTCAACACGCGAGTTATCGTTACGATGGTCGAACGTGTTTGACAACCAAAGCTGCAGAATTGTCTAAATTTATTGGGAATATGTGTTTAATGAGTTAAGGTTAAATTGCAGATGGTGTTGTCACAATATGGGTATTTGACTAATTATTAACTTAATGAGGGAAGTGAAATGATCCATGGAATTAATTAATTGTTCCAGGCATTTTAAGACCTCCTAGTGTACCAACAAGTATACACGCGCCTGCTTACCTTCAGGAACGCAGCCCTTGAAACGGGATTGTACGGCGGATTGCCTACTGCATTGGATTGCAGGCTGACGTGAATAACCGGATGTGAATGAATGCACTCTTAACTTACAAAATTCGTTTAATGATTTTTGGGAATAATTAGCATTCACTCGAATGGTCTGAAGTGGACATTCATGGCACTGATCTGAGTATTTCCTGAAATTGCATTTTCGAAGAATTGTAGAGAGGAATTAATTCTTCTCATCGAAGCAGCAGTGAATGTCCTTCAGACGTTGGCCACGTATTTCAGGGAACCATTTTAACAAACCGACTACGAGTTTCAAATTTTCATAATCGGTAGCCAAGCTAAGCGATAAAAAACAATGTGTAAAAAATTTACACTGTAATGTTTCACATTTTCTTTTAATAAATATGCACCTAATGTTCTAATGCATGAAAAGATGTATAACCAAATAACGAAATAAACTAGCCACCTTTTTTTTGATTGCTCATTTTCAATTTTTTATTTAACATGTATCTCTCTCTACAACCTTCGTAACTTTTACTTCAGTAACAATAATTCATCTTCGATATCTCGAACTGTCTTCGCTGTCCATTCTGTTTCCTCATTCATTTGAAATGTGACCTACAGAATATGATTATGTGGTAATATTCAACAAGTCAGTCTTTTTCAATTCTCATTGAGTTCCTAAAAATTGATGATTCAACATATTTCGCCCTAATACAGTCAATCATTGATTTTATGGATCTTAAAGCAAACAATTTTTAAAATGAGTTATCGAACACGTTTATTACGAGCTTCAAGTCACAAGAGAGTTTTTGACATCTCAAAACGTTAAGCATTGTCGATGTTCTGTGAGTGCGCAGATGCACTAAAGTGATGCAAAATTTGAACTGCATATGAGCAGAAGATCGATAGTGCTTAACGTTGGGGGTGGCGAAACTTTCTGATATCTGTATATTAAAGCAACGTGTGGTCGATGTGGCTAATAGTTCCTCAACCAAAGTGCGAAGGACTGATGTGTCACGTGTCTATTGAGCCACCCTTCGGAAGCCTATGAATCATATTCACAAATATAGTCTTCATTAATTTGTCTGCAGAAAAGAAAGTCATTAAATATCTCAATTGAATACGTTGTAAGTAATTATAAGTCAACAAATAGATTATTATCTTTTTTGTTATAAGTAAGTTCGATTGATTGGTGATTCCGAGCTCGTCAACAGTTGAGGCCATTACTCCCATAACTGTACTACTGCATGTTTTTTTATCGCCTGAGATGGCGGTGACCTTCCCTCCTTGAAAGGTGAGATCACGCGTCGATCTTCCTGTTGCCTGGTGGGGTACTTCCCCAACCATGTATTTCTCATCAGCGAGACATATCAGCCACAAGCGGGACACTCTCAGCTCCTGACCGGTCTCCCGGCATGTGTGGAAGTGTAGTGCATGCGAGTGTATGAGTGTGTCAGAAGGAGTGAGGAAAGCACAAAGAAGGGGAAGGAAAGATCGCGCGCGATCAGTGACCCGTCTCTTAGGGTATTGCTTCGGCATTCGCCTGGAGTCGATGGGAGAAGCCACGAAAAACTACCTATCAGAACAACCGGTCACTAGAACTCCTCTCCAAAAAGCGACTGAATTCAACCTAGTTGACAAGCTAGTGTCGAAAATTCTGCCGCAGTCGCTACTCGAACTTAGAACCTCCCGGTCAGTGGCACAGCAGTGATAAGTTGATGCCCTGAGCCACCTCTTCCGGTAGTAAACTTCGAGTCACGTAGACACTACACCTATAGCTCTCCATCTTCTCCGGAGAAAAAAATTGATTGCGTCGTTTTATGTTTAAAAATATGATTTATTAGTACAGTCTATATAATATCAGAACATTGGAGATATCAAAGGTCGAGTTGTCTATTTGTAGTGACAACTAGCGCTTATTTTTGCCCTTGTCCGGTCACTACCGCTATCTCGCTTACAATGAAGCGTTTCGTGCAGGTGGTGACGGGCGCCTATCCCCAATCTCCATTTGAATCGCTCCTCCTCGCTTCGCGGCCCAGCTTAATTTATGGGACCAACGTGGCCTTAGTGCATCGAAGCCCCTGATGTTCTAGCGACTACCGGTGGTCGATATTGATTGGCTTTCCTTTATGCCACGCGTCAATATTTCCTTCTCGTTTCTCATAAATATTCTATAGGTCAGCCTACTTTCTCGATCTGTGTTTAGTAGAAGTGTTCTCCGAATTCTCTTCTAAAATATGCTCTCTTCTGTCTTAGACTTAGTTTCAATGTTTTCAAGTAAAGTTTACAGATTCGCAATTCAGTTCGCTAAAGATAAATAAATAATTTCAGAAATAAGATAACAGAAAATATAGCAAATCATTATTGAAAGCCACGTTTTACAAGCAACTAACATCTATTTAACCCTGCAGCACAAGAGCTAGTAAAAGTTATTCGAGCACACGTGGTGATCTCTCACATGCAGCATTTGAGTTTTAGCTTGTATTGCTTCACAAACTCACTATTGAGTGTTTCATACACAAGCACAAATCAAACACATTTAGTAACATCGAAACTTTAAAAATGTATTGAACTACAATGTTTATCAATAATAAGAACAAGATATGAATCATTTATTTTAGTTGTAAATTGAACTACATGCTCCGGCCAGCGGTATGATGCGCTGTATGCAATTTTAGTGATATTACTCTCGAGCTGCTGCTGCTGTTGTTGTCTAGCGTAAAGCCTATTGGCAGGAACTGGTAGCTATGATTTCTGAGAACATTAATAGAGAATTTATGAGAACAACGGTGTTCTAAAAATCTCTATTCCTCTATCAACGGAAGAACAACACAGTCATCTTAGAGATCGACCGCATGTGCCGCAGGGTAAAGTGCCTATCGGTATAAAATACACGATAATCAAGAGTGTAATGAAAATATATTTTAACTCACTTGAAAAAATAAAATTCCATGGGCATAGTACCTAATCACACGGCCTACCTAATCACGCAGCACACAACTCATAAAATTGTGCGTTTTTATTCAATGTGATCCTTAGAATAGGGAAATAATATAATTTTTAATTCAGGAAGCAAGCTCAATTACAATTTTCCCTTTATTAACCATTATACATGTAATAAATTTAATCATAGATCAACAGATCTTCAACTGTGATTAAATACATCCGAAAAATGTGGACGAATAATTTAATAAAGACACTACAGTCCACTTTTGAATGAAGTTATAGTTCAGTCGTAAGTTGAGGATCCAACTATGTATTTTAGTATTATATAGTAAGTGAATCGTATTGCATAAATTGCAAAATCTATTCTTAGAAATTATTGATTTTTAGTATTTTTCTTACACTTTACATCGTAAGCCCGTTTTACTCGGTCATTTTTTCAACTTTTTTCGCCAGTCAAAAAAGTGGCAGACTAGATTGCATAGAAATTAGTGGTGCTACAACAGCACAATCCATTTTGCTTTTTTTCTAGATTGATCAACTTTCATAATTTCAGAGAGTTGAACGAAATACGCCATTCACTTAAGCATCCCTTGTTCTATGCATGAAAAAATTTGGAGATTTTTGAGGATAATTTAATAATTTGCATTAAGTCCAAGTACAAATTACGCTAAAACTACTAAACAAATTCAAGAAATTGTGTATTTTTCAGTGCCAATTACCTACAAAATGTAGATTTTTAGTGTACAGCGTGTTAGAGGAAGTAATTTGCTAAACGTAGGAATAAGATTTTTCCGTTTTTTTGTTACTAGCGCCCGACAATAAGAGTTTTCTGGCAAAAATTCTCCGTTTTCCGGCGCGATTGCAATACTTTCTCCTTTTACAAAGTAAGGGCGAAAAAGCGAAAAGGAAATACACCATGAAACTTATTATCTGTGTAATTATTTTATCACTTATTTCTTTCAGCCTACCAGTAGGCTTATCAGATCAAGAAAATACCAGATCATGCACTGCACTGAAATGTACGTTTGACTTTGATTTTCGAGAGGTTAGCATTGCTTCAAAAATTCCGCCGATTTTGTAAAGAATATCCCATTCCATCACAATTTCTCCAAGACACCGCTCAAGAAATGTTGCGCAGATATTAGTAACATCGCAATGGTTGCTATGTTTGATTTTCAAAGCTTTCTGTTGGGTCGGAAAAAATATTTTCGTGATTCCGTACAGATAATGCAATGATCATATAATACACTGGTTTTCGAACACCCAGTTTTGATATCAAAAATGCCACGTAAAAAAAGGCCCAATTTCTAATAAACTAGTGGTGCTACAGAATGACATAGAGTTTCCCGTATTAGCTTTCTATTTCCTTGGGTCTCAGCTAGCTATTTGGAATTGCCACGTACTCTTGCCAGCTGCCATCTATCGCCGCCGAAAGTACATTTTTTTGACATCTTCTTAATTTTTCTGTTTCCTAATGGTAGAACGCAAATATTTATTTTAGAATATTTAAAAAAACACAAAAACCTCGTCCTAAATGGCAATTTTCTTTTAAAAATTTGAAGCTGTTTTTAAGAAAATGGCGTTTAAGCGCCTCTAAAAATGGGAAATTTGAAGCTCATGTTCACAGAAACTTTTTGGGTTTTCAAAACACTTCATTTGAAGTATTTTGAAACACTTACCCTCACAAATATAATAATGTTTAAAAATTGCTGGTAATGCGCATATTAAAGATGTGAGCTTTGATGTGATCTTTCAAAAAAATTACATTTGTGTAATTTTTGAAAAAACCAAAAAATACATCAAAATGAACTTTACGTCTATTAAAGAGTGCAATTAGCACTGTCTGTTTCAAATATTTGAAAAAAATTGGAGCCATTTATAAGAAAATGACGCTTAAGTGATTCTGAAAATGCGGAATTTTGAGCTACTTTTCACAGAAAATGGTTGAGTTCTCGGGAAACTTTACTGGGTATTATTTGAAGCACATGTACTCATTAATATAATAATGTAAACAAATCGCTGATAAAGTAAATATTAACGACGTGGGAGACCAGTCAAAAAATTACATTTTTGTCATTTCCGAAAAAACAAAAAATAGAGCAATATGTCGTTTATGCCATCTCACAGAGTACATTAGGCACTATTCCTGCCAAAAGTTTAAAGAAAAAATTTGGAGTTGTTTTCTAGAAAATCTTGTTTGTGTGATGTTTTTAAATTGCACATATTGCACGCAATGTTGCGCGAAAACTACTAAACTTTTGAAACAAAATTTAGATGACCTTAAAGAAAGAACTTACAATGGAGAACAAATTTTATTAGAAGTGAAAATCTCTATTCTTAATTTTGTAGAAGTTGAAAGAACCCGAAAAAATTCAAACTTTTGCAATTTTCAAAAATCCAGAGCTAGCCACGAAATTTGAACCTATGCCGCCTTTCTATGTGTTTTTTACTCTTTTCTCACAAGAAATTTGAAGAAAACATTTGGGGCCCTTTTTGAGAAAATTGTGAAAATATCCAGGAGGCTTCATGTAAAGAACCCCCAAATTTTACAGAATCTTTTTAAAAACCTCTAAGCTTTGACTCGAGCCAGATCGACAGAGGCTTCTTCGATTTAAAAAAAATCGTACGTATGGTTTAGGCGCTAGTAGTGTTCATAGACGGACGGACGGACAGACGGACGTTTTGCTTTCAATTGGTTTTCAATTTGTTTATTTCTTTTCAATTTTGTAAAACATATCCATGAATATATGTAAAATAGGCAATGTTTATATAGTAAAAGCATTAATTATTTTGGTAAATCAAATTTAATTACATTCCACTCAGTATATTCAAAAATGTCCTTGATTTGCCTAGTTATCGTTGTTATTTATATCCGATAAAACTCATGAAAACGCAATCGTAAGTGATTTATATATATTTTTACAATACAAATTACCAATATTTGCACGAGTAAGTTGTGTAAATTTAACAAAGTTATATGAAAACTTTCTTGTTCCAAAATCGTTCATAAATTATAAGATATTTTATTGAAATTATTAAAATAAAAATATGATAATTTTAAAATTAAAAAGAGAGAAATAAGGATAAAGTATAATAGATGTTGATAACTTATTTTGATTTCGATAAACTATATATGTAAATACTGTGTATATCTGTACAAAATATTCACTTTTCAATACAAATAATATCGAACTTTTTACACCTTTCCTCTTGTTTCATTACTTTTGAATTTATTTTAAGTCAGTCTAAAATTGGGGAAAAGTTGCATAATATTTTTTAAAATTTCTAAGTAATAAATTATGTTCATGTTGCATTGTAGTAGTTGTCTAATTCGTACATTTATTTCATGAACATTTTTTAAATAAAAGGTACATATTTTAAAATAATCTGTTATTTCACATGGGTGGGCAGTAAGATTTTCAATAGCACTAGTTTCCGCAATTAATAAAAGATTGAAAAACTGCTTTAAGAGGGAACCATTGTAAACAATCTAAAAAAAGTAGCCGTAAGATCTATTATTGTGTATACACAATAATGTCTGTGTGTATTGGTTGCAACGAAGCCAGTCCAGACCGGGATTAAGTCACGTGACATTAAGCGATGACAAAGTTGAGATACATCCCGGTCGGTGTACGGGGGCAAGGGCTGAACAACCCTAAATCCAGCCCAGTGATATGTATATGAGTCGTATTTTATCATAAGCTACGTGTGGGACTCCCTCCCTTGATTATAGGCTCAGGTGCATAGACCTGCGAGCTCCGCTTTGCTGTAAATACTTCCATCGGCCATTCATCTCTTGTAAAGCAAGTAACCGAAATAAACGATCTCGCGCCCAAGGTATAAATAGTCTAAAAATGCGGAAAACAACGATAATATTCTAATATCATAAGAAATTTGTTTCATATTATGTGTATTTAGTTTACTCATCCTACAAGCAAACATGTTAGATATCGTGATAAAGTAATAATTAATAAGTCGCAAAATTATACAATTGGTAACATAAAAATTATTACAGCGAAAAATATTGTTACATTTGTTTGTTTGTTTTTATAGTTATGTTACAATATTGATAATAGTGGCTGCGCTTGTTTTCAAAGGAGATTGTTTAATTCATCATTATAGTCTTTATAAAATCGTATTAAAAGCCAAAACGTCGACATTTTAAATGATTTTGTTTCAGTTGACCAAAACTCATTTACTGCTTAATCTTCGTAATATATTTTAAAAAACTACAATATTATATTTCTTACAATTAATTAAGGAACGAGATAAAAGAGAAACTCATAACATTTTAGCTGAATTGTACAAGTACATCAAACTCCTATCTTACGTTTCGTACAATTAATTAAGAAATGAAATAAACGAGAATAGTGTCAGCACTTTAGGTGAATTATACATGTACTTCAATCTACAATCTTACATTTTTCACAATTAAGAAACGAGATAAAAGAGAATATCATCGATATTTTATGTGCATTATAAATTTACTTGAAACTACAATGTTCTATATCTTACAATTAATTAAAAACGAGACAAAAGATAATAGAATCAATATTTTAGGTGAATTATACATGAACATCCAACTACAATCTTACATTTCTTACAATTAATTAAAAATGAGGCAAAAGAAAATACCATCAATATTTTAGATGAATTATCCATGTACTTCGAACGACAATCTTACATTTTTTACAATTAATTAAAAATCGAGATAAAAGAGAATATCACCGATATTTTAGGTGAATTATAAATGTACCTACTTCAAACTACAACCTTACATTTCTTACAATAAATTAAGAAAGAAGATAAAAGAGAATACCATACAAATTTTAGGTAAGTTATAGTCGAACTAGAATCATACATTTCTCACAGTCATTGGCAAAATCAAAACAAAGAAACCCGCGTTTGCATCGTCGCTTCGTCGGGGAGGCGGAGTCTCAGAAGACGTCGAAGAACGGGAAGGCGGCGTCGTTGGCGCGCGTGAGGTCGGCCAGGAAGCAGGCGGCGCCGGCCCAGCCCTCGAACAGGCTGAACGGATTGTCCGGGACGCGCGCCTCCTTCTCGAACTTGCGCGTGAACATGAAGCGGGCCATCTCCTGCGCGCGGTGCAGGAACTTGCAGTCTCGCGTCAGGCGGAACAGCAGCAGCATCACGTAGCCGTTGCCCGCCACGCCGTGGCACAGACCTGCAATGCACACGCGCGTTTCCATTGTTAGCGATTCCGAACGAGTCAACGGGTAATATCTTTAGTCCCATAAGTGTAGTGGTTTCTCCGATCAATACCAGGTGGATGCCGGAGCATACCCTAATAAACGGGCCACGGACCGCGCGTGATCTTTCCTTCCTCTTCCTTGTCCTCTCCTCACCCATACACACACTTGCACTAACATGCACTACACCACACATGCCATTAGAGACCAGTCGGGAGCTTAGAGCTTGTCCCGGCTGGGGTCGGTGCCCCGCTGATGGGAGATACCTGGTAAAGGGGGAAACCCCGCTATTCGACGGTAGGTCAGCGCCGGATCTCGCCATCCAGCGGGGAAAAGATCACCACCACCTCCCGCGGAAAACACGCACTACACTTACGAGACAAACGACCTTTATTTGACTAGCACAGAATCACGAACAATCAATCAATCGTAAGTCTAGTGTATGTTTCCCCTCGAGAGTTGGCGATGATCATCCCTCACTGGATGGCCAGATCCTGCGCCGACCTACCGTCGACTAGCGGGGTTTCCCCTTAACCAGGTATCTCCCACCAGCGGGGCACCGCCCCAGCGGGGACAAGCTTTAAGCTCCCGACCGGTCTCCCGGCATGTGTGGAAGTGTGGTGCATGTTAGTGTAAGTGTGTGTAAGGGTTGAGGACAGAACAAGGAAGAGGAAGGAAAGATCGTGAGCGGTCCGTGTCCCGTTTGTTAGGTTACTGCCCAGGCATTCACCTGGTGTTAATCGGAGAAACCACTGAAAACTACCGTTCAGAGCAGCCGACTGCTAGAACTCTCCTCGACTAAATTCGATTTACTTGAGAAGATTATGTCGAGTATCCTGCCACCGTCGGGACTCGAACCTTGGACCTCCCGGTCAGAGGCACTGCCGTGACATCAGTTCATGCCCTGAGCCACTCTCCCGGTCGTAGAGATTCTCGTGGAGGTAGGGGTGACAGAATTCAAGCCCGTTCTACGCGATTAAATTTTCATCTTTTTTTATCGTTACAGAAAAGTGACAGGAACATGTGTCACATATTAAATTCAGAGTAAAAAGGGGGAAGAAAGCAACTAAAGCTTCACACAGGGTATTATCGAATATCAATATCCACTAAGATGTAGGAAGAAGGATATTCTACTGTGTGGTAGAATATATAGGGGCGGAACGTATACGGAGCAAATGTGGCTAATAACACAAAAAATAATTGATAAGATTTGGACTGTAGAAATGGACTACAGGAGATGATGACACAACTTACTCGTAGGGAAAGAGTGGTAAATGAAGAAATAAAAAGATGGATGAATATAATTTGTTCTATTACAAAGACCTTGGAAAATAGAGCACTACAGTGGTATGGACAGATTCAGAGAATGTTCAAAAACAGATTGCTATGCTAGATTTTAAAGTGGTCTGAGAGGAGAAGAAGAGGAATCCCAGTTTTAGAATGGGAAAAAAACATCCAGGAAGATATGGGGGATAGAGAACTCAAACCAGAAGATTGGGAGGATCGAGAATTTTGGAGAGTAGAAACGGTAAGCTCCTGAAGGGAAAACGCCTAAGAAGAAGATGAAGAAGAAGATGATGAATAAGATGATGATGAAGATGATGAAGAAGATGATGAAGAAGATGGTGAATAAGATGATGAATAAGATGATGAAGAAGAAGATGAAGATGAAGAAGAAGATGAAGATGAAGAAGAAGATGAAGATGACGAAGAAGATGAACAAGGAGAGAAGATGACGAAGAAGGTGATGATGATGATGATGATGATGGAAAAGAATATGAAGGAGAAGAAGATTAAGAAGATGAAGAAGAAAAAGATAAAGATGAAGAAGATGATGAAGATGAAGAAATGTGACGGATCAGACAAAATATATTTTGTGCAGAAACATGACTCATGATCCATCGTTCGGTACAGATTTCGTCCAGTTTGACTACTACGCTCCTAACAACACTTTCGGTCTTTGCTTGCTATGAATGTGGTGCGCTTTGATCATTTTGTGCGGTTTTGAGAGCGTTCTAATACATTGAATTGTAATATGAAATGATTAGTGTTATGGACGCCTTTAATAAAGGCCTCGCCCACAATTACTGGCACATAGCATCAGTACTCCTGTTTGTCCGGCTACTCGCCTCTCGTCCGTGCAGAATATATGGGAGTCAGTAGCGTCAAATTATTGGGGGGATTCAGTTGATGAGATACAAATCCCCCCAATATGAATATCCAACAAAATGAAAGAGGGATGTGTTTTCCGGGGTGGAGGAGCCAATGGAAAAATGTCTGTTATTTTATCATGTAACTTAATTTATTAAGATACAAATTGATTTTTTTTGTAAATAGGAAGTTAAAGATCGCAAACGCTCACCCAAATTTTTTTTAATATCATATTTGCAAATCATTAAAATTCACCAGTTTTATCAATATTAACAATTTGTGCATCTTGTTTACATCAACCATCAACATATCATCTTTCATTTTCAAGTTACTATTTAACGTAATATTTGATGCAGATCCTGTTGCCATTTTAACTATGTCAATATTTTTGTTTCCGCAAATACAAAGATATGGAACAATATAATAAATGGAGTATCCAACAATACTCCCTTCTCTCTTAGAAAACACAAAATAAGTTTGTGACTTCCGTGAGTAGACAAAAAACAACTGCGTTTTCTGAAACCAAGGTCTGCGAATATTTCAATAACATGCCTTTTATTTGAATTACCAAGTTTTCTTTTACCAAGTTGTGTAGAACTGACGGACCACCACGACTTAAAATGAGAAAATATGTCGGCTTACATTCCAGTTCCTCAAAATGTATAAACAATTTTGCGCATATCCCGAAAAACACATTTTCTACAAATATATATAACACAAACTATTTAAATAAACCAGGTAACGTTTCTAAGAACATAAAAATATCTTTATTAATAAGATCGTTGGTGAGATAGATATTTGTAAATAATTTGAAAAATTTGTATTTCTTTGTATTTCCTCTATTCCTGTAACGTTTTTAGGTAGTTCTGATGATCGCTACGCGGTCGAAAAGATTCTAAGTTTAAATATATATTTCATACCGGACAACATCTTTTATTTATTTAATTATTTATTTTAAATATCTTTCATTTTATTGCAAGAATTATATCTTGTTAAATGCATTACATGATGCAAGAAAAGTAATTATGAGTAGCGTTATTATTGCGTTTAAACAAGGACCATCAATACTCGCAAAGATCTCTTGGCAGTGCCACAGGAGATGAAAGTAAATAATTTATCTATTTTTCATAGTATTCACCGAAGCGGCACAGATCGCGCCCTTCGACACACTGAAAACTAGCCCGGCGTATGCACGGGACGTATGCACGGTGTTGCCGCTTTTCTCTGGGCAGACTTAGTTAAAGGTGGCCATGTTAGTGTAGGGTAAATAAAACATATACCGTGTTCTATTGTCAGCTCGGTCCGTGCTCATCTCTAAAATAACTTCAATTAATTTGATAACACAGATGTGATGTTCAACTGTTTAAACTTCAACGCTTTTTGCGGTGCCCAAAGGAAACATTTACATCACAATTGCTTGTAGAAAACGAAATAGTCGTGTAAAACGTCGGATTTTGTTCATCCAGTTTCTATACCGAAACAGTACTGGATAGAAACGAACGTTGCTTTCCCATCCATTATCTGTACAGAAAAAATGATGAAAAAATTACCGTGCAAAAAAGGGCTTTAGAGCCGTTTTACACGCTCGAACGATTCCGGATTTTAACAAATTCACGCATGCGCAGAGTGGCTTTAGAACGACAGATGCGCATGTCTGCGTTCGCTAAAACTCTGAATTCGTTCGTCAAAAGGGAGTATGTAAATCAGCTCTTTCTTTTCGTAGGAAGCAGAGGCAGAATAACACTACAGATGGTTACCAATAAATGTTATAAATTTTTATAACCACTTGTAATACATAATGTAGTCGCTAATAATCTTAGTCGTTGATGCGACTAAAAATAAAGAATTTTTAAAAAAATGTCACGAACTTACAGATTATCAAGGACAGACAAAGATAATCACTGCCAATGCGCAGGTGTTGGAAAAGTTCATCTAATAAGAAACATTTGCTCCTGATTATTAGTAAACGCATGGTGTTCTAGTGCACAAGTCTCCAATTTTCAATGTCTGAAGGGTCACAACTAAAACCTTTAAACATTAAATATTATATTATACTATAATTATATTATATTTTATTATTATTATTATTTATGTTATTATACCGGATGAAGCATGACACGCCATCTTCACCCCACTCCCAATATCATAATAAGTCCTGCTAGAAATACCCGATACATTACTGTATAGAGGGCCATGGAAGTGAGTGGTAACCGGGAAAGTTTAAAAGTAAAAGGATTCCTAACATTCTCTCAACCCTAAGCAGTCTAACCTCCAGTCCTCCTGGCAAATAGTATAAAAGATAATAGTGGAAACTCGGGCAAATCAGCAAGGGAGGCACAAGCGACAAGTGATTGTGCTGCCCCTAGCGGCCTGAGGAGTACAATACAAGACAGGCGTAAATGTTGCCAATATAATACAACCGTGTGTACCATTATCTATCATCATTATCACTGGTTTTAATTTATACACTAACGTACTTGCGGCAGAGCATCAAATAACAATATCTACACAGATATTCTTCTACCAAATTATCTTTTCAGAAAACTACGAACAAACTTGACTTTCACACCTTGTAAGTTGGCACACATGAATTCTTGCGTTGTAGTTTACACCTCGAACCGCAGGAGAGCGCTGCTTTTCTGTCACCAAAATATTCGAGGAGTTTCCACTATTATCTTTTATACTATTTGCTCCTGATACAAGGATTAAAAAAATACTTTAATTGAAGTATACGTAGGGAATGGAGTCAGCGCGGACGGGTTGTTATGGTAGCGGACGTAAACAAACAAAGCCGCGGAGAAAAGAGCGCTGGCAATCCGTCTGACATAGTCTGCATTGGGGAGGGGGAAACAAAGCCCCTTGTAGAATAAGAAAGCGATGAGCCGAGGAGGCGTAGTATAGCCGGACGAGGAAAGGTCGGCCTCTTTCTGTCACGAGCAGCTGAGCACTTCGTGTTGCTCCAAGCTGATATTAGACGGGGACGCTTTGTGGATTACATAGCATCGTAGGCTTTCACGGCCGGAGTCAAGATGGGAGATGTTTCCGGGCTGATAGGCCTATCAATGCCAACTGGACCATAACCTATCAGCCTGGAAAATTTCTCTCATCGCGTTGTGGATTGTTTCACAGTAAATTAGCAAGAACAGGACGTTGAACTTACGAGGGGAATGGAAATGCTTATCATTATTATTACATCATTGTGAAAAATAAGTAAGGGATAACTAAAATGATGTTAACGTCATGCAGTTTTAGGGATCAAACAGCAAACGAACACGCGTTATATGAGATATAATTTAGATGAAGGATTAGATGGTAGCCATATCATTCCATGAACGTTTTACTTAGGAGAGTGGTGTCAAGGTCTTCTACTGGTGGCAGTGGCACGCGTTGTGACACGTAGCACGCCACGAGTTTATCTGCGCTACTAGCGTCAGGAAAGGGAACTATTACGAGTTGTAGTAACCCCGCCGTTTTACAATAGGGACGGCGTTGTCTCTGGTGGCGGGGTGATGAGCTGCATGGAGGGACGATTTCGTCGTGGCACTCGTGCCACGGACTACCGCTCGTGGCATCGACCTTGACAATATTGACTTAGGATATTAAGAAGTGACGCAGTTGGGCGCCGGTCAGAGGCGTAAGAATAGGAAAGTATCACGTTCTCGGATAAATTAGTTAATATTTACTTGCCGAATTAATTAACAATTCTGTAGAGTTGTAGTCAACATTTTTTGTGACAGACACCGAATATTAACGTATTGAGAACAACGCGACAGAAGGAATATCACCGCGACGACTGAAGAGAGACGACGTCGTGGAAGGTTGAACGCTTTTCTAGGCTTGTATTCACCAGAGAAAGCCCTAAATGCGCGCAAATATCAGAAGTAAGCAAAAGAGATGTTTCTATTGATTTGTGTACAGAATGATTATGGTCAGAATTAGTATTACAATGTAAATGAGCTCATTAAGCGAAATGTTTCCAATTTAAATACAAATAAATTTTTCATTTGTTTATTAGCCGGTTTATTAGACTTGCAATTAGAGAATTTCTTAAGCTGTATACATATGCATATACAGAGTAATATGCGTAGTATAGGAAAAGTTACGTAATGCTGCGTGAAAAAATGGCGGATTTTTTGCAGAAAAAACTCATTGCCGGGCTCTGATAACGAAAAAGATTTCCAGAAATCGCTGGCCCGTACGGACAACCCGTCTGCATATTGCAAGTAAGAGACAATTTGTTGCATGTCGATGCCCACAGGTAAAAATATGTAAAAGGAAAATGTTATTCTGTTTGGTCGGCAATCATAATGTAAATAAGAGGAAATTTACCAAGTCATAAGTGAGCAAAGAGGAAACTTACCAAGTAATAAGTGAGCAAAGCTAGCAAATTAAAATTATTTGTAGAAGTCCATTCATCAAGTATCATTACAAAGGACATGCAAAACGTGGGGCATATTACATATTTATGAGAGAAATGAAGATTATTAATAAATATATTGATATTTCATCACTGCTGAGAAACACATGAACGTTTTTCTGTTCCATTCACTACGATTAAATACATCACACTGGGTTACAATAGGTTATAATTAGTTACCTGGTCCTTTCTTGAGAAGTCCATTGTTCCAAATAATTTCTCCGCACTTGAAACAAGACTGTAAATATTTTTCATCCCGCCATTGCAAGTACGCTTTGGCCATCAAGTAAACAATTCCTGAAAAAGGATAAAATAATTGAAACTATAAAAAACATGAAAACTGCACGCAAAAATTAGCAACTAAAAAGGAACAAAGGACAGAGAAAACTGATCACGTTCAGAGAATCCCATACCGAAAGCATCAGGCACACGTATTCGCCAATACGGGTGTTAACGAACAATACATTCGCAATGAATTTGGTACTCGGTGGTAATTTGTTTATGAATGTATGACGTTTTATGAATGTATGGGCCATGGCCTACGAGAAGCGTCCCGGCCTCGTGGACATGGGTTATGGGGTTACGTGGGGTTAGCACGAAGACATCCCCACGCCGTATTCTAGTCTTTTCAACACGAAAAGTGAGTTTTCTCATCGCCACACAGCAACATACTATACTGGGACTATTAGAACTTGAAAAATAGGGAAACTTTGCCACATTAATCGTTTCTAAACGTAAATACAAAGTAGCGCGTATGCAGAAGGGGGGGGAAAGAATTAAGTAAATATTAGGGTTTAAGATCTACATTCTTCTTCACAAGACTTTATTTTTACTTTCCCATATACATACGTAAATACGGAGTAGCATTGGGAAAGTTATGTAATGTTGCGCGAAAAAACGACAAACGACAACGATTTTCGGCTGTAAAAACTCATTGCCGGGCCCTTATAACGAAAAAGTGGATAAAACTAGTTGCTAAATTCAGAAAAAAACACTCTCTAACACGTGGTGTAGCCAGAATCCCTGATTTGTTCGTCCTTCATACCGAAAAACCAATTGAAAGAAAAACGTTCGTCAGTCCGTCCTTCTGTCCGTCCTTCCGGTGTCTGTGAAGAACACTAGCGTCTACACCATAAGTACGATTTCTTCCAAACTGAATATTCCTCGGTCAATCTGGTTCCACTCGAGGCGCCGCAATTGTCTTTGGGTGACGATAGACGGCAGCTGGCAAGAGTATGTGGCAATTCCGAATAATAACCCAGGCCAAGGAAATACAAAACTAATACGGGAAAGTGTGTGCCATTCTGTAGCACCACTAGTACCTTTATTCTGTAGCACCTTTATTTAAAGTCACATTAACTGCTAGATCATTAGCGATCACTATTGGATGTAACGTTCTGATATGAGTATGAAACAATATGTTGAGGAAAGGGGGTAAAAGGACGAACATATACAACCATGCCCGAGGTGAGACTCGAACCCGCGACCCCACGGTCCAAGAGCAGTACTTCTGTTTTAGTGATCTCGTCCACGGGGCCGACTTTTATAAAAATTGGTTGCGTGTGACCGCCGCAAAGGGAAAGTATACTACTAAAATAATATTGGAGACGATATAAACGGAAAAGTACAGAAATAATTCCTGAATACAGACATTTAGGCTTGGATGTTTCTGTTGAGATGCGACTTTATGAAACAATCCCTGTAGGTTCTGGTAACTTTCTCATATCATATCCACTGGTACATGCAGTTATGGAAAAACAGCTTCATTGCAATAGAACTATGCGAGCAAACAGTCTTGAGGAATGTCCCCTAAAATTTGAAAAAGAATGCAAAAAAGGGGCGCTATAAATTTTAAAGAACCGTGGGAAGACGATTTTTTTATATTACAATCGGCTGACACTGGAATTGTGGCATATACCTATCTAGCGTCTACCTATGTACGAAAGGATCTTATTGACAGAGTAAGAAGATGGAGAGTCTCTCAGAATCAACATATTTAAGTTCCAAGACCTCAAAGTTTTAAATAGTACAGTGTTTTTAAAGGTGGCGTGAACAAGATTTATATACTTATTTCTCTGTAAATATAAATAGAATAAAGACAAGAAAGTTGTCGCCATTAATAAAGGCCTTTTTATTATTATTATTATTATTATTATTATTATTATTATTAAAGTTGCCACTAAAAGTGATTTCTCATACGCTGGATCTCGGCAAATGTAATGTTTTGTTAGAATACTAAAGAAACATGAACCTAAGGCAGAAACCTACGAAAAAGGTTGATATGTTGCAATTTGCTGCAAAATGGATCTGCAGCCATTTAGAAAATGGATCTGCTGCAATTTGGAAACCTTTATCCTCATGAAAGAAACGAGTTCACGTAACATCAGAAAGATGCGATCCTCAGAAGGTGAGGATGAACATTAGATGAACTTAAAGATTGTTCACAACAATGAAAAACACAAGAAGAGGTCTTGCTCTGATGTTAGACGTGTCGTCTTTAATCTCTGACTTGAATTTTTTGAAAGACAAACGTTACAAATTAGCCTTGTACAAGCAGCGCCATAGTGCAGAGTACCAAACATAAGTTATTGTTATGTACTACAAATTAAAGCGGCTTAAAAATCCACAAGTAAAATAAAATAATATCTAATATCTTGCAATACTTTTATATGTAAATAAATTTTCCTTGCGTTTTGTAATTCTTAATTTTTTATTTCATTTATATCCATTACTGCAGATTGCAGAAAATAAGTAATATGAGTTTATGTAACAAAGAAGTCATTGTTGTGTCGTTTGACAAAATCAAATTCCCAAAAGTTATTGTTAAAATTTTCCATTGTTATTCAGATATGAGTTTCCTTATTCACATACGGTAAATTTGATATTAAAAAGTAGTTTTATTTCCATGAAATGTCAAGTATGAAGGGATTAAAATTGTTTTTGTCTCACAAAATTACACAAAAATCTACTCATATTTTGAAATAATTGTGCCTCGTTTCATTTAAATATCCACTTTGACAAACATATTTTTATTCAGAAAAAATCTTTGGCTTCAATATTATAGTTTCAGGAAGAACCGAAAATATTTTTAAACTTATACAATTTTCAAAAAGTCAGAGAACTCAACGAAACCCAGACCTATGCCATTTTTATAAGCGTTCTTTGCTCTATCAGGTAAAAAATTTAATACAAAAATTTGTAGCCATTTTTGGGGAAATTTGAGAAATGTTGATGAGGCTTCGTAGAAGTAGAAGTACCTACTAATTTAACATATCTGTTGCAAATGCAAGGGCCTTCTATAACAGACAGATCAATTGTAAAATAACAGTTTTGGTAAAAATGCTGTTTGTGGTTTAGCCTCTAACGTTGCTAGCAGACGAACGGACAGAAGGACAATCGGATATACAAACTTTGGTCGTAAACCAATTTTTAGGCTTCAAGGACACATAAAACATGGATTCTAGCTATAACACGCAATAGAAGAAGTTATTACTACCGAAAAAGTGGATCAAAAATTATATACTTTTTCGGTATCAGAAACCTACAATACGAGTTTTTCGGTCGAAAAATCACCATTTTAACTAAAATTTGCAATACTTAATCTTTACTACTTACGTCGTGAAGAGAAACAAAGTAATAATTAAAATACCATTTTGAATGTAGAAAAAAGTGTACTATACCTGTCCTCTCCTATGGCTCGACAGCCCACTACGGGCCTTGGCCGACCAGCAATATGGCACAGCCTTTCGTCCATGGGATAAGGGGTTCGTGTGTTTAGCACGAAGACATCCCTTCACCGTACATACTGGTCTTCATAACCTTAGGTTGGGCTTTATCATCGTCACACACCAATAGATACTGTGACATTTGTAAAGAAAGCTCACAGTTATAATTTACCCGGTTGGGAATCGAATCCGAGTTGCGCTGTGGAAAGCGAGCTCGCTAACCAACGAGCAACCTAGTCAGGCAGTGTACTATTCCGGTATTATCAAAATAAAATGTCTACGTTGTTATTATTTCAGGAGTATGTTTTAATAGCGACTTATTTACTTTTTCCCAATTTGTGTTATATTATTACATCATTCAGTTATTTATTGTGTTTAGCAAAACTGTGAAATAAATGAGCAAGTTTCTATAAGTTAATAATTCTTGCTTGCGGATGGACAGTGCTTTTAACAGACATAAATTTTGGTCTGTTAATTCTTCTAATATAAACGTAGAAAGTCCATGCTCTTATATCACTCTAAAGTAAACAGGATTACGAAATCAAGATTCTTTTCATACAATGTTTTTCCCTCTCAAATGATAATTTTAAATCGGACTGATGGATTATTTCATTTTCATGGATAATTTATTAGCCTTAAAGAGAAAATGGGAATTAATATTTCTAAATTTGGAGCAATAACTATCAACTGACTTCTTGAAAACACAGGTATCCAGTGACATACCGCCACTCAGTAGCAATTTGTACAACCGTTACTTTTAAATCTCCCGCCAATTTCTCTGGACGCAGTGCCAGCGAGCTCTAGTAAACGTGTTACCTTGCGCCCTCGACCTTGACATGCCTGCCTTACGCGGCCTTCATTTACTCCTACAGTACCCCCTACAGTAGCACCCTCGAGCTTTGTCTTCGGTTTCGATGGAGAGTTGCAAGGTCCTTGACATGCCTACCTTACGCGGCCTTCATTTACTCCTACAGTAGCACCCTCGAGCTTCGTCTCCGGTTTCGATGGAGAGTTGCAAGGTCCCTGGCAGTGCCCGCGAACTCCAGCAAGCTTGTTACCGTGCGCCCGCGACCGTGACATGCCTGCCTTACGCTGCATTACCGGCGGCGCCGTGGCACCACTGCACCAGGTCGTCGGGGTCGGCGCCGCCGCGCCGCGGCGGGTCGCCGGCCATCGGAGGGAAGTTGCCCGCGGGCGTCTGCAGGCTCAGGACGTAGTCGACGCTCGCGCGCACGTCGTGCTCGATCTTCGGGTCGCGACGCAGCGCCTCGGGCACCGACAGGATCATCTGCAGGATCCCGCTCAGCCCGTGCGCCGCGCCTGCAGACAACACACCGCATGGGTTGATCGTTTGTTTGATTAGTGGTTCCGGGGCGCGTCTATAAGGAGTTTTTGCCACCTCGAAGGTAAAGTACTATCGATATTCTGCGCATGCGCAGATTCACTAAAGTGATTGAACTGCGCATGAGCAGAAGATCGATAGCGTTTCACATTCGAGGTGGCAAAAACTCTCTCCCGACAGGATCATCTGCAGGATCCCGCTCAGCCCGTGCGCCGCGCCTGCAGGCAACACACCGCATGGGTTGATCGTTTGTTTGATTAGTGGTTCCGGGGCGCGTCTATAAGGAGTTTTTGCCACCTCGAACGTTACGTACTATCGATCCTCTGTGCATTCGCAGATGCACAAAAGTGAGGCGAAACTTGAACTGCGCATGAGCAGAAGATCGATAATACTCACCGTTCGAGGTTGCAAAAACTCCCTATTAGACGTGCGGACCTCAAACGGTAAGCTATATCGATCTTCTGCTCATGTGCAGTTCCAGTTTCGGATCACTTTAGTGCATCTGCGCATGCGCAGAAGATCGATGGTGCTTAAGGTTTGAAGTGGCAAACTTCCTATTAGGGAATTTTTCCACCCTCGACCGTGAAGCATTATCGATCGATCGATTCGTGATTCCGGGCGCGATAACTACAGAGGTCATTAGTCCTGTAAGTGTAGTGCGTGTTCTCCTCAAGAGGTGGCGGTGATCTTTTCCCCGCTGGGTGGCAAAATCCGGCGTCGATCTACCGTTGACTAGCGGGGGTTTCCCCTCAGCCAGGTATCTCCCATCAGCGGGGCACCGCCCCAGCCGGGACAAGCTCAAAGCTCCCGACTGGTCTCCCGGCTGGTCTCCCGGCATGTGTGGTAGTGTAGTGCATGTTAGTGTGTGTGTGTGTCTATGTGTGTGTGTGTGTGTGTGTGTGTAAGGGGTGAGGATAGGTCAAGGAAGAGAAAGGAACGGTTGCATGCGGTCCGTGATCTTGGCCCTGGTCCGTGGTTTTCTTCGTCTTCTGCCTTTTCCCGTTATGCGCGGTCAGCGATAATGGGTGTGGGCTCAGTTTTAGTAATTTTCGCACACTCCACTTTTACACGGATTTGGCGAATGTTTTACAGCCGAATGCCCTTCCTGACGCCATTCACAAGGGACACACAAGCGCAGTACACATAGACAACATACACACTCATGAAACACACACAACCACGCCCGAGGCGGGATTCGAACCCACGATTCTTCGGCCCAAGGTCGCCACGGCACGACTGCTTTAGCGATCTCGGCCACTGAATCGGCTCCCTCGTAATTGTACTACTCTGGTGATTTCCCTCGTAATTGTAGTGGATGTTATAACCGGAAAATGGTGGAGATTCCTCATCCCTGAGAACGTGACGTCCAACGACTCCCTACACCTCGATTTGCGGGGTTTCCCCTTCCAGGTATCTCCGGACCAACAATGATCTAAAACTCATTGCTGGTCCCCGATATGTGTGATAGTGCACTGCGTAGTAAAACCTTGGAAATCTGCCAATCAAAGCTACCGAACGCTGGAATTCTACAACAGGGAGTGGTTTCATTCGACCGAGCTAAGTAGCCAGTGTAGAAAATCTGCCACGGTCGGGACTTGAACCCATGGACCTTCCGGACGGAGACTCTCCAGCGGCATTGAGTGCTGTCACTAGGCTATTTCAGCCGGACCCACATAAAACGTTTCAATAATTTAAGAACAGATCAAAGAAAAATTAAACAACAAATGGACGGTAAAGCTTGTAGACCAATTGAAAAGTTGTAAAATTGTTCCTGATTGTCAGTGTATGTTTCTTAATAAGTGTACCCCGTAATTTAGGAGCCTGATGATGTAACTAAAACAAGTTACGAAACGTTGTGGTCTGTGTGTAAATATGAACAATAAAGGATTGTCGTAAATAAAATTGGATACGTTTTATTATTAAGAAACCAATTGACGGTGTTATGCATCAATCAGCTATGCGACATCATACAAGTTTTGAGATAATCGTGTTCAAAGATTATGAGTATTCAGGATCGTATGATGGACGCAGAGACCTTATCTGTTCATTGAAACGCCAAACTCCACAAACATGAGTGGAATATCTGGCGCTTACCTGAATAATGTGGAATTAAAAACAGTAGATTCGAAGATCTAGGTTTATAGCCAGTTGTTGCGAATCATGAAATCTCTGATGTGACTGATGGCCTTTACATTTTTCATTAATTGTAAGGCTACATTAATTGTAATTTTTACAGCTTTGGCGCCAAACTTTTGCGTACACTTAGTGCATGGTCCAGTACAACCGATGGCGTTCATATCTCATTTTTTTCGAAAATGGCTCTAAGCTGATTGATGCACAACACTGTCCAAATTAGAAAAGCACTTAAAAGTAAAAAAGGGATGGGCTCACCTAGGTACTCCCGTTCGCCGTAGACGTACATGAGCGGGCACGGGCTGTTGTGGCGGTACGCGTACTCCCGGCCGGAGAGCACCATGGCGTCGCACACCTCCTTCATGAGGCCCTGCGGGAACGAGCCCTCGCCCAGCTGGCGCTCGAGCCACAGCGCCCCGGACAGGTAGCCCGCGCGGCCCACGAAGTACTCGTCCGCGCCCGAGCCGGGGTGCTTCTTGTAGTCGGTGGCCACCTCGATGTAGCGCGCCAGGTTCTTCTCCGAGTTCTGCGTATCACCTGTGGACCCAAAATAAAATACAAAAAAGAAAACGATTTCTGCGTAGTAAAATAAATGCATATAATGGAATTACAGCAGATGCTTGGGTGCAGTATTTTTCGGAGTGTGCCTGAATTAGGCGAACCTTTGTAATTAGAATAAATATAAAGTGAAATTATACAAAAAAGGAAGAAAACAATAAGAAAAAAAAGGAAATTAATAGGCGCTGTAGTAATGGCTGGGAAACTAAAATGGAAGAGGGGAGTTCATGTCTTCAGGACGGAAACAATGTATCAGGAAAAGAAGTGTGGGAAGGCAGAAGACAAGATGGCGCCGTGAGATAATGTATAGCAGGAAAAAAATGGATCAGAGTAGCTCAATGTAGATTGTGGTGGCAGAGATAAGGAGAAGTATTGTAACTACAAAATAGTCCTGAGGACTAAGGGTTATGTTATAGTATTTCCGAAAAAGTTATTAAGAAAAACGATCAGTGAAAATAATTAATTAGGCACCTGATTAAGATAAGTAGTTTCAGGTGTGTGGTATAATAAACATTTCGGAGGGTGAATGTTTCTGATGAAGAAGAAAAGAATCCTCCAAAACGTCATGTGTGATAGTTTAATAAAAACAATTCTAGTCTAGTTTTGTAGTACTAGTCTTTATTGTAAGAATTATAATAATAATAATAATTATTATTACTATTATTATTATTATTATTATTATTATTATTATTATTGTAGTAGTACTAGTCATTTACCATCGCTAAGCAAATTGTTTAGTAAAATTCTCAATGGTTGATTGAGTGAATTGGCGTGAAATATACAATAAAATATAATAATTGCAGGTAGGTTTTAGCGGAGAATTCTCGATCACTGACAATATCTTTGCATTAGATACACTAGTAAAACAGGGGCTTTCACTTAAACGGGGCTATTCATTCTGTATTGTGAATTTTAAAAAAGCTTTTTACTCAATCAATAGGGAAACTTAATGGCGAAAGCCAAGAGAATTGGGCGTCTCATACACAATTTTAAATGTGTTGCAGAGCACGTAAAAAGTTAATGCGTCAAATGTGGTGGCAGAAATTCATCGCAGAAAATAAAATGGAGAGTAGGTATAAGATAGAGCTATTCTCTTTCACCGCTAGTGTTTATTTTGTTTACGAACGATTCAGTGACATGGATGCAATAAGTAAACACACTAGCGCCGCAAATTGATGGTTTGAAAATTCTCGGATTACTACTATGATTTAATTCGATGTTCGGAAACTATTGAGCAGTGGCGGCTCATGCTTAAGTTGCACTGTTGCACAATCCCCATATATTCTAAACAAATCTTATAATATGTTAGAAATATGCGTTTTACTTTTAATGGCATTCAATATTCAAGAAAGTGTAGCAGTATCAATGTATACGGATTCATTTTTAAAACAAGGAGCGCCCAACAAGCGGTCTCTCCGCCGTCTGGTGCTCTCTTAAGTATTGCATTTTTGACGCTCTTAACCTGTTTTACTGTGGTCCTAAGCTTCAACATAGTGTACAACGCAGCAACAACTCCCACTAATACGATTATATTTATAGTTTAAATGGTTGATCCCGACTGTACGGTACCCCTCGCTCTCACGGACTCCGTAATACGTTCGTAAGTATCGTACCGATAGGCGATTTTCATGGCTCGTAAAGTTTTGAGACGCCCTCATACCCCGCCGCATTATAATGCCAAATTACTTTCAAAGGTTAAGTTTTCTCGCTTCTCTCGCCCGGATCCAAATAAAGGCGAGGCTCGGGTCTTCAGCTCTCGCGTTCACTATAAACAACCTTGAGTCTATCCATCGCATTACCAATTCACTTTTATAAGAAATCACTTCAGTATGCACATTATAAGAAAGCCACTAGTATTCAAACTGCAACGACACTTACGAACGTATTAAGGACGCCGGGACCGCGAAGGATACCGTATAGTCGGGATAAGCCCGTATGGTATTATGTAAAGAATGAAGATATGTACCTACGGCATTGTATACAACTGCAGCAACAGCATACAGGCCTGAATGCCGGGTCAAAAACCCAGTATTATCTCCTCTAAGTCCTTTAACGTGCTTCAACGATGCATCGACATATTTAAGAGCGTGATCTAGGAAGTCGTTCTTCTCTTCTGAATATAATGACAGCTGACTTAGAAAATAAAACATGTAAGCGATTCCTCCTGTTCCAACATATAAACTAGTTGAAAGATCTTCGTAAGGCCGATTTTCCCGTATCATCTGAATAACGTCCAGCACCTTCCTCTTCCAATCTTCATTCGATACGATGACCTCTTCGTTTTTGTAATCGGGTTGGGTGTTCATGAAATACCTCCTAGGTTCACTCATTTCTCTCCCTAAAAACAGCCTCATAGGAAGATAGTGTTGACTACAAGAACAGAAAGTATTACATTCACATGATGAAGTTTCATCTTCGCACTTTGAGACAGAAAATGACATAAACTTGAATATGCACTCGAAATAGTCACTTGTTCTTCCTATAAAAGTATCCATGATGGAGAACAAATGACATTCCTGTTACAAGATGGCGCTGCTTGGAAACAGAAATTGAAAATAAATATTGCAAACGTCAAGGTTCTTGAGTTTAGGTTGCAAATAAAACATTTAGTTTGTATTGCGTCCGTTTCGGTATTTAAGCGGTCTTCATCGGTGTTACAAAAATAAACGTCTAAGTTACTTACATTGTAACATAAACCTAAACATACAATATTACTGTTGAAAACTCTTTGCTACTTCTCAAAAATAATAAAACAATAGAGATGAATCTCCTATGCGTAACAAAAATTATCCCAAACTCAAATAATATAATTAAAAGTCGGTATTTAGCAATTTCTCCGTCATTCACACTCAACTTAATAATAACAAAAGGGCAGCAAAATTAAACATTTCAAGCGAAATGATTTAAATAAATTGAGTTCCATTGAAAAACGCTGTTTTTCTAAGAAATTGGTGGAGCTATCGTCTCCTACATTATTTCAGTAGTATACATTTCCTTTGCGGATCTCACACGCACCCAATATTTATAAATAAGGTTTTTGAAAAAGAGAATTTTACGGAGACGTGACGAATTGAACTTCGACTTAAAAAATATAAAGGATTTGTTTTAAAAAATGAAACTGAATATTCATGTTAAATGCAACCCACAACATATGCCAATGTTTTCTAATCTACATCGTCAAATTACTCCTAAACTAAGCGTTCTAGGACCTTCAAAACTAAAAGGTTTATCACATCGTAATCTACAGAACAAAACCATCATGAACATTCTATTACATATTTGCTGGTCCGGCATTTACATCACCTGCTAAGAGACGCAGAATCTGGAACTTAATGTGAACGGGAGGGACAGAGAGAGGCAGAGACAGATACACACAAGAGTCAATCAGAATGAGACAGGGACAGAGAGAGAGAAAGAGGGAGGGGGAGACAGAGAGAAAGGGTGATGGAAGGGGAAAGAGGGATAGGAAGGGTAGAACAACGTCTGCCTGGTTCCACTAGTTACTTATAACAAATATATCATATATTGTATAATTTTTCAATTTGTCCGTGATAATTTAATATAATGTTTTAAACAGATACCTGGTACATGATAATTCTTTATCGTGTACATAACAAACCACTGTATATACATATTTCTTTAATAATTATATTGTTCAGTGTAACAGAACTGACAGGATACGGAATGTGGTATGGTTGTATTGAATATTATCTTATAAAACTTCATTTTCTCATGCGTTTGACTCCATCAAAAATGTCTGGAAAATTATTCACGTTGATTATGTTTGCACTTCTTTCCACTCGTGATTTTTGCTTTCTCTGTTCACGTTCTTGGAGAAACATGTTTGCCTACGTAGAAACAATATTCTCCTGCCCCATATAAATATGACGCCGATTCTTCCAGCTCATGTATAACAATCACGACCTGCTCTTACAATATTAGATGGAGTATTTTCTCTTTATTTCAGGAGGGAATTTGGTTTTCTCTGCTATCTCTTCCAGACAGCTTGCGTCTCAACCGTTCCAAACGGACTCCTATGCACACCCGCGCTCAAATGAAGCATGTCCGCATTGGTGTGGCGAGGCGCCAATAACACCTAGGAGTATTGTCTAAAACTCCAATAAGAATTCAATTTTTTAACGATCGGTTGCATTCATCTCAGCCATGTAACAGCCATTCTGCACGTGTTTTGCACGCCATTCTGTACATATGTATGTATTAGTAATTTTACTGGATATGTTTGTTTGATTTTTCTTTGAATTGGTGAGTCTCCATATACATTTTTTTATTATATCGAGTACTTTATTAGATTAATTTTCAGTACTATAATTTTTGTATTCTTTTTTTCTTTGAATCATTGTCTTTACAATTTTTGGATTGTATCTCCTTTTCCGCATTGTTTTTAGCCTGAAGATGGGGGAAAATATTCCTCAAAACGTCGCTATGTAAACTCGTATCTTTCTACCTAAAAATCTAAATAAGCATTTTCTGTGGCCATATTGTTTTAATAATTTAGTGTTGTTTAAAGTATTCTCATTGGCATAGGGTAGAAAGATTCATTGATTAGTGATTTCGGGCGCGTCAGCTGATAAGGTCATCAGACCTGTAAGTGTAGTCCATGTTTTACTGCGGGAGGTGGCGGTGTTCAACCCCTGTAGAGCTTTCTCAACCAGGTATCTCCCACCAGCGTGGCGTCATCCCAGCCAGGACACGCTCTAAGCTCCCGACTGGTCTCTCAACATTTGAGGTAGTGTAGTGCATGTTAGTATAAGTGTGTGTAAGGGGTGAGGATAGGACAAGGAAGAGGAAGGAAAGGTCGCGCGCGGTCCTTGGCTCGTTTGGTAAGGTACTGCTCAGACATTTGCCTGGTGTTGATCGGATAATTCACGGAAAACTACCGATCAGAGCAGCCATCCTCTAGAATTCTCCTCCAGACAGTGACATCAGTTGATGCTCTGAGCCAACTAAACTGGTAGAAACGAACGAAAAGCAAAAGAAGAAAGAAGACACTGAGAGTGAGAGAAACAGTGGAAGAAAACTGACAGCGGCTGGACTGAACCTAACTACCTAGCTGGTTTGAAAATCCAGCAGCCATCGGAACTCGAAGTATGAGACCACCTCATCAGAGTCACTTCAGTGACACCAGTTGATGCCCTGAGCCACGTAAACCGGTAGGAACGGACGAAAAGCAAAAGAAGGGAAATAAAGAGACATTGAGAGTGAGAGAAGCAATGGCAGAGAAGTTTACAACTATCCCAGCAGAATTTCCGTCCAATTGGTGATACAGACATGAACGTTTAACACAAGAACATCCATGATATGTGACAAATTTTTCTTACAATTTCATTAACCCTGGTTGCAAAATATTGACACATTTTCATTTCAACGATGTGTGCAAACATTAATACCATCTTTTAACGGTGATATTTTGTTTACAGTAAATGTACCGTGTGTATACAACAATTCCGACGGGAAAATGGCAAAATCATAACCTAGTCGCTGATAAGGAACTCCTTTTTTTTTATTTCCGGGGGGGGGACCTCAGCTCCACCTCCTCCATTCCTCCCTCAAACTCTGACCTCCCTGCCTATTTGCTTCCCATCACTGAAATGAAGCATCGGTCGAGCCGGCCTAGTTGCCTGCCTGGTCACTCGTATGAAGTTTAAGCGCTCGTTCTTTGATTGCTCGTATCGTAATATCACTTCACATTCTTGTATTAATACCCAACATTACATCGCCATATCATAATCAACTATTTTTTATTTCAAACGTGACCGATGCCTTCCCTCCCGATTCTATGATGACAATGTGTCCTGCCCCCCTCCCATCAGAGTTTTCTCGCTGAAGGGTGCCTTACTGCCGCACTCGCTCAAATGAAGCATCTCCACACCGCCCCCCCCTCGCACGCAACAACTCTAGCGTTTAAGTTGCTCGCCTGGCCACTCGTATGAAGTTTACGATTCTCGCTTGCTGGTCACTAATATCGTAAGGTCATTTCACATTCATGTATTAATACCCATCATTACGTCGTCTTTTCATAATATTCTAATTTTATACCGAGAGTGACGGTTGCCTCCCCTCCCGATCCCACGACGTCACAATGTGTCCACTTTCCCCTCCTTCCTTTTTCACCTCTCCTCGCCAAACGCTCCTCTACGGCCGCCCTCGCTCAAATGCATCACCACACCGCCCGCTCATTGCACGCAACAGCTCTAGGTCTTCTGTTCCTCGCCTGGCCACTCGTATGAAGTTTACGACTCTCGTTCGTTGCTCGCTAATATCGTAAGGCCGTTTCACACTCACGAATTATTACTCATTATTACATCTTTATTTTATTATATTCTATTTTTATATTCAGAGTGACCGTTGCCTCCCCTCCCGATCCGACGACCTGACAATGTGCCCACATTCCCTTCCTTCCTGTCTCACCTCTCCGCGCCGAACGGTGCCCTGCGGCCGCCCTCGCTCAAATGAAGCTTCTCCACATCGCCCCCTCATCACGCGCAGCAGCTCTAGCGCTTTATTTGCTCGTCCGACCACTCGTATAAAGTTTAGGACACTCGCTTGTTGGTCGCTAATATCGTAAGGTCATTTCACACTCGTGTCTCCCACTCACCATTACATCGTCTTTTCATAATATTCTAATTTTATACCGAGTGTGACTGTTGCCTCCCCTCCCGATCCCACGACTTGACAATGTGCCCACTTTCCCCTCCTTTCTGCCACCGACCTCTCCGCGCCGAACGGTGCCCTGCGGCCGCCCTCGCTCAAATGAAGCATCACCACACCGCCCCCTCATCGCACGCACCAGCTCTAGGTCTTTTGTTCCTCGTCTGGTCACTCGTATGACGTTTACGACTCTCGTTCGTTGCTCGCTAATATTGTAAGGTCATTTCACACTCATGTATTAATACCCATCATTACATCATAATTTTATAATATTCTATTTTTTAGCGAGAGTGACCGTTGCCTCCCCTCCCGATCCCACGACCTGACAATGTGCCCACTTTCCCCTCCTTTCTGCCACCGACCTCTCCGCGCCGAACGGTGCCCTGCGGCCGCCCTCGCTCAAATGAAGCATCACCACACCGCCCCCTCATCGCGCGCACCGGCCCGACCGCCCTAGTTGCTCGCCTGGCCGCCGGAGCGCGCGCGCGTGCGCGGCGCAGGCGCGCGGGGGAGTTCCGGGCGCTCCGGTGGGGTCCGCGGAGGGGAAGGGGAGGGGGAGCACGGGTCGGCGCTCCGGGCCCGCGGCCGCCCGCGTCAGTCGCTCCGGGTACAGCGACCGGAGCGGGGCACTACGGGTCGACGCTCCGCCGCGCACCGCATCGTGACATCCCGGAGGCGAAGCGAGGCGAAGCGAGGCGAAGTACGCGTAGCGAGTGGTGGAAGAAGACAGCGAGACGGACAAGGTTGTCGACTTCCGGCCAGTGTGAGGCGGCGGAAGAGAGTGTGGAGAGAGAGAGAGTGAGAGTGTGTGGGAACGGGACGGTGCAGCTGCGGACCTAAGTTGCGGTTCCGGAGACTGTCAACGGGTGAGTACGTACTTACATTTTGTGGAGTTCCCCAAGGTTGTGAATCGAGCACAGTCAAATTAATCTGGTATATGATGCAGTTTTGCCGCTGCTACAGGTTTTGGGTTTTAAGTCGTCGTCGCATGTGTCAAAATTTTGACGTGATAGCGGGTGTCATGATGTAAATGTGATTGCCTGTCAATATTTAGTCATAAAAGTAGATGTTACAATTTCGACATAAATGTATTTACCAGAATTTTATTGGGACTGTAGGATACAGCATTTTGTATTCAATGCTTATTCCTCACAAAGCAGTTTTTCGAGGCAAGTCCAGAGGTGACGCGAATCGAAGCACAGCGAGTGGTTGATAAAAACAGCGGGTCAGACAAGGTGATTTCCTTCCTCGCCGTTGAGCATGCGAATACGGCAGTGTGCGGCAGAGGGGGAGAGTGCAGGTGGAGAGTGAAAATGTGTGAGGACACGACGGTGAGGGTCCGGTCACTGGTGCTGATTTCGGAGACTGTCAACGGGCGAGTGCTCCAAACTCGTGTTTTTTTCTCGTTGATTTGAATTTCTCAAGGCTGCGGACCTAGACACAGACAATGAAATGCGTCTGAAGACGGTGTAATTTAGTTGCGACTGTATGACTTCACATAAATCATGACCACAGGTGTCGTCATTTAGATGTAATTGCAGATGTCATAATGTCTTATGGTTGCAGGTGTCGATATTTAGTCGCAATTGCAAATGTCAGTATAAAGTCATCAATCTACAAGTCACTATTTTGTCATCAATGCAGATTTCAAGATTTTATTGTAAATGCAGGTGGTAGAATTTCGATGTAGTGAAACTGTCTATTGCGGAGGCGAGGACTGTAAAACAATATCTAGTGGTTGAAGATGCTAGAGGACGCGGCGCTCTCCTTCTTACCTCGCTATTCAATTGGAAGCGACAGAAGGGAGTGCGAGACAGCGGTCGAGGGTGCAAGGGAGAGAGCGGGAATATTTGGGGAACGGGCCGAACAATTGGAGACGCAAGTAGCGGTTCCGGTGATTATCAGCGTGTATGTACGTAGCACGTACATACAATTCGTGGAATGAATCTATTCGTGGAGTTACTCAAGCTTGCAAACTGAGCCACATGCACATTAATGAGCGTAGAGACGTTAGGATGTAAACGTGAATCCAGCTCCGAGGATTTAATGTCGCGTATCGGTATTACGACTGTTAAGAGATCGCGGGTGCCAGCGTTTATTCGCGAATGCAGGAGTTAATATAAAGTCGTCAAAGAGATGGCCCGATTTTCTAGGTAGCGCGCAAAAGAGAACTTTGTCTTGTCTGTAAGAGTCATAAATGCAACGTAACAAAACAGTAATGAACCAGATCAGAATGTTCATGTAGTCAAAAATCTCTTCTGTCCACCGGATGAAACAGAAGTTCCCGAACAACGACCAACGAAGTCTTTATGTGTTCAGGTTTGTTGTTAATTGCTTATCTAATACTTAACTGAATCTCTGTGTCATGATTTGGTCTCAATCGCTGACAATTGAAACTAAATCACGTAGTATAAAACGCTGAGATCATAAATTACTGGCTGATAGATTCCTCCCGACTAGATTGAGAAGTAACATTTTATGAAGGATAGATCGATTTTATACTTTCCTTCTATCTATGACGCCTAGTATATCTGTAATGATCCATTATGTTGTTGTATTCTGGGAGAATATGAATCGGTTATTCAAATCGTTGCAAGATGAACAAATGATTTGACACCAAAAATCTCTATGAGATTAGAATTATGAACTTGGTTTTGGAGATACAACGGCTTTCTTTGAAGGGTATTATAAAATGATTCCCCCCCCAAAAAAATTACCAATGTTGCAAACAAAATCTGAGAAAGGTGTTATAGAACGTACATTCTATCAAACTATCACATTGTAAAACAACCTGTCATATGAGAGAAAACATGTAACATATACATGAATTTCCTATTGACTATTAAGTACGTTTATGTTATTTTCCGATAACAAACATAGGAAACAAACCATTCCAACATATAGTCCTTTAAATAACGCTAATTGGAATAATATTACATTATCTTTTAAAATATTTATTATGAACACAATTGATGGCCAGTGGTATATTATTCGTGTAGTTACGAATTTTGGAAATTGGAAATTTTGGGACACTTGGAAATTGGAACCACTTGGAAATTTTCGGGACAAAAGAAGGTTTAATGAGGCCGATTTATTAGTTTAGCCGAGGATATGTGTTTCCGAATTCTCTTTTCTTTATTTATGTCTATCAAATACAATTGGCACATTAGTATGGATGTATCAAAATTGACATATATCAGAGTGAGTTCCTAATGGTTTTGCTCTCTCCTGAGAATTTTGACATGGCACTCGCACCAGTTGATAAACAATCAAATAAATCCAATGTACAATTTTTTAACAGTGTTAAGCACATTTTTGATGCCATGAGCCCCGAGGAGAAGGATGTTCACGAATTAATTAAAAATAATTATTTTGTAAGGCAGGAGGTGTAACAATGACATAATGTCATTGGCTACTTTAAAAAAGTCGAAGTATGTATATTAAAAGATATAACATCGCTAATTATATGTCTATACTGATAGAATGTGGAGTGGAACGATGATAGTACTATGATGAACCGAATGCAGAGAAAACAGAGAATGTTCTAAGACAATCTAAGACGAGCTTACTTTAGCCACTACATTTACCGTTAGTCACTAAATGATCCTTCAACTCTGTTTTTCTATTACTTACGTGGGCTCTGTTTGGGGTCAAATTTAACCCCAAACGTTTTACCCTACAGTTTACCCGTATTTAATGCACGGATTCAATTTGGAAATATTAATTAAGAAAATTATGGTATTTATTTGCTTCATTTACTATATCGTTCTAAAAAAACAAAGAACAATATTTCCAGAAGAACATTCCAGCTTATTCTCATAATCATACATAGGTGTCTTCTATACCAACATGAACATGTGTGGTACAAAGCTACTAACACGTAATAGACAAATAAGCCAGATTTTCATTCAGAAACAACATAATAGTATAAAACGGAAGTACACAGCTTTTTAGAATTTTTCTTATAATTTAGTCTTATAATGTGGAATCTATTTAGGAGCATTTCTCACCCCATATGCATAAAAAATCAAATAACTTCAAAACAAGAAAGCTTTAAAAAACTGAAACGTTTTCAACACATGTAAAACTGGACATAAAAATATATCTAAAAGGAGAAGTTCATATGATTAATTTTCAGGGTGTAGCAAGACATTATTTGCGCCTGGAGTCAGAAAATACCGCAAAAACAGTCTAAGGGTTAAAATTATAATTTTCCAGGATGTGATTGAGACGAAGAAATCATGCTGCCAGATTTATTTGCATAACTCTCACACGCGACAGATACACAGCTATTAAGTGCAATGCTACCAATATTTTCTTCAATATCACTAATTTTCTTGAGAATTTTGAAGAAACTAGGGATACACTTTTAAAGATTAGTTTGCAAATTTTTCACAGTCCATGAAGTTTAGTTTTTTGTCGGATTTACATGTTAGAAGTAATTTACCATACTTCTAATTCTTAGCAATTTTTATTCTATGTATTTAGTACTATAATTTTTTTCTTTTCAACAACCTTCTAAAAGAGGAATATCATATGTGATAGCTCGGGCTATTTAAAAACGATTAATTTGATATAAAAATGGAAAGCAGGACGGTAGAAATTACGAACGCAAGTGAGAGATGTTTTGTATTTTTTAACAATTCTCATGAGTCTTCCCGGTGACGAGGCAGGAAACTATTTTTCCGGACGTAACCTAACACGACATTTTTTTAACTTTTGAATTTTACTAAAACAAAGGGAATAAAAACAATAAAATAACGCATACGAAGCTCAAGTTACATTATCTCTTCGAGAAAGACTCTACCCTCACTCTATCCTCGCTTGTGATGTAATGCTTCCTCTTGTAGATAAAATATCTCTTGATCGTATTGTATAATAAATTACCGTTATTCGTTTTACGTGTCCAACAGGAAATCGAATTACAACAGGTGAAATGTATACCCCAGCATTCACGGCCATTCCGACGTTGCTTGTCGTGTATTTAAAATATCGAGTTTCTGGCGTTGTTGTACACGACACACAGTAGTTGTGTTGCAAATGGCTTGTATTTACGTTTAGCATTTTGTTAACACACTTTGGTGTTTTACGTTTTCATGAAGTTCGTTACTCAGTCATCAAAAAGTGTGAGTAGTTTCTGATTTGGGATTACTGTGATGTATAATCAGCAACAATGGCCTTTTTTGTGATTTCTTTGATCTGATTTATTAGTTTAGCGCTATATTCTATTGTCAGTAAGACCGTGAATGTAGTGGACATTATATCCTGGAAGGTAGCTGTATGACCCCCTAGAATGCAACAACCAGCTCTGATATATAAATTTCCTTCTGAAGGTATCTCCGCCCGAAAGACATCGCCTTCGTCGGTACGAGGTCAAAGCTCGCCGGTCCGGTGGCCGAGATCGCTAAGTCAATTGTGTTTTAGCGATCTCGGAACGAAGGGTCGCGGGCTCGAGTCTCGCCTCGGAAATAGTTGTATGTGTTCGTCCTTTCACCCCTTATGATTACTATATCGTTTCATCCTCATTAATACCATAACGTTAAAATCCAATAGTGGTCGCTAATGACCTAGAAGTTGATGCGACCTTCAATAACTTTTCAATAAATTGGTCTTTTGGACATACCCGAATATTTATTCTCGTTGAATATTATTTTCATTCAAAGATTACACATTTGTTTTGAAAATGACACAACCCAAGTACTAACGTTACAACGAACATCAATGAACATTACATTGGAACTACTTTAATGAATCTCTTCACCTGACTTGACAGGAAACAACATCGAAAAAATGTTAGTGGCACTGACAATTTCAACAGCAAGCTCTGACTGGTTTGTTTGTATCAAAATTTTGAGAACTCAAAAGTTTTATTCTTAAGAAATCGAGTTTGTGAAAAGAGTAAGACCATCATAGTTTCTTTGTCATATTTTTACGACCGCCTGAGTATTTCAGTTTTCCGTCAAAAACAAGAATGTCACTAAAGGTCATGTACAACTTATAGATAGGTTCTGATAATTTCAAAATCAAATATATTCTTTGACATTTTTGTAAAAAAAAACTATTGGCAAGTAGTTATACACAATTCGCGATTTGGAGCACCCAGTAGAGCGCTAGAGCATCTTTTGGTGACCAAACTGGAATAATGACGTGTTTCCAAGCCTTCCTTTACGTCCCTTTTGCCACACAGGCATGCAATCAATCACACGCATCTGAGGAAGTGACACATGATGGGAAGGGTCAGAAAACGCGAATACGCATTAATTTCAATGCCATGTCAGTGATATTTCTTCAATGTTAATATGTCACTCATTTATCACAGTGTTAATACATTATATTAGGTGGACACGTGCGAATAATATTCCGCACTTTGCAAATAATGTTGTAAAAGTGAAAAAGGCTTCAGACTGTAGGTCAACTTTAAACGGCTACGCCCTGTACTGCGACTTATATCAAAAAGCCCGGTTGGTGCCTTAACATTCTAAAATGTTAAGTGTTCTTTAATCACAGAATGACTTAGATCTGTGCAATTCAATTGCGTAGAATACAAAATAGTCGATCTGGTTTTACCTAGATATTGGTATTTAATTATCTGAGAGTTAAAAGATGAAGAGGCCGATCCGCGATGGCCGAGATCGTTAAGGCAGTAGTGTCATAGCGATCTTGAACCGAAAGATCGCGGGTTCGAATCCCGCCTCGGGCATGGTTGTACTTGTGTTCGTCCTTTCACCCCCTGTCATCACCATATGCTATCACCATATCATTACATAACGTTTAACCCAATAGTGATCGCTAATGTCCCTGAAGTTAATGCGACCTAAAATAACAAAAAAGAAATGCAGAGTATAGAAGAAATGGGGCTATTGTAATAAAAACAACCATGTCCAAACTACAAGGGCTGCAATACTGACAGAAGAAGATCGAAATTCTGACCGGAGGAAGAGGTTCCCGTCATCAACTGATGTCACTGCATCGCCTCTGACCAGGAGGTCCTAGGGTTCAAGTCCCGACGCCGGCAGGGTTTCAGACACTAGTTTCATAGCTAGGTCGAATTCAGCCGCTGTCTGGGGAAGAATTCTCGCGGCTGGCGGCTCTCATCGGTAATTTTCTGTGGTTTCTCCGATTAATACCAGGCGAGTCCCAGTACAGGAAGTTATCAAAGGGCCAAGGACCCTGCGCAATTTTTCCTTCTCGATCCTTGTCCTAACCTCATCCCTTCCTCTCACACACTTACATGCACCACACTAAACACATGTCGGAAGATTACAGCTTGTGCCGGCTGGAACGGTGCCCCGCTGGTGGGCAATAGCTGGATTGTGTAATGCAAGCTGACGTGTAGGCTGGCGGTGGATCTCACCATCCTGAGGAAAGAATACCGACACATCTCGTGAAAAAGCATTCCGTATACTTACGGGACTAGTGTTCTCAAGGTTGACGCGCCCGGAAGCATTTATCCGTCCATCCGTATCTACGCAAGACACCCAACTAGGGTGGTGCTTATCCGTAACTGGGTATCCGTTATTGTACCGCGGTGGCTTTTGAAAGCAGGAAAGGAGATATGATGCGTTTTGCATACACACGCGTTTCGGAGAATAGTTTAAACTAGTAGCGCAAAAAAACAACAAAAAAGACATATTGACAATGAAAGAATAATTTCACACTAATTAGGTGATGAACTTCCGGCTGTGTTGGATTTCCCGAGATTGCGGTGGAAAAGGTTCTACAAAATCAATATTACGACCTTATCTATTTAAAATTTTAATTTTACGTGCAATTAGAAACATACGTCTCTATTAGCCAATAAGAACGATTTTTTTATCTGTTCTACTTTGTACAATACTTTATTTTCGATATAAAATTTGGATTTCTCCCCAAGAGCTTTTTAATCTCAAACGTTTGGTAGTGTTTCGTTTTATTGTCATATCTGAGTTTTTCTGTTTATAATCCCACAACAACGAATGTTACCTATTTTAGTTAGAGCTTAATTTACCCTCACATTTTGAGTAGTATCATGTTTGTGGACATTTTTTTACGTGTTTAGTAGCTGAAAAATAGGTTTTCTACCGATTTTATTAGTACAACTACACATTTTGTATAGAAGGTCCAAAACATTTTTCTGTAGATTCAGTAATAAATCTTTACTTTTGAATGCATTTTTGTTGATTTCCAATAACGTAAAAGTTAATTTTCTAGGTAGGCCCTGCTAGCTATAGTTCAAACCTTCAGCAATCACAACGTTGAGAAGAGAAATGCCAAAAGAGACTAAAATTTGGGAATAATGCACTTTAATTAACCTTTAATTTTGTATATGGTTTGGTTGTCTTTGAAGTTTGGATGCTACTCGCTTTAGATGGCTTCAGTTGTGAAGCTAGTGTCGAAAATCCATTGCGGTGGGACTCGAACCCAGGCTTTCCAGACAAAGTCACCACAGTGGCAACGATTATTGTCATCGAACTATTTCAGCAGGTGGTTACTTCAAAATGAACATAGTAGTAGTTATAGAGAGATTACACATTCATAATTCCAGTATTTAGACAAACTACGTTCAGTAAAAATTTACAAAATAAATTTCTCTTTATTAGAAGCAGATGTATAAATATTACTAAAATGGCCACTTGAAACATAACTCACTTCTAAAGCACCTACAACCAGGGTGGGATGCCTAGTATTTGTTTCTGTTTTAGATTAAAAGCCGATGTTAATAGTAATAAATGTTTCGCTGGTGCGTGGCCCGGAAAACCAACACATGAAAAAACACACGAGGCGGAATGAAAAATTGACGGCCATGTTGTTTTATTCAGCGAGTGTTGAAATCCAGCGCCCAGATTGCACGAACCCTGCTACAAACTAAAACCGAATACGTGTAACGTTTCATGTTGACCAGCAACTTGCTGCTGCACTCCTATAATTACCCATGGTAATTAAATCAAAAACAAGATGCTTTTCAGAAGTCCCCGAGTTTCATCGGAAGCTGCAGATGTTCATTAGATGAGCAGCAATATTCTGCTTCACTCACTGACGTGTAGAGACTCGTAGACTTGATTTGATGGTGATATGTCGATGTTCTGCTCCCTCAAAAGAGACATTCAGAGTCCTTACAACATCGCAGATTTTATAAATGAATAATTTTACATGATGCTTCCTGGCTCTACGTGGTTTTATAGTCAGTGTTTAGATTCCTGTCTGTATGACTAAATGAAGAAATTTTACATAGAAATTCACCCTGACCTGCAAATATTTTAAAATGAATCTTCTTTCGAAATATTCGCATCATCGATGAGTGCCCCACTTCATCAATTCTTTATTTTATTTGAAACAGTATGTAAATAATTTTAGTGTTTGACTGGTACATAGAAGAAGAAGAAGAAAACTGTAGAACAGAACATACGAGTTAATTTTTTTCACAGTTTTCAGTTGTTCTCAGTACCTTTTCACTTATCACATCATTTATATGACAATATTCATTTAAAACTCCTTTCTAATAAATAATAACTGATGAGATTTGCGAATTATACAATTTTATTTTGTAATTCTATTATTACTAGAGCCATGTTAATCAATTGTCCATCATATTTCGTTGTTCTCTTTTGAAAGAAGTTACCAGTGTGAGATAAGTAATATGCAAGGTGTTTTGGGACGAGATTAAAACTATTTTAATTCTGCTCATATCTTAATAATATCTTATATAAGATTACGTACAACTGCATAAAAATGTTTCACACATTTTCATTGCTTATTAAGTCCACAATGATACTCGTGCTAAACTACAAACTAAAACTAGATAACTAAATCGCAGCAAAAACAGAAATGAAATCTGCTGATGATTTCTTTCATATCCCTTTAATAACTCTCATATTCGTGTAATAATAAAAATTGCATGCTGTAAGTTTTAATTACATCTCTAGCTGCGGGAGTATTTCTTTTTATTGCAAACTAAAAGTCGTGCACGTTTGTCTATCTTCATCGTATATTACATGTTTGCTACAAAGCATCAAGTTTATTTGTACTCCTCAGCAGAGAAAGAGACACATTTTTGTTCGTAATAATAGTTTTTATGAGATTTCCCAAGTACCGCTTACATTATCATCGGTTTACAATCCATTACATTTCGACGCTGGCTCGTTTTTGTACACTTTTTTATGTCCGTCGTTCTGTACAGTTATTCCAGCCTTTTGCTCTCACCAAGCTTAGCGCGCTGTGCGAGTTCTCGGAGACCGAATTCTGCTGGCGTGGGTGGAGAATTCCACGAACTGCGTGTTAGAAGGCCAGAGCAAAGTCGAGGATGCGAGTGTTTTTATTACAGTCTCATTACACATGCCGGATTACGAAAATGCAGCCGAATGCTCTTTCAGTAATATCAGCGCTAGTCTCGCAATGGCAGTTTATTCGCGCCTCCTAACGCTTCCGAAACATCTGCTGGCGAAAATACGAGGTTAAGCTGCTCACTGTCGACCGCTCAAAGCGAAGGGTTAAAGTTGGAGAACACGCACTGTGCTACACAAGGCTTCATCCGGTCGTACCTTTTTAACTGTAGGGTTAACATGGGGGATTGTCATGAAAATGTCCGATTATTTCCTGAGTTACGTACCGTCGTTTTCGTATGTTACGTGCAGCCATGTCCCTATTATGTGATACAAAACGTCTATAATGTTTGAATCTGTATAATTATTATAATAATACAGATTATTCATTTTTACATACAAGTTAACAAATATATGCACCCGAATGAACAAATGCTTGTGCTCGGCTGCAGTTTAAGTAAACTTGTAACGAATAGCGAAACTGAGATATGGTATAAACACAACACAATTTTAAATAAGTAACAGCTCTACCAACTACTATTCTATCATACATAAAAATAAATAAAATTAGTATTGGTACTAAGAAATGCAAAATTAGCACAAACTATGTTACGATTATACAAAATTAATTAATTTAAATTCAGAGTTATTATTAGTAATTAACATTAAATAACGAAATTAACAAGGAAAGAAATGTTTATAATAAATACATTAGATATTATGTGTAATATATAATATAATACACATTTGATATTAATAATTATATTGGATATTACGTAAGTAATATAAATTTCGAAAATACTGTACAAACGTGATTAAAAACAGGGTGCTTATACTTGGAACAAATAAATCATTCTCGTAAATAATATCTCCAACTGTTTACACATTTGTGTCCCAATTTCTATAAACGAAAAACTAGGAAAATTACGTGGATGAGTTAATTAAATTCTAATTGATAATCGAATTTACCAACTTCTTCGAAAATACCATTGAAATATGTGAATACCAATGAAAAAAGTGTGTAATGAAGATATGGAAATATAGATGAGTCTATAACACGGGCAAATCAGCAATGTATAGCTAACACATTCTAGAAATCAGATAAAGGCAGCCTGAAAAGAGTAAACAATGTAAACGTAAAGAACATTTCGATACTTCACAGTACAATTTCTCTCTGGTTCTTTAAAGCTTTTGTGATGAACTTTTCGACTCGAAATTGCTCTATTTCGTGCCGTCAGTTTGACGTATTGACTGCGCGTATTCGTCCATTTATGGTGTAAATGAGATTCTGACTGCGCTCAAAGCTCATTTCAAGAGGTTCCGTTGGCACTCGTTTGGGAGTTCGGGAAACGGCCGTTACAGCTTTTCTGCTCGCATTCCGCCGCAAACGTTCTGCTTCCACCTGTTCGACAGCTCTGCCGACGAGTGAAGCGAAACACACATATTGTCTTTCGACCGCTCTTCCGTATAGTGCATCATGTTGTAAAAAAAACGGTTTGTTTATTTTCACAAAATGTCATATTTCCCTGATAACTGTATGTATACTTCGATTTATTTATAATGGCACTTGACGTTTAATCGGCTGTTACGGGTCATCCAATCGGGAGCTTGAACGTCATCATAGTGACGTCACTCTAGTTGTCTAGTCTCTAGTCTAGGATGACACCATAAAGCTGACTGTGATCGAAGTCAGCTCGGTTATTGTTTAATGCCATAAAACCTTCTTATCCTTCTTACCCGATCGAGCTCTTCTACTCCCATTCCAAAGCAATCGTTTGGCATCTTCCTGATCCGCAGCTTTTGGAAAAGCTCAGTCAATTAATAAAATAAAATTCCAATATTCTCTCTTCACTGTGTTTACGTTGAGGGTGACCAAACGTTGCAAGAATAAATTGTTTAAGAAACTATTTTTATTTACTTCTTGAGAATGAAGCTTCTCTGTGAACTTTATCATGTCATCCGGGAAGTGTTGCTTTCTGCAATGAGGGGAATGGTCAATAGAAGAAGAGAAAGAGGTGGGTGGGAAATCAAAAGAAGAGAAGAAGATTAGGTCATAAATGATAATATGAAAATTATAAGAAGAGTGCAAGAAAGACAACAATTGAATAATAAAATAATTTGAAGAACAGAAGTAGAGAAAGATAAGTAGCAGAAGAACAGATTTAGAAAATGAAAATAAAAAACAAAATAATAAAATGGGGCAAAGAAGAAAAGAAATATAAGGCAAAGAAGTAGTGGAGAAGAGAAATAGGAAGAAAATAGGAAAAGAAAAAAGTTGAGAAAGAAATGAAGTATGGAAGTATAGGAAGAAATGATGGAGAAGAAGAAGTGAAGCAGAGTAAGAAAATAAGTATAAGGAGAAAATAAATAGAAAGAGAAAAAGAGAAAGAAAGTAGAAGAGTTAAATTGGAATAACAGGTATAAGAAGAAAATAAGTAGAAAGAGAAAAAGAGAAAGTAGTAGAGAGGGATTGGAATAAGAAGTGTTGGATAAAATAAGTAGAAAGAGAAAAAGAGGAAGGATATAGTAGAGAGGGATTGGAATAAGAAGTGTTGGATAAAATAAGTAGAAAGAAAATAAGAGGAAGGATGTAGAAGAGATGAATTGGAATAAGAAGTGTAAAGAGGAGAGCATCGGCACTCGTGAAGTTTTCGACGATCGACCGTCAACGTCTGCGCAGGCTTCTTCTGTGAGCAGACGCGTTTGACCGAACACACGGAATTCAATGTAACGGAAACTGCGTGGGTGAAACGTTCCGAAATCCAAGGCAACACATTGTGTCGCCGCAGCATATTGCCATCGTGTACAATGATCGAGACCGTTTCTACAAGCTATTTGTGGCCGGGTTCGGTGGAGATACTTAGCTATACGGAAACGCTTTGATTCCACGGAAAGCAATACCTACAACGAGTACATCCCAGATCACGTATCCCACATCAAAGGTTACAGGTGATTGTTGCGGGTCAGGTCACATAGAAATTAGAACATGTTGGTGTCGCCCAAGGAAGGTAATACGAGATATTTGGATGCAAGAGAATTTCAGTTGCTAAATGAATTTTGTCTTATTTTAATCCACGGGGTTTTCTATTCCATTTTTACTTTTCATTCCATTTCTTGGATTCGGAGTATCACATGTTGCGGCGATCAAGATCAAACGATCTTTTGCAGAGTCTGACAACACATTTTCTTAATGGTACATTCCAGAATGGCATCTGTTTAATAATTCCGACTACTTAAATAAATCATGTTTCTGGTAGAGCTTTTAATGCTTTTCTTGTAGAAGTTAATTAAATACAGATACATATATATATATATATATATATATATATATATATATATATACATATATATACATATATATACATATATATACATATATATACATATATATACATATATATATACATATATATACATATATATACATATATATACATATATATACATATATATACACATATATATATATACACATATATATATATATACACACACAATTTATATATACACATATATATATATACACACACAATTTGTGTTATATTCTTGTTTCTTGTTCTTCCTTTTGACATGCATACCTCTAATATAAATGTCGCAAAATAGTGTACCTGCTGCTGCAATTCTGTTTACATCCAGATTCATATTGTCATAAAATGCCCTAAGCAAGTCGTAAGGTACCTATTACATTTTCAATATTAAAAATGTATATTCAAAATGAATATGAAAATGAACTAGAATCTACGTAATGTATAAAAAACAGTACTAATGAATTACAAAAAAATTATGTTTAAATAATTAATAGGGGCCATAAGCATGTGCTTAGCCTGCTGCTTATTTATTAACCAGCCTTGATTGCATCCCTTTAAGATGTACTGAGGTTTCATCAAATCAACAGATGGCATAACCAAGATTATAAAAAATTTGAGTTGCATATTTGTAAATGTTTTTAGTTTTAGAGAAATATTGTAGTACAAAAAGATATAAAGAATTATAACGATGATCAGAAGAACATTTAAAACGAAAAACAATGTGGAAATGGTAAGAAATCAGGAGACGGAAAAGAATGGAAACATTAATTAGGAAAAGATTACTGTTGAAAATGAAGTGAATTAAGAACGGAGAGATAAAGAGGAGAGAGAAGGAAATAAGGGGAAAAGGAGATAAATATGAATGTCGAGATTAAGAGAAATGAGAAAATACATAGGAGTAGATAAAGGACAATGGAGAGATAAATAATAATAATAATAGCAATAATACTAATAGTAATAATAATAGCAATAATATTAATAGTAATAATAATAATAGCAATAATACTAATAGTAATAATAATAATAATAGTAATAATAATAGGGAGATACAGAAATTGTTAACATCAGAAACAAAAGACAACACGTGCAGTGGCAGAGAAACTACTTCTATGTGATGCCGGTTCCAAGGAAAAACCAGAGCGAAAATAGGCCCTACGCGGAATACCGCACAAGACACATTGATGCGCGCGCCGTTCTTCTTTTCCGGGCCGGCGCCAGGCTAAACAGTCCCGGGAGGAAGAATGCGCTCCCGTTCAAAGAGAAAACACAGGAAACCTCCGTGATCGACGCGCTTTCTCCGTGGAATGCGGCATTCACAGTTCGGTGCTCGATTTCGCTTTCCGTTTCGTCGGCGGACGGCGATAAAAAGAGCATTCGCGCCTCCACCGCCATCAGACCTCACCCCCACCTCCGCAGTCCGGTTTCTCGATTTCACGCGTTCGATTACGACCATCGATTAGATGTCGGCGTGGACTCTGTAAACGATGCGGTGGTCCGGAAAAAAATGTACGCCATGGAATATCGACTAGCGAAAAAAAAATATTTTGACGCAACAAGTGCGTCGACTTTGTACTTTGTAAATGTTATTTGAACATGATGATGAATATCTGACCGGCAAAGTCGGGTCAGGTCATTAATTGATGACACTGCAGTGCATCTGACCGGGAAGTCCTACGGTTCCACTCCGAACGGTGGCAGGATTTTCTCGCTAGATTTTTAGCTAGATAGCTGGATTGAATTCAGCCGCTGTCTGGGGGAGAATTCTAGCGGCCGGCTGCTCTGGACGATCTTTTTCTGTGTTTCTTCCAATGAACACCAGGCGAATACCGGAGCACAAACGGACAACGGACCGCGCGCGATCTTTCTTTCCTGTTACATGTTCTATCCTCACTCCTCCGATCAACTGCATGTGAATGCTGGAGCAGTACCCAAACAAACTGGCCACGGACCATGCAGAATCTTTCCTTCCTCTTCCTTGTTCTATCTTCACGCCTTACACACACACACACACACACACACACACACTTACACATTCGTGTACTACACAAGCCGGGAGACCGGTTAGAGCTTGCACCGGCTGAGGCGATGCTCCGCTGGGGAGTGATACCTGGTGAGGAAAACCCCATTAACCGGAGGTTGGTCGAAGCTAGAACTCATCATCTAGCGGGGCAAGGTCTCCGCCCCTACCGAGGAAAAGCATGTACTACACTTACGAGAATAATAGTATTTACAATTGATGCGCCCGGAATCACTAATCAATTAATCAATCAATCGATCGATTTCACGCCTTCGATTATGGCGATTGATTACATGTCGGCGAGGACTCTGTAAGCAATGCGGTGGTTACAGAAAAAATATACGTCGTGGAATATCGACCAGTGGAACAACAGCAACAACAACAACAATGTACTGCAAGCACTTTGTACTTCGTAAATGTTCTTTGATAATGATGATTAATGGTGGTAATGGTGGTAATCTGCTTGATTACGTCAAACAATGAGGTGCCAAGATGTTCTCGACTGGTAGTATAATAATATAGTTCACGAATTTTTGAAGATCGAACAATAAATCCGAAGTCTCTCGAAGTAAATAAAGTCCTGCTATAATAGGTATGAAAAGTATACCGTGTGGTAAGAAAAGCGTTTTTGGCAATTCTTCAGACTATAATTTCAAGGTCAGGGGTCTTGTCGAGTTCGAAATTCAGCGCTCACTACTACCCTACTCCTGTCACTTTTGCTATCGATTTCGATTACAACCTTCGATCAGACGTCGTCGTGGACTAGGAAAGAAAGCAGTCCTCTAGAGAAAAGGAAGCCATATAATAATGACCAGTGGAACAAACAATTATTAGGATGCAACCAGCAAATGCGCTTTGATAAAAACGATATATGCCCGATTCATTACTTCAACCAATTGGGGGCAATGATGGTCTCAACTAATAATAAAATAATTAATGTAAATATTAAATTAATGTAATTAATGTAATAATAAACGAATTAATGAAGAACAGTCAAAAAATATGTCAGGTTTTTCCTGTATTAATAATGTCACTAATTACACCTTCGCCAAATACCTTGAAGAGAAATACTTGGTAATAATAGTCAATGGAATATTGACATATCACTGACATAAAACATTATACCGACAAAACGGAATATCAAACAAAACGAAGTGTTTTGAAAACGGCGATAAAAACCTATTCGTTTACGACGACTGATAAAGATCAATCGTTCTATAACATGAAAACTACGCGCGCTGGCACCTCCCTCTTCATTGGTCCCCATTCCCCTGCCTCTCGCCTCCTCTTCGATTCCATTTCTCGATTTCACTTTTTCGATTACCATCGTTGATCAGCAAAAGCGGATTGGTCGTTGGTCGGATTGGTAATGCCAAGATTAGGAAGAATGATACTAGGTACGCGTTTTGACGCCGGAGATAACCGCTAAGCGGTCAGATGGTATCTTTGTCATTAATCCAAGTTGTAGTCTGATTACATTGTTTAATTTTCTCACTCAATTTGTGTAATTAAGTCTTCCAGAGTGCACATGACCAGAAGAAAGGAAACTTCTTCTTCATTGGCATCCATCTTTTCCACACGAAGGTGGAACTTGCAAAGCTCGTCTCAGTAAAATTACGTACGAACTTTTCTTCATTCCATTGTGTAAAACACTCAGCTGTATTTTTTATACCCAAAATCACTCGTTCTCTGTATTTTGCTGTGAACATCAATTTTCGAACTCAGTAATTTCAACTCGTTTTAATTTTCACATTTGGCTAACATGTTCGTGATCGACAAAGGGAAGACTGATAGTTGAATATTTCCATCGTTAATTAAATTACAAATTTTCAAATGTTATGAAAGTGTGCTATTGGCATTGTTGAAAAAACAGAAAAGTGTATTAATGTACAGGAGTAAACATTTGAGGTGGAAGGAACACACCACCGTGTTTCTCATTTTTTTCCATACTCGCATTTTTCTGTTTCTACGAGGTCGGCGCTAGTGGGGACGGGCTCATTTTTTATTAATTTTCCACCCACTTCATTTCTATACTGTTTCGGCGACGATTTTACCGCCGATGTCGTTTCTGACACCAACCACAGGGAACACACAAGCGCATTACATACAGACAACACAGACAATCGCGAAACACATGACCGGGAGATATGGCTCAGTGCATTAACCTGATGTCACTGCAGTCCCTCTGACCGGGAGGTCCTAGATTCGAGTTCCTACGGGGCAGGATTTTCGACACTAGCTTGCCAGCTAGGTCGAATTCAGTCGATGTCTGGAGGATCATTCTAGCGGCCAGCTGCTCTGATCGGTAGTTTTCCGTGGTTTCTTCGATCAACACCAGGCGAATGCCGGAGCAGTATCCTAACAAACGGGCCACAGACCGCGCGCGATCTTAACCTTCCTCTTCCTTGTCCTATCCTCCCTCCTCCTTGTCCTTTCCTCTCCTCTTACACACAAACACTAACATGTACTACACTACTATACATGCCGGGAGACCGGTCAGGAGGTTACAGCTTGTCCCGGCTGGGGTGGTGGGAACCCACTGGTGGGAGATACCTGGCTGAGGAGGAAACCCCGCTTGGCGACGGTAGGTCGGCGCCTGATCGCGCCATCCAGCGGGGAAAAGATCATCGCCACCTCCCGAGAGAAAACACGCACTACACTAACGGGACTAAAAACCTTAGCCGTTTACGCGCCCGGAAACGCGAATCAATCAATCAATCAATCAATCAACGAAACACATACAACCATGCCCGAGGCCGGATTCGAATCCATGATCCTTTGGTCCGACATGGTACTACTGCATTAGGGCTCGGCTACCCAGATCAGCTACAGTGTTACTCACAATATTGAGGAGAAATAAATCCTTCACCGTTTTAGTCTCAGAAGGATATATTCCCGTTGAATATATTTTTTGTAATAATCGAATTTTGTCGCAGTCTCTATGTCATCACAATTCTGTGCACAATTCGAAGATGTAAATGAAGATTCGAAGCGTGGTTGTTGATTCGATAACTCATTAGCGTCATTTGCGAACAGCAATTGTGACTGCCGGCTGATGAGGTCGGGCGTGGTCATGGGGCAGCGCATGATACAGAGCTGTCCTAATATTCAATCCAATTTCGTAAACTCACATTATTTATTCGAAAAAATATTTTTCTTCAGAAATACTTAGAATATCCTCAACGCTTCGACTTACTTTAAGCACAAACTTTTGAACGTTACTGACGAAAACTCGCCAACAAACTGCTGTGTAAAAAAGCGTTTCTCTACACAAAAATGACAGCACAGAAAAATATTTGTTCATAATTCAAGAGTCAGAAGTTGGTGGTGATTTTTTCTCCTGAAACAATTTATTCTGTCTATACCAGGGTTTTAAACTGTTTAAAGTATAGCAAAAGTACCAAAATGGTAACAAAATTTTCAAATATAAGGGTTAATATAGGTTCATAGTTTCAGCACAAATGAGTAAGACGTATAATAGGCTATTTTATTTATCCATTCTAATTAAAATAACACACAATAGGTTTTTGTGTCGCCGCCTCGCTTTCGCGTGAGCATAGGAACTCTTGATTTGATTGGGCAGAATGATTAAATGCGCGCTAGGAATGTACGTCGATGCTAAAGAAGCCACAGAAGTTTATTGGTAAAGAACATGCCAGGTTCAATTAACCCAGAATTAATTAGAACAATAAATCGTATATATTAGAAATAACATGTAGTATGATAGTACAACATTATTGTGTAGACATAAATGACACAAGGATTAAAGTAAATCAAATCCAAAGAGCATTTTTAATATCCGCGACGCCCCTATCATACGGCCGAGGCGCCTCTGGAAGCCGCGATGCTGTTTGAAAAGCCCTGGTCTATACTACAGTGAACAGTTTAATGACAACTACCTGATCAAACTGATGTGCTATAATTTTAAGGAGCATATGTGAGTTAATGTTAGTGTAAAATGCGTTTAAAGGCTTGTAAGATACTTATTTTCATTTCAGATAATCGTCATATTTAGTTCACTGTGTTATTCTATGAACGAAATATTTAATTTTGTCAAATATTTGCTAATGTATTCGTTTATTGACTTTTCACATTTTAATGTGTTTAATTCAAAATTATTTGACATAACACCATTCTTTAAGTATCATTGCTCTCACCATTTCACAAGAATTCACCCAGTATAAGGGATCATTATTCTCGATTTTTTTCCCCTAATGGTCTCTTTCAAAGGTTGTTCCTATTATTATTTATAACATCAACACTTGTGAAATAGAATTTATTTCATCTGCGAACGGGTTTCAACGAACCAAGAGAGAATACAAACTTTGATGCAAAACAGCGTTCACTGTAATATTTGTGATAGCTCTCCGTGGATAATACGTTTGTTATCTCCAGGTAGCAAAGAGGCTATAGTTGTTTTGTTACCAATTGCACCGTTCACACATCCCCGTTTACTGGCAGTCATTATCGTATATTGGTGATTTAACTTCTAGTAACGGTCTGATAGGGGGGGTGCCCACTAAATGTAATTAGTAGTAGATTGGTCAAACACAGCTACACCCACGCACAGAGGTGATAGGTCTGTACACATGGGAACAGATTTGTGATGGAATGAATTAAATGACGGAGTTCTCAGCAAACTGTTTAGCTCTGAATCAAGTTCTCGCAATCAGAATAAAACTAGGTGTCACATGAGGGATGTTCTGAGCAAACGTAATTCACGGTGATAACCATTTGATTAACATTGTATTGGAATTGGGGAGAATATTTCCAATTTGAATGTAATTATTTGTTCATTAATTTAAAATAATTTAAACTGATGAATTTACAGTGGGACTTTGCTTGTTCGGAGGCTTGTATTTTAGGCAAGTATATTGCTATTTCGAGGTCACCGTAGTTACACAGTAGACACTCTTAGGACTAATGTCGCTCTTTGTTTATTAAATATTATTCAACTTGCTGCGTAGGAATGAGAAAACTAGTGATGCTACAACAGCACATATTATCTCACAATACTAGAGTGTTATCGTCACGTACGATGTGACGCCCGTATGTTTCATTAATTTCAAACAGAAATTACACGAAAACTATAAACTTTTACAAAAAATTATACATGACCTTTCTTAAAGAGCTATTTTTGTACAACAGAATTTGTCTGAATGAAAGATACCTATCTTCAATTTTGTAATTTTGAAATTGTTTTCGTCGATTTTCGAGAAAAATGAGCAATATCCGAAAATGGGACCGGCGTCATATTTTTTACCGTGCCTTATGACATAAATGAAGAAAATTTAAAGAAAATATTTGAAGAGAAACAAAATTTTTGTAAATTCCAAATTTAAAATAATTCAAACTGATGAATTTACAGTGAGGAAAACAGTGAATTTACAGTACGCAAAAACTACTGGTTTTTTCAAAAAATTGTACAGAATCTTATTTAAAGAGCTAATTTTTACAACAGACTTCTCTAAGGCAAAAATCTCTATTTTCAAATCTCTATTTTGTAGTTTTGAAACTTTTTGATTAATTTTGAAAAAATCGAGGATTTCAACGAAAATGAGATCTACACCATTGTCTTAAACGTCCTTCGCACTATTCAAGAACAAAGTTTCAAAAAATTTGGAGCCTTTTTTGAAATTTTTGAAAATATCCGACGGGCTTCATATAAAGTCCCCCAAAAATTAAAGTATCGGTTTCAAACTCCAGGAACCGCAACATCAGCTAGAAAAATAGGAGAATATCAATTTTGGAGAAAATTGGCTGAACGGTTTAGGCGCTAGAGTTGACCATGGACGGTCAGACGAACGTTTAGCCGTCAATCGATTTTCCGGTATCAAGAATCAACAAAATATGGATTCTGACTAAACAGCGTGTTTGAAGATTTTTTTCTAAATTTAGCAAATGGATTTATCCATTTTTTAGTTACAAGGAATCGGCAATAAGAGTTTTTGTGCTGAAAATTCGCCGTTTTCCGGTGCATGATTACATAACTGTCTCTTCATAAGAAGTTAAGGGCGAGAAAGTAAAATAACGGTTAATATTTTAACAAATTGAGCTTTCAGGTGAATGAAATTTAACTTTCATATAGATGTGTAGTTTTATATGTGAATTTCAAACACGAATAGCAACTTTTTTTGAATTTATTATCCATGTTTGCAAATTATTCTCGTTTTAGACTCCATAATATATTAAATTTGAAAAGAAAGAATTTAGTTATTGGCATATCACTGAATTACATTCAGCATATTGGTATTGATTTTGTGTTGAACTTTCTTGTTGTTAAGAAAACATTTGATGGCTTAATTAAATTTTATACATTTGATATTATTATATTCCGTCAATTAAAATATAGCTACCTACCATCCACCATTATATCGTGAAATAAATGCTGACAAAATTTGTTCATGGTCACCAAGGTGAATGTTTGAGTAAATAATTGTAGGTAGATTATATTGAATTAAGTGTCATAGATATTTTGAAATGAAAATATATCGTACATTTTTAAATACATTACATTTACTTTTATGAAGAAAAAAATTACCTGTATTTTTTGTAATATAATAGTGAACTTTTAAAAATCAACCTATCAAAACGGAAAATGAAGGATATTTGTACTATAATTGAAAAACAATTTAGACTGCACAATGTTTGGACTGTTTTAATTAATGAGCAAAAAAGTTGGTAAAACTTTACTGAATGAAAACAATGTGTCCTATTTGAAGAGGTACTATACAGCGTTGCGTGTAGTATTGATCTATACAGTGTTCCATAATCCAAAAACGTAGTATTACATTCCAATCAACAAATATACAAAAGAAGTTTGAATTATAATAGAAAATAAACCTATTTCCCTATTAGTTCTCTTCACATGAAAAACGCATATACGAACATCTGAATTGACAGTTTATGGCATGAGAAAACAATGCTAAAAGTGCATCTTATACTATAGAAATGTACAAGCAAAACACAATTTTGTTGCAAAGGCGGTTCAAATGCATTTTGCCGGAAATTTTTATTTTCAAATACATACTGAATGCATAATTTATAAGAAGATCTAAATAATTTCTTGCTCTTGTCAGCATGGGTTCTTTTAGAAAAGGTGCAGAACGTACAATTGAAGACCTCGGGCCAATAACAATACTATGAAACTGTATGTAAGTTTGAGAAAAAGGCAAATAAAGGTTTAGACACTGCATCGTACACTTTGGGATAAAGAACATTAATTTATGAATTACACTGCCATCTTTCGGTGAATCTTTAAAATAAAAATCCAACATCTAGATACATTTATGTGGCGTCAAAATACACTAATTTATCAATTTCATCAGAAATATGGCATAGAAGGTTATTACCCCAAGGTCTTCAATACATTTATCACTAAAATATATGTTGAGGACAAGATTTCTCCGTAAGGTCTTACTTGCCGGAGGATTTATTAATCCTTAGTTGCTGTTTTTTTATTCGTATATTCAATATAAACGTATTAAAAATACGCAGCGTCGATCATTTTCTTTCCCATTTGATATTCCTAAGAATAACCAATTCGCGGTCAAAAAGTACTTCGACTAATTGCAAACACAAATGATTTTAATTATCTTCCATTAGGCTATCGAATTAAACATAGAACATCAAAAGAAATTATTTGATTTCCATTTCACAATTTCATCAGCGCACAAGAAATGTGACCCATTTCAAAAATTTTCATTTGGCAGAATAGTTTCATGCAGAGAAAAAACATTTGTTTCACAGCGAAAGGCAAAGAGTTTTACTCTCTATTACTGCTGTATTGTGAACTGTCATTTTGAAATATTTACAAGTAAAAAAATATAATTATGTAAACATATTTCCTCACTTAACTCGCCATGCGTGGAACACGGTCTCTTGTTTCGACTATAATATACGTACTATTAATATTTTTAAATACTCAATATACCTAATTATTGGTTTTGTTTAAACTAATTTATATATTTTTCTTCGTGAACCCAAAAAATAGTTGATATAAAAACCCGTGTGTGTAGGTTCCCATTGCACCCACATGGGTGCAGAGTAGTTTACAAATAAATTAGTCAAAGAATATTTTTTTCATTTTTATCTATGTTTTCAAGACCAAGTAAAGAAACTAAACGTAAAGAAACCAAGTAAAACTAAATATCAGCAGCATAGCAGCAATGTAGCAGAATATGGTTTCACAAAAATAGTTATGGGAACTAATAGGTTAATTAAAAAATGACAAATTTTGAGATTTTTTTTGTGAACCGACATATATTTCCTTAGGTTACTCGAGGTACCTCGGGCATAAATGCAAAGGTACAGGTCCGAAATGGCCCTATAGGCTACATCGGCGTGTTCTTCGTTCAGCAAGAGAGATCCCCTCATTGGGCAGACTTCTTAAGGAAAAGAAGTGACCCCTCAGACGCCGATAGATGGCAGCCCGGAAGAGGATCGGGCCAAACCAGAAGGTAGCCCTCTCCGAAAAGAAAAGGAAAATCTATACATTTAATTAAACTGTCAAAACCTACAACTTCAAGAGCCCGTTTACTGATTTCTCGACCACAATTGATCAGAAGTGAAGAAATTGAAAGAAGTTCTACATTGAACGAGGTCAAGCAGTGAGCCCGAGTAACCTTGGTAGTTCGCCTCGTCGCGAGGGGAGAATGACTTAAGCCGTCTTTTGTCCACTGATTAAGTCCACAACAATTTGAAGGCCGCTTGCATCTCCGACGCAGAATGCACTATCATTTAACTAAACGGTTGAATTCAGTCCAGATAGCGCTGCAGCTACCACCCAAATTAGGTGAGTAGTAGAGTAAGGGTGTAAACAATTCTAGTTTAAATAATCCTGTTTTAAACCATGGTTTAAATTACATATTCTTTTTCGAATTAATATTTCCTTCTTAACGATAAAACCGAATGTGTTGTGCACTAATATTGCGATGTATTCTTTCCAGAGAACACGAACATAGTAATATTTAATACATTTGCTGTCCTTAAGTAGGGTCACGACAGTTGGCAAGCCGCGATATTCGATGGGACTGGACGGAGCGGAGGAAAATAAAGATAGGAGCGGTTCTCAATGCACAATGAGCATGAGAGGTGCGATGAGAGCACGAAGAGAATATTATTGCAATGTTGTAAAACTAGTCGTTCTATAAAAGGGCACATGCTTTCTCGTACTATGACGTTCCCCTCAAGTTTGACTTAGGGTTACAATTTCGCCGGAATCGCCTTCTTACTGCCATCTGTCGGTGACTAAAAGACGTATCAGGGGCTCACGTAGGAACTGCTGCTCTCCTTCGGAAAATTCTCAGTGGAAAAACATCCCAGCGCTCCCGCACAATAAGTCCAAGTAATCTTAAAACCCATCTAGAGTGTTGAATTACACTACGGGGATGGTAGCCTCAATACTTGTACGATTGCTCTGGGTGAAAAGTAACTCTGATTTTGTCCCCTCAAGAGCTAGCTTCAAGCTGTATCCTTCTAATTAGTTTCTCAGTTATCCCCTGGACGCCGCTGTGATCTGAAGATCCTTATCGGAATGATGGTAAATGATACGATAAGGGAGGGAATGACTAATGGAGTGTTTCGGTGGAATGCATATTGGCAGGGGAAACGGGAGTACTCTGAGAAAATTTGCGAACACTCTTTCTCCATCACAAATTCTACTTGGAACCACCAGAGGTTGCCTATGGTCGAACCCGGGCATCTGCGGTGTAAGGCGTTCAGGTCCACCACTATGACATGGACCGCCCTGTATTGTTTTGAATGTAGAAATTTAGATTCTCAGTTGCTCACACACACACAGAGTGCACATCCATTAGGCATTTTTACCATAACCAAACTCCTTTCAACAAAACAGTAAGGAATTCACCCGAGAACTTCAAAAATACAATCAAAAGAAAAACCCATCCCCCCCCCAAACAAAATTCAAACCACCACCACGAAGAAAATAAATACATGTTGCTATCAAAAACCACAGCAAAAGAAAAGTCCCCGAAACTATCGATCCCAAACATTTTTCTGATCAATGAATCTATCTTCTCACTATCTCCAGTTAAGTTGGTGGAGTGAAGAAATATTTTATATAAAAATTTGTATATATTCAACATTGTTTTAACTGTTACACCCTAAAACGGATGAACACATTTTTCTGTAAATGCCATTTTTATAACCCAAATGAACAACAATAAAATGCAAAACAATATTGTGCACGGATGTCAAACCCAATTATCGGCCTGGGTTAGGGACTATGGAAAGACGAAATAATTGTTGGGATTCATGAGGGACTGACAGCAACTCGTTCTTTTGCACTACCTACTTCTCATCGTCTCGCCCTCTCACTCTCTCGTCCTTTCGCTCTCTCGTCCTCTCATCCTCGCGCCCCTTCGCACTCTCGTAGTCTCGCCCTCTCATCCTCTTGCCCTCTTACTCTTACGTTCTGACCTTTTCCCCTCTCTTCTATTCGACAACTACACTCTCATTTACCCCCTCTTTCCATCCCCTTCTTTCTACTTTCCTCTCTCAACCTCTACCTCTCGAATTCCCCCTCTCATTCGTCTCACTCTCTTGATCACTCTCACTCTTCTCTTTCTTTTCTCATTTCTCCTTTTTCCTCCCTTCTCTTCTCATTTCATCTCTCCTCTTCTTCTTGCCCTCTTCCCCTCGTCATCTCTCTCCGCTCCCCTCTCTCTCCTCCCCCTCTATCCCCTCCCCTCTCTCTTCCCTCTCTCTCCCCTCCCATCTCCCCTCCCCTCTCTCTCCTTCCCCTCTCTCTCCTTACGCTCTCTCTCCTCCCCCTCTCTCCCCTCCCCCTCTCACCACCTCTCTCCTCCCCCTTTATCCCCTCCCCGCTCTCTCCCCACCCCTCTCTCTCCCCTCTCTTTCTCTGGCCTACTCACGTCCGTTAGTGGCAATCCTTCGTAGGAGCGCGGGTCCCCGTGGAGTCAGCGGAAGTGAGGTCACGTGACCAGCGCCGCAGACGCGGCCGCGGCCGCACCGGGACACTACGTGCTTGTACGTGCTGCTGCTCGACTTTGCCGCGTTCTCAATCCCCCTTCCCTTCCGGGGTGCAGCGGGGCTAGCCAAAAAGGATGTGGCCTCTCCGGATGTGGCCATAAAGATGTGACGCAATCGAAGAATACTATTCAACACTAGCTGAATAAGACGTCGCTGACGCTTTAAACTACTTTCGGTTGTTTGACTTCTTTTTTTCTTGCTTCGTTTTCTTCATCGTCGTCTTCTTCGTTTCGTCTTCTTCGTCTTCTTCTTCACCTTCTTCGTCTTCTTCGTTTTCGTCTTCTTCGTCTTCTTCGTCTTCTTCGTTTTCGTCTTCTTCGTCTTCTTCTTCACCTTCTTCGTCTTCTTCGTCGTCGTCTCTCTCTTTCTCTCCGGTAGCAGAATTTTCGACACTATGTTGTAGTCGAATTCAGCCGCTGTCTGGAGGGAAATTCTAGCAGACGGTTGCTCTATTCGGCAGTTTTTCGTTGTTTCTCCAATCGACACCAGGCAACTACCGGAGCAGAACCCAAACAAATGGGTCACGGACCGCGCGCAAACCTTTTCTTCCTCTTCTTGTCCTATCCACATTTCTTACACACATGCACTACACTACAACACATGTCGAAAGACCGGTCTCGAGCTTAGAGTTCTAGCCATCCTGTAGGGAAAGACTCCCGCCACCTACCGTGAAAAAATGCACTACACTTACGTCACAAATGACCATATCAGTTGACGCGTGTGTCGAAATAAATTATTTTCGATAATTGTGATTTATTCACGAAGCATACTAATTTTCAGACGAGAGATAAAAACAATAATTATTATTCTTCACGAGGTATACAGGCAGATCATCCTCATCCTACTTGGTTTAGCTCAAAGATTCCGTGTACGAGTTATGAAATACGTGGAAATGACTGACATTTTCTAACGCTGTCTCTAGAATTAGAAACAAGTTTTCTTCTTGACCTCACTTTTCCTGTGGTTTTATTAAATTGTATTAAATTGACATCATAATTACGAATCTATTACTTACACATTACAGAAAGAATAGTTCATCAAATGTAAATATGAAGGAATTGGTTGCGTAACATCAAACGTTACCTTTCCTGATGACAGCAACTTTAATATGGTTAAAAAGACAGCAGCATATTCCAGGTCCCATAGCAAAGGGAACGTCATCTACTGTATTTCACTTCAAATTAACAATCAATATTAGAATGAACGAGAGGCAAATTTCACATAACGTCATCCAGGGGAGTAAAATGTAAAAATACATTTTTATTGAGATATCTTCCTTATTTACAATGAGGTTTTTTTATTACGTTACTCCAAGGGAACTCAATATTTTACGTCTGTTGTGTTGAAATATGGCGTCCTAACAGAACGCCAAAATATATGTTGTTTCAAAGCTCTTTCATCAGAACAAACAGCTCGAAATACAAACCCATTGGAAACAAATCACTGATAAAACTTTGCATTACGAACGTAACATGAAAAAATATTTCTCTAAACAAAACTCATTATCAGACAAAACCGCACTTCAAAATATATTTCTTTTCTTTACATAGAATAGTAGTCAGTTATTGTAAACAGACAAAAATATATAACCATATTGCAGAACATTAATTTAAATTCAAAACTGATGAAATTCATTTTTATAAAAGTGTATGCTAATGTCACTACTAAGTGTATGCTAAGTGTTGTAATAATTTTTCCTAAAGTCAAATTAAAAAGTTAAGGTTTATAACTTGTTCGACACCTATGAAATAATCTGTTTGGAGTTCTTGTCAGGACGGTAACTCTTTATTGTGGTAATTATTAAAAATACACAGATATTGAACCCTGTACTATGTAAGAATGAAAGTCACAACACTGAACGGTGAATAACCATCACAACCCAACAAAAGTCATATGATAGTCACAAAAGTTAGAGTAATGATAAAGTAATGCTAAACAAAATTAACTTAAATCACTAACTTTATTTTGAAAATACTGGAACTGCGCGATATAGTTTTCTGCAGTTCAATGAGATACCACCACAATTTGACGAAGGATATAAGATCCAGTTACCGTCATCCAATGTGTTCCAATTTATAAACAGAAGGTTCTCGAAAATTTTAGTTAAGACTTCCCTGGTAAACAGGAAATGAAATGCCTAGAACTAGGCCCTAATACAGAAAAGTTTGCATAAATGCACAAGAAATATCTCATGCGGAGCTAAAAGAGAAATTAAACATTTGAAAGTAAGCCGGAGTTTTTAATTTTAAAAGAACATTATACGTATCTGCACAGCACTAGAAACATAGCACACGAAAGAAAAACAGGAAGTATCATATTCATTCACGATTTAAATTGAGCGTGTCACGCCTAAAATCAGATCCACAAACACTTGTATTTATCTGAGTGATTTGATGTCTTACAGTGTTTTTCTGACACTTATTCACGTGTAGGAGTCGTATCCACAGGAAGTGCATTATCATGTATTT